>OZ012684.1:5477675-5681747 GCA_963942565.1 Maea johnstoni | reverse complement strand
ACCTCATTAACTTGCGGGCTGGGGCATTATGAGCATATAACATGTGGTCACATGGTACAAATAAAGCATTCTGATTGGAGGAGATAGCTGAAGATATGATAATTTCTGTTATACAATGGCTGTAAAAGCTAGTTACCGGTACATACATTGTAATAAGGCATTGTAATGATATTATTGACATTAGAGATTGTCAATTTCTTTCCTGTGTTTATGTGGAGTACTTTAGTACTATGCATTCAACATTAGTGATTAAATCTGAGGTCTACTCTCCTGTCAGTCCATCGGTACAGACTGGTGAATTCAAGCCTCGGAAGGACACATCCTAATAATAGCCCTTCCGAGGGACTGGCAGGGATTCAAGTACTGCACAACCTCTTCTTGGGGTCATTAAGTGTCAGAACTGGCAAAAGAGCTACAGGACCTGCAGAATCTGGAAGCAGCCAATCCATCGAACTGGCAAGAAAAACAAACAAAAGTAGACCTCTATTAAATTGTGTAAAATTAGTTTTTAATTGGTGCTTGAATATACCGTGAGGGCTTGTTGTTAGTGTGAGTTGATATTGTTAGGATGGATTTACTCTATCAGATAGACCAGTGGTAAGCATTTCTCTTTTGTACATGTGTTTGCTTAGAATGTATCCCAGTCTGTAAAATCATATGGCCATAAGTTGTGGATGCTTTTTGAGGATGTGTATACATATAACTTATTTGCTTTTCCTCGCAGCTTCATGAATACAAGGCAGGGACCCCGGCTGAGAAGACCTATTTTGTGGAGCTGTGGGATATAGGAGGATTCTCCAGCCATATAAACAGCAGAGGAGTCTTCTACCAACCTGTACATGGTATTTAAGCACCAACTGTGATAATATTATCGATACAATCAATACCATTCCCTGTGGGTATTCTTTCCAAAAAGGGAAAGATAAATAGAAATGTCAATGAATATCTGATGATGAATTTACCACTTATCCGAGTATACGACCAAGTTTGTGGCACGATATTGTTTAAAAAAAGGAAAGAAAAGTAGGAATATCTATGAACATCTGATTACAAATGTTACCACTCATCCAAATGATGACAATTTATTTGATGAAAATAAATGGCTTAGCTTGTTTGGAATTCTATTGTAGTATGAATCTCTGACCATAAGTCTCTGATAATAAGCTGTACTAGTAGCCTGGAATGAGTCATTTAAATAACTTGTTTATAGATGAATTGAATAAGTCATTGAAATTACTAATAGATATTTAATGAACCTATTTGACAGTGTGCTAGTAAAGATTTTAGAAGTTTTTTTTCAAGATAATGTTTGTTATTGGATTTTGTTAACTAGGGGGCTGATTTCAGTTTTCACCATTCTTATAAGCCTAGTAGGTAGGGTTGCATTAATATGACAAGAATAGATCGATCAAAATAATTTTTCCAATTAATCAAAAAAACATTTGTCAATTGTTATGCCAATTACACATTTTTTCTGCCTTTTACTCCATTTGTTTGCCATTTTAGCCAACACTAATAATAGTTTTGAATAGAAACTCAAGTATCTAATCAAAAGATATTGAGAAAACGTTTATTGTTTTTGCAAAGTGAGAATCTTAGGATCCTAAGCAACAAGAATATAGTGTGAAACATGTGAAAATATTCTATTAGTGCACTTCTTCAAAATCGAAATAATTGGAATAGAAAAAAATGTCAATGATCAAAACGACAAAAAAATGGATGTCAATGACAGCCCTTCTAGTAGGACACAAGCTAGAACACAATATGAGTTGGTTAGATGAAATTCAGAAGAACAATTAAAATTGGGGCTCACTTGCAACCAGGACATGTAGATTTTGAAGTCTATATTGAGGGTTGTTGATTCATGCCATGTACTTGCTTTCTTGTCTGTTTCATGTTGCCTTGCTGTGTTTCAGGGATAATTCTGGTCCATGACCTGAGCAATAGGAAGTCTCACCAGAACCTGCGGAAGTGGCTGTCGGAGGTGCTGAGCAGGGACAAGGGAGGGACAAGCAATGGGTAAGAACTCAGTTCCCTCAAATCTGCCCTCATCTAGGGGCAGTGAATACAGGCAGTCTCGCCTAGACCTTTCACATCCTGACTGCACTCATATTTTCACACTCAAGTCTGCCCTCATCTAGGGGCAGTGAGTACAGGCAGTACCGCCTAGCCCTTTCACATTCTCACTGTACTCATATTTTCACACTCAAGTCTGCTCTCATCTAGGGCAGTGAATACAGGCAGCTAGTCTTGCAGATTTAAATGATGACTAATTAGTGAAATCCTAATTAGTATAATTTGTTTTACTACAAATTCCTATCACTTAGCTAAATCAAACACTGAGTTTGATTTCTGATTAAAAGCTATGTTTTTGATATTCCATTGTTCAATATTTCTTCAAATATTACCACTTTGCATGTAAATGGAAGATTAGTAGGCATGACTATTTATGTGGGATCTCTCTGAGTAACATGTTTGGTGAAAAATGTGTGAAGGAGAAATGATAATTGGAGCTCAACCTACAGCTTCTCTTCTTAAAATTTTTTTTCAAATGTTTCATAGCTTCCAAAGTATTCTAAGGCAAACCTTTTCAAGGTGAACTCTATGCAGTGAATGGTGGAATGAGTTTGACACACTTTTTGTGTGATTGTTATATTATATTGTCGTGTGTTTGCTGCTTCAGGTATGATGACTATGACCCAGAGCAGTTTGTTGGTAACCAGATTCCTATCCTGGTTGTGGGGACGAAGGCTGACCAGACAGACGGCGTGAGTGGCAGAGGCCTACGCTCCTCATCCATAGCCGAGGAGTGTGGTGCAGATGAAATCAATGTGGTAAGTCTAAATATTGAAGCGTGAAGGGTTTCACAGGGTTCGACTTTCCCAGGGGCCCAGGGACGTATGCCCCTAGGTTTTGCTGTGGGCCTCTAGATTTTTCAGGCTAGGGGCCCAAAATAGTATGTATAATAACAAGAAATCCTGGTTTTGACCACTTATTTTTATCAAAAGACATTTTCGGGGACTGAGTGTCAGACCCTGCGGTGATTTAAGTTCCTCTTTAGGCAAATTTCAATATGCGGTACAATACAACAATAGACAATATACGATAATACGAACCAAATCTTCCAACCCCTCCTCTAATGATAATCAGTAATTGTGTGTCCTTGCAGTCCAGGCTGTTGCTGGTGCACCATGCCTCATCAAAATGCTGTTTCCCAGTCAACTTCACTTTATACAACAATATGGATTTTCTGAAGGCCCATCAATAATGGGACAATCATGAAAATAAATTCACACTGTAAAATCTTTTATATAAGCCATTTTAGGTAAGGATCATCAGAAATAGTTTATAGAAAATAATAAAACTTGGAGACAATCTAATATTTAGAAAGAAAGTCCATATATACTGTACTCACAATTACATGAACTGTTATCATGTACATGTTTTTAAAGTTTTATTCCTGATGGCATTTTATTGCAAATTTTCAGGACTGCCACCATGTGAGGTATCTCGCTCCTGGATCCAGTAATTCAGTAAAACTCAGCAAGTTCTTTGATAAGGTAAGTTTCTCTAAAACCCCATTTGTAAAATGTAGGCGAAATAAATATAATTGGCAGTTCAGTATATCCCATTATATTCGGGTATTCACAATGCATACTTCTTTCCTGTAACTTTTTCTCTTTCTCTTTCTTGTTTAAGTATTAGTTGTAGATGGAAGGCTTTTGTTAAGATTTTACAGAATTCATTTTTACCAGCAATACCATGAGGTGGTTGCTAAGGTAGTCAATGAAATCAAGGAAACTAGCCAGCCACGTTTTACTATATCTTTAAACAGAATGGAGGCTACTGGTATAACAACCTCTGACTTAAGACACTACCAACCATTTTATTGGATTGTGGCATGTAGGTTAGAATTCTTACATAATAGGAGAGATTGGAGAAAAAGAAAATACCATCAAATGTCTGTGAATTGTGTGAATTGTCTGTGAACAAGTATGAATTGGTCATGGTCAATTACCATACTTATTTGATCAATTTTGTTGTTTATCAGCTTTCTGTCTCCACTTTATCTATTAACAGCGGGCTTTAAGTCTTGTTATGTATTTACAACACTTACTACCCTTGTATCCTATTTTGGCATTCCGTTTTCTAATTATTTTATGGCTATGTTGATTTCCATCGGAAGTAGCAGCATGTGCTTCTGTTATGCTTGTTTCTATATGTTAATGCTTGTATTTCAAAGCATTAATATTTTAATTGGTTAATCTTGTGACAGGCTTGCCATATCATATATGTGTATGCTGTGGGATTTATATTAGTTTATTTATGTTCACATACCTATCTGTGTCTACATGCAGAGCATATATCAACCTGCGGGCCAGAACAACAACCTAATATTTGGCTTTAAGATTTTTCACCTGAACAAGAGGCAACAAGGCCATCTGGCTATCAAGTAACGGCCTGGCACCTGAAATGTTAACGCTAAATAAAGGGAGAAAGGGAGACCTTTGTTTATTGTCTAATCTGTTGAATGAGCTCCTCCATTTGTAGAGAGAGATTTATCTCGGTGATACTGTACCCAAATTTGGCTATCAATCAGATATCCTTCCTGGCACCTAAATGGTGAAAGAGTAAAGGGAGATCTCTGCCCCTGGACAAAGCTGTTGGTCCAACTGTATATAGTTATAGAGATCTCTCTCCTAGTGATGCTGCTGTAAGGGGAATACATACATGATAGTGCATATGCTATAAAATGTCCCCAGATAGACCACATTATTCTTTCCCTGACTGCCTTTTAACCATTCAAGCATTGGGTTGCTAAAAATGTTTAGGCTAATTTAGTATTACCTTTATAACCAGGGCATTTTTGGAAAGTATTTAAAAGCGATATGTTTATCAGAACTCAGTTTATCATAACTCAACCTACAAGTCTACTTCAAACTATCAAAAGATCACACCCAGGTGACAGTACCTGTCAAGGATAATAGGATATCTGCAGACTGCAGGCATGAATGGGTTAACCCTTAAGCTGCTGGTTACTAATTTTGCCAATACAAAATGATGCAAACCCTGACAAATGACTAAAACCCTGGCAAATGGGTACTCATCTGAGAGTGCTCAGTGAGAGCTTTCCAATGCATACCAACTTGACAGGGTTCAGATGGATTTCAAGAATCTTTGTGTCCTTGTGCTTTAGACCAAGGTAATCTCAGCATTGGAAGGGTTAATATAAACAGATCAACCCTGTCTGATTGATTGCTGAGTGAACACAAGTATAAGCTTTTGTATTTGTTTCCAAAGAAACATATCCTTTGCCCTCAAGGTTAGTAGTTTAGCAGCAAAATCCTAACCCTACTACTCCTAGTTAAATAGGCTAGGTAGAAAAGCAGTGAATGGCAACCCCTATTTAGTAATCATTACATACTGATTTTATCAACAACCTGAAGAAAAACTAACAGGCTCTAATATTTGTTTGTGCCATAGCTCCCTGAGCCTAATTTCATAGTTAAATTTGTACTATGGAATGACAAGGAGAAGTTCTGCATTACAGGTATTTTCCATTGTGATTTTATCAGTAATACTTAACTTTATACCATAATATCTCTATTTAACAAAATTCTCTTGATTAATTTATATGTTGATTTATATTTGTATATATATTTTTTTCATGTGCAGTAAATCCATGATTGCTTTCCACTAGTCTTATTTAAATGATTGTTACCGCATTTACCTATGGTACTTATTTTGCCAGAGTTGCCAATCATCAGTGGCTGTGGATGTATTTTTCATTATCTAGTGTGTGAGATTGCACGAGACCTAGTTTGTATGAGGGTCATTGCCATGATCATTCTGTTTGGATTGAATGGCTGTAGCAAATGATTTTGATGTAATTCAGTGCAAGTACATCATCTGCCTCTTAATAGTGTCACAACTTTAGGAAGACAAAGCTGTGGAATTTCCTAATCTATTTATGGTCACATTGTTAAGATATAGTCATGGCTACTCAGTTGTTAGTAGTGGAGAAAAGAAGCATATCTGGTAAAACTACAGCCCAGGTCCATGTCCCTGGCGACTTTCTTACATGCCTTCATTCAGATTTAAACCTGGGCGATGGGGAGAGACTGTGAGCATTCAGTGGCAATGCCTGAGACTATTTGGCTTTTAGTTCCACACAGCAGTGGAAGTGATTTCTTTAATCCACTTATTCTTTTTTTTTTTTAATACTCAGACTGGTCAAAGATTGGCCAATGTGCAAGGTTATTCGCATAGCCATAAAGCAGAAACTTGATTTGATAACAATCAAGGATATGTTTTGTATTATTGTTATTAGTTCAGGAGGCAACAATAGCATACTTACCTGTCGGGGGGGGGGGGGGGTTATAGTGAGTGAGCTCACTGTGGCTTTATGTGAGGTATCGTTTGGAGAGTTTTCTGTAGAGGATCATATTGGCGACATTATATTTTCTATTGCTTTATTATCCATCTGATAAATGCATAAGCATAGCTTCTGGTTTGTTTTACAGCAGAATGATTATTATTAAGAGACACACAGCCCTAAGAACTTTGAAGTTGAGGTTAATTTTAGTTTTATATAGCATCAGCAACATATTATCACAACCTTAGTTCTAGTAGTCAAACTCTAGGAGAAATAAACAACCCATTTTTCAATGTGGATTTTTTTTAAATTTTCTGCCTGTGTCCATGAAAGCTATACATATGTTTTGTTTTTGAGCAGTGTTGAGTTATTGACAAAGTATATTTTGAGTTTTGCCTTCCCTTTACACTTCCATAGATTTAAGTACATTCTTTAGCAGTCTATATAGGCTTTGATTCATTCTACATGGCATGTACCTGGACAAAGTAGCTCAGTTGGTTAGGTGTCGGACTAGTAAGCAGTAGGTCGCTGGTTCAATTCCCGGCCGGGGCACTTTGGTCTGTCCTTGGGCAAGACAGTTTATTCCATATTGCCTCAGTCCACCCAGCTGAAAATGGGTACCTAGCATTAATAAGGCAGTGCTTAGAGCTTGTGCGTTATATGCTGCCAGCTGCTCTGGAATATCCCTTGGGTGATTGAAATGGTTTCCGTATGTACAGTGCCTGCTAGGGAAGGAAGGTTGTGTGAACATTTCGGTGGATACAAGACTATAAACAGAATACCTTTACCTTTATTATTGCATTCCTAATGAATTACAATAAGTGGATTTGTCTGTAGTGTAATTTAGTATGTCACAGCTTATTTACTGTTTGATATTCCAGAATATTCAATTACTTCTTGTTTAACTATTCCTTCCAATCAAAAGCCATGATGAAGTTGTATCTGAAATAACTTATTCTGATTTCTATGCATTTATGGGGATGACACAATTATAGAGGGTAACATCCTAAATTTGTAATTTGTTAGATATAAGTTGCAAAAAAAATACATATTACAAAATAGGAATGAGTTTCTATAATTTTTACCTCAGACAAACAAAGTGCTCATTGCATTTTAGTAAAGCAGTCTACCCATGTGTAATCTTTTTTTGATAATCTTATTTTCATTTCAAATACTTCGATGAATATATGTAAGCAGCAACAACATAACATAGTTTTCTACCAGTCTATTTCATATAGTTAATGAACTTAATGAAAATTTCTATATTAAATATCCTATTTCTGTTTGATTCAGGTGATAGAGAGGCGTTACTATAGTAGAGAATCTAACACAGCTCAGGTAAGTTCAGGATCTTTGGTAAACAGTGCGCGTAAAGTTTATGGTGCCATTCATATATCAGTCAGACTTGGGCCTGCATGTTTCTACAGATATGTCTTAATTGCAATCATTTTATCGAGGTTCTAATGGAATTGCTTCTAATCCTATCATTATAAGAGTTTTCTTTTTGTATTCTGTTTGATTTTTTCTGCATTTTTGTGTGATATTTATGTTTGTTTTTTCTTTGCAGGGTATGCAGTATGCTTCTACATCACACTATCAAGACAGGCGGCGGCCGTTCTCACATAACTATGGAAAAACCTCCCATGTGGACTGACAGAAGATATGCTAAATTAGGACTTTGTAATTATAGGGGAACAAAAAATATATATTGAAATATCCTTTTCTTTATAGATTTTTGGCAAATATTAGGGGTCTTGCATTAAGGGTGATAGTTTTTTTGTGCAAATCTGTCTTTTGTTTACATTAAAACTCCTCATACAGGGAGACTGATTGCTACCCAAAAGACATGTGTGATGTGAGTCAATGGTGGTTTGAATGGTAATATACCTGTATATTCAGCGCTACATTACTGCAGTTTGATTCAGTAAATGAACCCATGATTATTGTGAGTAATATTTGCTTATTCAGGCTCATACTCAGAGTGCCTTAGTGGCCTGACTAATCCAGAAATATAAACAGGTACTGTAAACTGGGTTAACTTTGCCCATATTATGTAATGCGCTGGGCAGGCAGATGCCTTTGATGCGCAGTTTAATTTTTGTGTGTATGTGTTGACAAGCTATTATGTAAGCATGTTGTACTGTGCTACCATAGGGATGGGATGGCCAAATAATGGTGCACAGTTTAATGAATGGGGAATCAAAGGGTGCTCAAAGTACTCATTAATTAATCTGACACAATGTTAACACAGTATACAGTAAATAGAAACCTTTATATCAGATTGATCAATATGAATCGTATAGTGTCCTAAAACTCAGCCAGGATTCCAAAATAGTATTTACTACTGTAACAGTAGATGTAGTATCTCCTCCTGGGATTTTTGCAAAAATGGGGGAGGTGGGTTAGCCATGCAGACAATGAAATCAATAACCTGGTTCTTCACAGTGCTGTTCTGAGGAGGAAACGTTTACCTTGTATCATATTTAAATTAATATTTTTGTTTTTTGTGTAAATTGACAAATTTGCTTAATATTGGAGTGCTCCAGGTTTATAAGTCTAAAGTTACAAAGTATTCTTTTATTAGAATCATTTTACATTTGTCATGTATCATTATTTGATTGTGCCATCTAGAGATGCCATGTGACCCTGGATCACTCAGATGCTCCTCTTAAAACTACAGCATTTGTTAACTTGTCTTCTTGTCTAGGATCTGCCATAAGAAATAAAATGTGCATTGTATAGTTAAACATGGCCAAATGAAAACCTCTGTGTATTGAACAACACTTGCTTATGTTGAAAACGTTCTCATTTATATTTTCATTTTTAAATCATTACATTGACCATCTCCATACATTACTCACATTATGATTTCCTAACCATGTTTAATGAAGTCAGGTTTTAATATATGTCATGCTCAGTTAGAAATTCTATTATTATTTTGCAACTTTATGATTTGTGACAGATTGTAAATGTGTGCATTTATGGATATTGTCCATTATATGTAAGGAAACTGGTTTGTATATAGAAATATTTTATATACCGGTACATATTTAGTTGAATTAAACCAAGAACATTAGGCTTGTATGTTATTTGAATAATGAATAAATTGAATGCTATGAACCTCAAGTAGTTAGTCTTTTGATTGACAATATCTATCATTAAAGTGTCAATTAACGGTAGGCAGTGAGAATAAGTATCCTCAAATCATGTGTCACTTCTATGCAAGAATGATAGTATTTTCTGATGCAATAGTCTGACTACAAAAGAAAGTTTATATTGCATAAGTTCCATTTTGAAAGTGTTGATCATCATCAATTATATTTTGTTATTGATATGTTATATAATAGGAAGTGCAAAGCAATTTGAATAATGCCATCTTATGTGTTGTTCAAAGAATATTCAATGGAAAACGGAAGCTTCTCTTTGATAATTTGTCTTAACGCTTCCAATCCTGAGGCTACTTTAGTTCAAAGCACAAGGATGCAAAGGTTTTTGAAAACCGTCTGAATTCTGTCGTGTTGGTATTAATTGCAAAGCTTGAAAACTGAGCACTCTCTTTTGCATCATTTTGTATTTGGGAATTAGCCACCACCAGCATAAGGGTCAAACATCATTTTACCACATTCCTGTGGCAAGCGCATTGTATTATGAGCTTCCTATGTACCAGAGCTAACCGTAACCAACTTTCTGCTCCACCCAAGATCAAATATCTGTATTGATACCCCTAGAGTGTAATACATGAGTTATGATGCAAGCATATGGCCTTTGCAAAGCTAGGGGTTCATGGTCCAACTACATATACCACAGTATTGCAGGCAGAGGCTAAGGAATATAATGGGAAATGATCACTACATGTATTTGAATCTGTTTCAAGCAAAACAAGGTTCACTGGCCATTATGGGACATAAAAAGAGAGTTGGATATTGTGGGTGAGGGAGTTCAGGCACTGAGATACATTTGGTTTGTTCAAAATGTAGAAGTTCAACAATTAAATAAATGCGTTTGTAGCTGTCGCTAGGTTTATTAAAGTAATAGGGTATTTCAACCCCTGACGCCAACCCAAAGTCTGGCATAGCAACAGACTTTGGACCCTAGAGAGAGAGAGAGACGCTCGTAAAAAAGCTATAAACTTACCCGCGCTCACCCTCAGTAACAACGAACAGGGCATTGCGAACGGACGCAATCTGCCATTGTATAAGAACATATGGATTTATAAGAAGCCCCACGAAGGTTAGTAAATTAACATTTATTGACTTAATTATATTTAGAAAACATATTTCTTAAGGTTAACTATGAAATTGACAGCAGGCTCTATTAAGATAAGATATAATTGGCTTAGTATAAGATGTATGCCAGTAATAATGCATTCCTTTGTTAGGGTGTAATGTAACCAAGTGTAGTCACAATTATTATTTGTGCATGTCAAACTACTGTATAAAACTTATGACCCTGTTTTTACTTGTAGTTTTCACGGACACAAACATTATGTAAAGTTGCAAATGACCTCCGTTAATAAAGGTCTAATGCTAAAAACTGATGTCTTGTTGTTCTGTATGGAACTCAATGGGGAATAGCAGGAGTGGTCAAAGGTCAAGCAAGTTAACCACTGTACTGCAAATCCAACCCGGCGGGCGACGCTACTGCCTGTCACAGTGAAAACTTCTGCTTCTAAAGACAGAAGGAACCAAGACACTTCTCCAAAAGAAGTGAAAACTTCTGCTTCTAAAGACAGAAGGAACCAAGACACTTCTCCAAAAGAAGTGAAAACTTCTGGCTACTATAGTCAGTAGTGAAACTCCAGCTTCTAAAGGAAAAGGAGTAAGGAAAACAAGACACTTCTCCAAAGAAGTAAAAAACACCTGGCTCTCCTAGACTAGAGTCAGAAGTGATAGAACCAAGACACTCCTATACTAGGAAGTGAAAGTGAAAGGAAATTTCCTGGTTGATACTACACACAGGAATAAAGCATCTGGAACTTACTATCGCAGCAAGTAAACATCGCAAGCGGGATTGTATGCAGGAATTCAAGATCTCGCATATTGACACTGCACTCGTTGACACTGCACTCGACCTCTGCCCAGCAACAAGCCACAGGCAGGAGTGACGATAGACTGTTTGTCAAGTCTCTCCTCAAAATAGACTCAATGCCCAGTCTACCCTGAACGGATCTTATGGACTCACACAGAAGACAAATTTGTGAAAGGAAACTGCTGAACACTATATAATATTGGACTATTATTACATAATTGACATTTTCGGAATTTAACCCTTTCATTTGGAATAATTGTGACTATTTGGATTGGTAAGTACACATTTGTCTACTTTGTATATGTGCATTTCATTTGGGGATTATTTCTGTTCCTTTAAAAATGTCTGAAACAGGTAAAGTATTATTATCCTCAGGGGAAGGGGGCTCCACAGTGCAGATAGAGAGTTTAGGCACTCGGGCAAGATCTTTATCAGAAAAGGGCCTAGAGTGGCAAATTGAAGAGAGGTCACGTAGATTTAAGTCAGCCATGACAGCTTGGCGACGCCAAGCCGGCAACGTTGAAGAAACGCTGGTAGAGACCAGTGAAATCTCTATTATTAGAGAAGAAAGCAAGCACTTAAAGGAGAGAATGCTTGAAGTGACTGCCACCTATGAGCAGGTGCAGGAACTAACGCCACCTAGTGGCAATCAGCAAGAAACAAGTAAATATGAGTCTGTTGATGAAGAAAACCATCAGCTCATAAAGAAAATCTCTTCCCGAATTAGGGAAATAGAGATAGATAGGACAGAAATTATGTCCAATGCCTCTGCTCGTTCTTTCAGAAGTCGGCATTCCTCACAAGGGTCGCAAATCTCAAACTTATCGAGTGCTACCATGAAGATAGAAGCAGCCACTGAGGTTGCTGCTCTTGAAATAGACCTTAAGTACATGGATGAGGAAGCCGAACAAAGGAAAATGCAGACGGCAAAGAAACTAGATCAAGCTAAGGCCAAGTTAAATGTAATAAAACAGGTCATGGCTGAAGAAGGGGGCAATTTCGATATAAATGTAGGACCATCACTTCCTGGGGATGGAATGAATGAATATGTAGAAAACTACATACAGACCCAGAGTTGTGATGCCCCACCTACTTTTGATACCCCCCTACTGACCCCTGCCGCAGCAGTGGATATGAATGATAACAGGGCAAGAGTGCCTCAGGTGCGCCTAAACCCTAAAGTTGAAGAATACCGTCCCAGAAGTGTACCAGCTGAGATGCCACGTGAACAAGGCACACATGGTACTTGGACGTATTCCCAGGAAACACCAGGAATAATACCTGAAAGCCATAGTACACCCCATAATGGGTATAGACCACTTAACACACCAACGCGGATGGAATCCAACATGTATGACACATCTCAACATGTTTTGGAATTGACTAGGGCATTTGCTGAACAAGTCAGCATAAACCGTCTTCCCGCTCCAGAACCAACTGTGTTTAGTGGTGATCCAATGAGATACCCAAGCTGGAAGGGTGCCTTTCAGACATTAATTGACCAAAGGGGTATCCCCCCCCTAGAGAGAATACATTACCTGAAACGGTACTTAGGAGGTGCTGCATTAGAAGCAGTGGAAGGATTTTGTCTCCTCACCACTGCAGATGCATATGAACAAGCACGAAATCTGCTTGACGAGAGATTTGGCGACCCCTTTATAGTGGCCAATGCATTCCGAGATAAGTTGGACGCTTGGCCAAATATTGCTCCAAGGGATGGTTCAGCATTAAGGAAATTCGCCGATTTTCTTCGTCAATGCAACACTGCTATGCAGACTACTGAAAGTCTGAATATACTAAATGACAGCCGCGAAAACAGGAAGCTATTATGCAAGCTTCCAGACTGGTTAGTCACCAGGTGGAGCAGAATAGTAGCAGAGTGGATGCAGAAAATGAGGTCGTTCCCCCCTTTCAAAGAATTCATGAATTTTGTGGTGAAAGAGGCAGATATAGCCTGCAACCCAATCACCTCACTTCAAGCACTGAGGGGAAACAGATCCAACGAACCTGCCAATAATGCCAAATATGGGCAAAGGAAAGAGATAAATGCTCGATCCCTCGCTACTGAAGTTAAAGAAGCTCCACAGGCATCAGACAATAGCGGCCAAGTAAGGTGTGTTGACTGCAACATGCCTCATGAATTAAATGACTGCAAGTCATTCCTGGCAAAGCCTGTAGAACAGAGGAGAAAACTTGCATGGATAAACAACCTATGCTTTAGTTGTCTGAAGCCTGGCCACCAATCTAGGGATTGCAAAGATAGGAAGAAATGTGAAACATGTAAGAGAAAACATCCAACTTCTCTTCATGACGACAACTGGAAGCCTCGCCCAAGACAGAGGAACAAAATGGCAGAAAATGATGCGCCAAAACCAGTTGCCAAAGACGAGACTGAGTTGAAAGTAGCTAATGGCACTTGCAATCAGAGCCGCATCACCCATTTCAATGGTTCCGGTAACTCTGGCAAGAGCTCAATGATAGTTCCAGTTTATCTATCTCACCAAGACAGGCCAGAGTCAGAAGTGCTTGTATACGCACTACTGGACACTCAGTCCGACACCACGTTTATTCATGACGACATTTGCGATGAATTAGGCCTAGAAGGTTCTAAGACGAAACTTCTGCTTTCAACTATGTTTGCAGAAAATAAGGCCATTGAGTGCAAATGTTTGACAGGCCTTCAGGTGCGTGGGCATGACAGTCAAGAAATTGTCCCACTCCCCACAACGTACAGTCGCAACATAATCCCTGCTAATCGTTCTCACATACCAACTCCAGAGATGGCAGATAAATGGTCTCACTTGAAACCAATCGTGAACAAGCTGATGCCATTAGGTAGTTGTAAGGTAGGCCTGCTAATAGGCTACAACTGCCCGAGAGCTTTGGCTCCTAAGGATGTTATTCTGCCAACCGGAAATGAGCCGTATGCACAGAGAACCGATTTGGGTTGGAGCATTGTGGGCATAGTGGACTCAAGTGCAATTGAATGCGATGAGCGTGACCCATTTGGAGTGAGCCATCGGATTATTGCACATGGAATACCCCCAGCTTTGTGGACAAAAACTGAGGATAATGAAGCACAAGATACCCCTGAAAGGGTATTGTTTGCCTTTAAGTCAAGGGTAAAGGAACTTGTCACCCCCAAGGAAGTCATACAAATGATGGAGCTAGACTTCATAGAGAGAAAGGCTGATCAAGATACACTTTCTCAGGATGACCGAATGTTCCTATCGAAGATAAAGGAAGGCATCCATATCAGGGATGATGGCCACTATGAAATGCCACTTCCCTTCAAAGGACCGGATCCTGCTTTCCTAAGTAACAAGACCATGGCACTTCAGCGTCTCAAGCAGCTGAAGTACCGTCTGCGAAAGGACACCAAGTACAGAAAGGACTACTCTACTTTCATGAGTAATGTAATTCAAGCCGGGTTTGCAGAACGAGTGCCCCCATCTGAGCTTGAAAGAAAAGATGGCAAAGCATGGTATATACCACATCACGGTGTATACCATCCAAAGAAACCAGACAAAATACGAATAGTATTTGACTGTAGTGCAGAGTTCAAGGGTGAATCTCTGAATGATCACCTTCTGAAAGGACCGGATCTGACTAACACTTTGATCGGTGTACTGTCTAGATTCCGCCAAGAACCAGTCGCATTCATGTGCGATGTTGAGCAAATGTTTCACCAGTTCAAGGTAAATGTGGAACATCGTGATTACCTAAGATTTCTCTGGTGGGAAAACGAGGACTACGATAGGAACCCTACTGAGTACAGGATGAACGTTCACCTATTTGGTGCTTCCTCTTCTCCTGGCTGTGCCAACTATGGGCTGAAACAAACAGCTACTGACAATGAAGAAGAGTTTGGCAGTGATGCAGCAAACTTCATTCGCCAAGACTTCTATGTCGACGATGGGTTGAAATCAGTCTCAACAGCTGAGAGAGCAATAAAACTTATTGCTAATGGGAAGGAAATCTGTGCAAAGGGAGGCATGAGGCTTCATAAGATCATATCCAACTCAAGGGCAGTCATGGACACGATACCTCCTGACGACCGCGCCAAGGAAGCTAAGGACTTAGATTTCCTCAACGATGACCTCCCTATCGAAAGAGCTCTTGGTGTTCAGTGGTGCGTTGAATCAGATACATTCAAATTTCGCATCACACTGAAAGACAAACCTCTTACAAGACGAGGTATCCTGTCTACTGTGAGCTCTGTGTATGACCCTTTAGGATTCCTAGCTCCCTTCCTGATGGTTGGGAAACAAATCCTCCAAGAAACCTGCAAGGATCAGTTAGACTGGGACAGTCCACTACCTGAGGCCTTGCGACCACGTTGGGAACGATGGAAGAGCGAACTACCGCTCCTTGAAGCCTTCAAAATTGATAGATGCTTCAAACCCAAGGACTTTGGTGAAGTCAGAACCGCAGAGCTTCACCATTTCTCTGATGCTAGCACTGTAGGCTACGGTCAGTGCTCCTATCTGCGTCTGGTCAATGACCGCCAGCAAGTTCACTGCGCTTTAGTGATGGGCAAAGCAAGAGTGGCCCCACTGAAACAAGTTACGATACCTCGCTTAGAACTTACTGCAGCTGTGGTGTCATTGAAGATAAGTGCCCTCATTCGCAGGGAATTAGACTACCAAATCACAAAGGAAGTGTTTTGGACAGACAGCAAAGTAGTCCTCGGATACATTGCTAATGATTCAAAGAGATTTCATGTATTTGTTGCAAACAGAGTGCAACAGATCAGAGATCAGACAGAACCCAACCAATGGCTGTATGTCAGAACAGATAAAAACCCTGCAGACCATGCTTCTCGCGGTCTCAGTGTTCAAGAACTGCTGGATCAATCGATGTGGCTCAAGGGACCTGACTTCTTATGGAAGTATGAAATCCCAACAATGGACCATGAAAATATGCCACAACTGATCCCAAACGATCCTGAGGTTAAAAAGGTAAGATCTTTGGCCTCACATGTACAAGAGCGTCCTAGTGATACTATCCTGGGAAGACTTGAACGTTTCTCTGACTGGTACCGTGCGAAGAGAGCTATTGCAGCTTGTCTGAAGCTCAAGGCCAAGATGGTGAGCAAAACGCAGACAAGGCAACTACGCCCACGGTCAAATACCAAGTCAAAGGCCTATGAACCAGTCAAAGTAGATCAAATCTGCGAAGCAGAAATGATCATTATCAGGCTTGTACAGAAAGAAGCCTTCAAGGACGAACTGAGTGTCCTTCACACCCTTCAGGTGGGTGAGGCAAACTCAGGAAGAAAGGTTGCCAAAAAACGCAACAATGCTATGAAACAGACCAGCTCACTGTTTCGTCTAGACCCATATGTAGACTCTGATGGCTTAATTAGAGTCGGAGGTCGAATGAGAAATGCTGATTTCCCAACTGGAATCAAACATCCCATCATTCTTCCAAGAAAACACCACGTCACAGATTTGGTAATTCGATATTGCCATGAGCAGGTACACCATCAAGGTCGTGGTATGACCATGAATGAAATACGAGCCAATGGCTTTTGGATCATTGGCTGTGGGTCAGCTGTTTCCAACCACATACTGCAATGTGTTAAGTGTAGGAAACTCAGAAGTTCTCCCCAAGAGCAGAAAATGGCTGACCTGCCAGAAGACAGACTTGAGCCAGCTCCTCCATTCACTTATTGTGCCGTAGATTTCTTTGGACCTTGGCACATTAAGGATGGTCGCAAGGAATTGAAGAGATATGGTGCTCTCTTCACATGTATGGCATCACGTTCCATACACATAGAAACTGCGAACTCTCTGGATACTGATTCGTTCATCAATGCACTGCGAAGATTCATGGCAGTCCGTGGGCCGATTCGGCAACTGAGGTCTGATCAAGGCACAAACTTCGTTGGTGCAGCGAATGAGCTGAAATGCGCTCTAAACGATCTAGATGAGAATCGAGTACAGCAGTTCCTGACAGCAAAGCGCTGCGACTACTTCAAGTTCAAAATGAACGTACCCTCAGCAAGCCACATGGGTGGAGTCTGGGAGCGCCAAATACGCACCGTGCGAAGTGTACTTGCATCCTTGATGGATCAAGCAGGTTCACAACTAGATGACGAGTCTCTAAGAACCCTCATGTGTGAAGCGGCAGCTGTAGTCAACAGCCGCCCGCTAACTGTGGACAACTTAAGTGACCCAACCTCACTTGCACCACTAACGCCAAACCACCTACTGACAATGAAGTCAAGTGTAGTCCTGCAACCTCCTGGCCAGTTTGAAAGTGCTGACAATACTCTAGGAAGCGCTGGCGTAGGGTGCAACACTTGGCTAATGAGTTCTGGTCACGCTGGAGAAATGAGTACCTGAGAAATCTCCAGGCCCGTCCAAAATGGACTAGACATCGTCGTGACATGAAAGAGGGTGACATAGTCATCGTCAAGGAGGAAAACATGTCACGCAATCAGTGGCCACTTGCAAGGGTACACGAAACATACCCAAGCGATGATGGTCATGTCAGGAAAGTCAAGCTTGCAATGGCAAGTAGATCATTGAATGCAAAGGGCAAACAGACTTGCCCTACAGCGTATCTGGATCGACCTATCCAGAAATTGGTCTTGTTAGTCGAAGGCCTAGAAGACAAGGGGATTCCCGACAAGGAGCCTTAAAATCGAAGTTGCATTGTGGTGCCCCATAATAATATATCATTGGGTTAAGTCTTCAATTAAGACAAAATAATGCACATGTACATCGTAGATGAAATGTATACTGTACAATCCTTGTTGTTTATCATGCTAAGATAGATTTCTTTGTATTAAGAAGAAACTGGCAACTCAGTGTGTAGGGTTTACAGTAAAATGTTGTTAATGGTATAATTAACATATAATGTCATGAGAAATTAGTGGAACTAATTTAGGGAGCCATGTAGCTGTCGCTAGGTTTATTAAAGTAATAGGGTATTTCAACCCCTGACGCCAACCCAAAGTCTGGCATAGCAACAGACTTTGGACCCTAGAGAGAGAGAGAGACGCTCGTAAAAAAGCTATAAACTTACCCGCGCTCACCCTCAGTAACAACGAACAGGGCATTGCGAACGGACGCAATCTGCCATTGTATAAGAACATATGGATTTATAAGAAGCCCCACGAAGGTTAGTAAATTAACATTTATTGACTTAATTATATTTAGAAAACATATTTCTTAAGGTTAACTATGAAATTGACAGCAGGCTCTATTAAGATAAGATATAATTGGCTTAGTATAAGATGTATGCCAGTAATAATGCATTCCTTTGTTAGGGTGTAATGTAACCAAGTGTAGTCACAATTATTATTTGTGCATGTCAAACTACTGTATAAAACTTATGACCCTGTTTTTACTTGTAGTTTTCACGGACACAAACATTATGTAAAGTTGCAAATGACCTCCGTTAATAAAGGTCTAATGCTAAAAACTGATGTCTTGTTGTTCTGTATGGAACTCAATGGGGAATAGCAGGAGTGGTCAAAGGTCAAGCAAGTTAACCACTGTACTGCAAATCCAACCCGGCGGGCGACGCTACTGCCTGTCACAGCGTTAAACCAAAAAATATTTTATACACATACATCTATCTATCTATCTATCTATCTATCTATCTCTATCTATCTATCTATATCTATCTGTCTATATATCTATCTATCTATGTATATATATATATATATATATATATATATATATATATATATATATATATATATATATATATATATATATATATATATATATATATATATATATATATATATACTGTGGAACCTGTCTATATTGTACACTCAGGGAAATGAAAAAGTGTTCATTGTACGCAGGTGTTCAATGTATCCAGGTTCTAACTATTTTGAGTTTGGGTGAAATAGAAACAAAGTTAAAGGTAGATAGATAAACATGATCATTTTATTGCAAAAGCTACCATGTCTATACCTCACTTTCATCATATATTTTTTTTAAATTTACTTATTCAGCATTTGAAAAATGTCACTTAAAACATTTAAACATTTTGGACTGATAAGGGGGGACTACATTTGCTGCCTAGGTGACCTCATTTTCAGTTTGCAGTGCTGGGAAACTGTTAAATGCAGTTATAATACAGGGTTTCCCCGGGAACAATGGTTCTATGCTAACCGTCCCCTTTCCCATTTGATGACAAAGGGATGCCAGAGATTCAATGACTAATTGCCATAAAGACCTAATATGTGGTTTTTTTTTTGGTTTTTTTTTCGGAGGGCTGAATTATGAAAACAAGCAATTGAGATAAACCAGGTATTAGGTATGAAAAACGCAGGCTGACTAAAATGATCCATTTATTTGTTCCTTTTGTAAGAGAAATACTCATTGACCATACATATGGACATTTGGGATTAATTCTGGGTTTTGCCTAGTCTATTTTGAGCATGTTTTTTCATTCAGCAAGTTTTGAATGCATTTTGATCAACAGTGAAAAGTCTCAAATCAGTGTAGGATGTTCAATGTAGACAGGTTAAATGTGGCTTACGGGAACAAATTTGGTGTTCAATGTTTAATGAAGACAGGTGTTCAACGTATCCAGGTAGCCTCCAATTAATTTTCAATGGGAGTGTGCCAGCACATGAGAAATTGTTCAATGTATGCAGGTGTTTAATGTGCACAGGTGTTCAATTAGGCAGGTTCCACTGTGTATGTGTATATATATATATATATATATATATATATATATATATATATATATATATATATATATATATATATATATATATATATATATATATATATATATATATAAATATATATATATATATATATATATATATATATATATATTTATATATTTATATATATATATATATATATATATATATATATATATATATATATATATATATATACATACATACAAACATATCTATCTATCTATCTATCTATCTATCTATCTATATATATATATATATATATATATATATATATATATATATATATATATATATATATATATATATATATATATATATACATATATGTCTGTGTGTGTGTATATATAATTATACATAAATAAGTATATATAATTATACAGCAGAGGCATCAGGTGGCTCCCATTTGAAATAAATACAGAAAATCCATACTTCAATGCAAACCCTGGCTAGGAGTCTAATGTACAGACATAATATATTCAACTTTCTAACCTCATATATATATATATATATATATATATATATATATATATATATATATATATATATATATATATATATATATATATATATATATATATATATATATATATGTACATGCATGCATGACCTATCTATGCACTGCAAAGGAATGCAACATTCAAGGTCGAATTTTACCGTGTAGTGTGGCGAACCACTTTTGTCGAACATGGCCTACAGGCATCCGCCTCACCTAAATCTTTTTTACAAAGATATTACTATATTTTTAGATATTTTGTTCAGAGTTGATGGACCATGTATTTGCTATATAGATGTACACACGTTTACGGTTAAACAACTGCTGCTAGTGCGACCAGAGCGGGCACCATAGGCGAAGAGCACCTCTCGCGTCCTCCCGGCCGGAGTATTTATGTTTTGGCTTATCTTTATGACATCCACCTTCATATTCCATGTAAATCGCAGCAGTTCAGGTCATCGTCGAATGTTCTCTTCTCTATGGGGCGCCGTTTGTAACATGCACACTTTTGTCGACAGAAGCAATTTTGTCGAGACAGAAGTCCAAAATGTAACATTTTGCGAGTGGTTACGCCATGTGTAACACAAAAGTAATTTTGTCAGACAGAATTACTTTTGTCTAACAAAAATTACTTTTGTTAACAAAAGCAAATTTTGTCACGACAAAAGTACTTTTGTTCAACAAAAGTTACTTTTGTTAACAAAAGTAATTCTGCCTCGACAAAAGTAATTCTGTCTCGACAAAATTACTTCTGTGTCGACAAAAGTAATTTTGTCTTAGTGTCGTGCGGCGATGGAAGATGGGGGGCATGATTGAATAGACGAGTTGAAGCATCTCCAACGCTCGATCGAGATGCAGTTTCTCGTTCTAGATACTGCAGCCCCAGGGGCAGATCCAGGAATTTATCATGGGGGGGGGGGCCAGGTTGGGTCCGGTGTACCACAAAATCTTCCCCCCCCCCCTGGCAAATGTTCCCCCCCCCCCCCCGACGGAATATTTCCTAGGAAGAATACCCCGCCACCAGGCAAATCTGTACCACAAAATCTTCCCCCCTCCCTAGAAAATGTCCCCCCCCCCCACTTTTCCTAGGAATTTGTACCCTCCAATTATTTTTTTTCTAAGAAAATACCAATACCCCCTGTCAGGTGGTAGATTTTCAGTTTTCACCCTAAGGACAGTCCTATGATTCCTTATTCTAGGATCCCTTCTAGGGTGGGGGGAAAATATCCTAGGAAATCTTCCCCCCTTGGCTATATCATGCACTGTCTGGCCTCCCTGGGAGGTACAACCCTAGTGCTCTCAGCCAATCAGGTCGCTTGTCACAAAATACATCTAGTTACAAGGCAAAAGAGTGCTGTAGGCTCCTGGGAAGTTGGGTATGTCATGTTTTGTTTTGTTTTGTTTTGGCTGATTTTCCTGGAAGGTACATCCCTAGGATGAAATGTTTTCGGCCAATTAGGTCCCTTGTCACCCTGAAATTCCCTGCTATTGATAATATCTTTCATATTTTTTTTTGTTGCCAGAAATTAAGGGGGGGGGGGGGGGGGCAGGCCCCATGATTTTTTAACAAGGGGGGGGGGGGGGGCAGTGCCCCCTCGCCCCCCCCCCCCCCCCCCCCCCTGGATCCGCCTATGAGCCCGATCGAGATGCTTTGAAGAGTTTTACAAAATTTCATTTCCTGCCTGTATTTTGAGCTTTTAAATGCCCCATCACGAGTGTAAGCTTACACATCCTATTTCTTCATTGACTTCATTGACACACTCGGCCGGTATTAGTTCGTACCAGCCCAACGTTAGTGTATCGAATACATGTGCCCGAGTTGGCGAGTGCTTCAACCAGTCTATAGGCGGACGGTACACGCCATCTATAACCGATGCAAGGCACTAGGACAGAATTCTGAATGTAACACTTGGCGAGTGGTCTCGCCAAGTGTAACACAAAAGTAATTTTGTCTATGACAAAATTACTTTTGTTGACAGAAGCAATTTTTGTCAAGACAAAATTGCTTTTGTCAGACAAAAGTAATTTTGTCATAGACAAAATTACTTTTGTCTGACAAAATCAACTGTTGTCTGACAAAAGTAATTTTGTCGTAGACAAAATTACTTTTGTCAGAAAAAAGTGACTTTTGTTGGACAAAATTTGCTTCTGTCAACAAAAGTATGCATGTTACAAACGGCGCCCCATACTTCTCATCGTCGGATGTGCCATATTCATGGTGATATTTGCACACATTAGAAGAATGGATGCTTACAGTTCCTCGTGACGTCAGATAGATGCATGCTTTTAATGAAAATAACTTGAATGTTGTGTTTTTGTCACTTTGAAAAACATTTACTAAACTGAGAAGCTATTTTGCCCTCTTGCAAGGGATGTGAATGATCGTCCTAATAAACTGAACCCTGGCGTGGGAAATATTAACTGGTCTAATTCTACCTGTGGGCATGATAGGGAATGATAGTTTGCGACAAAAGGTTAAAGTTATGTTACAGGCACTTTGATGTCGGGCAGCCTTGCGACTAACCAATCTGGACATTCAAATCTGATCGATGCACTTGAATATCAAAAGATAGATCTCAGAGCGAGATCAATGTACGTGCATCGGTGCAAACTGGCTTGAATCAACACCTGGTATGTTGTGCTCTCAAAGGTCGAGCTGTCGCATTGTCGCAACAGCGTGCGACAGAGTTTCTAAACGTGTAGTCGGCCAAGACACTGCACGAAAAATGGAATTTACTTTAAAAGTAAACCTAAGTTTACTTGGGGTTTAAAATATACTTTGTCTTTACTGTTAAATAAATACTAAGTTTACTTACTAAAGTAAACCTCATATTTAATTGAGTTTATCATGCATTTATTGTTCAGTAAATCTCAATATATACTCATTCATTAAACCGGAAGTAAACCTGAAATTTAATTCAATTTATTTTTAAAGGTAAACCTAAGTTTACATGGGGTTTAGAATTTACTTTGTCTTTACTGTTAAATAAATGCCAAGTTTACTTACTAAAGTAAACCTCATATTCAATTGAGTTTATCATGCATTTACTTTTGTGTAAATGTTGATATAAACTAACTCATTAAACCGGAAGTAAACCTCAAATCTAATGGAATTTACTTTTAAAGTAAACTTTAAAAGTAAACCTAAGTTTACATGGGGCTTAACATTTACTTTGACTTTACAGTTAAATAAATAACAAGTTTACTTACTAAAGTAAACCTCATATTTATTTGAGTTTTTCATGCATTTATTTTGTGTAGATGTTAATATAAACTCATTCATTAAACCCGAAGTGAAGCTCAAATTCAATGTAAACTCATTCATTAAACCTGAAGTAAACAAAAAGCTTATTGAAGATTAGTATGTGTTTATTATTGTGTAAATGTGAATGTACGCTCATTAATCAAATCAAAGTATAGTTCATAATATGTTCCAATGTGTTCAATAGTAGTAGTAATAGAAGTAGATCAGGATCTTCCATGTTTACAAGTAGCCTGAGGGCCCCAGGTTTACAATATCTCGGACAATTGTAATGAAGGTGTCCTTAGACAGGGGACATTGAGCTCTTGAATATATCTTTTTTTAATTTTGAAGGTAGAGTTACTCATTAAACTGACAGACCATATACACCTTGAATGTTACTGTCAGTGCAAGAAACTTAACAAGTCATTTATACAAGCCAAATGTTTGGAACTAAAATTGGGATTACTCTGAATTGGATGTGTTGTATCATTTCAAGTAATTTTTGGGGTAGAGTAGCTTTTATGTACGGAGATGAGTACAGCACTTCTAGCGAAAGGCATGGTGAGTTGTAGTTGTTGATGCTACTGAGAACTGGAATCTCACTATGAGTCCTCATGTCTGTACATGCAGAATATGTGCAGGTCTGATTGTAAGACCAAATACTATCTAGGTCGCCACTATTCCTACACAGGTGGCCACTCTTATCCTCAATTACTTTACTATTGTGTACTGAGATAGATAGCAACCTGTTGTTGTTATATAACATACTTCAGGTCCTGTGACTCATTTGTTTATTGTAGAGAATGAATCCAACTTTTGCAAATCCATTTGTATTCACAAAATATAAATGCATGTTTTAGTTGCCTTGAAAAAATTATTCCCCTTTACCATACAATTAAGTTGTGAAGGGTAGGTTGTTGTTACTATCACAGTTAGTCATATTGTTAAAATGCTTATATACTGTATTAAGCAATGAGATGTGGTCTATCTTTAAAATTTAAAGAATATCGTCATACATGTATTTCTTAATTTATCAAGTGCAAAATAAGACAGAATTCTTCATTCAGTAACTTTCTTACAACAAAACAAAAAAAATACCCCAGCTGAGCTTATTTTCTCAGTAGATTGAGACATGAATGAATTTAATTCACATCTCATATCTCACTTGCCCCCAATCAATCCTACTGGTTTAAGTTCTCGTGATAAAATAACTATTTCTCTGATGAGAGAATTTCCTTCAAATTTCCCATATTACACTGACATACTAGAACTTTCAAGAAATTAAAAAAAAGATAACCCAATTGAGCTGACTTTCCCCACTCAAATCCATTGGTTTCAGCACCCGTACTGGACCGGAATACTAAGTCCAAATAAACTGCAGAACCCCAGATTGGATTGAGTTCCCTTGGTAGAATAACTATTTTTCAGACAAGAGAATTTCCTTCAAACTTTCCCATATTACACTGACAAACCTGACCTTTCGAAAAATTAAAAAAAAAGATACCCCAATTGAGCATGTTTTCTTGGTAGATTGAGACACAAATATATTCAACACCAATCTTAATACTGACTTTCCCCCACTCAAAACTACTGGTTTCCGCATCCGTACTGGAATACTCAGTCCAAATAAACTGCAGACCCTCAGATTTGATTGAGTTCCCTTGATAAAATAACTACTTTTCCGACGAGAGAGTTTCCTTCAAACTTTCCAATATTACACTGACATACTTGAACTTTCTAAAAAAAAAAAAATACCCCAATTGAGCTCGTTTTCTCAGTAGATTGAGACACATGTATATTCAACACATATCTTAGTACTGACTTTCCCCCACTCAAATCTACTGGTTTCGGCACCCATACTTAAATTCTAAGTCTAAATACGCGGCAGACCCCCCAGATTGGATTGAGTTCCCTTGACAAAATAACTATTTTTCTGATGAGAGAATTTCCTTCAAACTTTCCAATATTACACTGACGTACTTGGATTTTCTTTAAAAAAAAAAGATACCCCAATTGAGCTTGTTTTCTTGGTAGATTGAGACACAAATATGTTCAACACAGATCTTAATACTGACTTCCCCTCACTCAAATCTACTGGTTTCAGCACCTGTACTGGAATACTCAGTCCAAACAAACTGCAGAACCCCAGATTTGATTGAGTTCCCTTGATAGAATAATTATTTTTCCGACGAGAGAATTTCCTTCAAACTTTCCCATATTACACTGACAAACTTGACCTTTCGAAAATTAAAAAAAAAAGATACCCCAATTGAGCTTGTTTTCTCGGTAAATTGAGACACAAATATGTTCAACACAGATCTTAATACTGACTTCCCCTCACTCAAATCTACTGGTTTCAGCACCTGTACTCGAATACTCAGTCCAAATAAACTGCAGAACCCCAGATTTGATTGAGTTCCCTTGATAGAATAACTATTTTTCCGACGAGAGAATTTCCTTTAAACTTTCCCATATTACACTGACAAACTTGATCTTTCGAAAATTAAAAAAAAAAGATACCCCAATTGAGCTTGTTTTCTCGGTAGATTGAGACACAAATATATTAAACACAGATCTTAATACTGACTTTCCCCCACTCAAATCCATTGGTTTCAGCACCCGTACTGGACTGGAATACTAAGTCCAAATAAACTGCAGAACCCCAGATTGGATTGAGTTCCCTTGATAGAATAACTATTTTTCTGACGAGAGAATTTCCTTCAAACTTTCCAATATTACACTGACAAACTTAAACTTGCAAAAGATTAAAAAAAAAGATACCCCAATTGAGCTCGTTTTCTTGGTAGATTGAGACAAATATGTTCAACACAGATCTTAATACTGACTTTCCCCACTCAAATCCCTTGGTTTAAGCACCCGTACTGGACCGGAATACTCAGTCCAAATAAGCGGCAGACCCCCAAGATTTGATTGAGTTCCCTTGATAGAATAACTATTTTTCCGACGAGAGAATTTCCTTCAAACTTTCCCATATTACACTGACAAACTTGACCTTCCAAAAATTGAAAAAAAAGATACCCCAATTGAGCTTGTTTTCTCGGTAGATTGAGACACAAATATGTTCAACACAGATCTTAATACTGACTTCCCCAAACTCAAATCTACTGGTTTCAGCACCTGTACTGGAGTACTCAGTCCATATAAACTGCAGAACCCCAGATTTGATTGAGTTTCCTTGATAGAATAACTATTTTTGCGACGAGAGAATTTCCTTCAAACTTTCCAATATTACACTAACAAACTTAAACTTTCAAAAAATAAAAAATAAAGATACCCCCAATTGAGCTCGTTTTCTTGGTAGATTGAGACACAACTATGTTCAACACAGATCTTAATACTGACTTTCCCCACTCAAATCCATTGGTTTCAGCACCCGTACTGGACCAGGATACTCAGTCCAAATAAGCGGCAGACCCCCAAGATTTGATTGAGTTCCCTTGATAAAATAACTATTTTTCTGACGAGAGAATTTCCTTCAAACTTTCACATACTTGAACTTTCTTAAAAAAAAAGAAAAAGATACCCAAATTGAGCTTGTCTTCTTGGTAGATTGAGACACAAATATGTTCAACACAGATCTTAATACTGACTTCCCCCACTCAAATCTACTGGTTTCCGCACCTGTACTGGAATACTCAGTCCAAATAAACTGCAGAACCCCAGATTTGATTGAGTTCCCTTGATAGAATAACTGTTTTTCCGACGAGAGAATTTCCTTCAAACTTTCCCATATTACACTGACAAACTTGAAATTTCAAAAAAATAAAAAAAAAGATACCCCAATTGAGGTCGTTCTCTCGGTAGATAGAGACACAAATATGTTCAACACAGATCTTAATACTGACTTTCCCCCACTCAAATCCATTGGTTTCAGCACCCGTACTGGACCGGAATACTCAGTCCAAATACACTGCAGAAGCCCAGATTGGATTGAGTTCCCTTGGTAGAATAACTATTCTTCAGACGAGAGAATTTCCTTCAAACTTTCCCATATTACACTGACAAACTTGACCTTTCGAAAATTTAAAAAAAAAGATACCCAAATTGAGCTTGTTTTCTCGGCAGATTGAGACACAAATATATTCAACACCGATCTTAATATTGACTTTCCCTCACTCAAAACTACTGGTTTCTGCATCCGTACTGGAATACTTAGTCCAAATAAACTGCAGACCCTCAGATTTGATTGAGTTCCCTTGATAGAATAACTACTTTTCTGACGAGAGAATTTCCTTCAAATTTTCCAATATTACACTGACAAACTTGAACTTCCGAAAAATTAAAAAAAAAGATACCCCAATTGGGCTCGTTTTCTCGGTAGATTGAGACACAAATATGGTTAACACAGATCTTAATACTGACTTTCCCCCACTCAAATCTACTGGTTTCAGCACCCATACTGGAATACTAAGTCCAAATATACTGCAGACCCCCAGATTTGATTGAGTTCCCTTGATAAAATAACTATTTTTCCGAAAAGAGATTTTCCTTCAAACTTTCCCATATTACAATGACATACTTGAACTTTCAAAAAATTAAAAAGAAAGATACCCCAATTGAGCTTGTTTTCTTGGTAGATTGAGATACAAATATGTTCAACACAGATCTTAATACTGACTTTCCCCCACTCAAATCTACTGGTTTCAGCACCTGTGCACTGTACTGACACTAACATTTGAAAAGATAAATATTTTTCCCCGTGAGAGAATTTCCTTCAAACTTGTCTATACTATATCAACACACTTGAACTTTCTTAAAATTAAAAGAAAAAATTTCCCAACTGAGCTTGTTTTCTCGGTAGACTGAGACACAAACATGTTTAACACACATCTTAATACTTATTGAGAAAAATGGATTACACCAACATTTTAAATCTTACTTGCCTTGAATCAGTTTAATTTCAACAAAGAACAGTTCAGATTAATACATTCAATTTTGTTGTGCACATGAGTCTGGAATTCATATACATATCTTTATTGATAAACCTAAATCTGGTCTGGAAAATTATTTTCAATTGAGTTAATTTCTAGGACCTGAGGGTGGACGTGGACAGTCCTCTGCATTCTAGCCATCTTTTCAGCTAGACTTCTCTGTTAGTCCTTTTAGATCTAGACACCTAGAAGCTAAGCCTGGTTCTCAGGCTGAGGTAGGTACTCCAAACATGTGTCCCTCATTATCCTTAAACTTCCTGTATCTCGGTACGAGTGGGGTCAAGATACCATAAAGCTTCATTCACCATTGGCTGAAGATAACAATGTTCATCTGCATGTGTGAATAAGCCTTGTTTATAGCACATTTGGGGCTTGAGTAA
Organism: Maea johnstoni; assembly: GCA_963942565.1. Classification (NCBI taxonomy): domain Eukaryota; kingdom Metazoa; phylum Annelida; class Polychaeta; order Spionida; family Magelonidae; genus Maea; species Maea johnstoni. The sequence goes on along the minus strand of OZ012684.1, from coordinate 5,652,591 downwards.
CTGCCTTACTATACACTGCTTAGAGTGATTTTCTGAGTTGCTGGACATTCTGTGGTCTGTACCACAAGGATCAGTGTTAGGAACATTTTTGTTTCTGATCTACCTCCTACCCCTTGGGAAACTCATCAGAAAGCATGGTTTAGAGCTTCACATATATGCAGATGACACACCGCTTTATCTGTCAATAAAACCCATCACTCAACAAGGAGTTGCTAGGCTGGAAGGCTGCCTCACTGACATATAAACATGGATGTCACAGAACAAGCTGAAACTGAATACAGACAAAACGGAAGTCTTAGTACTGGGCCATCCTAAGCAGTGAGCCAAAATATCTGTGCCTACCATTTCCGTAAATGGTGAGATTGTCAAGATTCTCGATATACATATCTGAAATCTGGGCTCTGTTTTTGATCCAAGCATGAATATGGCAGCACATGTGTCAAAGGCAGTCAAATCTGCAAACTATCACCTTTGAAACATCGGAAGGATCCGAAAATACTTGACTGCAGAATCAACTAAAAGTGCTGTCAAATTAAAATTTAGACTACTGCAATAGACTTCTCTGTGGAATACCTGAAGAGCTAATATGTATGCTCAAGAGAGTACAAAATAACGCTGCCAGGCTGATCACTCTCACAAAGCAACATGACCATATAACACCAATACTTAAGGAACAGCACTGGCTACCAGTCAGAAAGAGAATTGAATTCAAGATTCTGCTACTGGCATACAAGTGTTTGCATAGAAATGCACCTTCTTATCTGAGGGAATTGCTGAAAGAGTATGCCCCACCACAGACACTGAGATCAACGTCAAAGAACTTACTCTGCAAACCGAATACCAACATGAAACCCTATGGTGACAAATGGTTTAGTGCCTGTGCCCCAAAACTATGACATCAGCTCCCAAATAATATTCGGGCAGCTGGGAGTGTGGCAATCTTCAAACGACAACTGAAAACATATTTGTTAAAAGATGTATATATCAATTAACTATGTGGATATCAACATCTATCCTTTGACAATAGAATGGAATGCCCCTTTGAGCATGTTTATATGGAAAGGGTGCAATATCAAATGACAATATTATTATTATTATTATTATTATTATTATTATTATTATTATTATTATTATTATTATTATTATTATTGACAGTCGGCTGCCTACACAGTGATGTCATTATGTGTGACATTACAAACCTGAATTATAGATACAGGCAATTGAGTAGGGTATACCCTAAGAAAATTTTGGACCAAAGATTTATTATTTTTGTGTTGTAAGTGAAAGACACTGCCAATCTATTTTCTATCAAATATACATCTTACTGATCCAGAATAAAATAAAATATTGAAATATATATACAATTGTATGTTGTTTAATGACGGAAGTATAGCATTGCTTCCTTGCAAAGTAAACTATGAATAAACGTAATGTTAACTCCTAGTTTGTCTACAGTTTATTGACAGTAATACGTAGATAAACATGGCGACTGATTACTCTTTTACAGTTTATTTAGCTGGTAAGCAGTTAACTGTAGCCTTATTGACAAGTAAACTCTCAAACTTATTTTAGTTTATTGATAGAAAAATGCAAATAAACATGACCTTTATTCACAGTTTATTTTGAGATTAAACTGTTAACTGAAACATCAACGACAAGTATATCCCAAGTTTATTACTTGTTTATTGACAAGAATATCTAAATACACATGATGTTTATTCGTAGTTTATTTTGCTAATAAACTGTTAACTGAAGTATATGCATGCATCATTGAAACGTAAACCTCAAGTATATTTCTAGTTTATTAACAAGAATATGTAAAATAAACTTGATGTTCAATAGTTTATTCACAGTTTATTTTGCAAGTAAATTTCTAACTAAAGCCTCATTCACAGGTATATGCAAGTAAACATAATGTTTAATTATAGTTTATTTCGCACATAAACCAAAGATTCCATGTTTACTAAGCCGAGTTTACATGATGTTTAATATAGTTTATTTTTTCAGTTTATTCTAAACATGAAGTTTAATCTTTGCAATAAACATCAAGTATATCTTGCTCTTTACACGCCACGTAAACTATATGTAAACATAAAGTAAACTTTAAGTTTACTTTATGTTTACTAGAAGGTAAATGAAAATAAACATGAAGTTTAATAATGTTTAAGTATAGTTTACTTTACAAATAAACTCAACTTTTCGTGCAGTGAGAGCCCTGGCAGCTCGTGTTTACTATGTAAAATTATTACCGACTTGAAATAAAGATTATCTATCTATATTATGTATGTGACAAGCCAAATCAATCAATGCACTCTTAAACTCGGCGAATTATTGGACTGCGTGACCAGTAGGGTATTGTATGTATTTTCAAATGTATCATTCTGTGCATATTTCGTTAAACACGTAAACTCCATCATTCTAATGGTGTTATACTAGTATTTTGATTAATCAGGGTCTCCGGTATTTACATATGGTGCTCAAATGTTAATATGTTAACCAGGAATTGTTCTATTCATCTAAGTGTCAACTAAAATTTGTGAACCATGTGTCACACTGAGGATGCTGAGCTCCAGGTAACCCCTGGTATGTGTTTTGCAATTGAAATTAGTCTCAGCTGGATACGTACCAATTGCTTTATTTAAGTTCATCCCTATTTAGAAAGTAATCTAGAAGGTTGAAGGTCACATAGTATAATTTTACTAGACGAATGTAATAAGTAATTCAATGCCAGTGTGTAATTACTTAGAAGACCAACTTCTTTTCTTAATCCAAGGTAATTATAAGGTCTTACGATAGTCTACACCGGCGACACCTATTGAATATTGAACAAACTAAAAATAAATGTATTACAATTTCCTGACACCACTGCCAATTTTTAAAAGATTTTAATTTTTTTTATTAAGTATGTACCTTTATGACTATACCTTTTCTAAATAGTGTCCTATGAATATTTTCTGAAGGGAAACATTTAGCAAAGAAAGAAACCAAATTTGGAGAATTAGATGTTTGTGACAAAAATTGCGTTATTTTTTATAAATTTGTGAACAAATTTAAGTCGACGACCCCATGAATTAAAATTGTTTTGAAGATTACTGTGCTATGTTCTTTACTCATACAAAGTTTCAGGAAAATTAAACTGATATTTCTAAAAGTGTCGTTAGGTCTCACGATACTCTATACCGGTGACACCTATTGGGTATTGGACAAACTAAACTAATTTATTACAATTTAACTGACATCACTGGAAAAATTTAAAAGAAATTGATTTTTATTAAATATGTACCAATTCTGTTCATACATGCCTATCATAACAGGTATCCTACATGTTTTTTGTCTTTGGATTTCCATATTCATTGAATTTTATGTTTTGACACGTTTTCAGGAATATTTGTGATAATTCATGTGTATAGAATGGGGTTCCCTTGCTCAACAATGTCTTATATAAGGATTGGCATATACGGTGACAATTGAGTAACTCTTTTCTAACATTTTCATGAAAATTTGCCCCCAAAAAGTCCTATTTCACAAACTTTGACCATCTGTGGTTCGAAAAGTAACGCGATGACCTATCAATTTCTTTATGTCTTCTTATTAAGAGCATTGTATAGATAGTGTAGACAAAAATTGGTGAAAATTAAACTAGGCAATTCTGACTTATGTCAATTTTGGGTTAAAAACTTGTTTCTCATATTCCTTGATTTCCCCCAATAATTCCTATATAACAGCAGAAAAATAATTTCAACAAGGCAGAACAGTATTTCAGGCAGTGTCAGTATCTCTGAAGGGATAAATCTAGCAAAGAAAGACACCAATTTTGGAGAAAGTATTGTTTGTGACATAAATTGCTTTAAATTTTCCAAAATCTGTGAAAAAAGTGATGTTTGTGACATAAATTGCTTTCAATTTTCAAAAATCTGTGAAAAAAAACTCGATGACCCTATGATTTTAAGTTGTTTCGAAGATCACTGTGTTATGTTCTTTCCTTTTGCAAAATTTCAGGAAAATTAAACAGATTTCTAAAAGTGTCGTAACTCGTAAGACCTTAAAATGATTAGAAGTTCAGAAATGACTGATGTGGGGGTAGAACCTGCAAGGGCTTATTAAATTGGGGTTACTTGACTTCTGGCACCAACATTTAGATTTAAAGCAACTTTTGGTAAAATGAAATAGCCCTTGGCTACTATGCCACTGGGCAACAAGGCAATACGTTTTTTACACTCCAATCAGTCCTTGTCATACTCAAACGTATTCTTTTCTGGTATCAAACGTGTTTAATGGGCATTTCAGTTTCATATAATATTTTTAAACATTTCAAGCTATATTTTGGAAATTTATCGACGTTAGGTTAGAGGAAAAGAATGTGTCTGAAATTCCCTGGGGGGGGGGGGGGGTGACCGTCGACCTACGGACTATGTACACTGGCCTATTTTATCATTTACATAATAGTTTCCTTGGAAAAAGGTAGGAACCGTCCCACTTCGTCTGTACTGCGCCATGGTGAGGAAAGTACTAGGAGACAACAGTTGGAGCTTACAGGCAGTTTGAAATGATCATATGAGCTGGTCTCTTTGATGTCCGAGAGCTCCCAACGAAGCGTTTAATACAGTTTATCATGTGCATCCCAAGTAGCAAAGTGCAGGTCAAAGGCTAACAACCCAACTACTTGATAGCCTTACGTCGCTGATAATACGCTGAGTAACATGGGCCCCGCTCGACTGTAAGTGCTTAACTTTTTATCTCAGCCCACAGACATTGAAGGCTATTGATATGACAAGATTAAGTGGTTGATCCAGACACAGGCACTTAAATACTGAGTTGTGTCATTTATACTACGCAAGCAACTGCATCCAAGTGCCTATCATCCGGACGAGGAAGCCAATATTACACCAGGTAGATGAGTACACTTATATACCTGACCAAGACCTACAAAAATAGTTCAGGAATAATGCAATCTCTCAGTCTCAACGGTCAAGACAGTTGCCACTATTGCTGTATTTAGAGCATTGCCAAGCAATGGTGCTGTACAGTTCTGAACATATCTTAGATGAAGTGGTCGACCTTTGTGCTTATATAATATATACATTATGATTATGAAATGATTACTTAAGGTGCAACTATACACAGCGATGCTACTAGTCTGATTGATTTAAACACAGCATTTTATACAGTTTTCCTAGTAACAGTTGATTTCCTAGGATTACTGTGATCTATTTGCAACACGTCTTTTATTTTTAGTTGCACTGCTGTAGGTGATACAGACAGCGCCTGGTGACTGCTAAATGATCATACACAGATTCCGTTACAGACATCGGTGAGGCGATGGAGAAATCAACCAAAGAGAGAATACCTGTTGATAGAGGGTGGGCATGGATGGTGCTTGCAGGTAACAATATATATATATATATATATATATATAAATATATATATATATATATATATATATATATATATATATATATATATATATATATATATATATATATATATATATATATATATATATATATATATACATATACATATATATATATATATATATATATATATATATATATATATATATATATATATATATATATATATATATATATATATATATGTATATGTATATATATATATGTATATATATATATATATATGTATATATATATATATATATATATGTATATATATATATATATATATATATATATATATATATATATATATATATATATATATATATATATATATATATATATATATATATATATATATATATATATATATAAATGAGAGAGAGAGAGATGCTTTGTGCCAAGTCACCTGTTAAAACGAAGAGAAAATGTTTCCTATATATAGATGTGTAGATATATATAGGGCATGAAACAAGGATTGCCTGCATCATACGATATGGCTGTATCTTTGGAAGCACATTTGATCTTATTTGATCACAGGTAATGTTTAGGACTTAGTGAAGCTTGTATATGATCGATAACTTGCCAAGTTATCGACCTCGGTCACTTAGTTTACTTATACTTATGAAATGGGATGGCAATGTGATCAACCGGGGATTTAATGGATTTCCTCTTAGCCGTCCCTTATATTGTATATTGTCAATTTCGCGAATGGTATAATGCTACCTTTGGTGATCTCTCAGCTTCTGAATTGTGCACATGGTTAGATAACTTTAAACATAAGGCATAAACCATTTGATATCCTGCGGTAGGGGCTTTGTAGATGTTTAATAGACAGATTAATTTTTCTCAAATTTTCAGAGGCAGATAAGCCCGAGCTGGACGTTTTTGGCCAGCGTGGTTTGTGTTTGCAAAGCGTGAAACTTTTACCGGCCGGTGGTTTGGGACCGCTCTGAACGTATCTTTAGTCATTTCCTGGCACTTGAAATTAAAATGCATTCAACGCAGATATCTTTTTTTTATAATTTTAAAGCAAAACTATTTATTTCTATTCATAGACAGATTTTTTCTAATTTCCAAAAATGTACATGTCCCCCCCCCCCTCACACACACATTCCGAACACATCAGACAAAATGATATTTGAAAATATATTGATATTTAATCAAAAGTCATGGTAACATGTCAGAAAAACGGCTTTCAGACCACATGTATGTTTCAGAATGGAATACCTGTCTTTGTCTTTCAGGAAGCTTCATCTCTATGATGCTCTTGGGAGGCATCATGAAAGCATCCGGGATATTGTTTGAGGAGTTTCTAGAATTCCACCAGTCTTCGGCCACTGTGACTTCTGGCATCGTAGTGGCTAATGCAGTGCCCAGGGCAGTCGCTGGTAAATACTGGTCTGCGTTAACACATCTATCGTGACAATAATGATAAACAGCAATAGAAAAAGGGGGAACTTATTAAGTCGTAATCCTTACATACACATACACAATATATGAAATGTAGATGCAACAAAGATGATTATCTATTCAAATAGTGCCTCCAAATTACATTTGAAACAAATAACGCTGGTTGTAAATTACCTTTTTCAAATAGAAAGACTTAGTGTAGAAAGCAATGCAACCAATCATGAATCTTTTCAGTTAAATGGCATCCAATAAAAAAATGAAATGACTTATATCCAACCGTGGCTAGCACATAGCTCGTGTTTGGTCTAGCTGAATCTGTTCCAAAGGTACCATTGTGTATATTCATAATATATGAACATTATTATCATAAATGGTATATATTTTTTACACTGTATGATTGTACCTTCCTATTCCATTTCAACAAATGTGACAATAAAAATTATTCCAAAATTTAAAACAAAAAACATTGTATGCAGTGAAATACTGAATAACACTAGGATACGTTTTATATTCTTTCTTTTGCTTTCTATTTGAACCGGCTTGCTTTCTAGAAAAGAATGGTCCTTTCCATGATTTTAATCACTATTAACTATGAGTCCACCTATTCAAAGGAAATGATACTGACTTTCTTAACCACACTGTCCTGTTGAGTAGGGAGAATGCCGTTCTCACCCTTAAACTATTCTTTCCTTCAGCCCCACTGGCCGGCTGGTTGAGTCATCGCTTCAGCGTGAGGGCTGTCTTGGTAGCCGGGACATTCCTGCTCACCCTCGCAGCAGTGGCTTCTGCGTATGCGACAAGCATATCACTTGTGATTGTGTTTTTTGGAGCTATTCAAGGTATATCATAACTATTAAACACAAAAGCAACACACATAAATGAATGAATAGGTGAATGGGTGCTTCAAGGCACATCGGCTCACAAAGACCATTTAGTGGCCCTTTGTTTTCCCAGAAAACAACAGCAAAGCAATGATTATATGTTCACAAAACAATGAACGATTTCAGATTATAAGTACCTCCTGAATAGAACTAGGCGAAACTAAACTCTTAAAATGTGTCACAATCGGTAAAACAAGCCAATCTCATGTAAACAAGATACAATTCTGTCTGGAGTAACTTTCGCTAAGAGATCCTTAAAGCTACCTACATTATCAAAACTCCGGGCCATAGACCCAGCTATGGATAAATTGCATGCAAGTTGTTGCTGACGGCTTCCATCCATTTGCAATTCCTTTTTTCGCCTTAACATGATTTGTTTTTAATGTGATATTCTAAATAATACATTTATCATATGTCAAATTATAGTTTAATAATACACTGTTTGTTCATATTTTTTTAATGATTATAAGAACAGTATATTCCATCTTGTTTCAGGCCTTGGCTGTGCAGTCACCCTTGGTCCCACTCAGTCTGCCATTGTGCCTTACTTCAGAGACAAGCGGGGTCTGGCGGCGGGGCTGGCCATGTCCGGCAGTAGCGTCGGCGGCCTCCTGTTCCCACTGCTAGTCCGCTACCTGGCTGATGAGTACGCCCTGCAAGGATGCCTTCTCATTCTTGGGGCAATTCAGCTGCACTCTCTGATTGCTGCTTTGCTCATACGGCCGACGTCCTTTTATGAAAGTAGGCGGAGATCTAGTCCACAAAGCGAGCTTCTTACCACACCTGTGTCAAAACCAATCTCCCCTGCGAGTGAGTCAAACGGATCTCTTGGAAGCAACCCACTGCTCCACAAGCCGTGTGACTCACAGTCTCTCACACAAACCAAAAGAAAATTTAGATGCTTTAGATTTTGCAACAATTGTTACTTCTTTGTAATTGTTTTCGGTTTAGGAACTATGTATTTCTCTTTTTTTGTACAGTTTATTTCGTTTCCAAATTTGGCACTAGAAATAGGATTTAGTAAACAAATGGCAGCAGTGTTCATGTCCACGGTGGGTGGTGTTGATCTGGTTGGGCGACTTGGACTTGGCCTTGTGCTAGATTTCCACTTTATAGGGAAACTGACTCTGCTCCAGATTGCCTGTGTTATAATGGCTGTGAGTGGACACCTGCTGCTCCTCTACCCAGTCCTAGCAGCCATGGTCACCTACAGCGTACTGTTTGGAGTATTCGGAGGTATTCACATGGTCCTCATGGTGCCACTGGTGGCAGAGATCGTCCACGTAGATGAAACATCAACAGCTATTGGACTATTGTGGATGGTTTTTGGTTTTAGTGCTGCTGTGTCAAATACACTTCTTGGTGAGTATCCAGGTCATTTGATGAAGAACATAGGATATTTCCTTTGAGTAGGTCCATTCTAATCAGTTTGTTGTGGTGTTGCCACAGAAGCAGTTCATGACCATGGAGGAATATGTTGAAATGTAAAAACCTTGGAGAACTGCGATGAAATAACTTCATGTGTAGACCGTACCTGGCTAATCACAACTATTCAAATGATATAATACATACCTATATAATAGGTATGGTTTATGCATCATCTCGTTGACTGGTTGATTGTGTTTTGATTTGATTGAATGATATATACAGTTTTACATGTTGTCTAGAATATAAGTCCCTGACATCACAACTCCTTCCATGAGTTGACTTAATGCAGGGTATTTCTGTCAATTACCTACAGGTGGTATTATGGTCTGTCCTCCCGCTATGATATTTGGTCATACCAACATAGAGGTTCAATCATACCAACACTACCTCATGAGCTTTAATTTAATCTGACCATTAGTTACCTTGTAAGTAAATAAAAGTTGTTTACAGCCCGTTAGTTATAATTCAATATCAATTAATGTCCTTTAATATTAAAAGCTACTATGTGAACTGGCTAGAAGCCTACACTTTTATCCCATATGACTGCACTAGAAACGTACAACGTACAATAGCTATTGTATTTGTTTTCTAGGTATCATAAAAGACATGACTGGCACGTACAAACACGCTCATCGCATTTTCGCCTCGGCCTACGTGGTGAGCTTTATATTGTGGACTGTGGCGAAGTTCATGGAACGACGGAAGGCGAAGAAGGAGGCAACACATTCACACAGAACCGACCCATCTACTCAAGAAAATGCTGTGTAATGATAATTAGACTTCTCAGGGTGTCTTAAGCAGTTCCTTAACTTTTGATATAATGACCAGTCATCATCATCTTAACTGTCAAAATTCCAATCTTCAAGAACACAAAAAAGTCTGCTATTTTAAATCAGATACATGCAGCATTAAAATCTGAATTTCTCATTTAAAGTTACAGAACAGGTTTTCTAGAGTCTTCTGGGCTTCAATTTAGAGAGGTATTACAGGGCGTATAGCCCTGAACAATACTAGATATAAGCCACAATTAATATTTCTAAGTCCTTTAATGTATAAAATGCAATATGTTGATATTTTGTCAATATCCATATCTTTCCATCATGCAGCAAACATTACCTTTTGGAGGTAACCGTACCTGTATAGCACTATTGTCATGTGTTGAATAAAAAGACTGGTCTGTTCAGGCAGACCATAGAGTTAATACCGGATGTAAATATGGAATGTAATATTTTTGGTCATTCCTTTTGATGTTTATAATTACCTCTTTTTGTGTTATAAAAAAACTTGTATTGATATTTTTTGATACAATGAAGGTACAGTCAATTAAGACACGATACAAATACGAAGCCATGATTTCCAACGTGACGAGTTGTTTAGGGACTCTTCCAGGAAAATATGTTTAGAACATTGCAGGGGGGTCCAGACCTAATTAATAGAATAATAGTAGAATAGTACAACAAACGAATGCAAGGAGCCTAATGATAAAAAATGCAGGATACAAGGAAATTAATGGCATATACCTTAACGCCCAAAAATACAACAACTAAGAGAGTATCACACGTAGAAAAATAAAGAATACCAAACGACTTGCCTAGACATGGAATCTGCATGGTTAGAGCAGACAGCCATATCAATTGGGACCAATTTAACAAAGAATGCCCAAATGACCCCTCCTTTTGTTCTTTTGACCGTACCACAGTAGAAAGTTGCTAGGTCGAGATTAGTGGCGACTGATCACTACTCATGTGTAATCTTTTGTTTGGTATCCATTCTTAGGGGCTAGCCAAGGACACCACCTAGCGGCGATAATCTTGGTGTACTAGACTATCACCTTAAGGTAGAAATCTACGTAGTAGGGCTGTCGTCTGTGCTCGGTTGGCCCTCAAGTATGAATATCAAAACGAAAGAGTCCTCATCACTGGCCACAAATCTCGTCCAAGCACCTTTTTTATTGACAAGCACTAGAAAACACAAGCGCGATGGTCTCTTGGGTGGGTCTACCTTGTTCAATAGTCCCTAACAGCATGGCTGTATCTTTGACCATGCAAATTCCTTCTAGCTAGATCATTTTGACAAATATTTGCATCTCATTTTTTGAGTGAAAGTGAATAACGATACAGTCTTCGAAGCCAGTGTTTTATAACATAACAGATATGAACCCTCTCTACGTCTAAGGATATGTCACAAGTACCTTGAATTCTGACAGGACCTGAAAATAAACATTTACTTTGTAAACCACGCGCTGTTACTTATTTTGAGGCTTATTGGAACATTAAACAATGTTTTTAAAGTATAGCCACGTCCTTTGAGGAATAAATAAATGTTATGTTGGCTTCTACGATGTGACTAAGGCTTTTGATTAAGTATGCATTGATGGTGTATTTTTCAACTTTGGGATATTGGGATCCGTAGGAAGACATCGAGGTTATTATGCAGGTGCTGTGTCATTTCATTCGGAGTCACAGCAATATCTCTCGGAATTACAGCCTAAGGTTTAGTAAAATGGGCATTAGTGTGTGCAAGGACCTTTAGGCCACTTTCTTTTCTGTTTTAGGTAAATATCTCTCGTTGATTTTGAAAAAATTGGAAGTTAAAAAAGTTAAGGAAACTTGAAGAAGAAAAGTTATTCCTTAAAAGCTAGATTTGTGCATGTTTTATAATAAAAGAAGATGTACATAAATTTCCAAGTTGCTCAATAGGTGTCCGGTCATCAATATTTAGTTATCATTTTACTACCTAGACGTTTGTGCGCCAATTCTTTGATTGCGGCGGTCTTGACCGCTATACCAGCTATTTTTTCTGCACTTTCTCATTTTATGTTTTAGATAGTAAGGGAAATCTGGAGACAGGCAGTGATCACGTGACCACACAAATAACCCGACAGTGCATTTTTATACACTTCTAAGCATGCTATTATGATCGTCTGTCAGTGAAATGTTGAATCTTTGGCGTCGTTAGTGTCTAGGCGCCCTATATGTTGGTCATAGCCGTGTCATTTAGGATTTTTTTCTTGATAAAATGGAAGGATACATCTGCGTTGTTAGGTGACCGCTTTGCGTGGTTATGCGATGTAATATAAAGTGACGTCATCGTCTGGTACTTTTTTCTAAATGTACAATGCGTTGTTTCAAGCTTAAAATCATTATATTCTGATGGTTTGTCAATAAAATGTTGTATATTTGGCGCCGCTAGTTTCTTTCCGTTGTTTTTATGTTCGTAATGGCTGTGTTTATTGCACACTTTTTCTAATAACAAGAAATGATGGATGGTTACATTTTGTGTTGTCCGGCTACCTCTGTGCCGATTCTTGTGTGTACGAATAAGCAGTGACTGGTACTTTTTTCGAAATGTTTTCCACTAGTGCCAGTCCTTTGAGCTGTTGTGTGCGCGAATTTGCAGTGGATAGACTAGTGCCAGTCCTTTGAGCTGCAGTGCGCCAACAATCAGGGGGACGGGGGGTTCAGTATGATACTGGTGCCGTTCAGCTGGGTGGACTCGTGCATGAAACACACAACATAACATTGGATCATATTTAACTACAACAACAGCTCAATTGTTCCAGTTATCAATACAGTCTAGTGAGATAGAACTATAAGAAATGCGGTCATGGCCGCCTTTTTGCCGCACAACTTCACGTTTTCCATCAAAATATTACATGCTCAATGCACAATTTCCCTTCTAGAATTGAGTCCTTCTGGATGTCAGTCAATACATCCAGTCCCTCTAGAAGGGACCAGATGACGTGCAAAGGCGGATCCAGGGGGCGGGCCGGGGGGGGCACTGCCCCCCCCCTTGTTAAAAAATCATGGGGCCTGGCCACCCCCTTAATTTCTGGCAACAAAAAAAAATATGCAAGATATTATCAATAGCAGGGAATTTCAGGGTGACAAGGGACCTGATTGGCCGAAAACATTTCATCCCAGGGATGTACCTAATCCTTCCAGGTATTATTGTAAAATTTGCCCATTGCCAATAATACAAACACTCGAGCATTTAGTCACAAAAAAATGGAAAAAGCGGTTTCCAAACTCGAGTCAGACAGACTGAATATGGCAGTGACAACAATTGAAATTTTAATTTCAAAGATAATTTCAAAGGCATCAGCTTCTCGTGTGTATGTATGTTTATGGACTATAACTTCCACTTCATGGGCATGCCCCCAGACCCCTCTATCATGGACGGCATGCTGTTGCATACTGTCGCCGTTGCGGTGCTCGCACCGGAATTAATCTGCTTCTACTTTCTAAAATTGGAAATTACAAATATAATCAACAAATATAATCAAAAGAAACATGATATTACAGATAAAAATAGTACAGTAGGATCATTATGTAACAATATGGGAATACCAGCTTTACAGGTGTACTATGTCCCATGGGGAGTTCAATCTCAGAGTTGAAAGTCGCCGTTTTATACCCTTTAAACACTTTTAATATACTAAAGCAAATGGGCTTCCTGCATTGATCCTCAGAAGTTTTCTTCAATGACACATTTTAAAAATGAAATTTGTCATTAGATAAACTAGTGATCTAATTCTAAATTACCAATTTTGCTTGCAGGATTGCCCTGATAATACATCTCAGAGCATATATGCCCTCTGGCTTTTGAAAATGAATAACTGCAAACAAATTGGACCTAATTTTTTCAAAACTTTTGGGCATATATATATTTAGGGAAGCATTTACTGACCCTGCAAAGAGAATATTGGCCCCTTAAAAATCAGCTTTTTGACAACTTTTCTTTGTTCTATTTCACTTGAAAGTGTCCCAAAATGCACCTCAGAGCACCTAATTTTCAAAATTTTGGGGGGGAGCATGCCCCCAGACCCCCCTACTATGGACGGCATGCTATTGCATACTGACCCTGCAAAGAGAATAATGCCCCTTAAAAAATAAGCTTTTTTACAACTTTTCTATGTTCTATTTCACTTGAAAGTGTCCAAAAATGCACCTCAGAGCACCTAATTTTCAAAATTTTCTGGGGGGGCATGCCCCCAGACCCTTCTATCATGGACGGCATGCTGTTGCATACTGTCGCCGTTGCGGTGCTCGCACCGGAATTAATCTGCTTCTACTTTCTAAAATCCAGGACAAAAAATTGCCCTTCCTAAAAATCTTAAGGTAGACCTCTCATACATAAGTTTCATATTACTTTATACACAAACTTGCTCTGCAAATGCCCCTCCGAAGAGAACACCTACAATATCAATATCCAGATTCTCGAACCCATCGCCCCCCCTCAGGGGTCAGGACCGAAGGGGTCTGTGGGCGGGAGTGAAGTTGCTTGGGTATGCCTCACCACAGTGGGCTGCATCAATGTCCCGTCATAATTAAGACTCTAACGCTGCTTAAGTGGGTGTCCTTGCCCTGGCTCAAGAGGTGGGGCCCCAAAACGTGAAGTGAACTCGCTGGTGACCGTTATCACCGCGGTACTGGTCTCCAGTGCCATGCCCACACCCGTAATCATGCTTGCACTGCTCCTAATAGTGGGACATGCCCACTCCAGAATTGCAGGGGTACCACTATCTGCACCCCCCCCCCCTTTCATTTCTACAAGATGCAGTGTGGGCAAATTCACGGCCCATCTTTTTCATACCAGTGCTACCTGGACTTGCAGTCACTGCAGACCTGGTCAAGGTAGTTGAGGTGACTGCAACCTGAGTGGTTAACCAGCCCTTTGTGGAGTCTGTAATTGATGTAGGTGAAGGTTAACGCAGAATTCGATACTGCGGTGCCCGTTGTGGCCTAGTGGTTATGACACCTGGCTCCCAAGCGTGAGTTCACAGGTATGAGTCTCAGCTGAATCCCCATCAGCGGCTTGGCCTGGTTGCTATATAAATGTGCGGTGTTGTCTGAGAGAGTCTACCATATGATTATTTATGTCTTTGGTGAGGTGCAAGGTCCTACCTCAACAGGGGATTTGCACAATGAGTATCTTAAAAACATTTTTGAATGTTCCCATAAGCCTCAAAATTACTAACAGCACGTGGTTTTCATAGTAAATGCTGAATTTCAGGTCCTGTCAGAATTCAAGGTACCTGTGATATGACCTTGCACCTAGACGGGGTTCATATCTGTCATATTCTAAAATACAGGCTTCGAAGACTGTATCACTTTCAGCCAAAAAATGAGATGAAAGTTTTGGTCAAAATGGTCTATCTCGAAGGAATCTGCATGGTTAAAGCAGACAGACATGTCGTTCGGGAGCAATGTAACGAGGAAACCCCCAAGGGCCCAGCCTTTTGTGCTCTCGAGGTGAGCACAAAAGACTGTTGCCAGCTCGAGATTCGTGGCGAGTGAACACTGCTGATGTGTCATCTTTTGTTTTGATATCCATTCTTAAGGGCCGGCCAAGGACACCACCTAGTGGTGATAATCTTGGTGTACTAGACTATCACCTTATGCTCGTATAACTGACTTTATAGGGAAACTGACTCTGCTCCAGATTGCCTGTGTTATAATGGCTGTGAGTGGACACCTGCTGCTCCTCTACCCAGTCCTAGCAGCCATGGTCACCTACAGCGTACTGTTTGGAGTATTCGGAGGTATTCACATGGTCCTCATGGTGCCACTGGTGGCAGAGATCGTCCACGTAGATGAAACATCAACAGCTATTGGACTATTGTGGATGGTTTTTGGTTTTAGTGCTGCTGTGTCAAATACACTTCTTGGTGAGTATCCAGGTCATTTGATGAAGAACATAGGATATTTCCTTTGAGTAGGTCCATTCTAATCAGTTTGTTGTGGTGTTGCCACAGAAGCAGTTCATGACCATGGAGGAATATGTTGAAATGTAAAAACCTTGGAGAACTGCGATGAAATAACTTCATGTGTAGACCGTACCTGGCTAATCACAACTATTCAAATGATATAATACATACCTATATAATAGGTATGGTTTATGCATCATCTCGTTGACTGGTTGATTGTGTTTTGATTTGATTGAATGATATATACAGTTTTACATGTTGTCTAGAATATAAGTCCCTGACATCACAACTCCTTCCATGAGTTGACTTAATGCAGGGTATTTCTGTCAATTACCTACAGGTGGTATTATGGTCTGTCCTCCCGCTATGATATTTGGTCATACCAACATAGAGGTTCAATCATACCAACACTACCTCATGAGCTTTAATTTAATCTGACCATTAGTTACCTTGTAAGTAAATAAAAGTTGTTTACAGCCCGTTAGTTATAATTCAATATCAATTAATGTCCTTTAATATTAAAAGCTACTATGTGAACTGGCTAGAAGCCTACACTTTTATCCCATATGACTGCACTAGAAACGTACAACGTACAATAGCTATTGTATTTGTTTTCTAGGTATCATAAAAGACATGACTGGCACGTACAAACACGCTCATCGCATTTTCGCCTCGGCCTACGTGGTGAGCTTTATATTGTGGACTGTGGCGAAGTTCATGGAACGACGGAAGGCGAAGAAGGAGGCAACACATTCACACAGAACCGACCCATCTACTCAAGAAAATGCTGTGTAATGATAATTAGACTTCTCAGGGTGTCTTAAGCAGTTCCTTAACTTTTGATATAATGACCAGTCATCATCATCTTAACTGTCAAAATTCCAATCTTCAAGAACACAAAAAAGTCTGCTATTTTAAATCAGATACATGCAGCATTAAAATCTGAATTTCTCATTTAAAGTTACAGAACAGGTTTTCTAGAGTCTTCTGGGCTTCAATTTAGAGAGGTATTACAGGGCGTATAGCCCTGAACAATACTAGATATAAGCCACAATTAATATTTCTAAGTCCTTTAATGTATAAAATGCAATATGTTGATATTTTGTCAATATCCATATCTTTCCATCATGCAGCAAACATTACCTTTTGGAGGTAACCGTACCTGTATAGCACTATTGTCATGTGTTGAATAAAAAGACTGGTCTGTTCAGGCAGACCATAGAGTTAATACCGGATGTAAATATGGAATGTAATATTTTTGGTCATTCCTTTTGATGTTTATAATTACCTCTTTTTGTGTTATAAAAAAACTTGTATTGATATTTTTTGATACAATGAAGGTACAGTCAATTAAGACACGATACAAATACGAAGCCATGATTTCCAACGTGACGAGTTGTTTAGGGACTCTTCCAGGAAAATATGTTTAGAACATTGCAGGGGGGTCCAGACCTAATTAATAGAATAATAGTAGAATAGTACAACAAACGAATGCAAGGAGCCTAATGATAAAAAATGCAGGATACAAGGAAATTAATGGCATATACCTTAACGCCCAAAAATACAACAACTAAGAGAGTATCACACGTAGAAAAATAAAGAATACCAAACGACTTGCCTAGACATGGAATCTGCATGGTTAGAGCAGACAGCCATATCAATTGGGACCAATTTAACAAAGAATGCCCAAATGACCCCTCCTTTTGTTCTTTTGACCGTACCACAGTAGAAAGTTGCTAGGTCGAGATTAGTGGCGACTGATCACTACTCATGTGTAATCTTTTGTTTGGTATCCATTCTTAGGGGCTAGCCAAGGACACCACCTAGCGGCGATAATCTTGGTGTACTAGACTATCACCTTAAGGTAGAAATCTACGTAGTAGGGCTGTCGTCTGTGCTCGGTTGGCCCTCAAGTATGAATATCAAAACGAAAGAGTCCTCATCACTGGCCACAAATCTCGTCCAAGCACCTTTTTTATTGACAAGCACTAGAAAACACAAGCGCGATGGTCTCTTGGGTGGGTCTACCTTGTTCAATAGTCCCTAACAGCATGGCTGTATCTTTGACCATGCAAATTCCTTCTAGCTAGATCATTTTGACAAATATTTGCATCTCATTTTTTGAGTGAAAGTGAATAACGATACAGTCTTCGAAGCCAGTGTTTTATAACATAACAGATATGAACCCTCTCTACGTCTAAGGATATGTCACAAGTACCTTGAATTCTGACAGGACCTGAAAATAAACATTTACTTTGTAAACCACGCGCTGTTACTTATTTTGAGGCTTATTGGAACATTAAACAATGTTTTTAAAGTATTCATTGTGCGGATCCCCTGTTGAGGTAGGACCTTGGACCTTACCAACGACATGAACTATCAAATGGTAGAGTCTGGTTTTCAAGTAAAGGGTGAGTCTTGACATTTTGCCAAAAACGAAACACATCCAGATATGTTCTTTAAGGGTGCCACATCACCGCGAAATAGCCACTTATTGATAGGTCTACCATTATTCGGTAACTATGAGATATAACCTATACAGTAAAATTAGTGCCGTTGTCTTCATTTATCTCAGTTTTCAGATATTCAAGTTTTAGAAATGACCAGGATATCGAGTAGGGTTCTACCTTAAAATCATGTCAAAACGCCACTTCTGTAGGGATTTTTCCTACACTCGTCCTTTTGTTAAAAAAATATACCTCAATAAATTTACCTTAATTAATCATTCCTGACCCGGCCCAAAGCAAAAAAAGCACAAATATTCGGGACCAGTCTAAAGAACCTTTGCACCCGTTTACCATCATAATTCTGATACATATATAACACCAGTGATGCAGTGTCTTATTTAGTTGTATTGTGGATGTGTCGAGTGTCAGTGATCAATTCATTCATCCTAATCCTATACCAACAAGCACGTTATTTTGGTACCACATCTATATTCATTGTATTTTTTTTATCTTTATGATGCGAATCATACCAGTAGTTAATAACATTTATCATACCTCACTTGAAGATCGTAAGCCGTGATTGGCTGACTTAACAGTTAACAATCATCATGTTGCCTGATGCCATCAGTGAGGGCTTCATGTTGCCCGTTGCCACTAGCGACACCTAGCGGGGAATGTGCGAATCACAAGTCATCTGTGACCTTGCTTTGTTTAAATTACAAATGGGGTTTGTTCAGTATGATAAAACAAATATGCCATGCCAGTGGGGGTAACATGATGGAATGTTTCCCCTCGGGAGGATGGTTTTCCCTCGGGCTCCGCCCTCGGGAAAACCATCCTCCCTCGGGGTAACATTCCATCATGTTACCCTCACTGGCATGGCATATTTGTATAAGATAAACTTTAGTGTAAACTGCATTATCCTTTGCGACTGTTGTCCTGCAACCTTCCCGCATGTGCACGCCGAGGTAAACTGAATATACAAACGTCGGTATTGACAATAAGAATTAACTAACTCAAAAGTCTTAAGTGCCGCCAAAACATAAACAACAGGAAACGTCACTTAGCGGCAAGTTCAAATTAAAATTCATTTTTTTAAGAAGTACGGAGGTCGTCTGGTGTTTTTTCCACATGATAAGGCAAAAGTTCGAATTAACCCGACTGCAACATAAATGGCCACCACTAACACAAATGTACCCTCTTGGCAGGGTGAAAAATCTTTAGGAAAAAACTAATAAAAGCATAGTGTTTTCAATCGGTGCTCCTGTCCACTTTTTAGAACCAGGAACTATAGTTTTTATTAACGTGGAGAAAAGGTCAATACAGAGGAAGGGGTGCCAGGGGGAAAGTCGTTCTTGTAGAAAAGCACTATTTAGCATGCATGCTAAATGAATTTCCATGCATGCAAAATAGTTGCTATTTTTCATGCATAGGAACTCATTGAGCATACATGCTCAATGAATTTTCATGCTTGTAAATCCATTTAGAATGCATGCTAAATGAATATTCATGCATGAAAATTTGTTAAGCATGCATGCTAAAGAGTGCTTTTCTGCAAGAAAAGCTAGCCATATACAGGTGTATAGATGGGGTTTCAGCTCAGAACACCTGGAGTAAACAGGGGAAGCTATATGGTTAATTTACTCGCTATCCTAGATAATGAAATCAGAGACTTGGAATATGTTTCAGAATGTTTATGTGTGGGTTTACAGGTCCCCTGTTTAAAGGCAATGATGGTTGTCCTTTTGATCCTAACTGTTATAGAGGCATCACCATACTCTCCGTCTTTAACAAGGTCTTTAAACTTTGTTTCAACTTACAGAATGCTTATATAGGATGGGGTTTTCCTGTCTACTCCATGAGACAATAGCCACGTCCTTTGAGGAATAAATAAATGTTATGTTAGCTTCTACGATGTGACTAAGGCTTTTGATTAAGCATTGATTATGTATTTTTCACCTTTGGGATATTGGGATCCGTAGGAAGACATCGAGGTTATCATACAGGTGCTGTGTCATTTCATTCGGAGTCACAGCAATATCTATCGGAATTACAGCCTAAGTTTTAGTAAAATGGGCATTAGTGTGTGCAAGGACCTTTAGGCCACTTTCTTTTCTGTTTTAGGTCAACATCTCACGTTGATTTTGAAGAAAATGGAATTTTAGAAAGTTAAGGAAAGAAGAAAAGTTATTCCTTAAAAGCTATATTTGTGCATGTTTTATAATAAAAGAAGATATACATAAATTTCCAAGTTGCTCAATAGGTGCCAGGTCATCAATATTTAGTTATCATTTTACTCCCTAGATGTAGACTGACCCCCAAGGGAGTCGGCGAGCTCAAGCAGCCGTTCCATATGGATGTCCTCATCCAGGTCCTCCATCAGGTCCACTCGCTGAATAACTCATCCAAGGCGTCAGGACCGAAGGGGTCTGTGGGCCGGAGTGAAGTTGCTGGGGTATGCCTCACCACAGTGGGCTGCACGCTGCTTAAGTGATTGTCTTTGTCCTGTCTCTAGAGGTGGGGCCCCAAAACGTGAAGTGAACTCGCTGGTGACCATAGTCACCGCGGTACTGGTCTCCAGTGCCATGCCCACACCCATAATCCAAGATGCAGTCCGGGCAAATTTACTGTCCATCTTTTTCATACCAGTGCTACCTGGACTTGCAGTCACTGCAGACCTGGTCAAGGTAGTTGCGGTGACTGCAACCTGAGTGGTGAACCAGCCCTTTGTTGAGCCTGTAATTGATGTAGGTGAAGATGGATGCAGAGTTCGATACTGCGGTGCCCGTTGTGGCCTAGTGGTTATGACACCTGGCTCCCAAGCGTGAGTTCACAGGTTTGAGTCTCAGCTGAATCCCCATCAGCGGCTTGGCCTGGTTGCTATATAAATATGTGGTGTTGTGGAGGACAGTTTATGGTGCTGCCGGATGGTGCATCTGCAACTGAAAGACCCGAGGTCAGAACTATTCGTAAAGAGATGGGAATTTCTTCCCAGTTCCGGGTTTCTTTCTTGTTGGGATATGATCTAAGCTGTTGAAAGCATCGTAAAACCCCAAACCTTCCTTCCAAATATTTAACGAATTTCGGGTATGCTCGGACCAGGATCTGTATGTACCACAGGATTTCTCCCTGGTACACAGGGTGTGCTTCAAATAAGTTACGAGTGAGTTGCCATCTGTTGTGACAGTGTTGTGCAAGAGTTCACGAATACCCCGGGGGGGCACTTGGGTATTTAGGGGGCGCATACGTTCGTTATCAAAATTAAAAAATACCCCTAAAGCACTGATTTCTGGCCAAAAAAGCACCCTTATTTTAATAAAACGCTGATTTTTTCCACTAAATAAACACCCCTTCTTTTGTCAAAACACTGACATTGGATGAACGGGAACACGTATTTTAACTTAAGATTTTATAATCCTCTGCGTGTTTAGCGGCAGCAAGTGGCGGCAGCAGACTCGGAAGTCCAGTCACTTCGGGAGTCACTCGCGTCAGAGCCGCGTATATTTCGTGGATTGCAAGGGGATTTTGACCCCCATACTTCGTACCTTGGTACCAAAAAGTACCCTTCTTTTACAAAATCGCGGACATGCGGAGGTCTTAAAAAAAGACCCCTTCTTCCGCGAAATACGTAACTAAGGTGCGGCCCCCCTGTGTACCTGAGTGCCCCCCCCGGGACGAATACATCTCCACCTGGTCGTCAATAATTACATTCGCGAACTGGTAACGATGTAGTGGCGACCTACATCGCCACATTGCCATTCTCGTGACTGCTTCGTTGCTACGTAGCCACTTAATTGACGCATGAGTTTCTGACATTATGTTTAAGCTGGTACAACTGGCTTTTCACTTTTTTTTTTAAATCGCTCTCGCATTGATTTTTGGAAATAAAAATCCTTGAACAGAAAAAAGTGGCCGTATGGCGTATATTACCAGACATATTATATACCATTGTAACTTAGATGAATAAAAGTATGGATATGTAGGGAATGGCTATACAAGGGGTTTAGAATCTGGCCTAAGTGTGACGTCACTAAAAGACAGACCAATGAGGACATTCGTATTGTTAACATTAGAGAAACTTGCGCTCCAACATGTGTAGAGCACGACTTTTGGGCCTACCGCAGGCTAGTTTCAGTTCCACGACTTGTTTCTATACATCTAGGCAGTGTATGTCTCTGACATAACATATCCGTGTATATAGATCTCTGTTTATGGTACATGTCAGTGAGTCTATTATTTGAGGTAAGAACTAGGTCAACCTTTCAGAAAAGCCGGGCAGCTGCGTCGTCCTGGTCGTATCATTTGTCTTCGGGAATCGAGCTAGGCCCTCTTCTACTTCACAGTATTCGCACGTGGACTTCAGTTTTGGTATATCAGACAACTACTTCGGCTGATCCTCACATGGCGCTCTGTTGATTACGAAGATATATATGCCATATGGTTGGTAGTAACATAGATCTCGGTACTAATGAATTGATGTTGGTATATAACTCGCGATACCCGGCCAAGCGAACAGCACATGTTCTATTATTAGAGCGGAACTCCATTACATGATTAGTAGTTCCTGGACTGAACGTCTGAAGCCAAATCATAGTACTAGGTCTAGTACTGTATGATGGCGTAGGGGCCGCCACTTGTCTATCGGAGTTACTGACCGGACAGACATGTAGTTGATCAGTAACCAGTATTTGGCTACACTTATATTTATAGGACAGAGCATAGATGAAGATGCTTTTATTTATCTAAGGACAGGGTAAGGAAAGATTCTAAGATTTCACAGAGCCCAATCGGATTACCACCTTAAACGTACTGCCCTGTAGGTAAACCGACTACCATCAGTCCCTGAGTAATGAGAAACTCAATTCCTGTATTTTTAATCACCCGGCTATATACATATGTTATAATTTCTTTATTATTTATTATTTGTATAATTTTGCTATCTTATTTTTGTAACATAGTTACAGTCAATAAAAGATATATACATATATAAGAACATTTCTAGTTCTAAAGGTTGGGAGGTATAGCATCATGGACCAATCAGAATGCTATATTGTCGGTATACTTGTAATGTTAGAGCACGTCACGTTTTATCACTTTCAAGCCAACTCGCTTCGTTCCAGGATTATATTATAAAGCACTTCTCCCATACTCCAGCCTGTACCTTTCTAGACGTGGACCTATTCAGATGTCATATAAAAGTGGATTCATATAATGTCTGAGAACCCTGGGGGGCACTTTGCCCAGTCGCTCGGCGTCAGAGCCGCGTAATTTCGTGGATTGTAAGGGGATTTTCACCCCCCCCCCCCCCCCCATACTTCGTACCTGGGTACAAAAAGGTACCCTTCTTTTACAAAATCGCGAAATACGTAACGTGGGTGCGGCCCCCCTCTGTACCTGGTTGCCCCCCCCCCCCCCTACCCCAGGCTGAGAACACGCTCTGGTCTCTAGGATTCTTTTTCATTTCCTTATTAAACATGGTGAAAATAACGCTTTATCATGAACTTCAATTTTAAAAATTGACCTTCCATACGTGTTATGTTTAAAAGCGATTCATACTCTATATTTAAATCACTCCCGTATCACTCGTCGTTTTATCGTCACATTCACCTGAGCCTTTTCAACTAATATTATAAATCTATGGCAAGCCGAATTGCCCTAAAGTAAGGATTAAGGGAATTTCATAAATGAAAAAAAAAATTCCATGAATTATTTATGAAATTACATAAGTGATAAATCTATTAATGGAATTCCATGAATAATTTATGGAATTCGATAAATCATTTAGGGAATTCTGTAAATCATCTATTGGATAATCAAATCCATGAATATCATGCGATAATTGAATTCCATAAATCATTTAATGAATTCCGTTAATCATTTTTGGAATTTCACAAGTCATTTATGGAATTCAATGATTATACCCATTTATGGAATTCCACAAACCGATGTTGGAATTCCTAAAATCATTTATGGAATTCCATAAATCATTTATGGAATTGTTTAATTCATTCATGAAATTCCATGAATGATGATTTATAGAAATCCATAGCTGATTTATTGAATTCCATTTATTTATTGCCAAAGAATGTCAAATGTTCCGCCCATGCGTCTTTGTGGATAAACGGTGTTTGTATTTTCACGTGTTGGCGAGTCACTTACTTATTTGTTTGTTAGGATGTGTTCGCTTTCAACAGCTTACTTCAGATCATAACTTTTTGGCAAACAGGAATCGAAGGAAATGTCCTTCTTTTTGCGAATAGCATTGATTATGGTCTTTTTAATATATATATATATATATATATATATATATATATATATATATATATATATATATATATATATATATATATATATATATATATATATATACATATATGTATATATGTATATATGTATATATATATATATATATATATATATATATATATATATATATATATATATATATATATATATATATATATATATATATATATGCTCAATAATTCAAATTTCTATAGTTTCAAATCGTATTGGATATTTGGTTATGTTTTTAAACTGTCAAACTTCCAAAGTATATAAGAAATTCGAAACTTTGGTTAAAGTATCAAAGTTTCAACCATTCCAAACTTTCAAATTTCCATACTTTCAGACTTCCAAAACGTGTTGGATGTTTGAAAGTTTGACATGGAATGTTTGATGATATAACATTCGAAACTTTCAAATATGTCGTGATCGGGCTGCTAGTAAAAGCTGCCTTAAGTTGCAAATATGACCACACTCTGTCAATGTAATTATGTATTATCAAGAAGCTGTTTCTCATCAGATGTATGAAAAAGTAAATACACATTTATATATATTCCTTTATCATCAAATATTGCAATTATGGATATTGACTACACTTAAACTATCCATAACCTAGTCGGGGCCGACTCATATGCTGATGCTTTTTGGTATTAGAGTCGGGGAACCTCCCTGCAATGTATATCGAGTATATGCACTGTGTCCATAGTAACTATACCTGTCACGGACTTGTCCACAACTTACTGTGACATTCTGGCAGCATCAGGCTGTGAGAGCTATGGCTGCTCACTGAGAGGAGACGGGGCCAATGGAATTCACACTTTTCTGCCCCGAGAGACCTAATTGGATTGGGTCTATATGATTGATGGCTTAAATGGTATATTTCCTTTCATATAAGCTGGCATTTATTTCTGGGTTTAGGGCCCTTTAAATAGGCCAACAGTGTCAGCTCAAATAACACAGGATGTCGGTGGCTATAGCACGGTGAGCATGTGGAGAGCATACAGCTGGGGCGCTTATCAGCTCATTTGCATGAATTCTGGAGCTTAGACTACCATTACTAATCCCTCCGCTCCATGATCTGTTAGTCCTTACTCGTTTTGTTTTGTTGCTCGCTGCCATGCAGTCGGTAGGTTGAGTAATTGCAATTGACTGCTGGGTACCGGTAAGAAGGGCTTCGACCTAATTACTTAAGCGCTGCACTGATCATTGGTAAACTTCTGGCCCTCAGGCTGGTGTTGTGATCTTGTAATATATCAAACTTTCAGTTTGCTCCTATATCCTTTTCTCTTTATAGACATGGTATATCGATGAATTAATCAAAAGGTTTACTATATCTGGTGAGCCAATCACATACGTCAGCCCATGTTTTTGATTCGTGGACTTTAGTAAGCATGAGCAACCGGCGCCTTCCTGTTGACCAAGGCTGGTCATGGATGGTCCTCGTAGGTGAGTATTATATAAAGGTATTCGGTTTATAGTCTTGTATCCACCTTGGATTAAGAAAAGAATGGATATGTAACGAGAGACCAATTACTATATGCCCTATAGTTACATGCTAGCCTCATGCCAGGACTAGCAGATAAGGCAGCAGCACGAGGTCACGTGGGAACAAGGACCAATCAGGGCTCCCGCATCGATTACATTACAGAGAAACCTTATCTCCACCACCTGCTGGGGGTGCCCAGAGCACCTATTAGCGACTGTTAATTGACACTGGTTGAGGCTAGCATGTCCAGGTTGACCGGCTGGTTTCCATTCCATGTGTTGGTCTTCTAAGTATCCACCGAAGTGCTCACACGACCTTCCTCCCCTAGCAGGCACTGTACATACAGAAACCATTTCAATCCCCCAGGGTTTTCCAGAGCAACTGGCAGCGTATAGCGCACACACTCTAAGCACTGCCTTATCTTATAGTTTTGCCCAAGAACGACCAAAGTGCCCTCTGATTACTAGTCCGACACCCAACCAACTGAGCTACTTTGTCCCCATATCATGTTGCCATAGCAATACTTAGGCATTGTTTTCCCACACAGTGCAAACCGAAGTGTATTCGGTTTTCTACCCTCGTTCGTTGGCCTCGCCCGGTGTCATGCCAGTCATATGTAAACAACTTTTGAATAAGGCCTTTTTTCATAAATCAAATGTACCTTTACCATAAATTGCACATAAAAAATATGGCATATTGCCATAGTAATGTGTAGACATTGTTGCTTTGCCACACAGTGCAACTAGGGCCGGAACTAAGTGTTTTAAGTGTCATTTGTTCACCTCGCGCGTTGTCATGGAAACCCATATGTAAACAACTTTTGGTTTCCACAAGTTAATGGCACTTTTCCCAAATATTAAACAGCAAAATATATTTTTTCTTGATATGATAGCCATTAAGAACTCGCCAAGCAGCTGTGTTGGAAAACCCAAGGCCTCGCGAGGTCTGCTGCATCTCACAGCCTCTGGCCTGCCGGCCCTTGGCTGTGAGATGCATCAGACCCGCAAGGCCTTGGGTTTTCCAACACAGCGGCCTGGCTCGATCTTAATCCCTATAACCTAACTCTCACACTTATTAATGCACACACACACATATTTTCACAAATATACTTTAGAGTTACGCTGTTGCCTTATATCCACGGAAAGTATGGTGACTGATGAGTACCGCCCATTTAATTTCGTAAATTCATATACTTATTTCAGCCTTGCGTAGTATTGTTGTGGTGTATGGACCGGATACGTGTTCAGGCAACATAGACGCAAGGCCAACATCTCGCTAGAGGCCTGGAGGTCTTGATACTCAGCTATCTTGATATTTTCTAATGTATGCATCTTTTTACACATGCGTACATGCACGCATGCTCTTATATGTATATTCAATTATGATGAATACGCACTCATTGCAATTAATCTCTTAAATTCAGGCTACTTAGTAAAGGGATTCAGATGGTCATCCCGGTAAACATCGGAGATGCCGTTCATCGTCAAATCCATGCGAAATGTAATGCTTGATTTAAGACAAATAAAGTTAAACACTTCTGTCTTATCTCTGCACAAAAGTTCGCTAAACATTTACACATATACATCACATATTTCGGCTTCTTACCTCGATTTTAAAAGTTAGCTGACCAAGTCATTATTGTGCTACACTCTTGTCAAGCTGCCTGCAAGTATTTGACCTGCCCTTTTTGGTTGTTTTGTAGGTAGCGCCATTTCCATGGCGCTTCTTGGTGCCACCGTAAAATCCTTTGGGATTTTATTTGAAGAGTTTATAGAAGTTTACAATTCTTCGGCAACAATAACCGTCACCATAGTTGTTGCTGCTACGGTTCCCAGAGCCCTCATCTGTAAGTAGCATCCAAATATGGCACAAACTGGTTCAAGAAAACGCGTGAAATAATTCACACAGAGGGTCTATAACACGCTGCTCTTCATGATCAACTTCAATATGTGTCTGTATATTTGAATATTCATTACTAGCTCAATATGCACTTACGATTATTTAAGTGTCTGTCTATCTGTGTGTTTATCTTTAAAGTATATTGATACCTTACAATTGTCGAACGATAGCCTGATCCACATTTGCAACAATGTAATGATGGTGTACATGTTCACTGGGCCTATTTGTTTATTTTAGTTTGCTCTCATTATTTCAGCACCGCTGGCAGGTTGGCTAAGCGACCGTTTCGGCATCAGGATTGTTATGCTTGTTGGAACATTCTTCTACGGTGGCTCTACAATAGTGGCAGCATATGCCCCAAATATCACTGTAGTCATAATATTCTATGGCATTATTCAAGGTAAAACAAAATGACATGTCCTTGTTCTTCTCAGGTCCCTAATACAACCTTAGATAAATAAAAACATCTTAAGTAAGACGTCGTTCCAAGTATGCCCCAAAACGATAGGTACATACAATAGTCAACAAAGGATGGTGACGTACTTACTAAACTTAATTAGCTTGATTGATGGTACTATAACACAAGTTGTCAATCAGAAGACGTAATATTTCAGAGTTAAAGTGAAACAAGTTTTTATATTAGAATAATATTTTATATGACATTTGTATTTTTGAGAGAGATCTATCATGTAGATCTGCCTCTATAATTTCTTTCATCCTAAAATGCTGCATAGACCACTGTCTGATTCGACCCTAAGCACTCTTATATTCAATTACTCATGCCCGCTTTAAGGGGGCACGGAACCTTCGCACCTTTAAATAGGGCATTTTTTTGTTTTTTTGATATGTGAAAGCTGAAAAGGTTTGCTACTTATTCTTTGGAATTAGAACTCTCTACTAGATCTACAAATGACAAAAAACAGGACTTTTGTAAAAGCTGACTGCTAGAGGAGAGAACATCCTCAGGCACCCAGCTGGGATGTTTATCTAAGATCTTAATATCCTTTCCTTATCTGATCTCCTGGGAGTGTGCTTTACTGGCTGATGGGTGTGAATTGGGGGTTACAGTTCCTGGCCAGGACCACAATGTGTATTGTATCAAATGGGAGTATCCTGCTACCCAGGAAACAGGCACTGAGCAATGATTGCATTGCAATTAGGTAATTGAATAAAAGGTGTAATTCTTGTGCATCAGCTGTCTTGCTTTACAGGTGAAGGTCAGACAGTTCAGGTAAAACCAATCAAATGCTCCAGATATATTCTGGTGTGTGATTGGCATGATGTTTGGGATATCTTACCTAGGTGAAGAAGGTTTCCTGTATGGTTGGGAGAGAACATTTAGATGCTGATCCCTGGACAGTGCAGAGTCTTAATGTATTCTTACAATGGGAAATAGATCCAATAGGAAGAGAAAGAGGGGGTTTGAATGGCATGAAAAATCTTCTGTACCAGAAGATTTGGATACATTAGAGGAAGAGGAATCTGAGAATTCACTAACCATTCATAGTGCAAGTTATAGAAAGCTTAGACTGCTGAGCACTAGTTCAGATGACAGTGGCATAGCAATTGAAGATGCAGACTCTGAGTACTTGTTATGGAGCGGATTCACTGCCAGACAGCCAATATGCAATTAGCAGTCAGTAATAGTCTCTTATCTTTAGTGCTCACTAGGGGGTCCAGCCTCTACCAGTAGAAACCTCCAAATATTTGCTAAAAATCCCTTTTTATTCCAGTAATTGAGGTACCAAGTGAACTATCAAACATTCAAACTATTCTACCATTACATGCAAATCATATTCTTATTCCAAATTATCCTTAAAAGTTGCATAAAGGGGCAGAACATCATAATAGGCTGTAGGATATGCAGGGCTGGCTTTAACAGCTGGTTAAACTGTGATGGTATCATAAAACATGTTTAGGATATTTGACCTCTCCAGATTCTCAGCTTTCATAAAATATATAGTTTATTGGGGTGTTCTTGTACAATGACCAAGATATTGGTCAATCTTTACATGGAAGTCTCAATTAAAGAACGAAGGTCCCGAGCCCCCTTAATTATTCAATCACTCTTGTGGCTATTTGCTACACTATTCTTGCTCTGGTTAATGTTTATTTGACTGTGTGTCCATGTGCTAGGTTGTTTATTTTATATTGGCGGTATCTTAAGACTTTGGATGTTATTGGTCACTGGAGGTATACTTTCCTTAGTTGTTACTCAATGTTTAAACACACAAGGGCCATCAGTGAAGAAATTAGTGGATTGCCCAGTGGCCCGAGGCAACCATAAATATGAATGGAAAGTACTTTGCTCACTTATGACTATTCATGTTCAAACCACTGTGTGGTCATTGGTATAAATACATGTATTACATGGGTGCCTTGTGGCAAAACTGTGAGTGGCAGTCCTAGCTTTTAGGATATTCTTTAGAGTTCTATGTTTGTGTATTTTGTCTGTGATAAATCTTAATGCTGGTATATCTTTCCAAGTCATCTACATGCTTTCTCGTCAGACCTTTCTTTAATTTTTCTTTGAGAAACTTTATACACACCTGTCCTAGCTGCTAGGCCAGTAGCTCCCAAAATCAACAACAAAGAACGGATTAACCATCAACAATATCTACACGAACATGGACAATACAGTAGCCCACTTACTACTCGGTAATATGGTAAGAGACCTGAATATTTAACACTATAGATTTTCGCTGAATGACGCTGGCGGCGTTCAACTTGTTCATATAAAACTATGTGTGTAGCTATTCGCCATGTTTGTGGCCGTATATATTATGGGCATATTTCAATTTATTCGAACAAACCATTTTGCCGTTTTTTCTGCAGGCACAGGTATGGGTGTTCTTCTTGGTCCCGGCCAGTCTGCCATAGTTCCGTACTTCAAGGAGAAGCGTGGCTTCGCTGCGGGTATTTGCATGGCTGGTAGCAGCCTGGGCGGCATGGTCTTCCCGCTGCTGATACGCTACCTCACAGACACCTACGCCCTCTCAGGCTGCCTCCTCATAGTCGGCGCCATCCAGTTCAACATGTTCGTGGCAGCCATGCTCATTCGCCCTGTGTCCTTCTACGAGCCCCCCAAGAAAGCCTCTTATTCTAAAGAGCAAGAAACGCCAATGATCAATGACTCCTCAGACAATACCTGCGATCAGAGCCAGGCTGTGGTGGATGGTACAGCTTGCGGTAAAGGCGCGGATGGTTCACTCAACTCAACCAGTACGACCAGAACCTCCCCCAGTAGAAAATGCTGCGAGTCTAATTTATTGAAAAATACGCAATATCTTCTGACTGTGCTGTGCATAGGTGTAACAGTATTCTCGTTTTCCATACAATATTTAATTCTGCCAAACCTCGCGTTAGAGTTTGGTTTGAGTAAACAGACGGCGGCTGTACTGATGGCCATTGTAAGTGGGACGGATCTCTTTGGGCGCCTTGTACTAGGTTATATATCGGATATGCACCTTATTGGCCGAGTGACCATCTTACAACTGTCCACACTGATAATGGGCGTGAGTGGTCACCTGATCCTGCTGCACCCTGTGTTTGGGGTGCTGGTGGCGTACAGCGTGGTGTATGGTCTGCTGGGAGGTATCGCCATGCTCTTCATGGTCCCCCTGGTGGCGGACCTGGTGCAACCAGAACAGGTCTCCACAGCCATTGGCATCATATGGATGGTTATAGGGGCCTCCTCCACCTTAGCCAATACTATCACAGGTAGGTTGATACCATATCCTCTCTCCTCTCGTATCTCCGTTTTTTGTGGGAGAGGACATTATTTCTGCGTTCTGTGGCAATGCCTTGGGCGCGTCGTATCATGTGATAGGGCACGCTCAAGTCATGACCGGCAATCCGGATAAAAGCATGCTCTTAAAGCTTAAATGTTAAAGAGCGTGCCTCAAAAATCGTCCCGTTTTGGCAAGGTATGAATTAAATTGTCCATAATAAGCACTGACATTTGCATGAGTCTATGCGGTGACATCAATTGTGTAACCTAACTGGACTCATGAATATTTATTTCCCATAAAATTATCCACATGTTGGTTCCTTTTTCGACATCTTGGCTCTCTTTTTGACATGTTGTCTCTCAATCTCTCAAACCTTTCTCTTATTACGGCATCTTATCTCTCAATCGTGGTTCTCTTTCTCACCATCTTGGTTTTCCCTAGCACATCTTGAATACTGTAATTTCGCGTGTATAAGACAGACTTTTTCACACAAATCTTTACACTCAAATCAGGGGTGCATCTTTTGTACACAAAGCTTGAGATCTAGGCTGTTATACATCGAGTGTCCAGGACTTTGGGAGATCGCGTAATTACAATTGTTATGGGGCCGATATGGTGCCTGACACTTGCTGCGGCATTTACCAATTGTAATTACCTTACAACTCTCCATAAGAATTTATTGATTACTAGTAAATATAATAACTAGGACTATGGGTATCGGGCACTGACACAAAGTGATAACATGATGTCACATTTCACTCATTTCAAAATGCGTTTTACTGGTTTTCTAACGTTATTCATGAGGAGTTGGTTTCCACAATATTTCCGAAAAAGGGGTGTGCACTATACACAAGGCTAACGTCTATACATCATTTTAAAGGCCTGAAAAAGGGGTGCGTCTAATATACGGGTGGGTCTTAAACACGCGAAATTACGGTAAATGTGCAAAAGGCATGCCATATAGAGAGCAACCATTGCAGTCGGGTTTATGATTGTCTTACCACTTATCAAATATGGTATCTTCTTGCAGGTGTCATGAGGGACGCAACTGGTACCCACACCTACTCTCTGCGGCTCTTCGCCTCCACCTACCTACTGAGCAGCCTGCTATGGTCATTCCAACGGTTCACCGACTGGCGGCAACGACGGCGACGACGGAAAGCAACATTCACGTTTGAAGGCCAAGATGACCGTCAGGAAGAGTCCGCTCCATTATGAGATCATTTGGACATGTTATTAGTTTGAATAGTTATAATTTAATTTAATTTAATTTTGTAGTAGATTTATTTCGTTACCAAGGACGTTCTAACCTTGGGCTACTAAAGTAATACTTTAGGTTTATCTTATGTGTTTCGTTATCTTTGTATATCTAATGGTACTATTGATCTCGATGTAATATGTATTGATATATTGTGCTCTTGGACGGGCAGTCAATGAATATACAATACAATACAATTAGAGGGGCACCCTGCCCGGCCATGCGGTCTAGCGTACTGTGCACTGATGGTTCGATGTGTCTCACCTCAGTAAAGGGTTAGGGGCTTCGACTACTATGCGGGGCACCCAAGAAAGTTGCCATTTACTCTCGATATATTAGCAGGTTTCTTACCTGTGGCTAAAGTAACCGGGGAAACCTACCTCCTACCCCCAAGCCATAGGATTCTCATTTACCTCAAGCTAGACGAACCGCATTGGTACTCTACATGTGTTCATGTTAAGATAATGTCTCCATTCAGCGGTGTCTCCGCATATAGGCAAGCTGAGAATTTTTGTTATGTACAAGGTCAAATGTATCACGACCTAAATATGTAGGCCTGTTTTATCTCACACTTTCTGAGTACAATTTACCTTTGTTATTGCTGTTTGATGTATGGCGAACAATAAACTGTATGAAAGGATATGACCTTACTCAATAAAGAATGCAATGACGTGCACTGCGTGCGTGATTTACTGACATACGGGTATCTAATAAAATGTTATGCACGTTTTAGTTTTGTTTTTGTTTTTATATCAGCATGTTTGTATGCTTTATATAGACTGCAACGCAGTAACAACATTCATTCTCATATAAAGAATACTAACAATTAAAGGAACATGATTCAGAGTATAAGAATAAGGTCTTGCATAAAGACAACAAACAAATACATAAGCTTAAAATAAACAAAGTTATTTAGGAAGTAGAGTATCAACTCGTAGATTCATATAAAGAATGGCTAACGAAATAAGGACAGTGAATGAAAATAAAATCAAAAATATTAGAGGAAGAAATCAAATTACAGAAACAAATCTATTCTTTTAAAATTCGGGCTAAATATTACTATCAGAATATCACTATCAGATACATTTTAAGACAAAAGTACTAGACTAGTATTAAATTTCTTTCATACTCAGTAATCAAGTAGAAGATCATCCATTGTCGATATCTAGATCCTCACAAGTGGGATCGCCTGGTCGCTAAACAAATGAGCGGCGTTGTTAAGGGCTGTCTACAGTCTTTCTGCGTCTGAAATACCCCTCGGAACTATATATGAAGAGACAGGAACTTCTACCCGGTCCAGGGTTTCTATCTCGTTGTTAGCGATGTTAAACCCCATTCCTTCCTTCCTACATTATTTATACCATACATCCTCCTGAAACTCTTTTTCTAACACAATGTAGCTTATGGGGTTAATGTCTTTGGCTCAGGTTTACTTTATTCTGATATACTTTTATCTATAGTATATATTGCCTAAAAGGTATTTCGATGAGAAATACATTAGACATCAATAAAGTACCCTCCAAGCAGGGTGTAATCATTTTGGGGTAAAAAGCCTGAATTTAAAAAATATATACTTGCTTGGTGTTCTCAAACGAAGCTTCTAGACACAAATATGAACCGGAGACCTTCAATTAACACAAAGGTGGAGGAAGATCAATACAAAGGGAAGACTATCATAGTTTTCTAATGTACTCCCTTCAGATTCTCCAAACATTTCTTTCATAACCGTTGTTGAAAATGGAAATAAGTGATTTTCCAACTTTACTTTTAGATTCAATGACTTTTTAACAAAGTAGAAATTGGAAAAGTGTGAGTTCCTACTCTCCGAAATACTTTATGCCGTAATATGCCTACTATGTTTTGGTGAAATTAATTTGATACAAGAGAAAGGAACAAAAACTTGTTCTGTTTGTGTGCAAGCCTACGGAACTTCAGTAATTGGTGATCTCCAACTTTGCTCAAGGATGGCCTATACAATTTCATAGTTGAACTGCTTGTGAGGAAAGGGTATAGGCTTTAACAAACGTAAACATCTTAAAATGACTCTATATTCAACGTCAACCATAAGCCATCTGATGGAGTTCTGGGGAAGCTTGTAAGGAGGAACTCACATTGCATGGAACACTTACTCTAGTTCATCATGTGGTATGCACTTAGCTGTGTTCGTTTTATGTTCAAGGATTTCATGAATGAGATACTAGTATTGAGCGATACGAAAGGTCGCATTGCAAAGAGGTAGTGGGAAACGCATCATTCTCAAAATCAATACTTGACATGTATTACCATATTACCTAAACATGAAAATCGTGGGTGACTACAAAGACGTCTTGCGGTTATGAGTTATGCAATACTCACTCCTTTCGACATATTCAAGGGGGGCCACTTTGTTCCCCTTTTATTAGCGGTGCACCCGGTCAAGTATTAATTGTCCGAGTTCCCATATATCCACTACTGTGACCCAGAGTTTTTCGGAACTAGGGTTGGATGCTATGTGTCGGCAGTAGAATGGGTGTAGTAGGGGGGGGGAGGTTGACTGTAACGTGTTCGTGTTCGGCGTTCATTTACACTACAGGTATGTAGTGTAAATTAACGCCGCTATAGCTACGCATCGCCACCGTCGCGTTCTATAATTAGCTTCCAATTACTTGTGACGTCATCAAAACTGTAAAATCGCTAATTTCACTGATTTAAAAAAGGTTATTTAATTTCCTAAAAGTGTATTCTTAGTACAATTAGTCCATTGAATGTATCTATGCTGCTTGACCAAAACAGAGTGGACGCTATCATACATAACTGGAAGAACCAAGTTTTCTCTAATGAAACAATCCAAGGCGTTCCACAAAGGCATTCGACGTGTTTGAAGCAGCCTGTCGGCGGGTTCCGGAACCCCGCGTCAAGTTCTCTCTAATGAAACAATCCAAGGCGTTCCACAAAGGCATTCGACGTGTTTGAAGCTGCCTATCGGCGGGTTCCGGAACCTCGCGTCTAGATTAAGGTCATCAACCTCACCAGCCGAGAGAGAGATAACAGGTAATACATTGAATGATTTATCAAGTGCTTTGTAGTGATTGTCACAGGCTTACACAGTTTGACTTTCATATACCAGCAATCGTATTGATATCATGCCTTATCCATCTATATCACCACTCTTCATCTTGGTTAATAACGTTCGCTTTAAAGTACCGTTTTAGATGCGCGACATGTCATGTTTCTGTGCTAGAATTGTCCATGACACATACACAAGGTTTGTTGCCTGCAAACACCAGCTAACCGAGCAATATGGTGGTCCAAAGACTATTTTGGAACCTGTTGCAGTAATACAATTATGTGATAAGATCTCAATTCGATGTTGTGTGAAGTTGTTAATGTGACGTGCATCTCCACGTGAAACTGATATATGAAGGATTTCATTTTTACTCCTTTGAAAGGAATTTCATTCAGGAACTGGCCTTCATAATGAAAGAGGCTCATTCAAGAGGACACGCACTGCCAGTGGATAGAGGATGGGCGTGGATGGTTCTTTTAGGTAAAAGTCTAAAGGATTAAAAACGATACAGACTAAAAGACTAAATTTTCTGGAATGTTATTTTTGATATCCATAAAGGATCACAATATCTTCAAATATAAACCAATTTTGCAATGATACAACTTAATTTCTTATTCCTCCATAGCCATGTCATTGGGTATTACAAACAGTGAGATTATGACATAAAAATACTCTCATGAGAATAGGATATGCCACGAAAATGTAGAAGATTCTGGATTCAGGATACATTTTAAGAGCCAATTCACATTTTTTTCCTCGTTTAAAAGTGATGTACAAGAAACAGGTTATATATACAGAATACAATTTTAGAATATTGTGCAATTATCAATATATGCTATCCAGAAGATGCACCAACTATTTTCTGGATCTCTATCCACCCTAAGCCGATCGATAAAGGGATTACTTTATCATCGAATACCTCAACGTTTTTGTGATAGATAGACCCCAAGGAAGCTGAGGTGTATAGGATATTCCCGAGGTGTTACGAGGTGGAGCCAAGGAACCCCAAGGGTATAACATACACCACAGCTTCCGAGGGGTCTATGTAGCTTGTACCACAGTTGACTGCCTTCCACCAATCACAGGCCGAGAAAAACTTGGCAAAAGACAATTGCTAATAGCCTTGGGTAACAAATTTGGGTTTAGGCAGCTTAGAGAACAAAGGCTTGAAACGTGTGGGTTATGTGATAGAAAGAACACGAGGGGCCGTGGGTTATGGGGGAAAACCCAAGTTTCCGCACGAGTGCGCAGCACGAGTGGGGAACCGAGGGTGGTCCCCCATAACCTAGGCCCAGAGGAGTTCTTTCTATCATGGCCAGCTCCCTTCAGCCAATCTCAGGCCGAGAAAAGGTAGGCTCCAGAACACAGGAAGTAAAGGAAAGGAAAAGTGAAGGATAAGGGAGGGGAAGGCATGCAGATTCCTCTCGATTATCTGACGTTAATAGGACACATAGTTTAGCGCTCTGGCAATGGAGAAGGTAGGATATTCGGGCGAGCAGTGTGTGGGGGAACACATCATACCTCATGGTAGATTCATGTTTAGATGTCTTTATTTCGGCTATTGTAAATATCCAACAGAATACCCTGCTCTACGGCCTTCCATGTAGTGTACAATTTTTGTTGTACCACAGTTGCTTGCCTTCCACCAATCAGAGGCCTCGAAAAGTGTAGGGTTATAGGACTTGTAGCATGGCCTGCTCCCTTCAGCCAATCACAGGCCTCGAAAAGTGTGTTCTTATTTCCTGAAGAACACGGTTAGCTGTCTTTGTCTCACCCACAAAGAGATGTTCACTGACCACAGAGGCTTTGCCCTCTGTAGGAGTGGAGCCCCTGTGGTCAGTGGACACCTACCTGTGGGTGAAACAAAAGCAGGTGAACCGTGGTCATTCGGGAAAGCACACTTGCGGAGATACTTTATATATATATATATATATATATATATATATATATATATATATATATATATATATATATATATATATATATATATAGAGAGAGAGAGAGAGAGAGAGAGAGAGAGAGAGAGAGAGAGAGAGAGAGAGAGAGAGAGAGAGAGAGAGAGAGAGACCTGTACCATTATTCTGCACTGAAAATCAACATAATTTTAAATCTGTGCATCTCTGATGTGATAAGACACTACAGGGAAGGCCGTAGAGCAGGGTATTCTGTTGGATATTTACAAAAGCCGAAATAAAGACATCTAAACATGAATCTACCATGAGGTATGATGCGTACCCCCACACACTGCTCACCCGAATATCCTACCTTCTCCATTGCATGCCAGAGCGCTAAACTATGTGTCCTATTAACGTCAGATAATCGAGAGGAATCTGCATGCCTTCCCATCCCTTATCCTTCACTATTCCTTTCCTGTACTTCCTGTGTTCTGGAGCCTACCTTTCTCTCAGACTGAGATTGCCTGAAGGAAGCTGGTCATGCTACAAGTCAGAAAGAACACTCGGGACCTGTGGTTTATGGGGGACCACCCTCGGTTCCCCACTCGTGCTGCGCACTCGTGCGGAAACTTGGGTTTTCTTTCTATTATATAACCCCCACTTTTCAAGCCTTTGTTCTCTAAGCTGCAGCTAAACCCAAAGGTGTTTCCCAAGGGAATTGGCAAGAGTGGTCTGCCAAGCTTTTCTCGGCCTGTGATTGGTGGAAGGCAGTCAACTGTGGTACAAGCCACATAGACTCCTCGGAAGCTGAGGTGTATGTGATACCCTCGGTGTTACTAGGCTCCGCCTCGGAACACCTTTGGTATATCCCATACACCACAGCTTCCTTGGGGTCTAACTATCACGTACTATGATATTGATTCTTTTTACAAAATATCTTTTTACATCTCCCAAGTCACGGGGGGGGGGGGGGGGGGGAGGGAATGGTCAATTTGTAGTTGGGCAAAAGTGCCAGGATGTTGATTTGTTATTGGGAATTCTAGCGAGGGAAACAGTGGTGCGAGGAGACGACCTGGATTCTGATGTCAAATGCTGCAGTAGTACAGGTAAGATGGTTTATTTGTACCCATCATGGGGTGCCCTATACTCCCAAGAATAGCATGATAGGGCGTTTAAGTGGCAATGTGCATGTTATTTTCTTAACAATCACGCACCAGTGGAGAACCTCCCAAGCTCATGTCAACGGCTGTGCCTTCATAGGGCTTCCAGCTCTAATGATGGAGGTCCAGTGACTTTATTTTGACATGGCATTAACCCAACTATAACCAACATGATTTCTATATGCAAATTTGACATCTTTACCCAACATTTTAAGCTAAATCTCCAAAAAATTGTCCGACCGGGCCATGTTGATTTGTTTGTGGGTGACAGACACTATGTTCATGGACAATACTGACAGAGATAAAAGGGACATTGCAGGGAAAATAACTGCTTTTAATATTGATTTTGTAATGTTAAGACAAGGAACAGCCTCCGCATGCATCGTGACATAGGTTGTCATGGAAACGACATAAATGGTTGGAGTTAATTCAAGTGTATCGTGGGAATTTTCAGTGGTTGTCATGGCAACTGCAGTCAAGTATAAGTCAAAAACAGCAAAAAAAATCAGCATTTCTGTGATACTTAACCCTTCCAATGCTAAGGCTACTTTCCTCCAAAGGACAAGGATGCAAAGCTTATGTAAAACCATCTAAAACATGTCATTGTCAGTTACAGATCACGGCAAATGTGGTATCAAATCAAAGCTCTCAACTCTGGGAGTTCATTCATGTGTAGTTTTGGTAGTTTCAGAAGTTGCTATGGGAATGGGAGCCAAAGATAAATCAAAAATAAAATCAGTTCATGGCAATTTTATATGACAAATATTCTGGGTAGGAAGTACAGTCCTATTTGAAATTGACGATACCACAAACGTGGCTTACAATGGGTAGTTATGGTAGTTTCATTGTTTGCCATGGCACACAGAGCCAAGAACTAATCAAAAACAGAGGAAAAATGGTCATTTTCTTAATTTGTGTGATACTTCAGTGCTATTTACCCCCAATCAACACATCTAAGGGCACCAGTATGTTTATTAAAAACTTTCTTGCATTGTTCTTGATCCATTCAGGCCAATTTTATATGACTTAAAGATGTTGGATCTGAAATACAGTCCTTTGAAAATTACAATACCGTAAATGCGGAGTCTATCCAGAACATGGCTTCAAATGAGTCATTTCATCAGATCAGTATTAGATCATGGCAAATGTGGTATGTTTAGAATTTGGAAGTGGAATTTCTTTTTTCGTCACTTTACTGCCATATTGCTGCTAGTTCGTAACTAGCCAGTTTAAACTGGTAGAGGAAATAGGAGTACCGACGAAAACCACCGCCTAACCACAAGTCACTGGCAACTTTCTCACATGCCTTGGCCGTGATTCAAGCCCAGGCAGAGGCAAGAGACAGCTAGCAGTCAGTGACAATGCCTGAGACCACATGGCCATCAGGGCGGGCCCTGCAAATACGGTATCAAACTGAAGGTATCAACCATGGGAGTTCATTCATGTGTATTTTGGGAATTCTGTGGCTGTCATGGCAACAGCAGTCTAGAATTAGTCAAAAACAGAAAGAAATCGACATTTCTGCAATACTTAAGTGTGATTTACCACAAGTCAATACATCTGTGGACTTCAGTATGGTTATTACAAATTTCCTTGCTCTTGATCAATTCATTCCATTCTATTTGTATTAGATACCTTAGTTCTGAATGTAGTCCTTTAAAGATGACAAAAGTGCAAATGCAGTGATTATCCACAATATGGCTTAAAGCTACTGTTATTTTGATTTATCTACTCTCTTTTCTGAAAGGAAACTTATCATGTCATTCTGCTAGATACATAAATTCTTACAAATAAAAATGAATATTTTTGGTCAATATCAGTATTTTAGAAGATACAAATATAATGACTTTACTATTGTAAGGTTTTTCAAGCTAAAAAAATAAAATATTATTATACTACATGATGAGTTATCTTTATTATGGAAATATACTAATCTAAAAAAGGTTGATTTTTACCTGTTGCCAAATTAGATGAGGACACTTTGATAGACAAATGCTGCAGTTTCTTAGCCTTGCAATATGTGCTTGGTGCACTTGTATAATTTGTCCTATGGTGTCTTGCTTCACCATTTCCCTTAACATGGAAATGATCACTTCATTATCATATAATTGCACATATTGCAAGGCTAAAAAACTGCAGCATTTATCTATCAGAGATTCCTCATTTAGATTGCCAGCAAGTAAAACCTTTAACATTTTTTAGAATGATATATTTCCATGATAAAGAAAACTAATCCTGAAGTATGAGTATTTTATTTCAAAAGCCCTTACAATGGCAAAGTTACTATACTAGTATCTGTATCAACTAAAGTATTGATATTAACCGAAAATAGTTATCATTTATTGGAAGACTTTATGTATCTAGCAGAATACCATGAGAATATTTGAGAGGATAGAGTAGATATATCAAAATAACTGTAGCTTTTAGCGATATTGTGGATAGACTCATTTTACAAGAACTGTATTCAGACCTAAGGTATCTAAGACTTCTAAGTCAAAGAGAATTGGCATGAATTAATCAAGAGTAAGGAAGTTTTTAATAACAATACTGAAGTCCAAAGATGTATTGGCTTCATGGCTTGTGGTAAATTGCACTCAATCCTTATGCTGGTGGTGGCTAATTTGGCCAATACAAAATAATGCAAAATTTTTTAGAAAAAAATGGAAAATGACTGAAACCCTGGCACATGGGTACTCATATAAGAGTACTCTGCCAGAGTTATTCAATGAATACCAACATGACATGTTTTAGATGGTGTTTTAGATAAGCTTTGCATCCTTGTCCTTTGGAGGAAAGTAGCCTTAGCATTAGAAGGGTTAAGTATCACAGAAATGCTGATTTTTTTGCTGTTTTTGACTAATTCTTGACTGCAGTTGCCATGACAACCACTGAAAATTCCCACAATACACTTGAATTAACTCCAACCGTTGAGACATTCAATTTCAATACCACATTTGCCATGATCTGAAACTGATCTCAAAAAATGATAGATTATGCAAAATCACCTAAAAATGACAATAAGAAGGCTACAAACTAATAATTCAGCTTGGTATCCAACATTTTCAGATTAAGCGCTCTCAAATTAGGCTAGAAACACTTAATACGGACCTTTAACAAAAATATGCCTCAATAAGTCACTTTTTCTGGAATTTGCACCTGGATTATAACTACGGAAGGGCCATAGAGGGCACAGATCCCATGGTATGCACCTCTGTTGTTTTCACACTTACCTGTAGACCGCGATCACCTACGCAGAACACACTTTCACATGCACTGGTACTCTAATTAGGACATCTACCTAACCTACATAAACTACTAACTACCCTACCTATTAGGGACTAATGAAGTCAATAAACAACACAAACGTAAGACATACAACACTTTTTTTATGTTTTATTTTGTCAACAAACATACGCATATGCGATGATTCCACTAGACGTTACAATTACGGAGGACGACAAGACCATACAGGACTACATATATGAACATCTCTGTCACATCATATCCAACATACTCATTCATACAATGGATACCTCGTTCTTTACTGCGCGGGAGCACTACCTGCAATATAAATGATACATAATTATTACACATGCAACAAAAGATCGTCTCTGGAATCTTTAAATGTGTTACTTCTCAATTGATAAGAATATCCATTTAATAGGTCTACACATATATGTGTTACCTACATACAATCTTCTAACTATTTATGTCGTTTCCATGACAACCTATGTCACGATGCATGCGGAGGCTGTTCCTTGTCTTAACATTACAAATCAATATTAAAAGCAGTTATTTTCCCTGCAATGTCCCTTTTATCTCTGTCAGTATTGCCCATGAACATAGTGTCTGTCACCCACAAACAAATCAACATGGCGCGGTCGGAATTATTTTTGGAGATTTAGCTTAAAATGTTGGGTAAAGATGGCAAATTTGCAAATAGAAATCATGTTGGTTATAGTTGGGTTAATGCCATGTCAAAATAAAGTCACTGGACCTCCATCATTAGAGCTGGAAGCCCTATGAAGGCACGGCCATTGACATGAGTGGGAACTCAGCTTGGGAGGTTCTCCACTGGTGCGTGATTGTTAAGAAAATAACATGCACATTGCCACTAAAACGCCCTATCATGCTATTCTTGGGAGTATAGGGCACCCCGTGATGGGTATAAATAAACCATCTTACCTGTACTACTGCAGCATTTGACATCAGAATCCAGGTCGTCTCCTCGCACCTCTGTTTCCCTCGCTAGAATTCCCAATAACAAATCAACATCCTGGCACTTTTGCCCAACTACAAATTGACCGTTCCCCCCCCCCCCCCCCCCCCACCACGTGCAAGTTGACCAAATTTTCTTCTCATTGTAAATAACATTATTACATTAATGATGACTAATTGGATTATCTGGTCATTGCCATTATACCCAAATATCTTCTCATGCATAGTACATCCCCTTTGTATGTATTTGTACCGATCATGATAACCTTTATTTGTCTGTGTTTCCTTTAAGACCTGATAGATGGTGGAGTTAACCCAGGATATTCATACATTTACCCGTTCTTCTCACTCCAACGTACAAAAGGAGTCGTATCGTACGTGAACATATATATATATATATATATATATATATATATATATATATATATATATATATATATATATATATATATATATATATATAACTCGTTGTCACTCGTTGTCGTTATCTTTTCAGGTGGTTTTGTGACCTACATGTTATCAGCTGGAACGCTGAAGTGTAATGGTATATTCTTTAAAGAGTTCGTTGACTTCCATCATTCAAGTGCGTCAATCTCGGCAACAGTAACCGCCGTTAATTCTCTCTGTAGACTCATCTCAGGTGAGCAGCAGTAGAATTACATGCAAGTTGTTATCATGAGTGTATGAGTACTCCATTTCCCTTTCTAAATTTCCATTATTATCTATTCCTTTTAATCAAACACAATTTCTTTTTAGATACAGACTTTGTGTAGATTATGCAAAGGAGCCACATATAGTTTAAGACTTCACAAAACTAAGTGGTCATCAGCATTCCCTTATATTTATTTAAGGATATACAGTGGCCATACATGTTTCACAGAATTCCCTTTTCCGGGAATGGCCTTCTGAGTGACAGTACATCACTTCATTTCATGATCTGTTGAGGTTTTAGTGGAAATCCTACGATCTCATATTTGCTATATTTTCCACTTTTCAGCACCAGTTTCTGCATGGCTTTGTGAGCGTTTCAGCGCCAGATGCCCTTTGACGTTGTCATCCATTTTATTTGTGACCGCATCCATTGGTACAGCATTTGCTCCCAACATCACTGTTGTAATTGTATTTTTCGGGTGTATACAAGGTCATTATTATTATCATTATTATTATTATTATTATTATCATTAGTGTTAGTAGTAGTAGTAGTAGTAGTAGTAGTAGTAGTAGTAGTAGTAGTAGTAGTAGTAGTAGTAGCAACAGCAGTATTATCATCATTAGTAGTAGTAGTAGT
The DNA here is from genome assembly GCA_963942565.1 of Maea johnstoni. Taxonomy (NCBI): domain Eukaryota; kingdom Metazoa; phylum Annelida; class Polychaeta; order Spionida; family Magelonidae; genus Maea; species Maea johnstoni. The sequence goes on along the minus strand of OZ012684.1, from coordinate 5,608,051 downwards.
AGTATTAGTATTATTATTATTAAAAGTAATAATAATAATGATAATAATAATGATAATAATGTTTCATTCATTGATAATAATAATAATAATAATAATAATAATAATAATAATAATAGTATTAATATTAATAATGTTTTATTCATTGAGGTCTGTAGGATAGTTGTAATAGTGTTGTAAATACCTGTAATATATTTCGTTGCCATTAGAGTAATTGGTCTACTTGTTAACACACCAAGTATGACTGACTATCTATCATATAGAAGTCACTAGTTTTGCTATAGTTAAGGGCTTGCGGCCTGGTTCACGACCAAATTAGCGAATGTGGGTCCCTCATTCATCAGTGCCTCTTGCATTCGAAATGGGTCAGAATAGTCCGGATAACATCTCAAATATCTTTGTTTTAAAATCATGAAAATAATGTGATGAATATTTGCCTTGAGTACTAGTTCTAACTATTGTTTTAGGTTTAGGTGCTGGATTTATGTTGTCACCTGGGCTGACAGCCATTGCATTCTACTTCAACAAGCGACGGGGTTTGGCGTCTGGTGTGTGTACCGCAGGCGCCAATCTGGGAGGAATTGTCCTTCCCTTTGTCATACGGTATTCGTCCGACCACTATGGACTGCCAGGATGTCTGTTAATCCTGGCAGGGATACAGCTTAACACCCTGGTGGCGGCCCTTCTCATTCGCCCCGTCTCATTCTATGACAAGAGGATGGGACATGACTCTGCTGAGGAATTGACCGCTCTTGAGCAGGACACGTCCGCAGAACAACCACCGTCACCATATGAGGAAACTGGTGAACAAGGTTCAGCTAAGTCGTCTGAACTAAAAACAACATCACAATGTTTTGTCTTATGTCACAATACACATTTTCTCATGCTGTTCATATGCTTTGTGACTACGAACTGTGGTGTGTTTGCACAGTATCTAGTCATACCCAATGTCGTCCTAGAGTTTGGGTTCAGTAAGCAGACAGTTGCAGTTCTGATGGCGGTCTTGTCTGCCACGGATTTGGTGTTTAGCCTGGCTACAGGGTACATCATTGACCGTGATGTCGTGGACAGGGTGACGCTGCTGATCTTCTCCTCGCTCGTGCTGGGAATTGCCGGGGTGCTCGTACCACTCCACCCTGCGCTCTGGGTGCTCGCCCTCTACTGTGCCCTGTTTGGGCTGCTTGGTAGCGTTCACCTGACCCTCATGGTGCCGCTGGTGGCTGGCTGTGTGCAGCTCAGACAACTCTCCATGGCCCTTGCTCTCATCTGGGGAATCTGCTCTATCGTGACTGCTGCGGCATTAGCTATAGTAGGTACGAATCTATCCATCACCTATCATCATAGACTTATCCAATATCAATTGAAGTCTTAACGATTTATTTGGAATTGTTCTAAAATTACAGTCTGATTTTCAAGCTGCAACATCTCAGGCAGGAACGCCGTGACCTGAACTTATTGAACCTAAGTTGGATAGAATTTAGGGTTAAAACGTAGATTCTCATCTATGTACTAGATCTAGTATATGATGCTGCAAATACTTTTATTTCAATCATACAACTGTTGAGCTACGTGCCTAGTTATTGTAAGTCGAACATATTTGAATTATTAGGCATTTAATTACCTTAACAATGTTCTGCCCATCTGAGCTTTTGACAAACGTACCAACATGTCCTCTGTTTGAAATATTTATTGATACCCTCATGCATCTAGATATTCATGTGAAGACGTGGTAAGGCTCTCGTGCCTGACGTCTCGGCTCGAGTTCAAGCTGAATTCACTCAGTAGCGGGTTGCCCAAGTCGCTATACAATCGTGTCTGGCTTTATGGTTGTTTGCGATAGAAAGCTCATAACTCAAGACTCCTTATGTGAATGAGAAAGAATCAAAATCATTCCTGGCCATGAGTCTCTGTCTAGTTGCGATGTTAGCAGCCGGAAGTGACGCAAACCTTAAGAAGGAAACAAGCAAACATGTTCCCATCTTATAACCTTATAATAGAATTCCCTAATTTGCTTCGCATTCACAAAGAGAAGATTAATTCTTATTTAGGCCGTACATATACCTAGAAAACTTATTGCTTAATAAACTAGAATATATGGTAATATAATTGAATGGAATTGGGATGGTGGATATGCTATACGAAATAGATTAATCATTCAGAAATGTTAAATGGCAAAACCTATAGGAATATTAATTGGTGTTGTGGCTGTGGAAACAATATTTCGCGTCTTATAGGATTTAGTATTTGTACATTGCACACATGTGTTAGGAGGGATTTTTGAAGGATTGCATGGCTCGTGCTTGAGCGACTTACAGATGGATTAGTTTGATGCAGAACGGATTATCATCAAAACTGTTTGGATAACTAACATCTTAGTTCGATTTTTGTTATTTTCATTCTGTATTCTCTTTTAAAAACATCACCCAATCAAACGAAACTACAGAGACATGTCGCACACTGAATAGGAAATCTTCGGCTTTGATGATCGAGTCATGTTCATTCGACTCGTATATCATCATGATAAAGTGCGAGCAAGATAAATAGAGAGGTTGGGCTATCCCGTTTCCGACATCGAGATCGGGTTAGCATATTACCTTCTATGCCGTTCTCGATCTCGATGTTGGAACATCGTATCCAAGGTTGGGCTATGCCGTCGGGATAAGTATCTGACCATGGCGCTAGGCCGAGGAGTCGTACTGACAAGGCCACTACCAAACAAAACTCCTTCTGTCGGCATGAAACAATTGAAATTGAAATTGAAATTGTTAGACAATACGTATGGTTAGCTTCCACGTAGCCACTGTAAGATGTTTTTAACAAACTGCTTACAGCATAAATTTAGCAAGAAGCTACGCCGTTCGATAATTACGGGATACAGCCAGTTTATGTCGGGTGTTGAGAACGGCGCAGAGTCGAGCTATGTGGGAAACGATGACGTCAACACATTCTATGGTGACGTCATCGTCGCCTATCCCGTTCCCGTTGTCGGAAACGGGATAGCCCAATCTCTCTAATATTATATCAGTGTCGTATAGGATATGTCATTACGCATTCTTCATAAAGTTTATAGCTTTTAGTAGGCGTTTATGTTATCATGATTTTCTTTCAGGTGCAATACGAGATGTGACGGGATCATTTGTTTTACCATTGCGACTCCTCTGCACCATATTACTGATAAGTGGATTATTATGGATTCTTGAATTGATTTTGAGAAGAAAGAACGTCTGGAAACCACTTCAAGACGACGCCATCGAAACGCCTTCGGCCGAGAGTAACACAGAGAACCAAGTTTCGACGTGCTAGATGATTAATCATTCATTGTGAAAATGTATACTTGGTGCGAGACTTTCAATGTGTAATTTCTTACATCACTTATCAAATTATTGAGAGAGTGTACCGTATATTAAACAATATCCAATCAGTAGTTCATAAAACAATGTTTTATTATAAAGTTACGTAATCTATCACATGCTTTTCGAAAATCTCTCCGAAAAAGGAATAGCTATACGTGTCCAATTGGTCATATCTTACCAGTTAGGACAAACAGTGCTGATGGATTCACTGCTAGGTATGGTATCCTTTTTAGCAGGTAGCTATTGTCGTATGGCAATTTATCATATATTGCATTGCCCTATTTGCTTGTTTGTTTACAAGTTATCAAAACACACATATACATGTATCTATGTATATATATATATATATATATATATATATATATATATATATATATATATATATATATATATATATATATATATATATATATATATATATATATATATACATACATATATATATATATATATATATATATATATATATATATATATATATATATATATATATATATATTTATATATATATATATGTATATATGTGTGTGTATATATTTATTTACTGTAGAACACACAATATTAGCGTCATTTTATATATAGCGTACATAGCGTGTGGTTCCGCTTCGCTATATATAAAAACGCTACCGTCGCTAACATAAAGATACGCTATGATGCGAAAACTCCCCAATTAGCTATACTTGGGACACGCGTCACAATATTATCCAATACTTTTTTATAATAATGTTTGATAACATTACATTATCTTTTATAAACATTCATAGATAATTTCTGCGTATTACAAATGTTGTTTATAACATTAATTGAATGTTTTAATGACATACTTTAAAATGTTTCTAAAACGTCTGAAAAAGTATAAAAAAATGTCAATATATACATTAATGAAACGTTAAACAATATTTTTTCGAAAACATGTTTGATAATATTAAACTGTAATTTTTTTAACATTTAAAATAAATCGTTTAAAGCTGCCTAATAAAGTAATATTTTTGTCACAATATCAACCAATATTTTTTCATAATAATGTTTGATAACATTATATTATATTTTTTCAACATTTACAGTTAATGATTAACATCTGCGTATTACAAATGTTGTTTTTAACATTTATTGAATGTTTTATTGACATACTTTAAAATGTTTATGCAACAACAGAAAAATTATAAATAAAATGTCAATATATGCACTAATAAAATGTTAAACAATATTTTTCCAAAATATGTTTGATTATATTAAACTATAATTATTTTAACATTTAAAACAAATGTTTTAAAGCTGTCTATTACAAATGTTTCTTTAAATATTAATTAAGTATTGTATTTACAAAGTTTCAAATATTTCTGAACAAATTTAAAATTAAATATATAAATATATATCAATAGAATAATAACCAATAATTTTCTGCGATAATGTATGATAACATTATCCTATCTTGTATTAACATTTTAAATAAATGTTATACATCTGCTTATTACAAATGTTTTTTTTAAACATCGGTTTGATATCAAGAACACATCCTGTGAAATATTTGTAAAACATCTGAACAAAGCTGTAATGAAATGTTAAAAATGACATTAACCAAATGTTGAATAAATGTTTTGAAATGTTTTGGCCAAATTGTTCGTTCAACATTACTATAAAACAGTCCTTTAATAATTCGAAAACTTTATAAAAATACCAATTTTGACACACAAACCGTATGAAATATTTCAGAAATATAATTGAGGAATGCCCTATGATATTGCCACATAATAATGTCAAAATGCAAAAACAATAGCAGCAATTCAACATTATTATCTTAATATTAAATAACGTTAATTTATACTCCTACAATTGTTAACAACTTCTCTGAAAAATCAATATTTTATGCTATAATTAGATAAATATGATCGATAAACATGAAATATTGACTTGAAAATTTAGGAAAAAATAGTTTCCAAATAAATATATCATTACTGGCATTGATTTAGAATTTTAGGTTTCTTAAAAAGCATGAAATATCAGTATGTGTCATTCCGAAAGGCATTGATTAGGGCTGACCAAAAGAATATAAGTAGCCTTCTCTTCTATCTTGAAAGCATTATTTGTACAGTATACTTTTCAAAGTAAGACTGAGCAAGAAATCCCTAAAATGGGGATTACAAAAGTGTGTTAGTTACGGGAGATTGGTAAGTACATTTTCTTCTCTGAGATATTTAAAACTCAACTATCTGGAAAGATAAATATTTCAAAAATATTGAAATAATGTTGAGTAAAATGTTACAAAAAATGTTGGCATAATATTCCCAGGCCAGCAATTTCAATGTGGATAAATATCTTCAACACCAATGTCAAAACATTTCTTAGAAATAGTTTATGAATAATTTAAGCAACATTGTATAAGTATGTATTCAAAATATTGTGAAAATAATAATTTGAATGTTATAAGAAATGTTTTGGTAATAATTTTCAGGCCAAACATTTTAATATTGATAAATATTTTTCAGAAACATTTGATGAATAATATTTGCAATGTTGTGTTAATGTATTTTAATAATGTTTTAAAAATAATAATACAAATATTATAAGAAACATTATAGTAATAATTTTCAGGCCAAACGTTTTAATATTAATAAACATTTTCAGTAATATTTCACAGATATTGGGTTAAATATTTTGTAGACATAGCACAAATGTTTTGTGTTTGCTGGGGTATGAGTAGCACAAATGGCAAAATATCAAAGTGTAAAAAGTGTACTCACACAAAGTGCTGTGTAACGAAATAACAACTGCGCAATCTAGTTCCGATCGGAATAGAACTATTTATAGTATCGTATGTTCTGTGATGACTCCGTGATACCTGTTTATAGATAAAGGACCGATAACGGATTCTAGTTTAAACCAGTGATTGAAGATAGGGAATTGGAGGGATATGAATGGTTGTGTGTGTGTGTGTGTGTGTGTGTGTGTGTGTGTGTGTTTATAGATAAAAAGGTGATAAAGGATTCTTGTTGAATCCAGTGATTGTAGATAGGGAATTGGAGGGATACGAAAGGTTGTGTGTGTGTGTGTGTGTGTGTTTATAGATAAAAAGGTGATACAGGATTCTTGTTTAAACCAGTGATTGTAGATAGGGAATTGGAGGGATACAAACAAGGTAACTGATAATGAAATTCGTGAAAGTAAAAGAATTGGTTGGATTTTTTGCTTCTATTACATCAAATCAAATTGGCACGTGGGATTGCACTTTTAGCATTACATGTATACTCCTAGGTCATCCCTTAACCCTTTCAATGCTAGGGCTACTTTCGTCCAAAGCATTAGGATGGCAAGATTTCTGAAAACCATCTTGTTATGTTGGTATTCATTGGATAGCCCTTGTTGAGTACTCCTAGATGAGTACCCATGTGCCTGGGTTTCAGTATTTTTAAAAGTTTTTTTGCATCATTTTAGTGTTGGCCGAATTAGCCACCAGCAGCACAAGGGTTAAACATCATAAGCATTATGCCTCTGTATCGAATGCGTTCCGATTAATCTATCACATTATTATTATTACCATTCCATCATCTTTTTGTCCGCTATTAATCATCATCTGGTTATCAACGTTGTATTTATTTGGCAGGACCGTCAAAAAGCTTTGTAAGATCTACCACATTTGTTTCCATGAGTGTATTGTTATGAAACATAATATAGTTTGGCTGCCTGCTACCTTACGTGCGTTTCATAGGGGTCGATCATTCTCCTGTATAAGTGCCTTCGAGTGCTGCTACAGTGTGAAGCGGTCATGTCAGCTGGGGTAATGATAGTTTACTTGAACTATCACACTATCGCTCCTCAGCGCATCTTATAGATACATGCCTTATCACTTTTGCTGAGCTGAAATATGGCCAGGTGTTGCGGGTGACGGAGCTAAAATATTGCAATGAAATTGTAAAATGGGTCACCTTAGGTGTATACAGCATAGTGTACATGTTTCAGTTGTTATGAGCTCCGAAACGATTAGGGCCAATTCTTAAGCTATCACAGAGTAATCAGTTTTTAAAATGGCTGAATAGGAAGCTTCGCCTAGGTGAAATTCTCACTTCTAAGAAAAGAATTCATGCATAACGTTACATGCTATTTGATTTGCACAATTGGATCACATTGTTTACAGATACAATGAAAGATAGTCACAATGACCAACCGCGACTACCTGTTGATAGAGGATGGGCATGGATGGTCCTCACAGGTAAGCTTTGATAGTTGTCATCTTCACCACCGACTCCACCACCACCATCATCACCAATACTCTTCTTCTTATTGTTCTCCCTTTTCTTCTTCTTCTTCTTCTTCTCCTTCTTCTTCTTCTTCTTCCTCTTCTTCTTCTTCTTCTTCTACTACTACTACTACTACTACTACTACTACTACTACTACTATTACTACTACTACTACTACTACTACTACTACTACTACTACTACTACTACTACTACTACTACTACTACTACTACTACTACTACTACTACTGATGACTTGGCCTAAATATGTCTACTCCTTCTACTTTTATTTTTGACAGGAAGTTTTGTAAGCTTAGTTCTTACTGCTGGTGTGTTCAAAACATTTGGAATCTTATTTGAGGAGTTCATGGAAGTCTATAAGTCATCTGCAACAGTCACGGTCATAGTGCTTGTGGGTAGTGCGGCAAGTAGAGCTATCTTCGGTAAGTTTTACATAATCCATTAAAGTTTTTAAAAAAAGTATCATGTAAGGATATAGGCATGCTTTTTGTGATACACTACCAGACTAACATTGGGGATAATATCTGCTAGAAAATTTTCTCTGTGGTTTGCAGTTTGCTTTCCAAAACAGGCAAACCTTGGGTTAACTTTTTTTAAAGTGGATGCCAGCAACTTTGTTGAATAATTGCTATCAGTTTCTTTCTGCCATTTTAGCCGAAAGATTTAAGTGAGAATCTCATACAGAGTGACAAAAAAAACTTTATGGTCATGTGCTTTTTAGGTGAGAATATTCGCTTATAACATACTACTATATAAAACATGTGTGCCAATTCAGACTGAGAATTCATTTAGAAGAGCCTTTGAAAAAAGATCAACTTCGGTGACTTCATGATAATGTGGATGGGGATACTTAAAATGGTTTGAAATCCTAGCAAAATGAATGTTTTTATACTCCACGGACAGCCCTGATGACCGAGTCGTCTAAGGCATTGCCACTGACTGCTAGCTGTCTATTACCACTGTCCACGTTCGAATCCTAGCCGGAGCATTCGAGAAAGTTGCAAGTGACTTGTGGTTAGGCGGTGGTTTATGCTGGGTACTCTGGTTTCCTCCAACACTCACAATTGACTTGTCACTATAGAGCCTTAATTTGTCCGGAATAATTTACGATAATCGAAATCACAAATGCCATTGTGTTGCTTATGAGTTAAAGGGTGTTTGGTTGACTATTTCAGTTGAGCATTAATTTCTAGAAGTATCTAGAGAAGTCTAATAATTACTGGAAGGTCAGTGGCTACATAATGCTCTTGTGAGAAAATAACCTATTGCACACCTGAGACAGTGGCAGAATGTTCTCTGATCCCATAGAAAGGAGAGGAGTTGAGCAGAGGAAAAGGTGGAAACATAGAGTCAGAGTGCGTGTTGCTGAGTTGTGGGAAAGACATCTATAATTTAGTCTTGACATTTGAAAGGACCTTTATTTCAGTCGGGCTGTTGACAGGTCATTGGAGTAATCATCTGTCAAGGACTGTGTCCAGGTGTAGGTGGAAATTGAGACTGTATCCTTTGATTTTGTGTTATAAATATTGCAGTCGTAATGCACTGCAACATAATTCATATTTAATATATTTAGATAATCATCTAATAATAATAATAATAATAATAATAATAATAATAATAATAATAATAATAATAATAATAAAAATGATAAATATAACAATAATATTACAAATTAAATCAAGTACTTTCCAAATAAAACTCAAAGGTCATATTTTCTAGCTCCCATGGCAGGCTGGATGTTTGATCACTTTGGGAGCAGGATTACCATAGCTCTAGCAGCTGTCCTCGTCTCAGCAGGATCCATTGTATCATCCTTAGCGCAGAACATTGTCATCGTGATAGTATTCTATGGTTTTATCCAAGGTAAGATATGCGCTCTTTTATCAATTAAGTAACGTTATCCCACATATTTGCGCGATCACATTTGAGTCATCGCATCAGTGGCCATTTGTGGCGGCAGGCTTGACAGAACAAGCAGACCTGCTCGAAAAAGCACGTCGACTTCAACTACTACCACAGACCAATTGTATGCATTTTCCCTGGTACTAGTCATTCCTAGTAAGGTTGATTTTCGAGGAAACTATTGCCTGTGGTGGTCACCACACAATACCTAGTTCAACGTCCAAACAATTGCCAGTAAACGCATCAGTTTGGTGGCTCGCCTTCGAAATATAACAGAGAATCAAGCTCAAAGATATGAAAAAAGGAAATGTGGTTTGTATAGTTCCTTGATGCATTATTGTTAGTTTTTTTTCAAACACTTCTATATGAGGTCTCTGCTGCAGTTATATTAATTACATGATACTAACGTAGCGTATAACGTTTATGAATGTATGATTATTTTTTCAGGTGCTGGCTGTGCGTTTTCTCTAGGACCCTCACAGACAGCAGTGATACCCTATTTTGAGAAAAGGCGTGGCCTAGCATCCGGCATAGTCATGGCGGGCAGCAGCGTGGGTGGTCTCATCTTCCCATTAGTAATACGCCACCTGGTGGACGAATATACACTTAAAGGATGTTTACTCATAATTGGTGGAATTCAACTCAATTTCCTCGTGGCAGCATCGCTTATGAGACCTCCTTCATTCTACACATTGAAGTCTAAACCAGCCCTTGAAACGAATATCACCCTCAGTACAAGCAAAGAGAATATTGAGGACACATCAAAAACGTTAGCCACTACTCCTAGTTTGAGGTTGAGAAAAAACCGACGTAAGCATTTAAATAGATGTGGTATCTTCAAGAACTACCATTTTATACTGATTCTCTTAAGTTTCGCAGTTACAGGATTTGGCTTTGCGTCCCAATTCTTAGTTTTGCCAAATTTTGCCCTTGGGTCTGGCTGTACTAAAGAGATGGTTGCGGTTCTAATGACTATCTTTGGTGGCGCAGATTTCGTTGGGCGTCTTTGTTTAGGTATGATTTTTGACCTGAAAATCGTCGACTCGTCTGTGATTCTTCTCGTAGCATCACTTGGCATAGGTGCTGGTGGCTTTGTTCTACCTTTCTTTCCAACTCTAGGCGCGTTTGTGACATACTCTGCAGGGGCAGGTCTCCTCGGGGGACTAAGTAATGCATGCATTGTGCCAATGGTGATCAGCTGTATGGATGAGGATCAGGTCTCTACAAGTGTGGGATATATCTGGTTAAGCTTGCATGCGAGCAGCACCTTAAGCAGTGTCATAATAGGTAAGCCACTTCTAGTACTGCATCTCACACATTTGTTTTCATTGGTTTGGTAATATATATTATAATGATATGATAAAGTGTACTGAAATATACTAGGACAATGAACACTTGAAGATAAAGTGCTGGTGTGTACCTCTGAAGAACCCACTTCCAAGACATGTGTCATATGCTTATCAACGTATATATATATATATATATATATATATATATATATATATATATATATATATATATATATATATATATATATATATATATATATATATATATATGTACGTATAGCACGCTCAGATTCTCAAATTCAAATGGTATTTTGTATCACGAAGCAAAACCAACCACCACTCACAACCCGTTTTTTTTTAGAAAATGTTGAGAGCTTCATACGAACCAAGACCATTTGATATTTGTATTTGAAATGACTGACTAGTTGAGGCGATTATCTTATTCAAGCAATCCGTTCATTGCATTTAGCATATCATACATCTAGGTCCAGGACTTTTAAAGCAATAATCATGCATACGTCGGGACCTACTATTTTGTTTGTTGATATGTGCTTTAAATAAGCTTGCTCATAATAACTTTGCCAATAATTTTTGCATCTTTGTAGGTGTTATTCGAGATGCTACTGGCACTTTCTTCCATCCATTTCTGCTGGGGGCAGGATTCTACATATTGAGCTGCCTGCTGTGGACCATTGAATGGCTAGGACGGCGTAGATTACAGAGAAATATAATAGATGGCGACACCATGATGGATACTGCTGGCGAATGCTGAGTCAGTTCCTTGCTTTGATAACTCTCTATCATCAGATTAAAGCATGCAAACGGAAACAGTTCGATCCAGTATCATATTTGAAATGGTTCCAATGAATATGTTGAAATGATTATATATGAATTGATATAGCTTGAGATATGAGCTGGCATCAATAAAATGTACGACACCTAATGTCAAATCCTCCTTGTATATTACAGTTGATATATGTAGGTTGTTTAATAGTCCATCCTAACATAAAGTAGTGAAATGAGTTGTTTTCAACAGCAAATTTGTTTCCAGTCTTGTTAATAATACATATTCCTGAATCCACGGAGGTAGCGTAATGTCTTTTCATGTCTGCAACCCGGTGTCATATGTTTCTCTTTATGACTCTGAATATCCAGCAGACTGGTTCAAAAAGGCAACCGATATTTTTCAAACCATTATAAACATATGCCACCATTCATGTATGTCATTCTTTCATATATATACAAGGATAAACTGGTTCATTTCTTTTTTCTTTTTGAAAATTTATCTGAGGTTGGTTTTCTTTTATTTGTCTTGAAGTTCATAAACTGTGTTGTCCGTTCTTAGGCGATTTTGCATGTGACATTCATTGCAAATCTTTGTAAACCAAAACAAGATTTAAAACTTTAAGGGCCAATTAGGGGATTTTTTCATGGATTGTTTAAACGAATGTTACAATGAAGGGAAATTAACAACATCTCAGTCCACAGGACTAATCACATGCCTACCTAAGGCAGGCAAACCCAGAAACCTTATCCAAAATTGGCGCCCGATCTCCTTATTAAATACGACGTACAAAATTATATCTCTATGTGTAACAAACCGTCTTAGACCTATCCTCAACCGCATAATCAGTCAAGAACAAAAGGAGTTCTTAAAGGGCAGGACAATATCAGACTGCACACGCATAATGTACGATGTGATATGGGAATGTGACCATAAAAACATGGACAGATTAATTCTACTAGTGGATTTCCAGAAAGCGTTCGACAGTCTTTCTTGGAGCTTTATTAATGATACATTAACAAAATTCAACTTTGGCGAAAACTTTAAAAAATGGATAGACCTTTTCCAACGTAATTCAAATTCCAAAATTATATTAAATGGGCACCTTTCAGATCCCTTTCCACTACACAGAGGAGTTAGACAAGGGGATCCAATTTCCCCGTATCTCTTTATTTTATGTACAGAGTCCCTCACCCTCGCAATTAATAACAACGAAAATATTCAGGGTATTACCATCCAAAATAAAGAACACCCAGCAAGCCAATACGCAGATGACACGTCTGCCTTTCTTAGAGCAACAGAGGAAAACCTGCAAGAATGCCTCAATACTCTGACTTGGTTCTATAACGTGTCAGGCCTCAAGATAAATTTCTCAAAAACCAAAATTATTAAAATTGGACCTATAAGGGAGACTGATAGACGATTTTGCCGGGAAAACAATTTATATTGGGTTTCCTCCTTCACTGCCCTAGGAATCGTTTACGATGTCAAAAACCTGAAGCAAATTACAATAAACAATATCGAAAATAAGATTGACTCAATGAAAAAACTTATCCAGGCTTGGACTTTCAGAAATATAACGCCCATAGGCCGTATTACAGTGGCAAAAAGTTTAATATTATCTAAAATAATCCATGTATTACAGGCTCTCCCAACACCTCCTTTGGAATACCTTAAACAGATAGAAACAATGTTAATTAACTTTATTTGGAGAAATAAAAGACATGAGGTTAGTAAGAAAATTCTATGTCAAACCTACGAAATGGGGGGCCTAAATATGGTGAACATTGTGGAATTCGATTTAAGCCTTAAGCTAACCTGGATAAGGAAACTTCTAAACAATGACAGTGAATGGGAGGAAATAGCCAAAGAGAACAAAATTGATAGATTACCCCTAACAGGGGAAAAGCATCATACGGACATTTTAAAGTCAATTCAACATCCGTTCTGGAAGAGTGTGGTTTCAGCCTACATAAAATGGTACAAGTCGCTTAGAACCAAACACACCATTGAGGTAGGAAATGAATTCTTATGGGGAAACCCTATGATAAACATACCATTTAATAACACACTTTTTAAATCAAACTTTATTTTTGTCAACGATCTCTTTAATGAATTATGAATACCATTAAGCATACAAGAAATAAAGGATCGAACTGGCAAGAATTTAATGTTTACAACCTATTGCGGACTTTGGAGAGCCTTACCAAAAACTTGGAAACAAACTCTAAGAAACCAAAGGAAAAATAATGAAGTATTTAGACCCATCACAATAGAGTGGTTAACCAAGGGGAACCAAATGAGTGGGAACCAAATGAAGAACCAATACTCCCAGGTAAAACAAAATGGATTGAAGAATTAGGTCTTGACGAAGGAGAAAGTTGGAAAAATTTATAGTAAAATCAATGTCAGATGCAAGTATTTTCAGTTTCAAATTTTACATCGTTCTTTGATAACAAACAGAAAACTCACACAATTCGGCATAAAAGACAACGAAAGCTGTGACAATTGTGATGAAACTGAGACTATAACGCACCTTCTATATGATTGCCACAAAGCAGCAGAAATTTGGCGAGCTGTAATACTATGGTTAGAAAGTATATCTCCAAGTACAATGTTCTTTGACAAAAATTCAATCCTTCTTGGAAATACCAACAATGAGGTAATAGTTAACTATATCATCCTGACTACCAAACATGAAATATATAAAAGTAAGTGGAACAAAACAAAATTGACCCTCACAAAGTTGAAACATATTTTCAAGAACCAAATGGATTTGGAGATATATATTGGTACTATTAAAAATAACTTGCCAAAGGTTCTGGGAAAGTAGTCCCCAGTCCTAAACAACCTAAGAAATCTCTAAGGAAAAATCGTCTATCATCTCTTGTAACCACTGAATAACTATATGAGGCTCTGTATTACCATGTAAAAAATACTATTTGTACTGTACATACCATATATTATGCAAAAAAGGAACAATAAATTATAAAAAAAAAAAAAAAAAAAAAAAAGATTTAAAACTTGACACTGATTACTTTGAAATAGTCAAAATGGATGTGGAACAGAATTATCTGACGGCTGACGTGGGAGATTTTATAGACACTCCCTTTAGTTTTGATGAAATCAAAAAGTCTATTAAAAGGATGCATTTTTTAAAAAAGCCTGTGATTTTGAAGATGTGAGCAGTGAGGGTATTTTCTCTGCTGGTGATAAACTCATTTCTGTAATTACGGCACTTTTTAATATGATTCTTAAGTTATGATATATACCTGTGAATTTTAGATGGGGAATACAGGTAACCCTTTTCAAAGGGAAGAATTTATGTTCTTTGGACAGTTATAATAATATCGCGGTATCACGCTTTTAACCAGTAATAACAAACTTTTTGGCAGTGGTAGGAACTTGGGTTTAAGTAGAGAATACCCTAAGAAACTATTTGGGCCTATGTTTTATTCATGATGAAATTGTCCTTTAACCCGGTAGTCGAACTTGAAACCATTGGACTATAGTGCATGATTTGTGGCGTCAACAACTCATCGGCAAGCCACACCGATAACCTTGCTGCTGTGACAATATAGGTTTATACATGGTTGCTAGGAGGAAGTATAGATGTTGTGAATGCCGACGTAATGTTAAATCACTGGAGAGTTGTAGGCACATACATCAACAACATGTATAAACAGGTAATAATGAGCAGGAAAAGTGATGGATAGTCCAATTGAAATGTTATATCAAACAGCAGATGGTATTGATTGGCAAGGTATCCAGTTAGATAATGATAGTACAAAAGAGGCTTTAATTTGTTTGCCTTTTTATGTAATATATGTAATTGTAATTTCGCACTTCTGAGCACGGCTAATAAGCAATACAATACAAACCAACTACGCAGATTTACAGCATTCTGGAGTATTATCCCTTAACATTTTGAAACATTCCCTTTTACGGCAACGTGCTTAAATACTGTAGATATAAATTTAGTATGACTGATATTTGGTTTAATCACAGTTTTTATATTTTCATTTTGTATGTTTTCCCAATGATAATTCATATAGATCCTTTTACATATTCTCTTTGTCAAAAATATTTTGATGGCATCTAGTTTAATTTCTGATGGTGATAATTGTAATAACTACATGTCGCTTATTATCTAGTTAAATTGCCACTCTCATCTTGTGGTCTAAACGCTGGTTTCTAACTTCCTTGGCATCATTACATAAGCTAGGGTCTCTGTGACATGGAATTTGCAGGAATTCGACCGTATTCGACATATATTCGAAAAAGTCGAATACGACCGAATTCGACCCACATTCGACTAAATTCGACCTGGCAAAAAGTCGCTGGGTTAGGCAAAAAAGATGTTAATTTTTTCGTGTGGAATGCGATGTGAGATCGCTTTAAGTCGCATTCGACAGCCAAAATGTCGAAAGGTCTAACTATGTCGAAAACACTTTGCGCATACGACTTTATGCAAATGACAAGTTTGATTGACAGGTTGTGTCGAATGCCACTGTTAAAAGTTCGCATTCGACTTGAAAAATCGCATTCAAAGTTTAAAAAATCTCATTCGACAAATATTAATTCGAATGCGATTATTGAAAAAAAAAGAACTGCATAATCGTGTTATCGCATTCGACTTATTAAACTACGAATGCGACATATAACATGTCGCATTCAATTGTAGTTGGTCTAATAACATTTTAAACAATAAATTGTCGAATGCGACACAGTGTGCAAAATAAATTATCGCATTCGCAAAAGGGGAAGTAATAAAAGGGGGTGCCAACGTCTTGTAATCAGATAGGTGTAGTTTATCATTTCCGTTAAGTTTGCATGATGAAAGGGCTGAAACACTAAAACAGGCATCATAAGTAATGCTGCTGCATGTACCCGTCTCTTTGAAGATCAATTGTGTGTTCGCTATTTCGAAAGGTATGGAACGAACATGGACAATCAGCATACTATGATGTGAGAAAAATGCCTTCTATGGTCCTTGATGAAATTACATGATGTTTAAAGAGACATGGTTGGGGGAGTAAATTAAATACAAGTTGCTACAACGTTTTACCCTTGGGATTCGCCAGTGCAATAAGAGTCGTACTTCCACTACGAATGCTAAATGTAATGTCGCATTCGACATTTGAAAAGTCAAATGCGATATTTTAAACTCGCATTCGACATATCAATTTGTCAAATACGACATTACCAATGTGCGAGGCTACTTTTCCAACCTGAAAATAGCGATGCAACTAATTGAGTCGAATGCGCACATACAATATACGCATTCGACTTCACTAACATCGAATGCATCATCGCAAAATCGCATTCGACGTAGTTCTGTCGAATGCGATGTTATGCAAATGAGGCAACTCATTATGTTAATGACAAACTGCAAACCCCATCGCATTCGACCACGTAGCGATGCGAGGACTCCGTGAAATGATCTAGCTTTTTTTCTGACGCATTCGACAAGTTCACTAATTGAATTACGTCTTTAAATTTGCCGCCAAAAAGAACCTCGTTTTCGAATTGCCAAACTCCGGACAAACATCGAATGCGAGCTTTTCCGAAAACTCGCATTCGACTCATTATTTGGGGGTTTTCCTCATTACCATATAATTTACATAACGTCGAATTCGTGCGAATTCATGTGAGACCCTAGCTATAGAGCGCTTAAATTAGAGTTTTGGTGAGGAACTGTTTGTTGCAATCCATGGTTGATAAAGCTTGCAATGAATATTCCATGTATGTGTACCCAGCGGCAGCTTTGACCTTTACAACATCTTTAAAGAAACATTTAACCGTCTGTCCATCGAGTGCAGGCTTTAACATACGTAAACATCCACAGGTTATTCTATATTCACAAAATAACCCATAAGCTGCCTTGATAAAGTGCTAAACAATTAGGTACCTAATAATATCCTTGTGTATTATGATGCTACCGTTATATAATGCCTTAGATTTATGTTGATTTTGTGATGTAATACTAATTTTTGCGAATTAGTACTCCAGAAATCCTACTATGTTCTGTTCTTATGCTCCTTTTCCAGTTACTCGCTTGTTATGTTCCAATTGTGATAGTGTATTTCTGTTTCTTTACGCTGTGAAAATATTTTGTATTCGCTATGATTTTTTTACAACTACCATACACTCAATAAACATACAATACAATACAATACAGTACACGACAATCAAACAATTTAATTGGATCGCGTGCACTTGTTAAGTGCATGTGTTTAAGTGTCGTAGTAAAACGCTGTTTGCTCACATCTCCTAACGTTATATAATTTTGAATCTTTTGTTTTTTTATATACGTATAATTTTGTAAAATGTCTTTACAGTCAAGAAATGTACAATGCAATTCAATAAACATACAATATAATACAATACAATTAAACAATTGAATCCCGTGTTTAAGTGTTGCAATAAAACACTATATTTGTGCACAGCAGAGGAATTAGGTCATGATATTAATTCAATATAACTTCGTTACGTTTGCCATTGCTCGCTACAGGTGCAGTGGCACAATTATGTAAGTAGTTTACATTAGTAGAAGAAACAAAGAAATATGATCACGCACGCTGAATAAATAGGGTGATAACAACGCCATTGATTCTTATAGAAGGAATCATTCAAACCATTCACATAGTGCATACAACCAAAACATATCTGAAGGCCAGAGACTGGATCTGCAGCTTTGGCAGGATTCACAATGTAAGCCTCAACATCAAGGTCAATACGCTATTTATCCTGGATAAACTTTGATGGATCACCTATCCAGATTATTTACCTGTGTCCCATGTTAGCCTAACATCAGGCCTACCTGAGACGACAGTAATGATCAGTACACACACGTCATGACTAGTGGAGCCTTCAGCCAACAGCGCTCACAGGGTGCGCGACTTAAGGTTCTCTCTCTCATTCCTGGATTTCAATCCTGCTATATGTAGTCGATGCGTCGTTGGTGCGGGACCAGTTACTTCAGTCAGTGGGCAGTACCTACCTGCATCATCTGGCGATCAGAGGCTAGAATTGTGTGATATCTCATAGCAGTGATTACGTCACAGGACGTGCTGCTGCTGCTGCAAGTGTACACATTGCGGCTGTAATCTAATTGGCATCTAGAACTGACGACTTGCTCCTGCATATGAAGGTGAGGTAGCCGAGAACGGACATCATCATCCAACTCACCGCAGCTCACTCTTTTTGAGCAGCACAAGCAACCACTACCTGCGCACACATGGAAGCAACTCCGATGATTAGCCTGATTTTATGTGTCAGCAATTCTTGTGTGGCACTCCGCACAGCTAAACAGCCTTTCCATCGCAGTGCAGGATATTAACACTTCTCTCACAGTCAGGTAGGTGAAGTCGACGGCAATATACAATATAGATAGATAACCCGTCGCGTGCAATATGTACATCTCGCTTGCTGCTACCTACAATGGGCTTTGCAATACAAGTGCTAATTCTCTCATGCAGGATTTAGACTCGTATATATCGGGTATCATATTATGTGTATAGGCCGCCACCTTGACGCAAGTATCTAATGTCATAAGCATTTAAAACTAGATAATGAATATCTAAAAAAGTCCCAGGAATGGTCTATTGGTTTCTAGCCATTCATGAAATAAATGTGTGATTTTCGTTGATCATTACCAGTAAAGTTGTGTGAATGTTGTGTAGTATTACACCGAAGTGTCTATGTATTAGACTTCAAATTGCCATGCGATATATATATATATATATATATATATATATATATATATATATATATATATATATATATATATATATATATATATATATATATATATATATATATATATATATATATATATATATTTATGTATGTGTGTGTGCGTGTATAACTCATCCAAAATCAATTCCTTACGTGCCTGTCATGCTTGCCTTGGGCTGGCGTGCTTCCTGGAGATGAAGGGATTTTTGCACCTGTATTTGTCTAACTAATGCGGCAATCAATGCTATTAGATGACGGCATTCCTCCAGGGAGCCGCAGTGGTTACTGCTGCTAATTGATAATCCTCGTCGTCGTTCAGTCCCTGCTCAGATTAATCCTGGAGGAGGGAATTGGTTGCTGTGCATCGTAGTCATGCCAACTCTCCCAGGGAGATTTAGCAACCAGTACCGCCTGTGAAATCCCATATTTGCCTAGTTCTCCCCCCCAAAGTACCTTCATTGTTATCAAAGCATTAGCGACTGAACAGATTCGCCAGACTCATTGAATACCTGTTTTTGCTATGCCATCGGAGAAAAAGTCAGTATTGAAGTAACGTCTATTGGAAGAGTTATGCAATCATTCCACTCCAATAGCTCTATGATACGTGGTTATTAATCATACGTCTGTGCTGTGGCGTTGGAACAATAGGCATATGCATGACAATGATCAGGTAGAACCACAACTAGCACGTACGAAGAACAGGGATATAAAGAATTCTGTCCTGATAACACAATTATATATTGAATATCTTTTTATGAATTTCCTATCATATGTACTAGTATTGAGAACAAATACTAATATTGAGAACAAAGTATAAAACAATAAGCACCAACACAAATATCATTGAGAACAAATACAAATATCGAATAATCAATCGAGATATTGCAAATGAACAGGGTGTAGTTGTAGTCTTGTTTCAGTCAAGGGAGTTAAGAAGGTTGTCTTTCTTCTTCATAAACAAATCTGCAGTCCCTGAGGCATTTTTAGGGCGTAGTAATCTCCTCTATCTATCCCATCTTTTATCAAATTGTTCCATTCATTTGATTCACTTCACAATCATATTCGTTGGCTTTCATTATTCTATACATTAATCTGAGAATGTCTATAAGCTTCATGTTATCACCATCATGCATGGTTATGTTTGTAATTGACAATTTGTGTATTTAATATAGTCATATTGAATGCAAATGCATTACGTAACTGATTTGCATTCACCCAAAAAGTCTTTTCCTTATCTGCAATTTCAATATTTCTGTTAATATTGGTGCGCAACCATACCTCTATTTGTCTCCACAAGCTCATTGTGTTTTTGCAATGTAGGCATTTATCTGTTTCGACAATTTTAATCTGAAAAAGCCATTCATTTGTATTCAGTCCACTGTGCAAGACAATACATTGTCCAGAATTACAGCATCATTTAAACTATTTTTCCGTTTTAACCTGATTTGGTTTATGACATATTCATAAGTGTGTTGGATACTTCTGTATATTCTGCTATTTACAATTATATTGTCAAGCACCATATAATAGGTAAAATCGCGTCAAATTTTTCATATATTTGTTCATGTACCAACATCTTGTATGGATTTTCCGTTTAATTGATTCATATTCAAGAAAGTTGCATCTTATATCTTTTACTTGGAGCAGTTATTCCAAATATTAAAAGATTCATTTCTGAAAAATCTTTAACATACATATTGCCTTTTGCAAGCCATTCTTTATCAAAATAATTACGTATTTTTGTGTTATACCATATTGGCATTAGGGTGTTATCAGAAGAATGAAGCGACCATATATTGCCACGCAATATCCTGCATGCATCAAATATATCTTTCCAGAAAGCATTACTGTATTTGTCTTATATCTATTACCTAAAGATGTATCGGATATCTTTTTGGTTAGGTAGAAAGCAGACCAATTTCATCATACAACCAACCTGAAATCTCTACTGCGATCAGGGAATACTTGCCTGAAGCCAAATTCAATTATATTTGCAAACGCAGTGATGGAATATTAACATGTTATCCCTACACCCGGTACCTGCACAGTAACACAATGGAGGTATACCATATACTCATAACGTATGTATACCATGCCTATTATAAATGGTTCAAGCTTTAACATTGTCAATATTAATCGATAATATAGTTTTAAGAACTAATTCAGACTCTTAAACCATAAAAGTGTACTGCAAATGCATCACATAGATGCATTTGTTCAGCCAAAAAGGTACCTGCTGGATTCGATCTCTCAGATATTTTGCCGTGTAGCATTTTCGCAACAGCGATAACTAATATTATCACCTGCTCTCTTGTGAATTTTGATGCTAATTGTCGGTCATTCACACTATGTAGTTTCCATATCGAACCTCTGAAATTCGATACTACACCTCATCGCACCACAATATTGATAGTCTCTCTTTAATAGACAACTTCTGAAATTCGATACCACTCCTCAACAAACACGCGTTATTGACATCACCTTTTAGCCAACCAATGACATTCTATCCAACCCTCAGCGCACAAAGATAATTGACATCACCTTTTAGCTAACCAATGAAATTCGATAGCGCCCCTACGCACTTCACCATATTTGATATCAACTATCCACCCTCGGTCATCTGTATCATACTAGGCTGCGCCTCGTGGGAGACGAATCTCTCCGGGCTAATATCGGACCTGCTTTGTAACAGGGTGTTACCAATACTTCACACATGGGGTTGACAACTGTGGACATAACTCACTAATCAACGTAGTATGTGAAATGTATTCGTAAAGGTGTTGTTTTACGCAACAGAATAAACAGATCAAACATACCTCAAAAGAGTGTTTAATTTAGAAGCATCTGCATTAGACCACGTGCTTTCTCCCAGTGTGGGTGGGTTAAATGAGAATTGACGTTTCATTGCCAATGCCGGGCATTGTTTGGCCCTAGTGGTTACCTTTGTGTAGACAGTTCATCGTAAAGCAATTATACAGCAGAGGCATCAGGTGGCTCTCATTTGAAATAAAAACAGAAAACCCATACTTCAATGCAAACAGTGGCTAAGAGTCTAATTTTTAACGAATTAGCATTGAATATCGTTTGGTAACATACAATATGATTCTCAACATGATGTCTTGCCTCTCTTTCTAGGCAAATGTGGAGATACTGTTAATTTCGATAAGTTGTTAAGTTTCTGGCTAATATCAGCTTTACACATCCACAAGATGCATCGTTCCAATGTAAGATCATAATACGATATTAGGTAATTGTCATGGATGTATCGGTAGCCCTTAGGTGACGGTATGAAAAAAGAACAGTGGAAACAATAACGGATAACGATTAGACACACCCTACTTTGTATAAAGCTTTCGCTTATTAAGCATGTCTATGTACTTCAGACAGCTCGCGTTTCCTTTGTTTCTACTAATGTTTTTCTCTGTTCACATAACCGTTGCCCAGGGGCATGCACACTCGAAAATTAAGAAAGCATACCTGTCAACTCCTCTGATATGAGCGATGCTATCCTGACATCATACCTCAAAAGAGCAGTCTGCTGAGGGGACACCCGATATAGTAGGGCGGTTAAGGAAAAAATTGTGCAATTTTGGGTAGAAGCATGAAACTTGGTACAATTATAGTTTAAGGAATGCTAAGAAACATTGGAAGGGGACACAGGCTGTAGGTCACCCCTATGACCTATTTTTGGGCCATTTTAGGTCAAAAACGGACATTTTTGGTAATTTAACATATGAGACAGTTTCATTAAACTGAGTAGAAGCATGAAACTTGGTATAATTATGGTTTAAGGAATGCTTATAAACATAGGATGGGGACACAGGCTATAGGTCACCCCTATGACCTAATTTGGGGCCGTTTTAAGACAAAAAAGGACATTTTTAGTGATTTTGCAGATAAATACTTTCATGGATCTTGGTAGAAGCATGAAACGTGGTACAATTATTTAAGGATTGCTTATTAAAATAGGAAGGGGACACACATTGTAGGTCACTGCTCTGACCTATATTTGGGCCATTTCCAGCCAAAATTGGTCAAAAACGGACAATTTTTGGGTATTTTGCTAACAAAACATCCTATAATTTCAGGTTGAAGCATGAAACATTGTACAATTATGGTAGACTTAAAATAAAACCTTGAATGTGAATACTCAGTTAAGTATTTGTTTCTTTAAATGATTGAATAATAGCCCCTGACTGCCTATTTTAGTCATCGTTTGACATTATATTTGAGAAATGTACAATCTTGACATTTCCACATTACAAGTCTTGACTATGAATGGGAGAATAATGCTACAATGCAGTAAGAAAAACAAACAAAAAAGTTCTCTCCCATATTTGATGAGTTGAGGGTGAAACATGAGAAATTATTTCAAAAAAGAGAGGGGTGGGATGGAGCAATGTTCAGGATACCTTACTTATTACATAACATTAGGCTTGTGCATTATTTACAACTTTACTTGATAGAGGGTCTAATTTTCTACCATTTCACTGCTTTTAAAACTGGAATTTTCAGAGTAAGAATGCATGATTTTAGCATGTTACCTTTTTACTTTTGAGAACTGTGTCCTCCACATTCAAAAAGACCTGTGTGCGCAATTGAAACTATCTTTATAACATTCACACTAGCACTTGCATGCTTTTCTACACTTGCAGTGTATGAGTTCGTAATTCATGCCAGATTTGTCCAAAAAGGTTTCCCATATCGAAACGTTTTTTTTTCAGCCTCACTTTGCAGGACTTGGGGTTTTTGGGTCCCTCTGTGTTGCTTGCCCCCAAATATGTCCTCCCTGATAGGCAGCACCTAGAATCTGTTGCACAAGGGCTGACTGTGATGGGAGAATGCTCTCTAAACAACTCGATTTTCAAGAGAAAAGGTGCTGTGTTGCAGAATTGACCCTACAAAATTCATTTGTTCTGTCATATATCAGCACCACAAACATTTCAATCACTATCAATGCATTCTCAGACACTTTATCTGGAGCATCCTCTAGTGACAAATGTCTCGGTGAGCTCTGAGAAAACAGCACCCAGAAATCATCAAGGCATGAATTTTGTAGGGCAGGGACTGACACTAAGATTTCAGACTAGGGGCCTGAAAAGGTCTCTTGATAAAAATAAGTGGTCAAAAACAGGATTTCTGGTTATTATACATACTATTTTGGGCCCCATAGTCTGAAATATCTAGGGGCCCGTAGCAAAATCTAGGGGCATATGCCCCTGGGCTTCTGGGAAAGTCGAACCCTCTAAGGGTCGATTCTGCAACACAGCACCTTTTGTCCTGGAAATGGTGTTGTTTAGAGAGCATTCTCCCATCACAGTCAGCCCTTGTGCAACAGACTCTCTAGGTGCTGCCTATCAGGGAGGACATATTTAGGGGCAACAAACACAGAGGACCAAGTCCTGCAAAGATATGGAAAATCAATTGCAGTCTTCTTTGTGAATGTGGAGGACACTTTTCCGAAGAGTAAAAAGGTAAAATGCTAAAATCATGCATTCTTACTCTGAAAATTCCAGTTTTAAAGCAGTGCAATGGTAGAAAATTAAACCCTCCATCAGGCAAAGTTGTGAATAGTATGCAAGCCTAAAGAATTAATCCAAAGTACAACTTCCATCCCTCTCCTTTCTGAAAATATTTTTCATGTTTCACCCTCAACTCATCAAACATGGAAGAGCTCTTTTCTGTTACTGCATAGTAGCGTTATTCTGTCAGTTATAGTCAAAACTTGTAATACGGAAATGTCAAGATTGTACATTTCTCAAATATAATGTAGAATGATGACTAAAATAGGCAGCTATTATTCAATCATTTGAAGAAACAAATACCTACCTGAGTATTCACATTCAAAGTTTTATTTTTTAGACTGTTATTTAACTCAATCTATATATATATCCTACAAGAAGTGCTAGCTTTTTGAAAATTTTGCCTCATTTAACCCCAAAAATGTGATGTTTAGGTTACATATGACATAAACAATATCACTTTAAATGTATTCATATCCATAAGGAAAAGTATGTTGTAAATTTGATGCATCCCACAGACCAATAAATGTCTTTAATTGCAAAATCACAAAAAAATGTCAGTGTATATCTAATCAATATGGCTATTTTTATAAGCAATCCTTAAACCATAAGTTTCATGCTTCTACTAAGATCCATGAAAGTATTTATCTGCAAAATTACTGAAAATGTCCTTTTCTGGCTTAAAACGGCCCGAAATTAGGTCATAGGGGTGACCTACAGCCTGTGTTCCCATCCAATGTTTATAAGCATTCCTTAAACCATAATTATACCAAGTTTCATGCTTCTACTCAGTTTAATGAAACTGTCTCATATGTAAAATCACCAAAAATGTCTGTTTTTGACCTAAAATGGCCCAAAAATAGGTCATAGGGGTGACCTACAGCCTGTGTCCCCTTCCAATTGTTCTTAGCATTCCTTAAACCATAGTTGTACCAAGCTTCATGCTTCTACCCCAAAGTGCACGATTTGGCCAAAATCTTGATTTATCCGCCCCACTAATATGAAGTGATGTCCAGATGAGCTCGTGATACCTCAGAAAAGAAACAAAATATGTTGCGAAGAAGGCCCCAACAAATAAATGCAGGAAACCTCCTGATATTGGATGGGTGAATGTTGACAGCTATGAGAAAGCGATAGCCCTGTAAGCCTTACATAAAAATGAGCCATGATAATTGCAATTTTTTTGCTGGGAACCCACGCTAAGGTACTGGATCATAACCCTGCTTGATAAGAGTTTATTCAACTCGATGCTTAATTCAAATTGCGATTTTCATAATCACTGGAGAGACGCGTTATTTAATTGCCTATGTGTGCATATCAAGAAAAATAAGGTTGGTAGATCGAGCCTTGTGCGCGTTCTGTTGTGATGGATATGGCGTTGTGCGCGGTAAAATGCCATAGGTATCCATCAATAGATGCACAGGCTCGATGCATGCAGTCTGCGGTTGATGGCGGGAGACTCAACTGAAGTGTGCGTGTTGCGAGCCACCTACAGTGATTCTCACATAAACGCAGCACGGGCTTCAAGCCCTAACTGAGAAGAGGAATGTGCCTAGTACAAAATTGTAGTATTATAGATACCTTGATAAGGACGAAAAGGATGTTTTCTTTATAGACTTCACTTGGGAGAGTGTCAGATTTCACTTCAAATAAAGTGTTTTATGTATACATAGTGATGAGAATTTTTTGAATGAACGTGTATATTGTATTGGACTGATTACGCAGTTCAAAGAAAGTATTAGAGACAAAAAGAATTATGCGATGAAGAATAGAGGGAAATAATGGGATTTAGATGAAAATACTATAGTTCTAATTGATAATTGAAGGCCGGGAAGCTTAGCGCGCGTAGTTTTAATACAAAGCTACACATTAAAAGCAATAATTCTATGGCTGGGTGCGTGATGCAAAAAGTGCTAATTAGCGGATGGTGGAAACGGCTGCGTATTACACACCTATTGGAATATTGCGAAAGGTTTAATAACAAACACTTTGGAAAATTCAAATATGATATGTATTATAACATATAGCTCTTTGTGAAACCACTATTACCAGAGTCAAGATAGGTTCTACTTCCTCGCTCAAAACAACTTGATTACTGTATCCAACAAAATGATACAAGGCATGTTTCTGGCCATTTTTGAAATCTTTATTCAAAAGTGCGCCCATAGTATGATTTCCAAGGACTCTTTAATACAAGTT
Organism: Maea johnstoni; assembly: GCA_963942565.1. Taxonomy (NCBI): domain Eukaryota; kingdom Metazoa; phylum Annelida; class Polychaeta; order Spionida; family Magelonidae; genus Maea; species Maea johnstoni. Next base: position 5,581,011 of record OZ012684.1, on the reverse strand, counting down.
GTTCATTAGCGGGTTGACCTGGTCGTTATGCAGAGGCTTAACCTTGCGCTAATCTTTGCATTTGGAAGGCCCAACCCCAACCACCATTACCCAACACTCTTTATGAAGAGATTGGAACTTCTTCCCGGTTCTGTGTTTATATCTCGCCACAGGATAACGTATTAGCTAAATATCGCAACCGCAAAAAATCTTGACATATTCTTTTAAGCTCCATCCCTTGTTAAGCTGTCATCGTCATCCGTGCATTTAAGGCTTATTTAACACCCGAAGACAGTGTTTCCCCGGGCGAGGGAGAGCTCGGCTGACATGCGAGGGCAATACTAGCGTAGTAGCGTGAAATATCATGGCACAGCAGTTCAGCAGGCTCAGCTTACTGTCCGCTAATGGCTTGTTGTTCGCGTTCGACTCGAGGGTGAATGTTGACTAGCTATTATCGCGGAACTTCGTCAGTGGGAGTCAGTTCTCATTGAATCTGCAGCCAGTTACTAGCGGCTTGCCATCAGTTATCATGCAAATGCTGGAACCAGAATGAACTGTAAGTTAGACAATCCTTAATCTGATTAAGATTAGTAAAGGAATGTGTTTTTTAGATATATGATGTGTTTAGTAGGCTGCTCGTGAAGTTTATTCTAATATATATATATATATATATATATATATATATATATATATATATATATATATATATATATATATATATATATATATATATATATATATATGTTTATTGACTGTATCATTTCTGGTACAAAAGCATATAATTTGTGAATAGTTCGAACAATAATAGGAAAAAAATAGATATATACAGGAAAAGATGATATTAGAGTAATACGATTTATAGAGGGTTCACTCATACGAGTGTGTGTAACAGAAGGTTAACTTTAAATAACATTTATGCCCTCTTATACAAGAAATATACAAGATATGTATAGGTACAGTGGCGGTAAAGCAGAGATTACAAAAAAGTGATGGAATAGCCAAACACTACTTATTTTCGAATTGAAAAAGACTATTTCTTTGGGTTAATAAGTCTCATTTAGAAACAACGCTGCCTGGATACAACTCTCCAGGAAATCAAAATTAGAATTATCCTATGCCCTCTCTGTTCTTTAACACCGCTGTATACATATGATGGACGTTCATCGCTACTAGTTTGTAGAATTTGAGCAACATCTCTGGCCTTGCACCCAATGGTACCTTCCCTAAAAGTACATGTAGGTTGTTGCCTAGGGGAGTCATTATAGAGAATTCATACGGGTTTTCAAGATCGCTTATTAGATTGAACATAGTTTCTCTCTCATTCCTGAGAAATGGGCAGTGTAGGAGAACATGCTCTACATCCTCTAGTGCAAAATTTGGACATAATTTGCAGTACGGTCGGTTAACGTTATCATTTCTATATTGATACATATCGCATTTCAAGTTACTGGCTCTACACACCAATTTTGCCATAGCTTCACAACATAATACTGTAGAATAGGTATATATCGCGCTACAAAAAATTCGCGAAAAGCCGATTTTTCGGTTTTTCGCGTGTACTTTATTTCGCGTGTGAGCGTGTTCTTCAGCGCCATCTATTGAACCAAACAGTAATCTAAAAAATGCAAACAATCGGCGGCCATCTTTATAATATGATACCTTGGTAACGTTTTCATAAGTTACCAATGTGTCATATTATAGTTAGTTTGTGAAGTTATTGCATATATTTCTCTTCGTTCGAGCCTCGGACCGGCTACGAGTGAGAATCACACTATGCCGGTATATACTCGTCAACTACAAATACACGTATTGCCGTAAACAGTAAATTGGCAACGATTCAATTCAAGTGAGGAACAATATCATTATTTCTTTATAATATCCATTATTCTGATAATTATCAACATACACATGTATGTATGTTGATAGTTATCAAATGGTTCCATCGCAACACCTGTCCGAGTCTCCCTTTCTATCGAACAATGGTGGCAGCCATCTTGTTTCTCGTAGGAGATCCATAGCTTGGCCCAGGTGTCCTGGAAATTTGACTTGTAAGAATGCGAATTATGTTATGATACATTGGTAACTTATTCAGTAGTTACCAATGTATCATACTATGATAGCTTTGGGAAGTTATTGGACGTATTTTGTTTTCGTTTCAGCTGAGAGTATGAAGACATTTTCTCTGGTTTCAGCCTCGGACTGGCTACGAGTGAGAATCACGCTTTGCTGGTATATATTCGTCAACTGCAAATACACGTATTGCCGTAAATAGTAAATTGGCAACAATTCAATTCGAGTCAGGAACGAGATAATTATTTCTTTATAATATCCATTATTCTGATAATTATTAACATACACATGACTATGTATGTTGATAATTATCAAATGTTTCCATCGCAACACCTGTCCGAGTCTATCGAACAATGGTGGCAGCCATCTTGTTTCTCGTAAGAGATCCATAGATTGGCCCAGGTATCCTAGAAATTTGACATGCAAGAATGCGAATTATGTTATGATACATTGGTAACTTATTCACAAGTTACCAATGTATCATACTATGATAGCTTTGGGAAGTTATTGGGCGTATTTTTCTTTGTTTAAGCCTCGACCGTCTAGGAGTGGAATTCACCGACCGACGCGCCACCACCTCCAGTGGTGGGTAGCGTTACTATATATCTAATTGATCGCGTGCGCTAAGTTCGCGAGTGCGATACTAGTTCGCGTATTCGCGAAATAATCGCACACGCGAACTTTGCCTGTTCTACAGTATCATATCTGGAGAGGTATCGCTTAGTTGCCACCATATGAGGGGTTTAACAGTATCGATTGTGGCGCTGATAAATTATGTTGTTCTAAATAAAGTAGCCCTGTAATACCAATCCTGGTTCTCAATCTACCATGCTTTGGACCAAACGATTTCTCTCCATTGTTTCTTACTGTATACTCTGGTGCCCATTAACATCTGGCCAACTACGTCATACAGCCCAAACACCTCTGATACTTTAAGAATATCATTAGTTGGGCTCTGCATCCTATTCTCCCTACCAACCACCTTATTCTGGTTGAAACATATGTAACTGTGGGTGAAAATACGTTTGTATATAGAGGTCTCATCCAACATAGCGATGGATCTTACAAAAAGCAATTTCTTCACGTATATAAAAATCTCTAACCTGATCCATCCTAACCCCACGTAACCCGTAGCGCGGGGCGAGCTTTGTTTGAACCGTTGGACTCTGCGACCAGAGTATATCTGAAAGTCTTCAAGCATTTTGATGTCATCATCATCTAACACCCACAATTCACATGCAAACGTTACTATTGGCACTACCATTGCCCAGAATATCATCCCGCATGCTTTTATCGTTAATCCACCAGGCTTAAGGCCTAGCCCCGAGGCTGCATTTAATGCTTTCCGGCCCTTGCTAATTTTTTCTGTGATTCGACCCTTATTTTGCCAGAAAATGTTATTCTTTAACCCTAGATGATCGTAGCTGTGTGTTTCTTTGATTGGTGCGTCACCCAGTTTATAAAATCGAAATTTCGAGTTGTTTCTATTCTCAAGTTCGCTTTCACCAAAGACGAGGACGGCACTCTTTTTTGGGTTGAACCTATATCTCCACACGCAGCTATGGTCATATACCAGTTTAAGGACTTTATCGGTATTATGCTTACTGGTGCTAGCTGAGGCTAGCTGGTGGACTTATAAAAGAGTTAAACAAATTTTAAAAATCAGCCAAAAAAGATTTCCATCATGTTCTGTGATGATTCCAAACAGACATTTCAACAGTACATGCATGGCTGTCAGACATCATCCTTGTACACAATTTGGGATCGGAGATGAAAAAGATATGTGGGTGCTATAATAGTCATCAAGAGTGTACAGATATATATGTGTTGATGCGTAGCTTGGTCGAGAATGTCATTTGGTTGACTAAAGGGGCTGTCTGACCTCAGGCATTAATCAACAAAAAGCCATCAACACAATCTCAACCATTGTACCTTTAAATTCTAAAGATTCAACTCTTTTCTTGGATGGAGACCAGTTAGCTGCCGTGACACTTTAGTGGGTGAATATTATACAAATATGGCACTTGGGTGAGTGCAATAAAAATTGATATTGCACGAAACCAAAGTGCCATATTTGTTTTATCATATGCCTACTGCTCATTCAAATTAAATAATTTACTAATTTAAAGAATTATGAAAATGTAAATATTATCGATATGTTTATCCATTTCCAGGTTTTACCACAAACCATTGGGTTATTGTTAATTTCTTAGATGTAATATATTCTTGTGTTAATTCAGTAATATCGCAATCAAAATACCATAAATACCTAAAAAAGTCACATGCATTAGTTTCAGAAATTTAATTATTTAAATTTAATTATTTATTTATTTAATTTAAAAATGTGTTTTCCTAATCCCTTCCTAATCATGATTTTAGAAGAAGCCCAAACTCTTCTGAATTTCTTGTCTCAATTCACTTCTATTGAGTTCCTTTTCACGAGTTGAAGTTGAGAATTGAGCACATGAATCGGACAGCTCTGAGTCTGAGTGTTGGAAAGTAATATTTCACCCCAATATCACTTTTGTAAGGTGGTCGTGTGACCATGATCTGACCAATCACAGCAGAGAATGAGCAGTAGGCATATAATAATATTAGTTACGCCCCGTTGGAAAGTGCAATTTGACCTGCTATCCAACCGAAGTCATCCAGATCCCACGAGGCGGAGCCGAGCGGGATCTTGATGACTGAAGGCGGACAGCAGGCTAGATTGCACTTTTCAACAGGGCGTAAAGAATGTATCACCTGCTCTGTCATGCTAAGAAAAAATAACAAATACATCTCATAACAGTTTAAAATAACTTTGGCATGTGACCTCTAGGGGTCAGATTGCTGGCCAAGTGGTAATAATGAATTGTGCCATTCGACATTGAATCTACAAAGTGGGAACGGCTCCAGATCTAACACCTATTGACAAAGCATAGAGAATTACAGCAGAGCAGGTGATGGAGGGAGATATAACCCTGAAATACACACATACAAAAAGAATGAGGTCGGAACTATGAGACATTCCTCACTCAATGTAAATAATCTCTTCGTATGTTAATCTATGCCTTGCAATATCTGATGATACTGCGGGACACGGAAAGCCTTATTGACGTGCACGTAATCCCGGCACGGAATGGTTGATTGAGGAGATCAGTTATAGAGACGGTTCACCATATCAGCATTGCATGTACTATCAGCATTGTATGTACTACCACAGTGTGTGTATATTCAACGTGTATCCAAATTGCCGCAATAGATACTCTATAGATTAGCTGGATGCAAATGACGGTTTCACTTAATAAGCACAGGTAGGAGACTATAACGGAGCAGAAGGCTACTCACCGTAGGGTGGAATTAAGTGTCAACTAACTGAATCAGCCTGGCGCCTCTGGTAGATCACGTTACTCTAGGAGAGATAACGAGATAGGAGACAGCGACAGAGTGGCTCTGCATAGTATGTTAATACCACATCATATCAGCTTTGACTATTGCTATGTAATCCAGAAGGACTCAATTCTAGAGGGAAAGTGTGCATTGAGCATGAAATATTTTGATGGAAAACGCGAAGTTGTGCGGAGAAAGGCGCCCGCGACCGCATGTCAATGGCTGTTATAGTTGTATCTCACTACACTATATTGATAACTTGAACAAACGAGCTTTTGTTGTAGTTAGATATGATCCCATGATATGATGTGTGCTTCATGCACGAGTCCACCCAGCTGAACGGCACCAGCCTACCCCGCCCCCCTCCCCCTAATTGTTGGCGCGCAACAGTTCAAAGGAACTGACACCAGTCTATCCAATGCAACGCAAGCGACTGGAAGGACTGGCTCTATAGTGTATATACACGCGGTCGCGAGAGTCGCCGAACAACAACGAACAGGTAATCTCCATTTTTTTATGATTAAGACACAAGCGACGCCAAACATTCAACATTTTATCTACAGCATTTTATTGACAGACAATCATGATAAAATCTTTTTTAGCGTGATAAAACACATTGTACATTTAAAAGAAAAAGTACCAGACGATGCCGTCACTATATCACTTCGCATCGCTACTCGCCGCAATCACCGAACAACATAGGTGTATCCCAACACTTCGTCAAGAAAAATTCCGTAAAAGATCACGCCTATAACCAACATATAGGGCGCCTAAACACTAACGACGCCACGGATTCAACATTCCACTGACAGACGATAATAACAGAATGCTTAGAAGTGTGTAATAAACGCACTGTCGGGTTATTTGTGTGGTCACGTGATCACTCGTTGTCCACTTAATCCGCTAAGAGATATTACTGGAGATGTGTGAGCGCTGCTAAAATTATTGGTATAGCTGTCAAGACAGCCACAATCAGAGAATTGGCGCACGAACGTCTAGTCGTGCTATGTTTAAATTTCCGGTTGCAATAGGTAAGATATACTAGCAATGGCAAGTCATATACACTTTCTTGACGAAGGCATCCAATTAGTCGTTCTATCATCAAAGGTAAAGTCAAGAAACTTCCCAAATACATCTTGGGTGCAAGTTGACTTCAGAGTTCACGTGATCGTTTTTATTCTGATCATCTGATTGTGAAATACGATACAGTTTATCATTTTCGAATATCACAGTATCAAGAGTACAAGGTACATTTCTATGTACCTTGAATCTTTAACGTAATTAGGGGTACCAATCAGGTGGATTTCACCAATTCCACCACTTGAGTGACAGTCACACGCGATGGTCTATCGTTTTCTCTGGATAGATATCCTATCATTATAGGATATGCTGGGAAGCACTAATAACAATAAACCTCTAGTCATCCGGGTAAATTCCTGCATATCTATAGATATGTCATAACTTTCAGCTCCTTCATTGTACAATTGAGCAATGTTAGACATAAGTCTTTTTTGAGTACATATATATATATATATATATATATATATATATATATATATATATATATATATATATTTATATATATATATATATATATATATATATATATATATATATATATATATATATATATATATATATATATATATATATATATATATATATATATATATATATATATATATATATATATATATGTCGATATATTGGCCGGTCGATCTTGCCAAGGTTCCAAAACGCTAGATTGCATGTGGTCGTTCTTCGTGTCTACCTTTTGTCACAAATCAACCTTCACGTAACAAATAAATGAGACGCACGTGTTTAGTCGTCAATAAGCAGGCTTAAAGAGACAATTTTGCTAATGGCAAATCCCCGTGTTGAGCTGTGCATATTTCCACTACTCAATCGAGCAACCTTGAAATAACATGATCAGCGTACATGGTTTTAGTCTGAACAACTGGTAAGACGAATACTTCTGATAGTGTGTACTTTTTTAGTAATGATTTACCATACTTTTCGTGAAGAATTGGTGTTTTCCCATAATGCATGATAAATGAGATGATTCACTTTGCAGTCTCAGTTTTGATAATCAAACATTTTCTCTTCAAAAGGACAATGGTCACTATAAGCTAGACATAAACAGTGGCGAAATTCATAGAATAAGTTACGTGCTTAGAAGTGTCTATAAGTCATTCTCAGAACAGTTCGCTACCTTTCACCAATCAAAGGCCTCGGAAAGCCTCATCTCCATGTGGTATAAGCGAAATAGAACCTTCGTCAGCTGCGATGTATGTGATGTACCTCGCATCGACTCGAGTACATCACATATACCATAGCCGTCGAGAGAGGGGTCTGCTTGTCACAGACCTACGATTGTGCCACTCTATGCTCAGGCTATCTCTTCATCAAAGCTGAATGCGAGTTGACTATTCCCCCTCTCAGGAACTGAGAGTCTGGGATGTGCTAGAGGCCACAGTTGAACTATATTCCTAATGGCGGAATCAAAAGGCTGCTTTTCTGGTAATTTAGTCAGCCGAGGAACGCAAACAGGCCAGGCAGTAGACTCTTTTGGGTCAGTCTACCTATGTTGCCCTTTTTTTTAAACCCGCTGTAAACAGCTGTTTTTTATTGTCTCCATTGTTACATTTTGAGCAATGACATTAATAATGCATAAATAGATAATTGAGAGAAATAGACAAATGAATGACAATGAAGTATCAACAAAGACCCTAACACATTGAACATCAATAATCCATAATTACACCATACACAATTATACAGACATACTTCAATCAGTTTGGCTAGTAAATGTTCTATATAACCATCTGATTATATAGTTTGCGTCCCACTTGTGCTAGTGCAAGGGTGCCACCTATTTGCCTGTTGCTGTAGATCGTTTCTTGAGTGGCTAAAATCACAGTGTTTATAGTAATGTTCAGTGGGACGATACTAAAGATCTTATCTACATCTGAAAGTTTGAAGTGTCTATCAATCATTCCTCTAATCCAACCTTCAATGCTCCTCCAGAATCTAGCAGCATTTCCGCATTCAAGAAAAGCATAAATAACAGCTTCTTCTCTGTTGCGAAATAAACATGCGGACGAATCAGCCAGATTGGCCATCGTTCTATTATGTATTAGCTTAATGTGTATAGGTCTTGAAAATGTATCCAATGTTACAAGACAACTCATACGGAAAGTGTCCTTAACGTAGTGAAATTCTATATCTTCATTCAGTTTTGTGGACCTATGTTCCTGAATAGTTTGCAGCAGATTGTTATTTCGTCCTTTCTTTCGTTTGCGAATTTTCATTCGTCTGCGAAAAAACTTATTTTGTCCCTGGTGGCACATGTCATTCCCTAGATTTGTTCGTTTGTCTTACTTTCAAAACTAACCTCGTATATTCATTTTATGATACAACAAAACACTCTAAAAGGTGTATTGCTCTATGCTCTATTTGTATTCCTATTACTTTTAGAACATGTCATAGTCCTGGATCATCTTTGTGGATCGTGTTCACCTGTAAAATCGGAATTGGATTGCTCGTGTTACAGTTTTACAAAGACATAGTTATTGTATATACACGGTCATTTGGTATCTGATGTCGAACATTAACTCAAAATTTTAACTGATGTGGATGTATCCCACTCGCGTACATGCTACAGAAATCTTATATCACTACACAAACATGTATGAATTGTGGCCCATATCTCATCAAAGTACTAGTAATTCATTTCATATTTGGATAACCTTTACATTACCCTGATCGAATGGTTTCATATAAATAATTCTCTTGACTTGGGTGTATACCTTATAAATCAATGGATCTACATGTCCGTGGTATCAGATGAACGGGGGCCGTCACCACTAGATTTGGTCGATCCACAACTGTCGAAAGGTGATAACCAGGTTGCGTTTATATCAATATAGCAATAGCCTCAATATCACACTGATATAACTGTTGATACACTCTGTCAAATCTACCAGAGGCTTCGTATTGCTTACATTATTTACACCATTATAACTAATAATTACACAATCCGTAATGTCAAATGTACCGGAGGCCACGTGCAAGACTATTATCCTGATAGCAAAATGTTGTTCAAGCATATTATCTGCGCACCCACACTAGAATCATAGTGCATATAAATGTCAAAGCTAACACAATGTACTGTAATTGTATATTTATCTTTTTTGTTCGTATTATATTTCATTGCCGTGTTAATTCTTTCAGTTTTCATATATTGTTGATATCGTGGATAGATAGATAGATACTCTTTATTTCAGGTCGGTAATGATTTTACATAGTAATATAAAGGAGATGAGATCTCTACATTATTTGTATTATACTTTATTATGTTCATTTTGATTATTATTATTTCGATGTATCGTATTAATTTACGCTGTCGCGTAGTCAATAAATATACATACATACATAAACACTGGCTGTCAAGGCTCTTGGCCGATTTCAAAATAACAATTAAAGTGTAACATACAGGGTGTAACAGCAATGTAATTGACCGGGGTAAATGATAAATCTAGCAAAAGCAGTGGAACTTTGCAAATGGACTAATCTGTATTATCTACATGTCAATGATTTCTCTGGGGTAATAAGTTGGCACATATCAATTGACATTGAATAATATCTTCAGTCTTTCAAAACATATGTTTATGAATTTGCAGTAAGGATGCATATACTCCTGCTAGCTGAATGGAATTAATTATAGCAGTAGAGAGAGCAAGTACAGTTGTTCCAGACCAGGTCGAGATTAGGTTTTTGAACCCTTTTAGTGATTTTGTTTGTTCCAAGTTGCTAGGTAGTGAGTTCCATACTATAGGTCCAGTGTATCTAATTGATTGCTTTCTATATAGGAGCCTTCTTACACAGCGATGATGCTTGAATATCTTATTTCAATTTGTCATTTTGTCAATTTGTCAGGGTTTGCTTGCATGCAGTTCCTTTCTAACCAGTCGATAGCAATTTTAGTCATGTTTACTAGATGTGACTTGATATCTTTAATATTCTTCTCACTTTTTCAGATGTCATTTAGGAATATGTTAAATAGAATTGGGCCGAGTATAGACCCTTGGAGTACACTTTGGTGATATTTTGCCACTCACGACAGTTATTACAAATCTTAACAAACGTGTATATATGTGTTAGCTTGAGGGTATATAGATTTAAAATAGCGCTTGAGACAAGTTTATACATTCTCCATACCTCCGAGTGTTCGTCAACTGGTCTCGCCGTTTCTACTTCTATAGTTTTTGTTGCCTGCTGTACTTTAGATTAAGTAGGCATTTGGTCCTCTGGTAAGTATATTAGAAATAAATGTAGTGTTATGCTATTGGAAGCAAGACACGTGAGCTGAAATTTAAAAAAAAACGCTAATAGAAAATAGTAATCAATACATGCTTTTCATGTGTTTCAGAAATGATTTTTATGTTTGGTAAACTCTCTAATGGCTTTGAAACGACAAGTTAAATATCAAGATCCTGAGTAGATGAGTGGTTGCAAGCATTGCAATGCAGTAAAGTCGTGTTATTGAGCATTATATACTCATAAAACGTAGAATTGTCACCAAAATCTTCATTTAGTCCATCAGACGTTAATCCCTGTTCTAGACAAACAGTTTCTGTTCTTTCATGTATATGTTATTATTAATTAATCAATTACATCCTATTTTAAAGTGAGGTACATCCTGAGATTCACCCAAAGTCATCAGTATCAAATGAAAATAGAAAAACAACATTGGCTTCACTTTCAGCAGTGTCCCACGAAGGGGGCCGAGTGAGTTACTGATGAAGGAAATGCAACTTTAACTGTAATATTGCAATACTGATGAATGAAATACAACATTGGCTGCACTTTTAATTTCAACAAATACTAGTAGTTCTTGCAAGAGGAATTTAAGAAACAGCTTTTATTGGGAAAGAATGTCTGGAACAAACTATATTTTCTTATCTTTCTTTTTGCTTGCGAGGCGCTGAATTATGCTCACCTCTGGAGCAGACTGCCACACTTATCTTGGTAATTTGATTGTAGGAGGATAAAAGACGTGTATGGTGATTGTAGCTGACCTATTCTAGGCCCGATATATTGCTGTGAAGCATTTACATTCACAGCGCAGCCCTTAACCCATCAGTAGAAAGAAAATGACCATTGAAAGAGCAGATAAAATCTCGTACAAGAAACTGATCACCGCAAACCGTATGGAACGGAAGCTGTAGCCGATTTAGTGGCGGAAATTTGGATATTTTGGTGGTACACTGAAACCCCTCATTGTGAACAATTTGCATAAATGAATAACTCCTACCTGTCAACACAATTTGCCGGTCCCAATGGTATCTTCTACATTGAGAAAAGATCTCTGAGATGTAAACACCCACTAATGTTAACACTTTTGACTCGATCCCGAGACGCTCACATATTTCAATTTCGCAAACGAAACACCATCTCCTACTTGAAATAATAGAATAAACTGGAACAGCTGTGATGCATAGTATTCCAATATGGCGTGAGGTGTTTCTTTAACATCGTAGCTATGAGAGCCTCTATACGTTGGTCTTAGGTTTCTGGTGAGATGATTACGCAGCTGAGTTTAGCATCTAAATCTTTAGTAAGCATAAAAAGGGGTGTGGTATGTTTCTTATAAATCATTTCCATACCTAATTTGTCCCATCTTTTAATGTTACTAGCACTTCCAATGCTAAGGCTACTTTAGTACAAAGCACAATGACTCAAAGTTTTTTTGTTTTGAGAACCATCTGAACCCTGTCGTGTTGGTATCCATTAGATAGCTCTCGCCGATGATCTCAGATGAGTAGCCATGTGTCAGGGTTTCAGGCATTTTTCAGTTTTTTGTATCATTTTGTAATGGTCAACAGCATAAGGGTTAGTAGTCTTCCCTATGACGTTACTTTTTAATGCTGTCGATGGCAATACTATTTTGGACCGGTCTATGATCCGACGGACGTGGTATAGACGTCATCCTAAATAGTCTAGGAAACCTTTACTCTTCGTTCGAGCTCAGCTAGGACCAGGATATATATATATATATATATATATATATATATATATATATATATATATATATATATATATATATATATATATATATATATATATATATGTGTGTGTGTGTGTGTATCACTGTGTATAGGTACGTGCCAAATGTAACAAGAATATGTTGCAAGCCAAACGTAACAAGTAAGACAGAAACCAGCAGATTAACTATAATAATAACTTAATAGCGCTTATAGAATGATACGCCAATACCACTAACAAAAGGATACACTGGTCAAGGCCTATGCTAGTCAGGCCGCCTTCACTATAATCCAGGTCAAAGATGGTCACACTCAGAATTGCATTCAGTCCATCCACCTGCCAGTAAATGTCGACCACCTAAATGTGGTGCTCCAGGAGTGGTTGCCTATGCTCCAGAATAAATATACTTGGTCACCCTTGAATTGGTAAGTTATGTATATGGTGTCCATGGCATGGGATTAATAGGCAGCTACCCAATTCCCTGGCAGGCTAATATGGGATACCTCTCATCAGGGAATCTTATTCAGACCTTTAACACGAAGGACTGGATGCTAGCCAGATGATGATACCACCGTAGCTGAATATCCTTCTATGAGAGGAGAGGATATTTTTCCGCACATCCAAGACAGATGTTCTCCTTCACACACACACACACACACACACACACACACACACACGTATGTATGCATGCATGCATGCATTTATGTATGTTTGTATGTATGTGTGTATGTGTGTGTGTGATACAAACATCTCAGGACAGTGACCATTGATATGCCTATCATGCTAGTAGGGATTGGATAGTTAGGCAATATGTGTAGTAAACGCTTTTGAGAAGTTCAGATGAAACATCCTCTTGCCATAAAAAAAATCCCATAAGCAAGTGATATGTACAAAAATACTTCGAATGGATGGAACTGTGCAACTCAAAGATACTTCAATTTTTATACTAGTAATTAGAGGCGGCTCAGCATATCGCTGAGGAATACTTTCTTGTAGCTTTATAATAGTTTAGAAGGTGTTACAATTAGGATTATCATACCTCACTTGAAGATCGTAAGCCGTGATTGGCTGAGTTAACAGTTGGCAATCATCATGTCCACTGATCGGCGTAATGTCCACCGTTGTCACTAGCGACGCCTAGCGGGGAATGTGTGAATCACCAGTCATCTGTGACCTTGACATTGTAGCAGACGCTCTTTTACACGGCACTAGCGGATCTAGTACCGGCTGTCATTGGTGTTTTCATTGATATTTTACCAAATTTGTTCGACATTTTTATACAAATATGCCATGCCAGTGTGGGTATCATGATGGAATGTCTCCCAGAGGGAGGATGGCACTATATGGGGCCAAATGGGCCCAAATTGTCAAGTGGCCCTGTATCTCTGGAGTGTATGAACGAAACTTTATGAAATCTGGCCACCAAATAGCTTGTAGACGTTCAAAACATTTGCAAAATTAAAATGACATTGATATGACCTCTAAGGACCTTGAAATGATCTTTAACTCTGTATTTTCAACATATATGATTTTTGGTCCAAGGTATTGGCCCCTAATAATACAAAAATGGAAATTACTCCCCCTTATTATCATAGATATCATACTCTAGTATATATTTTCAAGAAAATCTGTTCTGAAAAACAACTTTTGAAATTGTTTATAAAGTATGATATGAAAATATTTATTTGCTTTTCTTGCGCCATAACCAGCACCCCAACCAATACCAAACCCACATTATCAGGTTGGGCTCAAGGAGAAGATATCATTAAAAAAAAATCACCCCAATATCTGCTTTCATCGCAAGATGGCCGCCCTCGGCGGCCATCTTGGATTTCGAAAATTAGATATATCTTTGCAATGGAAGTAGATATCGGGATGGTCTTTTTTTTAAATGATATCTGCACTTTTAGCTCTAACTAGTTATTTGATTGTCATCTTGGTAGGGCTTACATGTCTGGCAGTAGAAAAGAAAATGCATATGTTAATTTCGACCTTCACAAAAAAAATTCATTTTTGAACTTTTTGTGCCGATTCTTTTGTAAATGTATTCTATAGTGCCTTGCTCAAAATAGTATGAGAGCAGATGTTTCATTTTCAGACAATTTTGGGCAGAAAATTTGATTGAAAGAGGGATATGCTGAGAAAAAAATGTTTTCTTATGTCATTTCAAGGTCATCCAAGGTCAATCAAGGTCATTTGGGTTTATCAATTATTTTGTATCCCTATTGGCTATCATGTGGTCAAAAATGATGAGAATATGAAAATGTCTTACAAAGATATGCCCACATATGCTCTCAACTTGGCAATTTGGGCCCATTTGGCCCCACAGTGTGGTTTTCCTTCGGGCTCTGCCTCGGGAAAACCATCCTCCCTCTGGGAGACATTCCATCAGGATACCCAAACTGGCATGGCATATTTGTATAAAAATGTCCCTCGTACACGTATGACAGTAGTCCTATGTATTCGTTTGTCTCATTCACTGTCGTCTATTTAAAGTAGCTGTATCCATACATCCATAAGACACATGGTATGTGATTAGTCAATACCTATACCAGGCTCGGACTATGGGGATACATAGTAAAAATAGGTCATATCAATGTTTGTCTACAAGCAAGTAGACCATATAATATGTATACGTTCGTATGGAGACAATAAAGAGAAAAGACAGTGAATTACTGGAAAACTTAACGCCCAGACATGCATTCCGTTAAAGCGAACATTAGGTCACTCCCACTGTAATACTTAGGATGTCTTTCATTCAACTCAAATAAGATTGTCTTTAGAATAAAATTGTTTCGCACGTATTATCAATCCAATGCATGCACCTATTTCAAAGCAACTATGTCGTGAATGCGTATAAGAAGATAAAGCATGATAAACATGTTTTCATAAATACATCCCACACCTTAGCAAACTATTGCGTATGCAAATGCTTTTTGCATGATGTGACAATCTATCAGACTTAAGCTTTCCATGGGATATTGATATAGATTTTCAACGGACCAGAATATACTAACAGACTAGCTGCAACCCGTGCACAACACGGGCTTATACACAGAATCTTAGTTTTATGAGATAAGAACAGATAACATTAGCAGCCAAGGGAAAAAACTTTTTATGATCTTTTTAACAATGAGCCACAATTACAATCTTGATATATTTTTTAATAATATATGACAGCCTTTCTAAATATAAAAAAATTGTTGTCTTAGGCCCAGCAATAAGTGAGAAATGATCAAATGAAAACGGACATATTTTGCCGAGAATCTCGGGAAATCAAAACGTCTGTTCAAGGCGCTTTCATTCGATGATTTCCCCGTGATTACTGGACCTAAAATTACGATTTTGATATATTTAAAAAGAATATATTATGGACTTTCTAGATATATACATTTTGTTATCTTAAACCCAGTAATGTATAAATGCAGTTTATATGATGTTTTGTGGCTGAGGTGGTAGCCATGGTATATTGTAGGAATTGATCACGAGTGGTAGGTGATTGTGGCAATACCTGAGTGGCCATAGCAGCCAAAACCATAGCAGCCAAAACCTTGCCCTACAGGCTCGGTTTTGGCTGATGACTGGGCCGGACACTGGTATTGCCACAATCACCTACCTCCCGTGATCAATTCCCATTATATCACAAGGCTTACAATCCTGTTTTTGGCAAACTGTTTGCTTTAAATGAATATCTAAACTTAGCTGTTGTTGTAACATTCTGGATGGTGCAACAATCAGAACACCATATAACAATAGGAGTTCCATTTGTTGGAGGCATATGCATGTGTGACGCTCCAATTGTTGAGGGAGGATGTTATTTAGCATAATAACCTCCTCCCTCAACAATGGGAGCGTCACACATGTACATGCTTGAAACAATAGTAAATCGTATTGTTCTATGACGTTCCGATTGTTGCACAATCCAAAATATTGCAGCAATATGCTCATGCTAAATTTAGTTTAGATCTTCATTCAAAACAAAACACTTCACAAAAACATGTTTGTAAGTGATTTTATTTACTTCAAACCTAGCTATGGCAAAACGTCAGCCCCCCACTAATCGGCATGCAAAGACACAGCATCAGGCTTGCAGCCGTTTTGGAGGAGATACGGTCACAAAATTTGCAACTCGCTATTAATATAGAGATTAGCCAAAATAGTGCCTGGAGTGATGTTAAGTGTGCTATCTTAAACACCTATCTGGTATAATCTTCACTTCGAACGTATGGTTTGGGGCCAGGCCTCAGACTTCGAGAATAACACTTGAGGAAATCTGTACGGATTAGAAAGTAATGGCCTAGTAAAGGCATAACGGCGGTGTCAGATAGTATTGATTATATCAAATTTCCATTCTCATTGGAACAATTAACTGAAAAATATGATATAAAAATGAATGCTTATCTAATTCACAAAATAAAATAATTATCAGTATTAGATTGGTGAGAAATTCCAAAATACCAGATTGCCACTCCAAGGAACTCTTTCTTAAACTCTGTAATATGCCTTGATCCAATCTGTATACAAGACTAATGTACCAAGGTAATCATATGTTGGAAGAAAAAACTAGGATGGGTGTCTGCTCTATTGAGATTTCACGCTCATTCATTATACATAATTCGTCGTTTAAAGAGTGTTGCCTCAAATATACTCAGTTTAGAACCTCACACAAATAAAAAAAATACACTAATGACCAGTTATATAAAATGAATATAAATAAATCGGAATAATGTACCCTTTGCAAAATTGATGAACGAGATTAATCGTTGGAGTCAGGCTGTAAATACTTCTACGTGTCTGAAAATCTTTCCTATCATTTGCATTCCATAAAGTCAATGTGAGCATGTAATGTAAGTGCCAACTCACTTTTCTATGCGTTTGTAATTGACCTTACCATATACTTCGTATTGATACTAGTATTATGCTTTAAGGCAATTCTGTTTGGGGTGCATGTACAGCCATACAAAGAAACATACATACATACATACATACATACATTCCTGCATGCATACATACGTGCATACATACATACATACATACATACATACATACATACATACATACATACATACATATACACAATATACATACATATGTTCACATATGTTTATATCCATACACAAAGGCTTTCAGGAATGAAAATATATCTTTCTGAACACGTGATACGTAAGTCGTATAGATGCGATATGAATTCTGCCAGAAGGCATGCCACTCCAATTAGTTCTATTGTCCGACTTTTAGCCAGCTTCCTGTTTAGTTCTCAGTGGAAATCCATTTCTATGCCTACTACTCAACGCCAGCATAGTAGTTTAACATACATTTAGAATGCCTCTCATCAAAAACATGGACTCTGATGATAAGTGAGTGCAATTACTAATACATTGAATCTTGAAATTTAAAATTCATTTGACCTCAGTTTTCTTCCAAATTGAGGCTAAATGTTGAATGTTTGAGGAAACCTTAACATCCGCGGAAGACCACCTCTAAAGCCACAGTCACTGTCAACTTTCTCAGATAGTGGAGATACAGATTAAGCAGTCAGTAAGAAACCTTAGACCACTCGGATTTCGGTGCAGGCCTAGCCACGAAGCTCATTCTCATGAAATATATATATTGTAATATATATCAATATACAATATTGGCAGTTTCAGTCTCACAGTTAATTGGCAGTTTTAGTCTCACAGCACAGGTATTACTCTTAGCTCGGCCGCAGGCAAGAAATTGGGGGGGGGGGGGGGGGTAGGCTAGGCGCAGGTGGCAAATCTGATCCACTTTATTCTATGCCTTTCATAATGAAGCAAGGGGAGAAGTTTATTGTCACTGCCCGGCTTTGGAGGAGAATCGTAACGATAGGTGCGTCATGTTGCTCAGCAAAACTGCT
Organism: Maea johnstoni; assembly: GCA_963942565.1. NCBI lineage: Eukaryota > Metazoa > Annelida > Polychaeta > Spionida > Magelonidae > Maea > Maea johnstoni. Next base: position 5,562,665 of record OZ012684.1, on the reverse strand, counting down.
GAAAGGGCTGCCTGGGGTTATTGTTCGACTGTATGTTATCGGGTTTGGATCGATGATGAGACGTGGGAGATGCGGGTCATTTCTACCCTTCATCCAGTGTTTAACGTCAAGCCACAGGGCCCATTGATAAGACCGAGAACGTGAAGGTCTTTGTGAAACAGCTGGTAATTAAATGCGTTGCTACTGAACTTCAGGTGAATGACCGTGTAAGTGAGATTGGAGGATTAGGGAAGAACCATTAGTATAAGGTATAATAGCAACTAACGTCCACTTCACCGCTTGGGCCAACTCATCCTGCTCCATTTACTCTACAGGCCCGTGACCCCTTATAGGCTGTGCGCCCAAATCTCAAAACTAGGACTGTTATAACGAATTTTGGAAAACATACAATTTCATGAAACGATCCATCAATAAAGAAGAATGATGTTTCAGCATGATGTTTCGCCGCCTGTGTTGGTTGCCAAATGGTTAGTAAGGTCAAAGTACCTGCGGAGCAACTGCAAGTACTTGCAAATAAATGACGTAGACTTAGGAGGGCGGGTCGATAGTGCCAGATTAGAAGCACGTTGTTACGTGGGCGGAAATTAGAAACTAAGCTGCAGATAAGCGGCATGCAACTTGGTTGAATGTTCAGGCCAAACAATTTCTTCTTCTAGAGTCAAAGCAGCATGAAATTGGCTAGTAGCAAAATGAGTGTTGTTTCGGATCCTCTTGACCCTAGTTCCTCAAGTGATCTTAGATTAGTATCAGACTTTTTTTTATCTCTCTGACTGGAGATAGGAAGTTAGGTTGGCAACTGCCTTGAAAATAAAAGATGGTGAACAAATACAGATTCTAAGCTTTATTCCTTTAGTCAAAAGATGATTCCCCTTTTCATGACAAGGAAGACAACAAGAACGATGGCAGAAGTCTGAGATATTAGAAATGAAAAATATTGCATCCCTCTTGCATTTTCATTTACCCCCTTTCTCGGAATAAAGGTTCGGTAAACATGATGCTTTAAAATAAATGCGTTATTTAAATTTGCCTGGAGGTATATCTTAGATATTAGAAAGGAAAAAAATATTGCATCCCGCATGCATTTTATTTACCCTCTTTCCCGGAATAAAGGTTCGGAAAACATCATGCTTTAGATTGAATGCGTTATCTTAATTCGCCTGGAGGCATATCATTTCCCTGCTTCCGATGTGGTGTCTCCGTTAGTAATAGTAGTACTGACAGCTAATCTGCGCTCCTTGCGCAGGTGATCAGAAAAAATACACTTCGATGTACATAGTGTATAAGGAACAGCGTGTTTTCGGACGTAATTTTAAATCTTCAACCATTCCTTTCATGTTATGCAAAAAATATACTGAAGCCTCTTTTACGCAGCTCAATGTTCTGCTCGAGGGACACTTATGGAAGTGCATGAACGAGCATCTATTGTTCGGTGATGCCTTTCGCGGGTTAAGTGAGGTCAGGGTATGCTCAGGCGGCACGTTTACAACTACACTAACGTTCATCTAAATGACTATATGATAACTTTATAGCATATGACTATATCCTTAAGTGTTACGTATATTGTCAGGAGGGTATGGTGACTTAATCCAAACACTATAAACATTCTGTTAAGGGGACACAAAAATGAAAAAAAGAAAGAATACGACCTTTTGAAGTTGAATAAAATGTGCATGATTTGATTTGATTTGATTTGATTTGATTTGATTCGGTCTAGTAAGATGTATATTACATAACATTTGGCACATAAAAATCATATATGATAGACGCAACTAGTTACTATAGATTATATAATCTGTCGCCTTTAATATAAGGAAAAAGATTGTGCAGATGGCCTTTTGTTGATTTATAGCTGAGGCCTAAACGTATTTAGGTTGGCTGAGGCCGCCAAGGCCGAAGCAAACCAAAGGACATTTTGGACGAAGCTATAAATCAACACAAGTTCATGTGCCAAATCTTGATTACTTTTATAGCACGTCAAAATATGTATACATGTATTGATTAATCTTCAATAACTTATGATTTGATGAAGTACCAGTAGCCATCTTGTTTAGCTGCCTGCTTGGAATCATGTCAGAGCATCATGGGAGCTTTTATTTTTGGCATCTATTTTTCTAACATCCTTTTTCTGACTTCTTTCAGGGCTCAATGTATAGAACATTTATAGGTAACTTTAAACAAGACCAGATTTTAGGAAAAAAATAATTCATGTACTTTTATTCAACTTTCCTGGCTGAATGTTTCGTTGCCATAGCAACAGGCTTTGCGCAGAATCCCGGCCTTAAGACATTGCATGGAATCGCGGCCTCGGCCCTCTTTTACATGGCATAGTCAAATATAATTTTGTGACAATGCCACATTGATAAAAGTGCTATAATTACTAGTATTGTTCAAATTAAACCGAATATGCGAATATGCATTTCAAATAAATTTATCAAAAAGAAGTAATCAGGCAATATGCGTTTTGGTGGCATCATCGTGCAAGTCCATAGTGGAAAGCAAGGTCATTACTCGTAATAACATTAACTCCTATCTAAGTAAATTATTGTATCTAAGCTATGACTCTTTTGATGGGGAGTCTGGGCATATGTGATCAGGTCACATAATGTACGTGTTTTGAATACGTTGCTGTACAAGTAATGTATGTATTGCGTGAATGACCGTAAAGTCGAGTGTGCAATAAAATCTCTTTTCTGTGCGCTGCGTTTCGGACAGAAGATCTTGCTGGAATGGTTTAGCGTACAATTTATCCAGTTAATGCGGTGGCACAGCTTTACGATGCCGCGAGACATTGTATTAATTTCCTCAGACTATAATACCTTACACGGCTGTGGACTAATGGCTGTTTTTCTGTTGTTATATTGTAGGGTCAGGCCATCACTATGGAGGGCATGAAATTCTGGATCCATCCGTCGCATAACAATACTTTCATCGCCACCGTTATGGAGGACAATAGTTCCTTATTTGTAGACGTCCATAAGCCGAAAAATAACTACGATGACAGCGGTGCACTATATTATGTGGTGATAGTCATATTTCTCTACGGTTTCTCTATCATCATGCTGATTGGCTCACAGGTGAGGAAGAACACGATGGACTCGAGGATAAGCGGATACCTTAAAGAGATGCCCAACGTGAGAAAACGAGAAGAAAAGGTCAAGGTCATGCAAATGCAACATCTCCAAGCCCCCGGCCTTGGGCTTGGCAAACTTCCAACTGTGTATCCTGATATCGGAGAAGAGCAGGAGTGGTCGTCGCAGAGATCACCTGCTCCCGCCACTCCTGTGTCCATTTCCTTCCCCACAGAGACTGACCACATGAGGATCGACGCCCCAAATATAAAGATCAATATAATGGGCGCTGAAAGTGACGCCAAAACCAAGATGACTTCAACCAAAGTAGGTCATGGAAGATCCGACCAAACCATATTGGACGCAGACACTACGCGGACAGAATTGAAGCCGTTGTTAACAGTCCGTACTCATAGAAACTCGATTGATTCGTGTAGTTATATTTCAGATACAGATTCCATATTTGAGATGGGAGAATCTACATGTGAAGAAGTTTAATAACCTAGTTTGTAATAACAGCTCTAGACCGTCACTGCCTTGTTTGCACTAGATAACTGTATACATGCACGTTTTTATAATAGATGGAACATTTTGAGCAGGCAACGCCACCAACGCCACCATCTATGGTGTTCACAGTACCCCACTTCAAGAGATGGGCGATGAATTGAATGGTGATAATCTTTCTGAGATATATGTATCATCCTCGCAAGGTTGTATCAGAGTAGTTCGAGCAACTCTAACTCTAGTGCACAGCCTATTTACTATATGTTATCTATCGGCCTTCTACCAACGCGGAAGGTAAATGGATAACTTAATAAACAACGGCTGTGCACCAGAGTTAGACTTGCTCGAAATAGTATCAAAAGTCACATTAAAAGAATAAAACCTAGAAAGTGCAATTGGTGAACCCACTCTGTTTATTCTTCAATATGTGCAGGTGGCACCTCGAAGGATGCATTTTCCGTAGACCAATTACTAAAGGGCGAGTGGGATATCCGCATGTCAGGAGCATAACCTCATTACCCGTGCCAGCAATATATTACCTAATTTGTTTCGTAAGTCTGCTTCCTGAGAATATTGAGAGTTCCAACAGATTTTGGCCCTCCCCCAGAATACAGTGATTATGTGTTGTGCAAAAATTTAACTGAAAGCTCAATTATATGAAGTTTTCATGGATGAGATAAATACAAAACCCTTGTATGTTTAAGTTGAGTCACATTTCGGGTAAAGAAATGAAATTTGTATTTTTGTATTTGAGAATTTGCTCTGTACCTCATGTTATCATAACGAAACTTCTTGTCTTGAACTTCAACAATTTTTATTTCCTATTGGTCTAAAAGGGATAAATGTGGTTGGGTATCAGAAAGGTGTATTTTGTGCATTTATAATATCCTATTTTCGGATTGATTTGTATTTGAATATTATTTTCTTATTTGATGGTTAGGTTAGGTACACTTGCGTGTGAGTTTGTTAGTTTCCATGATATTTTTCTGTGAAAAAATCAACTTTCAGTGGTTCATATAAACAGTATTAATCATTGTTAATCACATGCCGTGCCACATTTAAACTACGTGATCCCTTGTGTATAAGCGTAATGAAGTATTTGCACATTCTTTTATGGAGGATTCAAAAAAAAACTTTTAGAAGGATAATGCATATACCTTTAGAAACTAGTGTAATGCATCTGCAGTGTTGTTCAGTGTGTTGACCTACATCTGCATACCTGTATGAAAACGGCAGGCAATATGATGATCCTTTTCAGGAAGCCTGTTGATTGAGTCTTCTAATGTATTCTGTTTTATTTTCCTTTTGTTATTCGTTAAGATCATAATGTTCGCTGCACGTCGTTGCTGTACTAATAAACGATATGATGAAGGATCATTTTCACCCATCGCGTTATTGTGTTGATTAGAGTGCCTGCCTTTATCGTTCAGTCGCGTGGCATAAAGTTGCTTGCACATTCCGGGCAACGTACTCAAATACGGCGTCTTCACATTCCACGTGTTTATTTTACAATCTGCTCGAGTCGTCACCTGCATATTATGGTGGCGGCAGTTGGCGTCTAGTTTTGGATTTAGCTCATAACGCATTAGCACTCTGTCAAAGGTAATGCCTAGCTATCCAGGCATTCATGCCAGCCTTTAGCCGGGGGATATCGATATTGATATACTGCCAATATGATTAATGAATTAGACCCAGTATAACTCTCCTATGGATTAAGAGCCACTCCACCGTTATGTGGAAAATGATTGTACTCATCCACAACAAGCGGGGTTTCTTGGCAGGAACATAAAGGTGTATCCTTGTGAATTTTGGTTCTTATAGTTACTTTATAGTCATAAAGTTCCCGTTCAACTGGTACATCAAAAAACAAACATCACTGATATTGCGAGCGTATAATACATAAAGGTGTCGTATTGTATGATAGTTTCTTTATTTACCGTGTCAGGAACTTGCAAAATACCTAACAAAAATAGGGTGAGTGCAGCGGCAAGTACCTAAAAGGTCAGTGTCACTACCGATTTTCTATGATCAGCAGGGCCCTTTTATGGATAAATGTATATATATATATATATATATATATATATATATATATATATATATATATATATATATATATATATATATATATATATATATATATATATAAATATATATATATATATATATATATATATATATATATATATATATATATATATATATATATATATATATATATGTATATATATGTATATATATTATATATATATATATATATATATATATATATATATATACTAGTATATATATATATATATATATATATATATATATATATATATATATATATATATATATATATATATGTATATATATGTATATATATTATATATATATATATATATATATATATATATATATATATATATATATATATATATATATATATATATATATATATATATATATATATATATATATATATATATATATATACTGTAAAGTTCGAAATATTGGCGTGGAACTATTATTGGCGACATTAGCGAGTGGGTCAGATTCGCTAATATTAGGATCCGTTTATATCTATTTATTATTCAGATTGCGCTTTTGGAGATGGTTCACACGCTAATATTACGATTCGCTAATATGGAAAAATGGATCAATTCGCTAAATTTAAGCACGCCAATATTTCGAACTTTACAGTATATATAAATATATATATATGTGTGTGTGTGTGTATTTCTGAGTTATGAGATCACCTCTAAAACTAAAATGATAGTGGTCACTGAGGTATGGCTGCGTTGTGAGATCGATCTCACAATGATTTTACAAATATCTTTCTTGTTTTCCGTCTGATTATAGGGTTAGTGCTAGGGTTAGGTTTAATAGGGTAATATAAGATCAAAACACGCCCAAATAAAAATGGCGGTTTATAATGGGGAAAATGGGGAACGATCTCACAAATCAGAATCACAGCGGTGTGTGTGTGTGTGTGTGTGTGTGTGTAATAATAATAATAATAATAAAAATAATAATAATAATAATATTGTTTTTTGATATTGCGCCCTTTCCATATGAACATGCTCAACGGCGCATTACATTCATTGTCAAAGGATAGATGTTGATATCCACATAGTTATTTGATAAATGCATCTTTGAACAGATGTGTTTTTTCAGTTGTCGTTTGAAGATTGCCACACTCCCTGCTGCCCGAATATTATTTTTTCTTTTTTTTTGGGGGGGGGGGGGGGAGAGCACAGGCACTAAATGATCTGTCACCGTAGGTTTTCATGTTGGTTCTCGGCTCGCGGAGTAAGTTCTTGGATGTGGATCTCAGTGTCCGTGTTGGGACATACTCTTTCAGCATTTCCCTCAGGTAAGAGGGTGCAGTTCCATGCAAACACTTGTACGCCAGGAGCAGAATCTTGAATTCAATTCTCTTCCTGACTGGTAACCAGTGAAGTTCCTTTAGTACTGGAGTGATATGGTCATGCTTCTTTGTGAGCGTGACCACCATAGCAGCGTTATTTTGTACTCTCTGGAGCTTACATATTAGCTCTTCAGGTATTCCATAGAGAAGTCCATTGCAGTAGTCGAAGTTTGAGGTTACCAGGGATATGAAAGCACCTTATTTTCTGATCCTTACGATGTTTCGAAGGTGATAGTTTGCAGAGTTGAGTGCCTTTGACACATGTGCTGCCATATTCATGCTTGGATCAAAAACAGAGCCCAGATTGCCGATAGGTATATTGAGAATCTTAACAATCTCACCATTTATTGAGATGCTAGGCACAGATATTTTGGCTCGCTGCTTAGGGGTGCCTAGCACTAAGACTTCCGTTTTGTCTGCATTCAGTTTTGGCTTGTTCAGTGACATACATGGTAGATGTGCGTGTGAGTGTGTGTGTGCAATATGACATAATATAACCGTCCCTCTTCTCAGGTAAGTCATTTTCCTAGCCGCCATATTGTTTCATTAATTTGTATTTATCCTCTTTACCATATTTTTTTATATCTGATACGTTACCTTACTTATTGTGCCTGTCAACATTTCCCAAATTTCTACCAATTTTGGCATTGCGACATTCTGAAAAAAAACATGACCTTTTGACATGCGACTTCAAGAATTCTTTCAAATGTAAATACATATAATAGGTGGCGGGATTATGTTCTATTTTAACTGCTGTTTGTACCTCAGGTTAGGTGATATTCACAGCCTTGCACAGGGTCTTATGCTCTCCATATTGTTCTGCGATGGCCAAAGTATGTACGTTTTACAGTTCCTTTTTTCAAAGTATTCAGGCTTAATTATTAGTCTCACTCCTTTTTCTCATCCTGGGTCCGCAATGCAGCCTTCCTCGCTAAGCGCTATTAGTGCCTTAGCTTTCGCTTGTGGATTTTCTCAGACAAAACGCGAACTCTTGGCAGCTGAACTACAGAAAATTAGCCTCATTATTCTTTAGATTGCTGAGAATTCCTTTTAGGATTAGGTTCTATTGGGAAATCACGCGTGTGGGAGTCAGTGAATGGCCATTATGTAAGAAGACGGTACACATGCTATTTCAGGTAGACCAACTAACTCTGTTACTTCATGATAGTGGCGATTGGAGTTATGGATATTATTCCATTGTAGCATTTTCATTATCCCCTTGCTCTGCTGAAACACTCATCATCGGAATCACTTCTAGTTATTAGACTTGAGGTGCAATTTGATGTACAGTGCCGCCATTTAGTTCCTGCACTAAATACGTGGGCAGCCCGGGAATAATACACGGCTGCACGCCCTACTACGTAGGCCATTGGTGGGCTTGGCCTTATATTTGACATGTTCTTGGTGGGTGTTTTTTTCAACCAGGCACAGGCAGGCATCCGGTCAACTGGTGCAGGAATTATATATTTGTACTGTATGGGCTCCATGTTCGTTAACACACGTCTTTGGAACACATCAAGCTACTTACATATATTCACCGATCAACTGGTTACTTATCAACATTGTTCGCAGACTGGGAGTGGGTAGGCAGTGGTAACTATGAAGAATCGCCAAATCAGATGGCAGATGGCTAACCTTTCAATGTCGTTTTCTATCAAGATTGAAACGCCCCTTGTGCTTAATGTTTAGCAGCACAACGCGACCCTTTCCTGTAACAAAGAGCTTCAGAACAAGGTCAAGATTAGCTCATAATATGTAGAATAGAAAGGGCAGAAATGTATTACTTTAACATCTGCCAAGCTGTTGCCATAGGGCTGGGCTGAACTAATTTAATACCCCATTGTCTTTTACTTGATCATACGAGATTGTCTTTTACTTACTAGATCTAGTATTAACCCTTCTAATGCGGAAGCTACTTTTGTCCAAAGCGCAAGAACGCAAAGATTTTTTTGAAAACCATCTAAAATCGGTATTGCTGGTATTCATAGGATAGCTCTCGCTGAGTACTCTCAGATGAGTACCCACATGCCTAGGTTTCAATCAGTTTTCAAGTTTTTTTGCATGATTTTGTATTGGCCAAATTAGCCATTAGTAGCATAAGGGTTAAGATGCGTCTACTCCTCGGCAATCTGTATTGAGTGCCTCGCCGCTCATTGCGTCTGATGGGGCCCTGGCTAGGAGGTCAGGATGCAGGCGACAGTAATGACTAATACCTAGACATGACAGGAAGGTGAGTGCCTATATTAATCCTCTTACCACTTATCATCCTTCAACCGCCAGTGTGCCTCCACAGTGATACATAAAACCGTTATTGACACGCAGGATTGGTATGCGGTTAATTGTATATCAGGTCATACCCCAGTAATTTCCTTAAGACTCTCTATAGAATAGATGTGCGGTGTGATCTGCACAATCGACGTTCAGACTCGTGGAACATTCAAACATGGTGAATGCATTTGGAAGTTCCTGCCATATAAAGATTTAATTGTAACGAGCACGTTATAAATGATATAGGATACCGGGGTATCTGAGAACAGCAGTGACTAACCCTTGGCAACTTTCTCAAACGCCCCGAGCAGAATTCGCTATTTGCTACAATTGGAATTTGGAATTTGGGTTTTTCGATAACCCTTCCGCCATTTTACGGCCAACTCGTGACTAGCCAGTTGAATCTGGTAGAGGAAACCGGAGTACCCGGCAAAATCACCGCCTTACCTCAAGTCACTGGCAACTTTCTCACACGCCCCTAGTAGAAATTTTGTTTTCGTCACTTTTTCTGCCATGTTGCGGCTAATTCGTGACTAGCCAGTTGAATCTGGTGGAGGAAACCGGACTTCTCGACAAATCACCGCCTAACTTAAAGTCACTGGCAACTTTCTCACATTCCCCGGCCGGGATTCGAACCCAGGCAGTGGTGAAAGACAGCTAGCCGGTGTGGCAACGCCCTAGACCACACTGCCATTAGGGCATGCCCACAAGGCTCTACAAGAGAAAGTGTTGGCACTAGGGAGTTCAAAAACGCTTGTTTAGCGTTAACTCGTAAGTGGTGACGCACTGGACGCTCTAACATAGTCATGAAATGCAAGCACTGTGTCAGTATGATTTTAATTCAGTATTTGAATGAATGGATGCTGATCTTTTAACAAAATAACACAGATAAAACACTATTGCGCATCATCTTCAGATTTGGCAATGCGTAAGATTTCTAGATAGCTTGAAGATTGAGTACAGTAATTTAATCAATTATGTATAAGAATATATCAGGCCAATCATCTATTCTTCGGTCAACTCCGGTCTTCATTACCCTTGCTCATCGTATATGATCACGGAGTTAACGTCCACATGAAGTATATGGAAATATATTTTCATTAATACCATCTCCGGATTAGGACGCAGCAGACTGCATAATACGGATCAGCCGAGATAACTCAAACAACAGTGGAGCCATCCGAAAGAAAGTGTACTGTAGTATATTGTTTATTTACAACATCTGCATGATATGAATGTACAGATACAAAATATAGGAACAATGAACTAATAAATGACAAAACATTTAAACATCAACATCACAAAAAATTACATAACTTACGAGAACAGGAAGTATTGAAAGTAGCAAAATGAATATAGAAATAAAAGGAATAATTTAAGGTTGCTGTATACATGTATGGATAACAATATACAAAATTGAATAGGTGTGATGTATGTTCAGTGGGAAGAATACAATGAAATTAATCAGTTAAGTGGTACCATTTTACTTTTGCTGCAGTGCACTGCTTACATTTGTTTTTAACGGCATTGTTCTCTTTTCCAGAGCCACCCTGCAATTGCTACATACCACCTCACAAACATACTATCGTCACCACTGAAACATACCAAACAATCCACTGATAAAACCAAACGGGATGCGCTCCATGCTGCCACTTGTTAGATGAATTAGACTTCCGCAAGCCGGTTATGTCACGGAATGTTGTTTTTTTCCTTTTTTAACAATGCAATAAACGTCTCTCAAACATATAAGAACTGAGGTCTATAGCGGGAAGACCTGAAAGAGCCTTTGTAGGCAGATGAAATTCATTTCAGATTTAGGAGATTGTTGTGTAGTAAAGTGTCCCACTATAGCTTTAATAATGTAAATAACTAGTGCTTCATTTTGTTAAATGCCTCATTTTACCCGTTTCTTCATACTTAGATTCGGGTATGCAAATGCATCAGTATTTGTTTCGATACACAAGTGGAAAGCCCATGCTCAGTCTAGTAGTAGTCGATACTAAAGGTTCTATTGCGCTTTACTCAACAAAAATGTTTTCTTTTAGGGTTAACATTTTAGATGGTGTATACCATTATTATTGGAGACTATTTATTTGGTAACTGGAACACTCGAGGAGAAACCGCCAATAAAATCCTAGCCACTGGCAACTTTCTAACCAGCCTTGCAATTGACTTTAGACTGTGATGAGAGAGAGCGCGCAGATGAAAAGCTAAGGTGAAGCCTCTCCGTTGCGGATGTCCTTCGAAGTTCAAACCTAAAGGATATCAAACGAACAAGCACGTTCAAATTGAATGTTGCCTTTACATGTATATTCTTACATTCATAGCAAATATTTGGCGACCAAATTTCCACAGTTTTTGTCGCTTTTGGATTCATAGCCTTTGATCTAAAGACGCCCTTTGTCAAATCTATCCTGAATATGACACATCCAATCAAAAGCATTCGTACGATTGTAATTGCCATACAGGCACTACTTTTGGTATCCTGAATTAAATGTTTTGATATACGTAAAAGCTGCTTAAGTGGTATTGTGATCCTAAAAATTACATTGAATTGATTTGATGACGCAAAGATGAGATTTTACGACGTTTGCCTGCGGATAAGAACAATAGACATCTTACACGCAATATCCGTCCAACAGTAGCGGCTAGAATGCATGGCAAATATTCCAATGTTTTAGGGCTTCCATGCCGATCCATTTCGCTAATTGCCACCATGTAAAAGCTTTACGAATTATCTCCCCGTTCAGTGAGCGCTCTCCTACATGTGAGAACAAATTTCCTTCATTAGGCACTAGAATTCGTTTCAATGTCGAGACATCTAACTACACTCCGGTCACTGGTTTGACCTGGCCGATATTTGTAGGACTATAAGTGCACACCACTAATCATGAGTACTGCGCACTAGTTACCATAATTTGTATTGCATTAGGGGATTCAAATAAGAGTAACGGCGGTCTAGAAATACCTACCGCTGGCCGCTTTACCTGGGTTATTTGGATAAAAATGCGATTGGAAGCACTGAAAAGATGTCACCACTGACCATTATTCACATTATTCCGTTCTGACGTAACGATTATAAAGGGTCTGTCCTTTTTACCTTTCCTTAAAATCGGAGGAACTTATGAATATTAACTTATCTCTAAATATATTATACAGTCTTACCACTTTCCTTTGTTAACTTATCTCTGAACATATCCCATAGTCCAACTCATTTCCTTTGTTAACTTATCTCTGAACATATCCCATAGTCCAACTCATTTCCTTTGTTAACTTATCTCCGAACATATCCGCCTACAGTCTAATCACTTCCCTTGGTTTTTGTCTAGCGTGCTACCGATATGGCAAGCGAGAATAGATTTAGAAGTGTCTTTGGACACTTCTAGAAATCTCAGATTAATTTTCCCGAAACTTTGCATAAGGTAAGAACATAGCACAGTGATCGTCGACTTCGTTTTTTTTCACAGATTTCTGAAATAATAATGCAATTTATGTCACAAACATCTCATTCTCCAAAATTGGTTTCTTTCTTTGCTGAATTTATCCTTTCAGAGATACTGACACTGCCTGAAATACTGTTCTGCCATGTTGTAAATATTTTTCTGCTGTTAAATAAGAATTATTGAGCAATATTAAGGAATGCGAGAAACAAGTTTTTAACCCAAGATGTAGGATATTTTCAGAGATAAGTTAACAAAGGGAAGGGATTAGACTGTAGGATATGTTCATAGATAAGTTAACAAAGCAAATGGTTAGACTGTCGGGTATGTTCAAAGATAAGTTCACAAAGGAAAGGGATTAGACTGTAGGTTATGTTCAGAGATAAGTTGTTAGACCGTAGGATATGTCTAGAGATAAATTTACAAAGGGAAGGGTTTAGACTGTGGGATATGTTCAGAGATAAGTTAACAAACAGGTAAGTTAACACAGCAAAGTGGTAAGGCTATAGGATATGTTCAGAGATAAGTTAACAAAGGAAAGGTATTAGACTGTAGGATGTGTTCAGAGATAAGTTAACAAAGGAAAGGGGTCAAACTGTAGGATATGTTCAGAGATAATTTAACAAAGGAAAAAGGTCAAGCTGTAGGATGTGTTCAGAGATAAGTTAACAAAGGAAAGGAGTCAAGCTGTAGAATATGTTCAGAGATATTAGTTAACAAAGGAAAGGGATTAGACTGTAGAATATGTTCAGAGATAATTTAACAAAGGAAAGGGGTCAAACTGTAGGATATGTTCAGAGATAAGTTAACAAAGGAAAGGGATTAGACTGTAGAATATGTTCAGAGATAATTTAACAAAGGAAAGGGGTCAAACTGTAGGATATGTTCAGAGATAAGTTAACAAAGGAAAGGGGTCAAGCTGTATGATGTGTTCAGAGATAAGTTAACAAAGGAAAGGGGTCAAACTGTAGGATATGTTCAGAGATAAGTTAACAAAGGAAAAAGGTCAAGCTGTAGGATGTGTTCAGAGATAAGTTAACAAAGGAAAGGGGTCAAACTGTAGGATGTGTTCAGAGATAAGTTAACAAAGGAAAGGGGTCAAACTGTAGGATATGTTCAAAAGTCTAGATGTTTGTCCCACAGCAATGTGCACTTGATGCTACTATCTTTACATCTTAGACTAACTGAGCAAAATCTCTCCTTAAGAGGAACATCTCAGCTATTATCTTGTTTCATGAATCATCTGGATCATTATTGAATAATCCCGAATGTTTTACCTTTGAGTAACACCATTTTTGATATCTTCATTTTTCGTCATCAACTCGGCCTTCAGGGCAGCCACTAGAATAATACTATATAGGTATGTATCAGTAATCAGCGTCTTTGTTACAGAACCTACTACTACTGCTGCTACTACTACTACTACTACTACTACTACTACTACTACTACTACTACTACTACTACTACTACTACTACTACTACTACTACTACTACTACTAGACTAGATTGACGGACACCTAATACACATATTCATACTTGATTCAGAAGAAGAATTCATTTCCGATTTGTGGGATTTTTTTTGATGTTTTACTTTGAGTTATGTAATTCGATATGATACAATACAAAGCAGCACAATACAGTACAATACAATACAATACTATACAATAGATTAATATAGATGATATGCAATACTGCACCTTTAACATTATGTATGACTTAACGCGTTGTCGATATAATGCAACACTGAAGTTACGCTTGTTTTTATCAATTTAAAGCAGGTATCCATCATACATTGGCAAAGCTTACGACCACGTTGATATATGAGGCTCAAAATGACTGCCGTAAAATGTATACGACAAACGTTTACTGTACTAAGGATTTGCACGGTAGTAGAAGCGATGTAACAGACTGAATTTCAATTCGTATGATTTGGATTCTTTGTTGATTTGGTCCTTTTGAGTACTTTTGGATTTTTTGTTTTCAATATTTCAAAGTTTGAATTTTGTATGTGTTTTGGTATTTTGGGGTCATTGGTTAATTTCATTTATGTTGATATAGATAGCAGCATAATGTAAAAGTTGTAGATTTTGGTCAATAGGTGGCAACAGTGTTTGGTTCAGTTTAAACAAGAAGGTGACCATTATCAACACAATTTTGATCCATGAAAGTCTAAGAGTGCCTAAAATCGTTGATATTGTATCACTGATTGCGAATGTAAACTTGTCAATTAAATATTTAATCCTCTATTTTACGCGAGTTAAGGACTGAGTTGTTTGTATTTTGTAGATATTTTGGACTTAACTGTAGCAACGTCACTGCAGTTTACGTGTCATTGTACTCTTTTTACGATAAGTAATCATTCGTATTATGTACCATCTGAGTGTAGTTATTATGTCGTATGTAATATATAATGGTAGTGTGTGTATGAATGAAAGTAAAGCAGCTAATGGAAACGTGTGTATAAGACTCTGTGGATAGTAGTGTATTTGTTAAGTTAGTAAACTTGCCATGTTCCTTTTTTTTCTAGATTTCCATTTCCGTTTCTGTACCAAGTTTCCTAATTTGTCGGTAAGCACCTGCAAATTAGGCAGTAGTTTTTGTTATTGTACGTTCCAAGTACTCTATAGGGAGATACTAATAATCATTCCAAGTAACCCTATACGGTAAACCCATAGCCAGTATCTAATACAAACATTAATGGAGGGCAACACGAGAACAACAGCATCTCAAATAAGATTCCATACGGTTAGCTTCATATAGTCCGATAAAAGTAAAGAGATATTTGATAAGAACAAGAGGTGCTCTCGGGGCAATTTGATTTAGAACAGACGTGTTGCTGGAATCTTTCTTTAATTAAATCGGCAGAGCTGCTGGCAAGTGGCGTGTCTTAGAACCACCACATAAGGTAATGGACCTCGCTAGCTGTAGAGCCGCTCATACCGAGCACTCCTTACGTCAATGTGAATGCTGTGAAACAAATACTTGATTAAAAACGGTCAGACACTCATGGTTATAGCATTTTCTCTAGAAATGTATTTTTTCAGATTTCGCATTTTAGTCTGACGGTATCAGCACGACCACCTAAACTTCAGGCATGCTGAAAATCGTTCTTTGGAGTCTATGCTCATACATTTAATTCTTTTAAAATCCTATTATTAAATATTCCAATACTACAAATATCTAATCAAATTGTTTTCAAAATTTTCATTTTAACGAAAAAGTTTAATTTTTGGCTGTGACATCACTCGATTAGATACCCTGGTCCGCATTTCTCTATGCTTACATTCACACATGGCAGTATAAGTGCCACAAGCGTTTCTACAAAGTGTGTAATATTGGCAATTTACGAATTTCCTCTGTGTCATGTGTGTTAAAGACTCCACGACGATCGCATCAGAAGATCAAAATGTGCCTCGTTCTCAATGCTTACGCTGACAGCAGCATAGTAGTTCAACCAATCGTCTGTGGTGATCTGAAATGAAGGGCAAGTCAAAAAGCAGATCACAATATGTTGGAAACGAAGTTGATGTGGTCATAGTTGTACCATGATTTTCATTTTAGTATCCCACTGACATCAGCACACACACTCAAGCGGACAGTGGTGCCATATGACAACTGAAATCAAATGAAAGGATGCTACATCAAATGGCAATACATGTATCATATTCAAAAACACTTACAGATCAAAATCTTGTGTGTTATAGAAGTATACAGTTCACGTTCAAGTTGGATTCTCTGTGTTTGAATTTCTAGGTTCCATGAAAAGTGTATTCTATCAACCGCTATCATGGATGTCTGACAGAGGATTACTAGTGAACACTTGGTATAAATCCTGAGGGAAAACGACCGGTGTGATAATGCTCGGAACCACCTTCTGTTGTGACTCAAGGGCCACTGAGCACTCGTGCCACGGTGAACACGAAGTGCTGGTACACAAGTTACGCGACTTTGCGGGAATCGATACAAATTTTGGCAGACTCCTTATTGAGAATGTTTAAAGGAGTACACTGTCAAATTCTTGTTTCATTTATCCAGGGCATTTTTCATTGATTTGAGAAAAGGTATTATAATGTAATAGTTTAAATGATTTGCTGCATCCGGATGAACTAACTGTGCAGTATATCCTTTGAGAACCACCTATACTGACACTTATGCTACTGGCTTATCTGAGGCATTAGTGATTTTCCAAACTGGTATTATTGGTTGATTCAATATATAATCACACCACGTGGAATACATTTAGCCTGTTCTATAGATCTTGGTCTAACATCTTCCAAGTTGTAAAAATCTCTGTACTATATGTTCTGCATTTCATTATTGGGACATGGCTGAGACAAGAAAGGTATGTCACTTTTGACATACTTACATTCATGACCATCATCTAATTGTATAGCTTCAAAATTGGTCAATCTTTTGTTTTGTTTCGATCTAATGTTAAAATCAGTATCATCTTCAAGAGTGTGTGCACTCTCCAATCTTGACTATCTTGGCATTATCGATATATTTGTCCTGAGACATGACCTTCAGACTCGCAACACAGACTACTTTATACTCGAAATGAAATTAGGATATAGACTCAATCGTTGTGCAATTTAGGATAAGGTTCAGTGATTTCAAACAACATGACAGATGTGGTTCCTTACACTCCACAGTTTTATTCTAAGTCGTTTCAGTCGTTTTTTCATTTCTGTAAAACACATGTTTTTATTTCTTAACAACACAAACAAAAACGAACAAATACTACTGCATTTATACAGAAAATGCCAATTTCTGTACAAAATTATTGGAGGTTTATGGATTAAGAGACAACATATCTTAAGGTGATGGGTACCATTGCAAGCCAGTTAAAAGCCCTGTCCCAAAACACACCTCAACGCAGCATAATCCTATAACTAGGTGTATCTCCAGGTTCCTGAGTGTTATCAGGTAGAGAATATCATCGCCACCTGTCATTATTCAATCCATATTCTGTTTTATTTCAAAATTTACAACTTTTTTTTCGAATGACATATTCTCATTAATTACGCAGTTGATGGTTACTGTAGGTTCACATATACCTTAGGGATGTCATTGACTATGCCCAATAAAAAGTATTTTTTTGATTTTTTACTGCTGAAGACTTTTACGGGCCATAACATTTGAAAATTTTAGTGAGATATCTTGTGTGCGGAGCCTATAATCCAGTGGTGGACAGGCGACGCTGATCCCATGGGGCTAGGAACAAAAGACGGTTGTTCAAGGACACACCTCGATGGTCGCGCGTCACAGTCAAACAATGCCTAGTGTTGGGCATGGTATAAATAGTTGAGAAGCTCGAACTTAATGCACTTGGCGTCAAAACTTCTCACTAAAAATTTTAATGTTATGGCCTGTAAAAGTCTTCAGCAGTAAAAAATCAAAAAAATACTTTTTATTGGGCATAGTCAATGACATCCCTAAGGTATCTGTGAACCTACAGTAACCATCAACTGCGTAATTAATGAGAATATGTCATTCGAAAAAACAGTTGTAAATTTTGAAATAAAACAGAATATGGATTGAATAATGACAGGTGGCGATGATATTCCCTACCTGATAACACTCAGGAACCTGGAGATACACCTAGTTATAGGATTATGCTGCTTTGAGGTGTGTTTTGGGACAGGGCTTTTAACTGGCTTGCAATGGTACCCATCACCTTAACCGCTATACCCTGCATTCGTTAACATCAAATAAGGTAAAATGTCAATTAGATCTGACCATTTTTGCTCAAATATTGGGAGTTATCCCTCAATGTCTGCATAATACTCATCATATTGTAAATGCGCTGATAGTTCATTTTTAATTTCTACAATATGAATCACCTTATCTTTCTGTCTTTTTGTATATTTCTTATATGAATAGTTCTCTGAATCTGAATTCTGACCTTTTAATACCATAGCTAACTAGAAAGTAACCTGCCGCCACGATGTATGTATTTTCTGACATTCAAAAAATGCATGCTCAATTGTCTCATGTGTGTTCTTGCATAGAGGACATTCTGGACTTTCCATAGTTTTAATTCGATATCAAAGTTCATTTGTAAAACGTCTTCTTTGCAATAATCTAAATTGTAAATATCTCAAATATGTACACCCGAAATCTTAAACAATTTTCTTAGAATCTCTACCCACAACAACTAATATCAGACCATTTCTGCACATTTACTCAATACATCACTATTTATTGACATTAATCTTTCATACATACATGAACAGCCCTTTTCATTGCCTGCTGAGGATAGTAATAGTGGGATATTTTAACCTTCATTTTCAGTCATATGACGATTTCCAATTTTAAAGCATTATATTCAATGAAATTGCATGAAAATCCTGATTTTTTTAAACTGTGCATACTCAATACCTGACCCTTAATATCCACAATATCATATACGGAGTTGTAACCTCTTAAGAATTCTCCATGAACAAATGTCTCTTTATTAAACTATAGGACAGTGTCCAACCTCTGTTTATGGTTGGTCGGATAAAAAAAAATCTGAGCACAACCTTATTGTTTGCATAATCTCAATTCGAAAAGCATTTCTAATATTTTGTTTAATGTTTTCAATGCGAATACTACCATTAAAGATTGCTTTAATCAAAGCTGCAGTGGTATAAAAATATCATATGACATATTCTCAATTAAGTTAATTTTAAAGCTTTGTCAAACAGTAATAGTGAGGAAGCCATCCAATTCGTAGAATTTTCCACTATACTTGATACTTGAGGTTTATCTCTCCACAAAAACTTTTGGACCTTTTTCTAATTTCTTTGTTGGGGAGTTTTGGGCTGGGAAGAGACAAGAGGATGTGTGTGATTTTGGATAGCGTCAGGCTTTTAAATAGAGTGATTTTGCAATACGGCGTAAAGTTTCTTGGTGGTAGCCAAAGAGCCACGAGTTTGCCAATCTCAATTAGTTTCTTATCCATAATTATTTGCTTAATAAACTTCATTGACTTTGAAAGTAGAAATCATCTCTGTGTTAGACCCACTGAGCAGAATCAGACGTTACTGAATTAGAGGGTTTGGGTTTAAAAGGTATGTTTGATGCGTAGGTATCTTAGTATGCAATATAGTGTACGTAAAGACGTGATGTGAAAGATAGTTTGAGTGGATAATCAGCTTGGAGCTATTGACTTACTAGTTGCAATGTTAAGTGCAGCATACTTGAGGTATGTATAACTAAACGAATACTAGTAGCAGTACTCTGTGTGTCATTTCCCCTTTTTACTCCTTTTAAAGAGCTGTTTATGCTAAGTAGTGGTCACACTGTACTGCATTTTCCCATAAATATTAGGTGCTCTGGTATAGCCAGAATTTGTTTTCTTCTATTGCAGAGCCATATTGTTTCTTATTTGGCAGTGCCAGAATTTTTCAAATTTCAGGAACGGATCTTTTTTACCTTTTACGGCCAGAATATTCCTCTCTTGATTTTCAGGGCCAATTTTTCCTAAAAGGGATAGCCCCATCCGCCGTCCCAGAAAGTAAAATGGTCCGTTCCTTAGGTGTGTTAAAAACTATGAAGGTGTGCGTAAAGCTGCAGACTAAGGGGCTTATTAGTTAGCTTTTGGCCTCGATAAGCCATAGGCTCAACCTGGCACAGGGGTGATGTGTTTCTGATCCTGATAAAGCCTGCTATAATCGTGTACCTCTGATTTCCTTGGAACCTACACTCCGCTAAGAGGCCAATCGCTCCACTCCTTACATAGGGGTGAGACTAGAATTGAAGGATTTCCACAGCCGCGTGTTCTTTATTTTAATCTAATCCTGGCGTCAACTGCGGGCTAGCGCTGATAGGTTTGACATTCTAGGCATATAGGGACTCTCATCTGGCACGATTAGCTGAGCATTAGAGAAGGTCGTCAAAACATATGAAACGGAAATTACTGAGAGATGTGGTGACAATGAGCTATTACAGCGTTTGTATCTGAACAAGACATGAATTGGAAACATGTTCATTAAATAAGGTGTTTGCATCGTAATGGTTTTTACAATAAACAAGTTTAAAATCAGAACTGAAAACTGCTGTCAGACGAGGAGGGTTTCACATCTCTGATCTGTCCACTGTTTATGCATTTTAAGGTGTTTTGGCACGACATTGCGTTTAATAGATGGCAGCAAAGCTCTTATGAATACTATAAATCAACTACTGCACATCCACATCAACTGGAATATCCTCCGAGTGGAGAAGCTATACGTTTTGCTTGCTCGGTTGACTGATATCAAACATGAATGCAGTCAACAAGCCATGTGTATACACTTAATAGCGGGAGGTACTAATTAGAGAGCACGACTGCAAGAAGTAGTTTGCTATTACTGTATAACTTATATTTTTGACAGGCATTCAATTTTCGCGCTCCCGTGATAGCGCCATATTAACACCCTTTAAATAGTATCCTGCTTTGTATGGTTTTGTTTGAGTGCTTGAATGCGAGAATTTAAAGTAGCACAAATACCCTCCAGCAGGGTTGAAAAGCTATTTCCTAGATTATAAATTAAAGCTGTATACAGTAGATGGCAGGACTGGTCAAAAGATATTTGTTTCTTTGTATGGGACAAAAAACAGGTCGAAGCTCAAATCTTACTGATGTATCTCATACTTTACAGTATCCTGCACAGGCAAACTACAACTACACCAAGTTTGAGGTATGGTTTTGAACCACAAGGAGCGTCTATATGACGTTTAGTACGTATGTACCATGATAACCGTGTGATATATTCGAAACAAGACTATATTCTAAGACTGTCGGATCACACTGTCCAAGTCCTATCGAAGCACCTTAACCAATTTGCATATTGAGCGCACGTGTAAACTCGCGAAATATAGCATAGCTCATGAATAGGGTAATATAAGCCTGATGTGAGGACGGATTGGTGTATTCAAGTGGAACAACTGTCGGTGAAATAGTTCTCAAAGTGTAGCACTGTTATCAAAATATTTACAATTGCATATTTGCGAATCGTGAGGGCTCAAAATGCAAATATGTCCATGTAGGACATTTGTCAAACATATATATTTAGCACGGCAAGGGTCACATAAAGCAAAATAACATTCAATCATATGAAAGCCCCAGCGTGTGCTTGTATACATGGTGCAGTAGCAGCAGAAGCCAGGCAGGCTAGGAGATGAGGTGAGGCTTGGAGGGAGAGGGTGCTCCACTCGTCTTGCGGACTAGAGGCAGAAGCCATGCTCATAACAAGGCATTTCCTGCCCTTCCTGGCGCTGTCACAGAAGCTCTGGCCTAAGGGATGAAGGCCTGCTCTCGTCGAAATGGAGGAAGCGTGTGAGGTGGTAGGGATTCTCTCGCTGTTACCTGCTTTCCGCTGGTCCCTATAAATAACGTTGGCTTCGTCCTCTTCAACGGATGCTTACAAACAACCACTCTTTCTACGTTACGAGAACTGTCAAGGACGTAGATCACACATGCATGTATTCATGTATGTATGTATGTATGTACACGACTTTTAACATTCATATAATAGTTGTATGTATATTTATTGACTATGAGATACATAAAGATATAATACATCAAGATGAAATAAATGAGATATGAACAATAAATAGAAGTATTATGATAAGATACTGAAATTCTTTAGTTATTTACTGACACAAGTAAAATAGAGAATCGGGTTCTAGCCTAAAACAAGGTTATTTCCGGGGACAAAAAAGGTGTCAGTTTCTGCCTATAGAAGTAAGGAGAGTCCCAGCACAACTAGTCCTAGATACCTGCCTCTACCCTTGCATTACACATTATTCGTATATGCTTGGCGGCAATATGCCAGAAAATAACCATTTGGCATACAGTGAATAGTTTACAGCTTTACACGCCAGAAAGATGCATAAAAATGACAACCTCTTGAACCAATCGGCATCCTCTTCACTCTTACATCGTTTACTTTAACCCTTCCAATGCTGAGGCTACTTTCGTCCAAAGCCCAAAGACTTTTTAAAAATCATACAAACCCTGCATTACTTTTTTGTATCAATTTGTATTGGCCACATTAGCTACCAGCAGCATAAGGGTTAAGCATACTCGAATGACATAGCATCTTATCAATTGTTTTACATGGACGTGTTGGGTCCTGAGGACTGCCACTATACCAGATGTTATACTTATGCGTGTGTACAAACAAAATAACATTTTTATAATGAAGATAGACATGTCAGGTTGAACGCTATATTTTTAACTGCACTTCAGCAAAATTACCCTCTAGTTGACGCCAAATTATATTTGAGCCGCTTGAATTAAAACTTTTAGATCATTGATAATTCATTAACATTAGCCATAGTACAAATATAGCGCCCGGAGCTGCCATCCAGGACATTCTACCGTGCTAGAGCTAGCCTAACTCTCTATGACTTGATATCTGCTGCTGTTCTTAGTTATGCAACATAATGAATACGTCTCCAAACAAACGAAAAAGGAACTTTGGGCGTCCCCAAGAAATACACAGATAGAAAAAAATCAATGTTGGTCCCATGCTCTACTCAAGTTTCCATGCAGTTCTCATCATGAGCAAGAAGTAGGCGTCGCTATCAACCGAGGCACTGACCCCGCTGTAGTAGTTCATGAAGTCGTCCTTGGTGACCTGGAATGCAAGCAAAGCAGATCCATAGCGTCAACACATAAGGCACCATAGAGGAGATACACTGACCATACAAGCACTAAACAACATAGCACTGATGTATCCAGACACCAGTAACATTAACACGAGATCCTTTCTAACATGATAATCTGAACTCGTTCTCTTATTATCATTATCATTATTATCATTTCATTATTTTACTATTATTATTATCATTATTATTATCATTATTATTATTATTATTATTATTATTATATCAATATCATTATTATCATTATTATTATTATTTTTATTATTATCATTAATAGTATGATTATTATTATTATTGTTATTATTATTATTATTATCATTATTATTATTATTATTATTATTATTATTATTATTATTATTATAGTAATAATAGAGGCAGCAGTAATTAGTATAAGTAAGTATTAGTATTGTTGTGTTCGTGGTCGTTGTTGCTGTTGTTTTTGTTTACATAATGTTGGTTATCACCATCATCAGTAGTGTCATCATTATCAATACTATATAATCAATTGTATAACCGTTATAATTTCATCATTATTAACATCGTTTTTGGCATTTGGCCATTGCAGGTTTCATTCCGTGTGTTTTACTTCGCTACAAAGTTTCTAGTTTTATTGCAGTAAATGCACTAAAGTTCTGCATCAGCAAGTAAGATCGTCGAAAGCAGTTTGATTTGGTTTTAAAGGACTTTTTTCAACGCTAAAATATATCTATAAAATAACCAAAACGATATTTGTGATGAGATCCTAGTAGCGGGCTCTTCTTGTTTATGAAAGATAGATTTCATCATTTAGCAGCTTATGAGAAAGGGTGTCTTACAAGAATATAGGCGGGGAAAAATCTATATGGTTTTATTTGCAAATCGATGGACATTACAGATATAGAAGATAACGGGATCCATCACAATAAAATAACGTATGTATGTGTGTTTGTGTATCATAATGTAGGTATGTATCATCTTAGTGCTTATCTCATTATGTCAATTTGATGGAATAAGACCATTCTGTACTTGTGCAGATACCACATGCCCAAGAACACAATGTAATATGTAGGATAAAATGCAGCAGGACAAGAGACCTGAGTGACGTTGTTGGCTTACACCAGTTCAAACCGAAGAATTGCATAAGTAGTATAAAAAGATTCACACACTTAAAAATCCCTAAGTAGGAAATTAACTATTGCTACTAATTACGTGCATAAGAATCACACAGAATATTAAACAAAGGAGTATTCAAACGCAATCATTATAACAGTAATACATGGACTAATACTAGAAGATTAAAATATCAATCAATGGCAATATCAGTCATCCTTAAAAACATGGCCAATTTCATTTTCAAGCAAAGATTTGGTTGACAACATTGAGACTCCAGTTGACGGAACTTCTCATATATTGTAATTTAAAGCACAGTGTCACCATTCAACTCACACGCCCTAAATAGCTTAGCACAAGCCTTTTTAATGTATTGATGGCGTGTGGGGATGATTTGTAACTACAAGGAATTTTTTAGAATTTACACATGTTATAACCTTAACTCTGTCTCTCATTATAAGACCAACTGTAACGGTCTGAGCCATTTCTCTGTAGAATAACAGACCAAGTATGACAAAGCAATGCATGCAGGTAAAGTTCTGTTTTAGTGCTTTTTTCGCTATATAACGAGTCTTTAGGTAGAAAGAAGCATCACTTAGGGGAAATTCAATGTCTCTACCCCTGTTAATCAGTCCTCCATAAAATGTTATGTGACATCAGAGGGACCCCGTTTTAAGGTTGTGGATAGGTGCTACATTTGAAATTACTGTTGCTTTTTTAAGTTTAAGAGGGGATTTACTGTTTAATGTATTCTCCATCAGAATATCTTCTAGGCAATATATACTCATAGGCAGAATAATCAAATGTAATCGGGGTTGAGGGAAAACTGAGTCAAAAAGTTTAAGCATGTAAGTTACCTTTATGTAGCACTCAATCGTAACAATGCATAGGGGATATGAGTACCTGTTTTCATGTAGTAGTTGTTTTCACGCATAACACATCATAGAACCATCATTATCAAGGTATCCATAAAGGCACATATCAGTACAATACGGCAAGAACATTCATGGATAGGTGTTTGGTTGTGTTAACCCTTCCAATGCTGAGACTACTTTCGTCCAAAGCACAAGAATGCAAGATTCTTGAAAAAACATTGAAACACTGTCGTCTTGGTATTCATTAGAAAGCTCTCGCTAAGTACTCTCAGATGAGTACCCATTTGCCAGGGTTTCAGTAATTTTTCAAGTTTTTTGCATTATTTTGTATTGGTAAAATTAGTTACCAGCAGTGGAAGAGTTAAGGAATACATGTATCCCATTTTCAAGCGAATGGTCATACGTATTCATATTCTTTGCTGACCTTTCCTCATATAATATAACATATAAGAGTCCATGTATTTTCGCTAATATTACATCCATGATGAAATTAATTGGACCGTTTATTCTCCTCACATTAAAAGCTTGATCTAAATACAAACAGACACGGGTTGACAATTGTTAGAGTAGTAAAAGAGAGGAATAGTTTTTCATATCTACACAGTTGAGCGATTGCTTACATACATGCGAAATAGGTTGCAGTTTGAGCGTTTATCTAGAGATCTATAAATGAAATATTGTATAAGCAAAGTATGATGGAAACTACATAGAACTGACCAACCCAATAATGAATTCACAAAGAAATCAAAGAGGGGTTATGGGATAGTTTGTGATCAGCATCTCTGTGTTTGGCATATTTTACCAAAAATGTGATGGTTATAAAGATATCAACAAATTAGCTTGGAGGATTTGTGCGCTACAGGTATGATAGGATTAAAAGAAGATTAGATATTAAAAGAATGCTATATAGATGTAAAGACACGGCAGATCATTGTTATGCGGCAGATTCAGAAGTGTTTGTTAGCGTCTACACAATATATACAGCCTATTCTACAATGTACGCCAGTCGCCGGATGGCACTATACTAGATAACACTGGACAACGGCGGGTTCTTACTAAGGATTCGTTGAGAAAGCTCAATAGAATGTCTAATTACAATCAAATCACGGGTAAAAACGATGTATGATTTCTTCGAAAAGGTCTTGGAAAAAACAGGATTGGCTATTAAAGGATTTTTTTTCAGTTAGACCTATTAAATACGAACTATAATAGAAAGGATAGAAAGGAATCACAATCTTCAGACAATGAGATATCATGACAATGTGTTTACACTTAGATAGGACAACATGCGCTTTTATTGCCCTTGAAATATTTCGGAACGGACTGGTTCGAGCAATAAGCCGTAGCACCTTTTTCCACAGGGACGGGGGCATGGAGGTCAGAAAGAGGCTTCTCGCCGCAGTGCAGGCTAGATGCCCCATTCGGTTCGCATCATCAAGTCAAAGTAACTTGAACTGTCTATAGAAGCACTGATAGAGGCATAGTAGTTCAGAAACTCACTCCGTGTAATCTGGAAAAGAGAAGAATCTTCCCACATCACCATATTTGGAAGAGAAGTATCATCATTATGATATTATTAAGATAGTTGCTTTGGCCTCTGGTTGAATAACATAGAGGAATTCCAAAAATATCAGTAAATCTCCTAACAGAAATTATCACAGTGTGTTACCTAAATCACAATTATGGTTATTATACTGTTACCGTATTTCAAATGTGTATATCGATAGTGATACTTATATTTTTTTGCTTGGTTGTTAGTTTTCTGCTAGATTACGCTAAATGATTACAATAAGTTAGTTTCTATTAATGGAGGAAGCCCGTTAAAAACCACCAACTTACGCCCAAGGTACTGGCAACAGCCTCACCTGCCTAAAGCGAGATATGATGCCAACATCAATGCCGAAGCAGATTTCATTGAGAATGAAGCGAATTACCGCAACCAACATCAATTTCAAGGAAGGTATTTGTTCAAAATCTTTAGATGTAATTACTCTTTGTACATAATACATACGCAATGAGTGAACACACTATTCGTAAAATGAAATGAACATGTTAATAGGGTGACAAAACCATGCATATTCCAGACAGATGCTCACATCTCAAGATGCCAACCATGCAACAGTACATGCAATAGTGAATCAAGCTATCAAAGATGGCATACCAATTATAACTGGCTAGTCACGATTTAGCCGCAATATGGCATAAAAAGTGACGAAAAAACGAAATTCCAAGTGCCAGAGAGAGAGAGAGAGAGAGAGAGAGAGAGAGAGAGAGAGAGAGAGAGAGAGAGAGAGAGAGATGCGTTCACCTCACTGCTCCTCCTAAGAAATTATGTTGGAATAATACCTTGCAACCAGTCAGCATTGCCAGTAAGAGAAGTCAATACGGATTTTGGCTACTTTGTTTCAATTTTTGATGCGTGATTAATGAATAATGTCAGAATAATCTAGATAGTTGAAACATCAGTCACAGCTGTATCCTGTTACCTTTCATAGAACACACCTACTGCCCTCCGGCATTATCTGATTGATTGCTTTAGAAAGAGGTCATCTAGTAAGTGACAGGATGTAGGAAATTACAGAAAATACATAACAAACTTCAGATTCCTATTACAAACCATTTCCCGTCAACAGTATCGTTTTGCAATAAGGTTATCTGTGGATTAAATCTGATAATGATATATTTCCAAATCTGCTGATCTTTCATATGCTCTCTCAAAAGATGCCAAACATGCTCGATAAAAGAGAAAGGAATTAATGAAAAGTCTGTCAGCAAATAAGGGGCCTTTAGGGATCCTTTCATTAAGAACGTCATCACGTTATATATCTCGTGGTGCGGTTGTTTTCTGCTGCCGGTAGAGTCCTGAGCAGGAGGAAAGATAGATTGGGTCAATCCTGAGGAGAGCTGTTTGGAAAATTGGAATAGCTGCTTTTTGTAGTTTTTCGATAATTTAAAGTATTTTTGAAAACTTTCGATTGTATGCATGTGTGTGTGTGTGTGTGTGTGTATGTATGTATGTATGTATGTATGAATGTATGTATGTATGTATGTCTATATATATATATATATATACATATATATATATATATATATATATATATATATATATATATATACATACATACATACATACATATAATCCGGGGTTAAAATTAAAATATACCAAATTTGACCAAAAATGACCTTTGCGAATTTAAATTTACTGAACAGTCACTATTACACATAAGCACACATGTGGGCAGATTTTATTCCGAATTTAATTATACTGAGATTTTCTCATTCGGTAAATTCGGATTAATTACATGCTCGCAATCATTTCCTATTATATATATATATATATATATATATATATATATATATATATATATATATACATATATATATGTATATATATATACCATACTTTCGCGCGTATAGGACGCACTTTTTTACAGAGGATGCAGGGGTATGAAAAGGGGTGCGTCCAATATACGAGCGTAGAAATAAGAGGTCTCTTACATCAAATGAAATGAAAAATTGAAAATGAAGTGAAAAACGTATGAGAAATTGAACAATGAAATGAACAATGAAATAAAAAATTGAAAATGAAATGAAAAACGTATGAGAAATTAAACAATGAAATGAACAATGAAATGAAAAATTGAAAATGAAATGAAAAACGTTTGAAAAATTGAACTGTGGCGTGAAGTGTGAAGTGAATTTTATAAGTAATAAATTATTTAATCTATCTTTCTTGTTGCTGTTGTTTGTCTGATCCCCACCGTTCGCAGCCCGCAGTCAGGCAACCTCACGACGTCAGCATGCGTCCTATATACAAAGCTAGGCTCTATACATGGAAAACTAGCTTTGAAGTCGCCATGCGTCTTATACATGGGTGCGTCCTATACGCGCGAATATACGGTATATAAATATATATATATATATATATATATATATATATATATATATATACTTATATATAAAATGAGAGAGAGAGAGAGAAAGAGAGAGATTTTAACAGTATAAACACAAATACAGATTGCGCAAACAATTAAAAGAAATGAACCTATATGCATAGTTATAAACTAACAGGATCTTGTAATCATTCTAGATCACTGCTCAATAAGATACCATTACTGGGAAATCAACGCCAAACTAAAATTTCCATTAGGGTATATTTT
Organism: Maea johnstoni; assembly: GCA_963942565.1. NCBI lineage: Eukaryota > Metazoa > Annelida > Polychaeta > Spionida > Magelonidae > Maea > Maea johnstoni. Next base: position 5,533,216 of record OZ012684.1, on the reverse strand, counting down.
TATAGCGTCACTGTCAGTATCTTAGATACTGGAATCTCATACCAGGGTACGAGTTTCTTCTTGGTCTTATGAACTGAACACCTAGCAAAAATGTACTAGAAAATCGATTCAGATTAGCGTGAAGCTTTTAATGTTTGTATATGAAAAAGAAAACCAAAACCATATTTAAATTAGTATCCATGCATACTAGATTATTTCCGTTTCCCATTCACCATTTAATTGTGAAGCAAAGTCATTTACAGGTGGTCATTTCTAGGCCCTTCTATACTGCGTTAAACATGGCTTCCTCTGGTTCATCTGCAACTGCGTCTCCTAGAAGCTTATCATAAGAGAAGGGAATTTTTCAGGATTTCTATCTTGCCACAATATTACCCAAGCTGAAGAAAGCTAGGTTAAAACAATTCCTTATTTCCTTCTCCCCTTATGTTCTAGTCATGGGAGCAATTATTTGTAACCTACTGCTACCTAATACAGCAGAATAGTTAAGGGGAGTGCTCTAACATTCCAAACAATTTCCTTTTTTGTTGGCTACACTGCTTTGAAAAGGGTATCAAACGAGAGGGTGCAATACTTGAAAACCCTTCTTCAATAATGAGGAATAGTTAAGGATCTTTTAGAATTTTAGTTGCCCTGAGTGAATGGGCACAGTTCTGTAGATGAATAATGAAAACAACTATAATTCAACACAAATTAAAAAAATAATAAACTGCATAATAGTTTCAAAGGTAGTTTTATTGAGATATAGATATGCACTTAGAGTGACAAGTTTAAAACTGAGCAATACACATCTCACAAAAAATGATAAAAATTGTTTAAAACTGTATATCAATAAAACACCATATAAATAAAAGATTTCATCACACTTAAATCATCTTGTCCTTTTTTCTATGATGAAGTCCTATTTACTACTTTTCATATATGAATGGACATGCTATTCCATTGCTAGTGTATTCAGTGGGAACACCAGTAGTCAATTCTCTATACAATCAGTTTTATAAAACAAGAAAAAAAGGGGAAAATGTGCTTTAGCAGCATTAAATCTGTAATCCAAAAACCAGTGATGGAACATTCTGTACTTTACACATCTCACTCCTGTGCACAAACATACATGGAATACTTCATAATACTTCGTCACACTGAAAACTCATCATGGGGCATGGATCTGACAATGGAGTTACACATACTCATCTTAGTTCAAGTAGTTTCTTTCAGGGCTTCTACACTGTAGCAGAGGATTTCAGGAGATAGAGGGTGTAAGAGGGAGAGGCTTTTTCTTTGTTGTATCAGAGACTGATTGTATCAGTCTTTATGTGGGTTGAGAGGAAGATGTAGTGGTGAGGCTTTTGTGTTGTTTGTATGTGGAATAGACAATTTGTGTTGACTTAATCCAATTGTGCCTAAAGCACATACAAAAACATCAGAAATAATTGGAAATCTTAACCCAACTTAAAAATCTTTTAAACAATTTGTGGATTTATGATACTTAACTAATCCATTTACAAAAGTACCAAAGGTCCAAACCTCAATCTTCAAAGAAAATTCTAGGCATGAATGATGTAACATAAGTACGATAATTTGAGTAGGTTTTTGGTGATTTTGGATTAAGGAATGGTGTAGAAAGAGAGCTTGTGCACTCATTAAAATGAGGTGTTTTTAAGGCACTTGTGATGTCTAGAGTGGGGTGTGAAGATGGAGATGCAGTAACAATAGAAGACACTGACGTACAACAACATTCATATAACAGACACAAGTAAAAGAAAGCCTATTGCAGCAAACTAACGTCCAGCTTTAAAACCCATGTCTTCCGTTATATGCCCTGAAGGATCTAGATATGCATACAATGAGTCAAAAGATGTACAGAATCATACACATTTCTCAATGCTATATGTGTGATTAATATTTAAATACAATTTTACGAATAATTTACCAAAGGTCAGGACGGAAGAGTAAAATGGCTCAATCAATAGCATATGCAGTCTCAAATATTGAGAAGGCAGAAAAACAATCAGTGCTAAGATTGTATATTCACTTACATTGTGATATCAAATGGGAATAAAAATCTTGATTGCAAAATCAATTTATCTCATTTTTCACAGGCTCTATCAACAATGCTCTGTAGATGAGAATTTTTGAAAATCTTTTGGGGCTCTATATGATAATTCTAAGCCCTAAAATGAAAATAGTTAAAAAATCTTGAAAATGGTCCCTGCACCTTCAACTTTATTACACTGGTGCAACCTTCATCCAATCAAACCAATTGATTGTGTTTGATTATTCGAGGCTGAAATGACTATTTATGTGCGATGATTCTATTTCAGCATATCAAACAGTAATGTCTATAGTCAAGAGTCTTAGCCCCTCTATAACATGGGCGTGATATAGTTATAAACCTGCAGGCCTTACCTACACAATATTGCTTATGTACAAAAAGACCACACAAACCACAGACCTTCCATTAGTCAAAAATGTACAATTCTTGGTGTATCAATTTCATCAAGAAGAGAAATACAGGTTCATCTGCATATGTATACACAGGTCACAATACTGATAAATCTGAATAAAATATCATATCTGACATGAGTCTAAACTACAGCTACCACCCTTTACATTGATAGATTTCAAAAGGAAACACATATAAGGGTAGCGATCAATCTGCTAAAAAGCCATTCACATACATAAATACAAAAGCCCTTCTTTGCAGCAATATACAGACCAAGCATAAAACAATGACACATAATTAAAAGGTGTTGTGAAATAACTACAAGGCCCCATTATTTGATATTAACATCCTCCATTACTTACTGGGACTATTATATACATCAAATAAAACTGTCACAGGAGGTAATGGCATCTAAACAGTTTGCAGAATTTTCCACTCAGGAAAATGCAATCCAGGGAATATTATGCAGTAAAACTAGGAATCTATTTGTGAAAGCTATGTCAACAGATTGCAAGCATCTTTCCAACAAGGGTTGCCTAGCAGCAGTGGAATCCTACAGTTTGCTCTGTTACTGTGTAATGCATAATGCGTGTCACATACACTTGGTCGCACGTCAACTTAATTCATCGTCCATTAGCAACATTTGCAAAGAAGCAGGTTCAGCTTGGTATTTCCAGCCCCTCTTTCTGACCTTAAAGCTCATAGTTCACCACCCACCATAGATGCTGGGATTAAGTAAGAGTAGCACTAAGGCACATAGTTCCTCAAGAGCCAATTAAACCAGTTACACAACAAATGAAAAACATGAAATAATCAAAAGAAAATATATACTCTTTATAAAAAAATACCCGGCAAATCTTAACTTAGAGTGACTGAGGAGCACAACAAATTTAAACCAAGAAATAATCAAAGGAAAGGATACTCATTTTTCTTTATTTCCTTTAAAAATCTTAAACAAAATGTTCAACTTTTTAGCAACTTACTTTGAATGAAGTAGAATTAGAACTAACAGCAAAAAAGGTCAGATAAGGTTGGAATCCCAAGATGAATGTTTCCCATATAAGCCTGCATGACCACGTCCATCACAGAGTTCTAAAGTGTTCATGTCCAGATAGATGGAGGAGCTTCTCTTTCTGCTACTAGTTTACTCAACATTCAAAATTAAATCAAGTCTTAAATTTTCACCTCTTATCACTTGTTTGTATTTGATATCAGAAAAGGGTATATGCTTCATAACTGTAATCAGTAGAAAGTGAATGATAGAATAATGCACTGTTGAAAAATTAGAACACGGGACAAGACAATACTTCTTTAGAACATCTGTCAGACGTGGATATGATGAACATAAGAACAAATAAATAACAATAGGCCAAATACATACAATCCTCTTCCCAAACAAATAGTACTATGCAAAACAAATTCTTGACTTAGATGATCGTTTTAAATATTTGAAGTTGACTGTTTTACTATTAGTTTTGGGAAGAGCATCATAGTGTACATATCACAGATTCAGTGCATTTTCTCCAGTTCCACAACTTCTAGACTGAAAGAGTCAATTTCATTGTACTTTTCCAACTAAAAACCTTGGTTCTACAAGTATATATTTACATTGTTGTTATACTCTTTCAGTCTATTTCCTATGAAGTGAATGTGGAGGAAAAGCATATTGAAGCAGACAATGCAAACGACAATGCCTAGAGTGCGTTATAGGGTGGAAGTGCTTGGCTGTGCGGCGGCGGCGGCGATAGGACTGTGATGGAGGTCTTGGGCGGGCGGGCGGGACTGGGGTATCATCCTGACCACCATCTTGGGAGGCGCATCATTCTCCAGGACAGCACCCTCTGAACGCACAGGAATATACAGCTAACTACCCAGGCAGGCTAGCTCTAGCAGCAGTCTTTAGTAGCCATGCATGCTACAGTTTCCATGCATTTCTCATCATGAGATCGAAATAGCTATCAAGATCAATGGATGCGCTGACACCCGCATAATAATTGATGAATTCTGTACTATCAACCTGGAAAGGGAGAATAAGAGTAGACTTGAATCGTGCACACTCAGTCCCAGCATGGCCAGCCTAATCTCCATACTCTATTCCATTACATAGAAGCATTTCCCACCATCAAAAACATAATAGCCTAGACAACAGCATGATAATGACAAACGGGAATGACTTTATTCTGTGGTATCATTAGCACCAGGCACATAAAAATGGAGAGATGAGAAATTAATCTGATGTAAGTCCTTCTTTGTGGATGAAATTCCAATGAAAGTGATTGCTTCAGCTATAATTATCCAGATTAATATCGGGTGGTGGAGTAGCTACAGCAGTTTATAACTTGTTTCTTCCTGCACTGACTGCTGATGAATATAAAATGAATGAGATTGCAGTCCATACGCTGGATGGGAATTGAAAATTGTATCCACACTGTTGGTTCAATATGATAAAATAAGGATTATATAATTAAAGAAAGGGAAAACAAGTTCACAAACCAATACTTTGTTATGTACACTTATAATTCCTTTAGGAAAACTAAAATTCCAATTTTGCATGAAAAAAATAGCGAGCGTAGCTCGTACTTGGCCATGCCTAGTTCACGGCGTCAACTCTACGGTAATCTGAGAGAGGTGGAAATAAATGTCTAGTCTAAGCTACCTTAGACTTGAAGGGAGCCTGCATCTTTATTGAGAATGACAGGAAAAGTCAGTACTAGCTTCTTAATCAACATCATTTTTCAAACAAAACAAATAATATCAAGTGTGGTAAAATAAGGCGAATAACAAAAGTTGAGGGCAATGAGGAGCATTGAAAAACTTCACAACACAGAGACGGCGCATGAGCATTAATAAAATTGGGCTCATTCCGATGAGCACTGAAATAATGTCAGGTAAGGTGGGAAATTCTCACCATATCAATAAGCCCAAAATGTAAATATCATATGTATATCCTAGAAGCACCAGTTTGAAACTACGCTGGTTTAAAATTGGTCAAGCCAGCATTATATTATCTTCTTGATCTCAATATTTTTGGAAGACTGACTATAGTTTACAAGTTTGTACACTTAATAAGACAGATATCAATCATATAATTTTGGGTTAGGGATTATTATGAATATGATTACCTAAAGCCAGTCCTAGTTGATATTTAGTCTTACAGAATCCCCAACCGATTTTTGGGCAAATCGTACATCGTCTAAACAAGCAACCAAAATGGCACCAGTCTGAGGTCCGGGCATCCATAATGCATTGCACACGAAAGTTAACATCCTGTTTTGTCCGATGTACACACTGTCCTCCGGACCAAGAATTTTAAAGTTTTTAAAAAGTTTTTTTTTGCGCCTGACAAATATTTTTGGAGCAAAAAAAATCTGTAAGACCAAAAATCGACTAGGACTGGCCTAATCAAGTGGAGCATTTGTATTGTAATTGAATTATAATGATGCATTCAAACTTAAAAGCCATGCACATTTCACCTAAATAAATGTTCTTAAAAACACTAGATATTACCATCTACATTAAAAGCTGATTGATAGTATCATCACATCCTCATAATTGATTCTGGAAAGTGACAACACTAATTAGGAACGATTTGGATGATAATCATGAGAATTATTTACTTTCATAATAACTGACATTCCAATCACTTGTTTGATTCCTCATCCCTTGATTTGGCAAATCATTTATTTTGATTTAATAACTTTGACGCAGTTTACAATATCACACCATCTTACAGGCCAATGATTCCTGAAAGTGTGTGTATGTGTATGTGTGTGTATTTTTATGTGTATGATTGTGTTTGTGTATGTGTATGATTGTGTATGTGTATATGTGTATATGTATATGTGTACGTATATGTATATGTATATGTGTATGCATATATATATATATACATTACATATATATATATATACATATACATATACATATACATATATATATATATATATATATATATATATATATATATATATATATATATATGTTGCAGCCCAACTTCCGATCCTGGCCCATCTTAAGATGGGCTTGGCCCAACTTATGATCGGAAGTTGGGTAGCCCATCTTAAGATGGGCTTGGCCCAACTTACGATGACCCCTAGCCCATCTTAAGATGGGCTTGGCCCAACTTCCGATCTTTAGATACCAGGATGTAGGTCATTTGAAGTTGGGCTGGCCCATCTTAAGATGGGCTTGGCCCAACTTCCGATCTCTAAATACCAGGATGTAGGTCATTTGAAGTTGGGCTGGCCCATCTTAAGATGGGCTTGGCCCAACTTCCGATCATTATAGATACCAGGATGTAACCCTTCATGAATATTCATATGAATTTTTGCACTCTTATAAATATGGAATTTTCAACTCTTTCATAGGGCATCCACTTTAAATTACAAGTTAATATTAGTCCAAGAAATAAATTGAAATGGGTAGCTAGAATAACCTGATTACTCAAAACATTATTGCTGATTGTAAGCAGAAAAACGAAATAAAAAATCATGTTTTTACAGCTCATTAGTTCCATATATTTTCACCAGATAACAAATTAAAGCGTCATTTATATGGAATTTTAAGCTTTTTCAGATTTAATCTAATTCAAAGTTAATTCAATTAGATAATTTGCACAATACTACATTTTCTTTGTTATTTATGAGTTGTGTGCTCTTACATTACGTAAGCTAGATGATGAATCATTTACAATTTGAATGAAGGAATAGCAATGGTATTTTTCTAATGACTCAAAAAGGGAAAAGTGAAATTTTTCTTCTTGTCTTTTAAGTTTTTTTATTAGTATTTTTAGGTATTCTTTAACCCCTTGCAAATTCTTGACATAATTATATAATCATGTGTGTGCCAAAATAAGTGTAAATGCATTAATTGAGGAGGTTCATGTGACTGGCAGGACAGTAGAAATAGACAAAAAACTAGTCAGAATTTACAAAAACATTGTGTCCTTTATCAAGATTCATCAGAACAGGGCACTTATAGTATCTAGATGAGGTGAGGTAGTAAGAAATGAACATACATGGTTCAAGTTGTAATTGATATAAGATCAGGTGTATGCAGATTGTACCTAAACGACACATATATTAAATTTTGGCAGATCCAAATTTAGTAAGATTTAGACATGAAGCAGTTGAGAAAGTTATCTTTTTGGTAGTCAATAGTAAAAGAGGGAAGAGAGAAATAGTTATGTTTTAGTTTGAATTATTTTTTAAACCTTTTTTTTTAAATATTGAAGAGCAATGAGCATATCTGAAAACTGGTCGTTGAACTTTTAAAATTGAGACCTTTATTAAGATGTGTCAGAAAGAAGCCCTTCATCCTGAATGTAGATAAAGAAAAGCAATATAGATATACCATGTTACCTTAATTGGGTAATTATTATGAAAGGTTTATACTTTTACAGACATCTATTATAAATAATGTAATAGATACTTATATTTTGTTAGACAGGTAAAAAAATTGTAGGGCATATACAACTTTTTCAACTCATTCTATAAGCCAGAAAAGAATGTAATCAATCAAGGATTGCAATTAACAGGTGCTGGAATCCAGCACCATAAGAAACATTACCAGTGTAAATTAATCTGTTGCGTTTGAAAAATTATTTCTTTGTTTTGTTTTTCTAGTCTTTTTTACAAAAGGAGAGAATCTGTAATCAACTTATATTCAAATTTCAGCATAATCAGAAGTATTCAGTAGTTTGTAAGTAAAGATTTAACAATAAGATGCAAGTAATTTGTCTCATGAAATTCACATCTTATTCAATAAACAAATATTCTAACAAGGCTATAAACTTCTAGATGAACACTTTATAAAAAATCATTGCCATCGGAAGTTGGGCTGGGCTGCTGTATTATCTGGGTCATCGGAAGTTGGGTAGCCCATCTTAAGATGGGCCAGCAAAAACCAGCCCAACTTCCGATCAGAAGTTGGGCTTGGCCCATCTTAAGATGGGCTAGATCGGAAGTTGGGCTGCAACATATATATATATTTACAGAACCCTGGTGTGTTGGTGTGATAGGTGATAGGTAAACTGGACAAAGTTTGATTTCTAGGATGAAGCCGGACTTGGACACCTGAACCTATTCATGCTCATACCTCACAGGTGGAATGAAGGCTTGTGGAACATCTCACAAACAACCCATATCTTCTTTTAATTATGAATAAAGAAATTGGCATTGAGAAGAACAACAAACAATGCAATTTTTCATGTAAATTATGTGTTTTCTAGATATTTCTACACACTAGGACACCAGTGCAACGAGAGAAAGAATAGGTTACCAATATATAGCCACATCATTAAAATGTAAACATTGGAGATTGAAATAAATGTATAATATAAAAGTTTGGCTATATCCTTCACCAAGGCAGTTATGCATTCTTCAAATATTTTTGAATATTTTTCGTCTTATGTCAATGTTCAATATGAGCAGTCATCCTGAGTATGAATGGGTGATAGGTGTTTTTACAGAGGGTAGTTACACTAGTGTTACCATATGTTACAGATTCCAGGCCTTCCTCATCATAAGGTCAAAGTATGCTTCACTATCAATGTAAGCACTCACTGTGGCATAGTAGGACATGAACTCTTCAGGAGTAATCTGGTGAGGTGCAGAAACAAATCAAAACTAAAGAGGTTAGTAACGAAATAGACATGAAGAAATCTCCAATGCATCATAATCAGAACTAGGCTGTGCTGCCCTCTATTGATAGAAAATAGTATTACATTAATTTCCACAATTCAAATAGCTTTATCAGATTTGTAGAGGGAGCAATTGAATGACAATTAATGATCAAGTCCATTCTATATTAGATGCTAGCAGCACTGAGGTTCAGCCTGCTATGTCAGACCACTGATGGGATGCTTCAGAATTGAATCTTAAGGACAGGTGGACTGCACTAATTGTTACAAAAATGTCTATCTTTACCAACCAGCACAATGGAACTAGTCATTATAGACGGTGGTCTTTTGAGAAAGCTAGCAGGTGTGTACATTGGTACTTGGTATATTAAATTTCTAGTTCTGATAGATGATGCAATAAAGAGAAATATACATGAAATAAACAAGTTAATAAAGTGCAATAGATTAGAAATAAAAGCAAGAATAGATACTACAGTTTCCATGCTTTTCACATCATAAGTTCAAAGTATATAGTTAACTATATAGGCACTGGCATCGCAGACAAACACAAAGAACTCATGTTTGGACACCTGCAGATGCAATAAAGAGTTAGAAAAGAAAATGAAGGAAAGAAAGATGCAAGTAGATCCACAGTATCCCATGTATATTGGACTCATGCAAGTGATGAAATCATCAAATCAATCATTCTTGCTTTTAAGTAAATGAAGAAAAGAACTAATCCATGGCATGCTTGAGCTCATTCATTTCAATAGATCAATAAAATATTGACTGAATATTCGAGAGAATGCTTGTCATTTAAAAAAAGTAATAAGAATACATGTATATACTTTTGAATAGTACATGGTATGTAATACATATATTGTAGAACAGGTAATTTTGCTGTGGAACAGATATACACAGTTGAAGAATTTGTCAAATCTAATTATATATGACGTCAGATTGGTAAAATTAGGCAAGTTTCGATTTAAAAGCAGAGCTGAGATGTAGATGTCACACAACCCTACACCTTGTGTTGAGTAATTGAAAAGGTTCTTAACCCAGACATTCAGAGACCACACAGCCACTCCGAAACCATGCAGGTGAGAGAGTGCGCTTGATTGTTTGTATGCAATAAAGACACTTTCAGCAAGCAATGAGTATGACCCAGTTCAATAATTCATGTCATTAGGACTCTCTTTGTGTGTGTTGCCATGAGAGACGATACACAAGACAAAGGCGTCCGTAATTGCAGTAACAGTATGGTCAACCCTATATTATAATATACATGCATATACTCATAACGATGACAATGTCCAGCAGACAGAAAAGAAAACTAGGCATTATCCATCTCAAAAGCATTTATCACAACTTAAAAATGAGAAAGAAATGATTTTATTGTAAAAATTGGGGGTCAACAGGACAAGAATTATACATTAGAATCATTGTTTTGTTTTAGTTGTTCCAGTGAACTTTAGTTGGGTAGCCATTATTGTGGTTGGCAACTAGTGTGGAGATATGTCTGGCATCTAGATTCTTCTTCCATCTTTTTAGTTTGCTGAACTGAACCATTTGTTAAAATGGTAAAACATTTGTTCATCAAAATAAGATAAAACTACCTGCTCTACAGTAAATGTCTAATGAGTTTATTTTTTTTTGTTTCAAAAGGCTGCCTAATGAGTGTATTGAGGGATATTTTACCATTGCCTAATGGAAATGACACCCATTTATACATCTTCATTATTTCTACAGCATCAATTATTTAAAATGAGGTTTTAAAAAGTAAAATAACAAATGAATTGTGGATACAAAATTTCATATTTGGTGGAATAAACATATTTTAACAAGGTTTGGAATATTCTCTTTCTTGTGTTTCTCAATATCTGAATGCAGGAATGCAGTTCTCTTTCCATTTTTTTTCAGGGCCTCAAAATCAAGATTTTTTCAGGGAGCCCAATTGCATCTTCAAAAGTTACTTAAAGATGCTGTGTATTGAAACCAGTAGTGAAGCATAGGGATGATAAAAGTTATGAGAGAATTCAACTCAGGAAAGTATGAAAGAAAATGTGGGATTACAAAACACTCTTTTTAGTGGGAAACAGACTACTATGAAATATGATAAACAAAATCTCATTTAATAAACTATGAATTTTAAAAGTATAGATCATTATAACATGTGATAAATAACTTTTCCAAAAAGTCTTTTTAATTAACAAGAAATGGGTTCATCCTCCAGTGCCCAACGTTAATATATGAAACAACTTGCCTGATGGGGTAAGTTAGGATCAATTTTCACTTGGCCCACACTAATTTCCAATTTTCCCATTAACAAAATGTATGTTTTTTTAATGTTTTACAAGTGTTTTTGGAGTCTATGCATCTTTTATATGTTATATCCATGAAAATATTATTTTCGCTTGCCCGCACCCCTGAATCTCCAGGGTTAACTTGTAAATGACGAGCACCACCTTCCGTACATGAGACTAATTTCACAAAGGTTTGACTTCATAAGGATATGACAAACACAATAAACTATATCAAAAAGTATGAATAATGAAATTAGAGATTATAAGAAAACATAATAAGTAAAATCTCATTTCAAAAAGAAGTTTTTTGTATGATAAGAAGTGGGTATAAGCAGCCTTCCCAACCAAAGTGAGGTTAATTTAAAGTAAGTTTGACTTCATGAAAATGTGATAAACATAAATAAAGGAAATAAAGAATGAAACATAACAGCTGTAAATGTTAAGTACCCACTATAAAAAATCTCAAATCAAGTAAAATGCTTGATGCAAATAATATAAAGATATTTTGAACTTCCAAGCAGAGAAAAAGACTTCTGTAGATTAGTAAGAAGCAAACTATATATCCAGAGAAAAATAAGTTTATCATCCTGTTAGTTTACCCATATATTCATGGTTGTGTATTATATATTCATATAACCCTGAATAAACAGGATGTGATAACTTACACCACCTCAGCTATGTAGGATGACAAGAAGTCATACCCTAATCGACCAGTGTTCAGTTGTCAATAACATACCTCCATGAATTACTGAGTACCTTCATTAACCTATCAGCACATAAATATATCACAAGTGCCATTTCCATGCTGTTAATATTTAACCTAACTCACCTGGGTTATCTAAGCTTGTATCAATGTTAAGTTATTGAACACACTCTGTATGTCACACATGCCCTTCATTCAGAAGTTATATAACCTGATAGAATGCACTAGCAGGTATGCCTGTTGTAGGGTCTCAAGTCCACCAACCACGGTGAAGTGGGTGAAAATCTAGCTACCATCTATAAACATAAACATTGCGCAATCCTCCGCAACCATACAACACCTAGCTAGCAAACCTTTTTGCTGCCATCATACTTACTTTCAATCTTCAATAAAAAATGTAGGCAATTGGCATGAGAGCTGTCATATTAGGTTTCAAAAACATTGTCCACTTGAGAGGCTGTGGGAATGTGACAGGGAATTGGGGAGATTTACTGAAACTTTTTAAAGCATCAGTAAACAAGTTACAGATATCACAATACAATGATTGAATAGGTTAGTAAAGGTGCCAGTGTGTGCACACATTTTGAGACATGAATCATTACAATTCTAGTTGACCAATTACCACAACATACAAATAAATAATAAATCTTAAAGTCAACAACACACAGTGGTTGTGCCAAACTCAATACCTGCTACTCCACACCTGAAGTTAAGAAAAACCAAGTTGAATTGATTAAAAACATTTTTTACCTTTCCATCCTTATCATTTGAGTCAAATGTGTCAAGGAATTGCCGTAAGCACCGGTCCTCTGTCCATTCACCGTTGAGATATTTGGGATGTTTTTTCACATTGTACACGCCCTTCAGGTCCTCCACCGTCACTATGCCATCACCAGATTTGTCCAGTTTGCGGAAGGCTTGGTTTATCAGGTCCTTTCTATGATTGCTCATTGGAGGCTATACGAATACAAGATTATCAACCCATTAATGCACAGAGCGCCCAAAAACAGCCGGAAGATTTTGGTGAAATCTATATATAAGGCCAAAACATAATTCAGGAAATATTTGCAGGAGGTACCATCTAACTTTAGGACAGGTGGTCAGATTCACAATTCAAATGGTTGGAATCATACAGAATCTAATTTCAAAGTACTAGATAAATGAAACAAAAACACTGCTATTGTCAATAATCAAATTGAGTGATTATGAATATCGAGGACAGCCCTAGTGCAACCACCTAAACAACGGTTAGGTTTTAATATCCCATTTAATATCAGCAGTTGTCTGCACAGGAATTACTTCTGAATCTCAGAGAGTTAAAGATTAGGAATGGTATCATATATTAACTCATTTTGATAATATATATATGTCGTGTATCAGAAGTCGATCCGTACCAATCGACAATTGGTACAGCTATGCTGTACCAGAGGTCAATCGACTTCTGTTACAGCAGAGCTATAACCTACATACCAAAAGTCAATCGACTTCTGGTACAGCATTAAGCTGTACCAGAAGTCGATCGACTTTTTGGATAGCCTTTAGCTGTACCAATCGTTGATTGGGACAACGATTCATTTTTGAGGGTCATGTACCAAAACTCTACCTGTACCAAAAGTCGATTGTGAAAGTGGCAGTCAATTCAGTGGACTGTATTGAACATGCATGTTTCACAAACTGATTTTTATAGTGAACACGTTATTTAAAATTGTTTTGTTTTTGACTAATGGAATTTAGTTCAACGAATTTGCCTATCTAAGGCCACCAATTCACATTTTTTTACTCAAATTTATTTTCTTCTCTTTTATTTTTATTTTTTGGAGGGGAAGTTTGACAGACTTTTTTGTAATAAACATATGTCCAATTTTCTTTTTCAAGTTAATAGATTCTATGTCTTTCATTAAAGAAAAAATGAAAGCGGTGAGATAGCATCCCTTATGAAATAATGAAATAATGATGACCATCTTCCTGTGCTAATGATCTGAGGATTTCAGGTATTCACCTTTACATTTTTGTTTAAAAGCTTTAAGGCAATATGTCCAATAGCCCAGGTTAACTCTTTGATTTTGATTTAATTGCATTTATTGATAGTGGAGTAGATAATTTATTTTTAATTTAAACCTCTAGTATGCGTTATTTATCATCCCATGATTGTTTGCACAATGTTCTTCTTAATACAATACACCGAATATATTAATTTGCTGAATTTTACCAATCAGGTGTGATCAGCAAAATTAGATACCAGTAAATCTGGGAAATATTTGATCTCCTTATGAATCTTGGCCCCCATAATTACTTCGCAAAATAATTATGGGGAAATCTGGGCCACTGCCCTTGACTGCCAATGTAGATCTCTTAGAATATGGGCCACCATCTAAATCTGTCTTATACATAAAAACTTAAAACCTAACCCTAAAACATTCTTAAATTTGTATCAAGTGACAAAAACTAGCGATTGTGAAACCGAAAAGAAAACCGCTCTCCTCAGGCCTGTATATCACCACATACTTGTTGATGGGTTTTAATGGCAGCCATTTGATACTCTCACAAGCTGGTTTAGAATTTTGTGAAAGTTGATAGCTTCGCTATAATGATGCTACAGGTGAACTTGGATATGACAGACTCAATGGGAAAATTGGTCCGTCATATGCAAAAGCTGTCGTATACATATGACGAATACTTGATATGCATCAGACTGGGACCAAGCCTATCGTCCGTCATATGCAAAAATCTGTCGTACAGTGGTCTGTCATATCCAAGTTCACCTGTATAACATTTTACAATCCGAGATAAAGATATCACTTTAGATGACATTTTATTGGGGAATTTGCACAGGCGCAATCAATTGTCAAGATAAGCCTCAAAGTGTTACATGAACCACAAGATGGCAGACCACATTCACAATTCATCACAATCCTTTTTATAATTGCAGTTTCAGTCATTCTTAATCCAGCATCTGACTACTGTACATAACAATGCCTTTGTTTGGGCTAAAATTACAATTACAATTGCTCTGAGACAATTACAATTACAAATGGATCTTATCTGCCAGACTTCACTCAGGCTGGTCACTCAATCATGGCAGTTGATCTACTGGGGTATACTGGCCACTATTACTTTTGCTTCGCTGATATTATCAGAAAACATGGGCCATCCTGAAGCCATGAATATCGTAATTATTAAAAACCATCCTAAACTACTGTGAATTTACGGTATATCAAATTCTTAAATTTTGTATTTCATATAATCTGTGTCCAGCAAATTTACCTGTTCTTCAGTAATCAATTGGTTGCCTTTATACACTATTTTCATATATCTTACCCTTAGAGAAACCAAGAATTCATCAAAATCTAGAGTCCCACTATGATCTTTGTCCAATGTGTTAAACAGTTTCTGGATCTCATCCTTCTCCATATCAACTCCGTAATCGTGTAGTCCCTTCCTAAACTCACTGTAGTCGAGTGATCTGTTGCCGTCATCATCCATGATCTTAAATATTCTGCAATGATTGTAAAAAGGTACCTATGTAGCTGGTTTTAAAAATGACAATAATTTTAAAGATACAATACAAGGGTGACTTTAACTTTATGTGGCTAATTTGTACATAGGCAGGATTTCTGGTTATCATAATGCTATTTTGGGCCCCATAGTCAGAAGAAATTAGGAGCCCACAGCAAAATCTAGGGGCATGCATGGGCTCCAGGGATAATTGAACCCTGATATGGTCAATTTGAAATTTCACTTAAAGCTGAAAATATCCTTTGTAGTGGTTAACTGCCTGTGGCTGAGAATTGTGTGACCATAGAATGGTCGTATTAAAATAGACCATTCCCCTGTATCTGGATATGATTCAGGCGCAGTAGGGGGTAGTAATGGACACGTTGGGGTGTCCGAGTACCCTGTAGGCTAAAAATGTAAGGTAGATCATAATGGCAGTGGCGAATCCATATAGAGGTAGTAAGTGTACTTCTCCAAAGATCTGGCCGTTAACGAGAATTAAAGTACTCATCTCAACAGTATGGCGAAGACTATGGCGGTTAGAATCTCAATCTTCTGAGATTCAAGTGTTGTCAGATAGATGTGAGATTAAATGGAGCCAGAGTAGACACACAGCTCCCGGAAGTAGAGCTGTGAGACCATTGTGGGCAGTGCAGGTATAGAAAAATACAATATAAAACGTGGCACCGCTGTTGAATGGGCTACTAGATGCAAAATATGTCATATGTCTTATTTCCAATTGATTTATATTATTGCTAGTCTTTTGTATAACTACCTCAACAATTGTTTAGCTCATAGCTAATTAGTAACTTCTATCTAGTTCTAGGACAAAGTAACTTTCTTCTAGGCCTCCCTACTGGTATGGATGTCAAATCAAAATTTCAATGGGGTCTATACATATAGTTCTTGTCAATCTTGGAAATTGGGTTAATTCTAGTCAACTAGTGCTTTAATTCTTACTTAAATGCAATTGTCATGCCATACTTCAAGCTGATGTATATAAAGATTTTTAAATTATAATTTATATTATACAAATACATGTTATAATATTACTAATATATCTTGTTATTGCTACAACCACATACTACTCTCTCGCACCGCCTCACTCTCTGCACTATTCCACTAATCCCGGAGTATCATAATTAAGTAAATTAACCCACCCAATATCTTTGCAATGGGTTCGTACTAATAACCCAAACACCAGTCAAGTCAGTCATTCAGATATAGACGTCTTATACATGTAGTATGATAGTGTCCGAGTATGACCTATATTAGTATTACCTGCCGAGATGTTTTATTCCACCTGGACCCCTAAGCAAACACTGTGCACGAAGCTTTTCCATCGGACTCTTGGCATTCTGCAACTGTTTTTTAGCTTTAGCTTGCAAATCTCTCGCTCCTCTCGCAGTGCAGGCCATCTCGTGGTTTTAAAAATAAGGATTCCAAAGCAAGAAACCGTAGGTACTAATGACAGTAATGTAGTGGTGTATATACAATATGGCGGCAATGTGTATGATGTCACACCATTGGATTGGTGGTTTGTCGCTATAGAAACAAAACAGGTGCTTGCCAATGACCTTTGAACTTTTGAGGATGACCTTGACCTTAATGCGTAGTCGTTTTTCGCGTTCGATTACTTGCACGGCGCTTACTGGGAGAAGCGCGTTGACGTCATATTTCGCGCTTACTCGCGCCTGGCCCAAGGTCTCGGGGAACTGATTTAAAAGCTGACCAGTGAATTTAAGTTTTGGTGTGACAATAATGCTTGGCTATCTCCAAAACGAGATAGGGCCCGTTGAAAGAGGTACTGGGAGGATAGTACAATTACAGAAGGGGAAGGCAAGTGTTACAACAGGGCGCTTAAAGGACAATTCCACCATGAATAAAACCAGAGATATATAGGTTAGGGAGATAGGAGACAGCTAATAATAGCTCCTACACCAGTCAGACACTATTGTTATGCAAATGAGCTCTTATCTGTATCCCACTCATTCCCAGGGACTCAACCTGACTCAACTGAGCATGGGCACTGCTCTACTTATCACCACTTCCTGTGTATACCACAGGGTTATTTGACTACTTTCTCTGGTATGGGGAATGTAGAAGAGCTCTTTTAGTATATATATTTCATGGTTAAACAGGTCCATAACATCAGACAGGATGCAGTGACAAAACCTGATACTTTCCTGTCTCAACCTACTGCTGTGGATTGCCTTTACATTCAGGGCCGCACCTTTCAGGGGCTATACAGGATACACATGTCTGATTGCAATCCTATGTCTGGCTTAATTCTGATCAATAGGAACATCCCTGTCTAGAGCCTGAGGTATGAGTACAGGATATCAACCCAATAAACACATGCCACACTGCTTTTGTTTCTCATTAAATGTCTATAAAGGAAGTCGGAAGATTTAAAGGGGCTCTGAGTAGATAATAAACCTCTCATCCTCTGTCAATGTTACTCACTCAAGACTGAAAGAAATTCTCTGGCAAAAGAGGGAATATACCACATGTATTGTTCAGTTTTTTAAAATGTTTCATCTCTGTTGAGTTTAATGTTTATTCAAATTATTTGAAATAAAGGGCTAGTATGCTAATTTACCTATTTCAATACAAAGATATGAATAATCCAAATACAATCATTACTAATTGTGTTTACCTTTTGAGGAGGATTATTTACCTGGGCATGTTGGTAGGAATGCAGGTGAGCACTGTTCCATGTGTTAACAGTTTAATTGATGTTAGGCTTATTGCAATAAGTCTAATCTTGGTTCAACTCAAGACTTTTGACATGTCTTCAGAATGCTAACATAGATATGTGCCATAAGTGCCATTTCAGTAAATAACCCTGTGCCTGACTGTCTTTTACTGTTAGTTTATCAGCATAGCTCATAACAATGATACAAGGAAATATTTATCTATTATTATTTCTACATTTTTACATGATGTGAAATTGAAATATATAAAAAAGTAACCTTTCATTTACTATTCAGCATACAAAATGGGAGAAAATATAGTTCTATTGTTACCTTAGAACAGGTCCAGACAATGTGACAAATTTACAATTTCAAGTATACATATTCTCTTTGAAAATAGAACAGCGATAAAGATTAACTTCTTTATTTATCTATTTAACCTCATATACCAACTTAAAATTGTTGGTTTCTCAATAAATTAAACCAGCACAGAAGGGGAAATTTACTGAGATGACTGATGTTTAGTCATATCACAAGTTAATTGGAGTACCCAATTAAACCTCCCAGATACATGTATTGCAATTGCGCTAACATCAATTAAGCAAAGTTAGCACAAGTTCTTACCTACATCTCTAGCATGTCCTTATAGTTGAGCCTCTCCAAAAGGTAAAATCCATTTTTCACATGTTTAAAAGCACAAGTAGTCCATTTAACATTATGACCAACACAATAGGCCTAAGATGGCCACCCCAAATCTCACGAAATCTCACCCAAGTCTCTAGCCCTTTCAAGCCTCTGGACGAGATTAGCCTTCACAGTGGGAGTGAATGGACTGCTGGCTAGGAGTTTCCTGTGTGAAACATGGACCCAAATAGTGTCTTAGGGTATACTCTACTCATATCCAAGACCCCACAACTACCCACCTCTACATTAAAAGTTTATTGCTGTTTTAAGTCATGTTTTGCCATGTATCTGGGGGGCGGCCATTTTGAAACTAGCTCATGACAGAATAGTTGCACAACCTCTGCAGTAGCCAGCATCTGCATATACAAGGCTAGGAGTGTGCCCAAATACATTGTGTTCTGTTTCTTCTAGTAGTAGGAATTTGACAAAGATAATATGACATATTTATTGAGTTTACAAAGACACACTAGATTCTGTAAGTTTAAGATGTAAAAGTAAAATACTTACCCTTCCCATCACGCTAGACCACATTCAGATAGTACACTGATTGTAAATTATTGTTTGTTTGTACTGATTTACATTGTAGTTGTTAAAGGGCAGGAAATGGTAAGTTGGGTAGATAACAACAATTGCAAGCACTTCCCAGAGTTGAAAACACCCTGGGGACTTCAGGTGCTCAGGAAACACAATTTTGTTGCAGGACGTGAATCTGGGGAACTACTAATCAATCAGTCATGTAATGCAATTGACCTGGCTAAGTACTGTCAATCTAAGGAACACTTTCCCTGATGGGTTTGCAAGTCTAGTTTTAGGATTTAAAAATTATTAAGGGAAGTCATTTGATACAAACCTTTCCCAGCTGTCATACAAACAATCAAAATGATGAGTTATATGACTCTGATGTTGAGGGTATAGAATAAATAATCAGCAAATTAAGGGGTTTGGCAGAAGCAAACTTATCCATAACTTATCTCTTTTGTTGAACATGGCTCTGTGTGGGATCAAAATTGAATAGTGTAGGCACTGCACCAGGTTTCGGGTGTTTAAACCTCCTAAATCCAAGTTTTGTTTGTAGTTCAGCCTCAAAACAAGATTCCTCAAAGTGTTCATGACAAACACTTTGGGCTCCACTTAAATGATTAGTTTTTCATTGTCCATTCTGTCCCAATGTTGAATAGCCATCTTGCTGCTAAATCCTTCTTTTCTGGGTTAATCTTTGGGTTTGAAATGGAGAAAAAGGAAATTCCCTTTCCTTTTCCCCTGTCAGATCTGTTGTAGCACCCAATAAACAGCACAAATCACCATTTTCACAACATTTGTCATGGTTTCATGTGTGATGTGCTGTACATACAGGAAGTGCAACTATTCTGGCCTGGACTGCCTGTCAGATGTAGAGTAGCAGTGCATTGTGGGATACAATGGCTCCCATGGTCTTGAGCTTAATGGCTGGTTGGGGGTGGCAATTAAGTGCAATTTCAGAGGTTAGGAAGCCAAACAGTATTCAGGTGAACAGGGACTGTAAAGTATACATACTAAAGTAAGTTCTCAGCATATATTAGCCTGAAGGTGTAATTGTCCTTTAAGGCCGCAGGATGAGAAGAAAATGACAGTGTAAAAAGGATCCGTGCGCCCAAAAAATGAGTGGCGGGCGCACGGATCCAAGCCCATAGTACAGGTAGAAGGTGCATGCATAGGTCACTGATCAACAGGCAGGGACGTCTGAAAGGGCACTTAGAAGGTGAATGGGTGGAGGTTGCATTAAGTATTATAACATGTTGCTAAGGCATGATTATTTTTGAACAGATGATTTTTGTATACAGTTTTCTTATACAGACTGTCGTCATGGCAACAGAATCACCACGTCAGGGTTAAAATATTGAAATAAAGAATGAATTTGACTATTTATGAGTCTAATTTTCAATTTGTATGTTTTAAAAAAGTGGTAGGTATTGTTTTCTAGGGTTTATACAAGAAAATATTGCTCCCCAATGAACTTTATAGACATCAAGAAGGCTGTCTGCTTCTCATTCCAAACAAAATGGCCGCCAGACTGTCTACAGTTGCTTAAAACTAAAATTGTGTTTTAAAAAGGTGAACAACTAAAAGTCTATGTTATAATAATGATAGAGCCTGTACCAGACTGACTCTGTTGGGAAATACAGAGCTTCGGGTGCTGCATGGGCCATCTAAACGCCTCAGCCTGCGGCTTTGGCGTTTAGATGGCCCATTCAACCCCCTCAGCTCTGTATTTCCCAACAGAGTCGTCTGGTATAGGCTCTATCTCTATGATAGTAATGTGCAGCAAGTGTGCATGCAAGTGACAATACCAACAGCATAGAGAACATTTCCTTCCTTAACATATTTAAATTAATACATACACCCATTAAACTTTCAATTTTCTTGAAAAAATTCTCAACTTTATCACTTCAGTATTTTTTTCTGTTGAAAGCAACAAGCTGATCACTTCACAGATGTCAACATTAAACTATGTTTCCTTGAAGAAATTCTTAACTTTGTCACTTAAGTTATTTTTTCTGTTTACTTCATGTATTACAACTGTGGAAATGTATTATAATGCAAAGATAAAGGATCGTTTTTTAGTCGGCCCTTAAAGCGAACAGTGATTCAGGCAGACGTCCTTTCTTGGATTGTCGATTTTGACCAACATTTCATTGCTACATAATTATCACATCTTAGTAAAGTAAAGTAAAAAAAAAGATAACTAAAAATAAAGTAATCTTTATTTCTTTTGGGAAATAGCTTGGCACATATTCAGTGACATTGAATAATATATTCAGTCTTTCAGAACATATCTAGTATATTAATACCGAGTAGGGGGGATGGATTTATCCCTTTGAAGAGGAGCCTGTGCCGTTTGAGTAGGGTTTGACCTTAACCATACGTCCCTGTATGGCCATTTTACTCAGTCGGCAAGAAAGGGTTAAGATATTTTAAATATCTTAACCCCTTCTTGCCGACTGATTTTACATTCTTTCTGTCAGATTTTACGTCTGAAGAGGACGAAGGGCAAGAGTGCGCCCGCCATGATGATTGGCGGGGCCCTCAGGCCACGCCTATATGGGAAGCTGTTTTGAAATGTTCATAGTCTGGACGGCAATGTTGGAAATGCTGAGGCCGGACTGAATATAATTCTCTATTCTGATTGGTTATAATATCAAAATATACAGTCAATAAACATACATACATACATAATATAAATGTTGGCCCGGTACATTACCTTTGCCGCGGAAAATCGTGCCTTCCTTATTCTAAGTTAGCATAAAGTTTTCAAATATATAAAATATTTTAAGCGGACATAAAGTATATTTTTCAGTATAGGAAGGAATATTACTAAAGAAAAAATATACTATGTGTATAGAATGAAATCAGGAGACTTCGTACCAAATTGGTTCGTAACCAAACTGATGCGTACCCAAGTAGCTTCGCACCCAATAGATTTCAAAGTCTCCAGCTTGCGCCTAGAATTCCGATATTTGTTTCATTTCTACAAAAATGATACAAATCTAGTCATTATAAATTATTTTCCTCTATAATGTTTATACATCCAGTTCCCTCACAAGTTCATAAATAACTTGGCCCCGCCTTATGACTATTGATGCTTTGCACCAACAACTGTACTTGTTGTTTATGTTGCCATTCGCTTTGAACTGTTCAATGACACCAGCCTTGTGTTCAACACCATCAACGTTTATCAACGTTTCTAAACGTTTTGCCGTTCAGGTCGTCAACGCAAGTCAACGTTGAAAAACAGGACGATGACACCTCGAAGGTGTTTAGATCCGGGTCTTTATGCGAACAACCATGGCTTCTATGTCTCGCTTCAACTACACTCTCAAAGGTCCACAAGGACCTTTGTTATTCTGGTTGATTGGAATATAGCAGTTAGATTTGATACAAATAAGTTATCTATAGTTCTATCTTTATATATGTACCTGACAAATTTGTATTGGGTAGGACTGTCATTGATATGACAAGTATCGATCGATCGAAATAATTTTTCCAATTAATCGAATCGAATCAATTATGTTAATCGAATCGAATTAATCGAAACACATTTTTTCAGCCTTTTACGCAATTTTTAGCCAACGCTGTTAAGAATTTTGAAGAGAAACTCAAGTATCTAATCAGAAAGTGTTGAGAAAACCTTCATTGTATTTGCATTGTGGGAATCTTAGGATCCTAAGCCACAAAAATAGTGTGGAACATGTGAAAAAATTCTAGTACTGCACTTCTTCACAATCGAATCGAAATAATCGGAATCGAAAAATAAAATGTCAATGATCGAATCGAAAAAAAATGGATGTCAATGACAGTCCTAGTATTGGGTATAAGTGATTTTAAAATGTGAAAAAATTACTTCCTCTATCATCACTAAGAACCTGTCTACTATGTGAAGAGAACTACATCCTGACGTTGGTGCAGGTGTGTTATAGGGGCTATGCATTTTTTTCTTGCCATGCAAAAAAAATGTAGGACCAGTAAAATATTACATATATATATATATATATATATATATATATATATATATATATATATATATATATATATATATATATATATATATATATATATATATATATATATATATATATATATATATATATATATATATATATATATATATATATATATATATATATATATATATATATATATATATATATATATATATATATATATATATATATATATACAGTGAACACCTCCTATAGTGAACCCCTATATGCGATCACAGTCTCTACCACGTTTATGCTGGTATATAGAAACTGCGATCGCAGTTTCTACCAATGGGATCGCCAATCCTGTCAGAATAATCTTTATGATACCTTGGTAGAGAACACTATCGCAGTCTCTACTGGTAGGATCGCCACAGAAATCCACATTATCAGGTTGGGCTCAAGGAGAAGATATCATTAAAAAAAAAAAGATCACCCCAATATCTGCTTTCATCGCAAAGTTATGTCACTCATTATTTTGTCACATTGCAGAATTAAGTACTCTTTGCACCTCTGTGGGCGTCTTACCAAGTTCCGCATTTGTCATTCGTCGACCGTGATTGGGTCGTGTTTACTGCGTAAAATTATTACCGACTTGAAATAAATATTATCTATATATCTATAACACCAGCTGAGAGTCAGATAAAAACCGCATCGTAAAATGATGAACACGGCATACACGAACGTTTGTGACTGTTCGATATTTTTATCGAAAGGAACAATCCCAAGACTACGATGGTGCAGGTGTGAACGGGAGAGGTAAAAATATTTTTTACCGCTGTAAAAAAATATTATTTTTTCCACCATTTCCAAAAAGAGCAGAAAAAATCGAACATTTTTTCCATTGTTTTTGGAAAGGAGACATTTGAAAAAAATTGTCTCCGATTTTTGTGCAAGCTGGTTAACTTTTTCCCCTTTACCACTTCCAAGGGAACACTCATTATTTGAATTTGATGGTCTGTGGTGACCAATATGGCAAGTAAAAGTGGACAACTTTGAATATTCATAATTAACTTTGAATATTCATAAGTGAATTACGAATATTCATAATACATTTATAAATATTCGTAATTTATACTTGAATATTCATAATTATTTTTGAATGTTCATGATTTATTTTCGAACATTCATAATTCATTGATGAATATTAATAAATACTTAGAATTATGAATATTAAAAAAAATGAATTAGGAATATTTGTGAACGAATTATGAATATTAGAATTCATTTACGAATATTCATTATTATGAACTAATTATGAAAATTCGTAATTCATTTTTGAACATCAAAAACTCACTTTCAAACATTCCTTATTCACTTGAATATTCATAATTCAATTAGAAATATTCAAAAATACACCGAATTATGAATATTCGTTAATGAATTAGGAATACATGTATTCGTAAATTAATTATTGATACCGAGCGAAGATCGGTCGGCAAAGCCGACCGAGCGAAGCTCGGATAATGGTTATGCGCGAGATACCTCATTGTTGGCAGTAGGACGATGGCCTTAAATTTCCATCGATCAATTTATGGTACGTCCGGGTCCCGCTGTTAAAAAGGAAGTGACATCAGACGGAGTCGCGTGAAGTGGTTAAACACTGAGCTTTGTTATGCCCATTCCCAGGCCCAGCTCAATGTCCTACAGCATATGAACTATGGATATGTTTTAACGACCCAAGGTTGCGGACAAAGAAGAGAAATATACGCGTTTTATCGTGAAGCCCATACACTAATTCAACAATGGTAATGTGCGTGTGTTGTGACGTGCAGCGTTCATTTTCCTTAGAAACTGGCGCCAAATAGCGAACGTGATACAAGCGCGCCACGCATCAGTTCGCAATACATGCTGCGCGTGGGGGGGGGGGGGGGGGGGTATTGTGGGGCTCTCAGGTACAGAGGGGGCCGCACCCTCCTTACGTATTTCGCGGAAGAAGGGGTCTTTTTTAAGACCTCTGAATGTCCGCGATTTTGTATAAAAAGGGTCTTTTTTTGTAACCAGGTACGAAGTATGGGGAAGTGAAAATCCCCTAACAATCTACGAAATATATGTGGCTCTGAGTCATGCCGAATTGACTCCCGAAGTGACGTGGGCTTCCGAGTCTGCTGCCGCAAACTGAACAGGCAGAGGATTATAAAATCTTAAGTTAAAATACGTGTTCCCGTTCATCCCATGTCATTGTTTTGATAAAAGAAGGGGTGTTATTATACTGGAAAAAGTCAGCGTTTAAAAAAAATAAGGATGCTTTTTTGGCCAGAAATCAGTGCTTTAGGCCTTAGGGGTATCTTTAAATTTTGATAACTAGCGTTAATGTACCCCCCTAAATATCAAATCCCCCCCCCCCCCCACATGATGGCACTACGGGTAGAAAATTGCAGCTACGTTATTGTTAAGAGCTTCGCTCGTCGTCGAGGCCATGCCTCATCATATTATTGAAAAATGAATTATGAATATTCATAATTAACATGTATTTTAGATATTCATAATTCATCTTTGAATATGCATAATTCATTTACGAATATTCATAAATGAATTACGAATGTTCATAAATGAATTATGGATATTCGTTATTCATTATGAATATTCAAAATTAATTATGAATAGCCAAAAGATATATTTTTGTCCACAATTTGGCATACAATAACCGGCACCTCGTACTACTACATGTGTAGTAGTCACGGTAGTGAGACTGAGAGCCATCTAGCGGGAGAAGGGCAAATTAATTGAAAACAGCAGAAACAAATTAGAAAACGGGAAAAAAACAGATAGAAATTTCTGTTGTTTTACAATACAGTTGATTTTTTTTTTAATTCTGTCGTTTTCCAGAAAAACAGCGGAGGAATATTTATTTCTGCCGTTCACATCTGCACCATCGTACAAGACCAAGCGCCGAAGTGGTCATCTGACCGGCGAGGTCCGTGCACGACAGCATCAGTCGACAGGTCGAAGCCATACCACCGCGTTGCCACTCGTCTTGCCAAGCTGTGATAGTCAAATATTGACACGAATACAATGCCGTCAAACGTGAAGGTAGGTTTTCTTGTTAAAACGTAGCAACCTAATTTCATTATTAAGTTATCTAACCTGGTAAACTGATAAGGCAACTTATGGGACTTCGTGTGCGTCGACTGTTGCAGTGTTCTGGTGTTGGCCAGTAGCCGAGTAGGGGCTTCTTCTTAAGGATAGTATCCTCCTGTCTGGGAGCTGTATTATTGAGGGGCTTGTACTGACTATTGTTGAGTTTTACTCGCGAGTCTGAGGCTCTGGTTCCTATGTCTAAATTACCAATAAGGGCTGTGCCTATACTGACGTCGGTGCGAGTGGCAACCAACGATAGAAATAGAAGCTGGCCTCATAAGCCCCCACTGGCAGGTGGTCTGGTTGGTACAAGCTGAGAGCAGTAGACAGGGAGTGGATACTGTGCATTCTGGTAGTGCAATAGTGACAGTCGGTATCATTATAAACCAAACATGTTTGGTGTCAATTAACTATACCAAGATTTGGCAGAAATCTATCTTCTATCTAAAGTTTGTTACTAATCACCTCAGTCCTGTCTTCTAAAGGTTGATTCTTAAATCTATTTTTGTCACACCAACAGAAAAAAAGGCCCTTAGCAAATGCATTTTGCTCTATCCTATAACACAAGATCGACATACCAGGGAATAATTACTTTCTATAGATCTCTACACCTTATCAGGCCAGTGATTATCCATGACCAAGCAGCACTAATCAGAAACTTCCTTTACTGACACGATCTCTGTGTCAGACAACTACCGTATTCACCCGATTAAGAGCACGGTCCTGAATAAGCACACCCCCCCCCCCCCCCCCACCCCTATTTTTCACGGTTAGAGGGGGAATGGCGCATAGGTGCAATAACGGCTATTACGCTCCGACCGGCAATCATTGAGGGGTGCGGTAAAACAGGAGATCACCAACACCCCTACTTCAGAAAAATTTCCAAACCTCTACCTGCACCATGCATTTAATCTGGCAAATACGGTATGTCTAAAGGTACCCTATAAGACATAAGAGGGAAGGCTTAGAAAAACCGGCGAGATAAAATGTTTCTTCATCACTTAAATTACTCAAAGTTGGTGATTTTGTTCTTAGGTATATGACATACTTTCTGTTAAAGTTGCAATTGATTATATTGAGTATTATTGGTTTCTATGGAAATAAATGGGCTCGGCTGCTGTCGAATACATGCAGAGTAATGGGCTGGCAGCTCCCGTCTGGCGCTTCTTTGTACCAACCCTGCTGTACCAACCCTCTTAATGGAGAATGGTCTATTCAAGCCTCGTGGGGTTACAGTTGTCAAGAGACAGGACTTGGATACATTGATAAGATTGTCATGGCATGAACGTGGCATGATCCACATGAACAAGGTTTGAGTGGCAGGTTTGATATGGTATTGGCTTACCTTAACCCATTAATGCTCACAGCGGCCAAAAAAGCCTGACAATTTTGATGACATCTTGCAGCATAAAGCATAATTGGCAAAATATTTATAGGAGAAATGTTGATCAGAACGTTACCAACAATTCCCCTTCAAATATTTTGTAAAATGATTCTTAAGGTGATAGTCTAGTACACCAAGATTATCACCACTAGGTGGTGTCCTTGGCTGGCCCCTAAGAATGGATATCAAAACAAAAGATGACACATGAGCAGTGTTCACTCGCCACGAATCTCGAGCTGGCAACAGTCTTTTGTGGTCAGCTCGAGAGCACAAAAGGCAGGGCCCTGGGGGGTTTCCTCGTTACATTGCTCCCGAACGACATGGCTGTCTGCTTTAACCATGCAGATTCCTTCGAGATAGACCATTTTGACCAAAATTTTCATCACATTTTTTGGCCGAAAGTGAATAACGATACAGTCTTTGAAGCGTGTAATGTTAGAATATGACAGATATGAACCCCGTCTAGGTGCAACGTCATGTCACAGGTACCTTGAATTCTGACAGGACCTGAAAATCAGTATTTACTATGTAAACCATGTGCTGTTAGTAATTTTGAGGCTTATGATTTTAAGATACTCATCGTGCAAATCCCCTGTTGAGGTAGGACCTTGCACCTCACCAAAGACATGAATAATCATATTGTAGACTCTCATTTTCAAGTAAAGGGTAAGTCTTGACATTTTGCCAAAAAACGAAACACATTCAGATATGTTTATAAGGGTGCCACATTATCTCAAAATAGTCAATTATTGATAGGTTTACCATTATTCTGTAACTATTAGATGTAACCTTTACAATAGCATACGTGTCGCTGTCTTCATTAAACTCAGTTTTCAGATATTCAAGTTTTAAAAATGACCCGTGTATCGAATAGGTTTCTACCTTAATTCAAAAGTTATCATCAAAAGTATAATTGATCCAGACGACAATTTCTGGAGGAACTCTCAAGTATGAATGGGTTAAGGCTTAAGGCTGCTATAGTCTGTCTGACTCAAGTTTGGCTACCTGTTATTTCCTCTTTTTTGTCACATAAAGTTTGTATTTCCTATCCAAACTTGGCAAACCGGATCGCAGTGTCTTTATATATTCCAGGAATCAACCTTAATATTTTTTGCATGGTGCCCCAACGGTATATTCTATGTAGGGATGGGGACCGGGACCCAGAAACCGGTTAAAACCGGCCTGAGCATTGAGGTTAACCAGTCAAAAAACGGACCTCCCTCTAAACGGTTCAGTTTTCTATGCATGCACAGGGTTCCTGGAGGCGTAATAAAACTGTCAGCACCTACCTCCTCGCTGGCCTCACAATGTCTGCAAGCGCGACGATCAAACGGCCATTTCAAAATCTCTCAAGTCTGGTACCCTGCCCACTTTCACTATGCTCAGAAGCCTTCTGAGCGTAGAGAAAGTGCCCAGGGCAGGGAGCTAGTATATAGGTACTTTCAAGAACTTTCCAGTACAGGCAAGTTCAGCCACACATTCCATTGCGTAGTTTCGTATCCAAGAAATGTCATTAATAAACCGTTTAGGAAACCGTGATAAAACCGAACCGTAGAAGCAAAACCGAGAACCGGACCGTAGAATTCTCAACAATCCCCATCCCTAATTCTATGTGCAGATTTTTAAAAAACAGGCGCATTTGCACCTATTGCGCCTGTTAAGGGTGAACCCTGGATACCTTCTTTATTTCTCAACTCCGTAAAATGTTAATTTTGCTCAATAGGTGCCCATATTAAAATTTCTCTCACATTTGAACTGTTTGAACTGGGCAGATTTTACAACCAGACCTAATGAGCAAAATCAATAGACAGAAAGGAGGTATATATGTGTATACAGAAGTTAGTGCTCCTAAGAGGTTTGCTAATTTTTGGATGACAAACACAAATGTCAGACGGACTATATAGGCAGGATCCAATTTGCTCTCTCCATGAGCAGAGTCATAGTTTGGTCAGGAATTTCCTTGGAGTTGAAAAACTGGACATCTAAAAAGGACTTTCTTATGATAGTAGGGGTCATACTCACGGCCAGCATGCAGCTACAAGACATGTTGGTGCCTTAATCTTAGATTAAGGTCTAAGCATATTTGAACCATGGTTTAAAGTAGCCCTTTTTGATCATAGATATCTGATCAAGTGCCTATATTGCTAACTAGTAGATTATTTTAGAATCAAGGTCATGAGTATTGAAACTCATGTAGCCTGTTAAGGCAACACTGGAGAATAGAAAAGGCTGTGTTTGTGACTTCAATTTGAAAAAGGTGAATTGCATTTTCAGGTTGGGATCATTGGAGGTTCAGGTTTAGATGATCCAGATTTGCTGCAGAACAGGGAGGAGAAATATGTAGATACTCCATTCGGAAAGGTAAACTTGTGCATATCATTGATAATATATATCGTATTTATGTTCAGGCTTGTAATTGAAATTAGTTTGATATATTCACAATAGTCAAAGAGGTTTCCATTTGTGAAACTAAGTTGCTTTATTCATGATTGGTAAATAGACCTAACTGCAAAGTTCATTTAATGCATTTATTAATCTATCGTGGTTGTATGACAAATGTAAATTACCTTAAATGAAGAGGTTTGAATAGGCGTTTGACAAAAGCAGAAGATTTGGGTATTTTTGGCCGTGCAAGGAAAGCGTAGTTACTTTAAGTATATTTATTCAATGCTTCGAATGCCTAGCAAGCAGACTTTCTGTGTCTGCAGTACTTATGATGCAGCTACCAAATGACCCCCACTCAATGAAATAAATAAACTTTAACATGCAATAGTAGTTTACAAAAGATATTTCTGTTGAAAGGGAAAATACATTTCAAATTGTGAGGATGCTTTGGCAAAACCAAACAAAAAGTCATGGCATTTACTCTTTGAGCTCAACATTGCTCGACTAGTACAAAAAATGAAGTCTGATTTTCCATGTTTATCTGCATTTTCACTTTGTCTAAGGGCTGTGCTCATGTTGTCTGCTTTTTTATTTTTCAGCCTTCAGATGCTTTGATATGTGGAAAGCTGAAGGGTGTTGACTGTGTCCTTTTAGCACGGTAAGGGTTAACAAGTTCCTAAGTTCTGAAATACAGTGTTGACGTATGATTCCAACAGCAGGTGGGGGTACCATTAGCTTGCATGTGCCCAGTGTCCACAGCTGCATGCATGCTTATTACTGAACTAGGTAGCTGGGTCTCAAAGGCATCTCTCCCTCAGTCCCTGTGATGTCAGGGGGGAAGAGTCCTGGCCACCCCAGGCAACTAGCAATTAAGTTTAAGGGTGCATGTATATAATACCCAATTTACTTATGCAGCTATTGTAGGAATATAGGCTGTTTGCACTGTATTTTCATGAGATTCTACTGCATAGAAACTCACATTTCTGATTGATGGCAAATTGACTTTTTTTCCTTTTATATGTTCACACATTGACTGCCTAGTTCTATTTTAGCTTAGTACCAATCCTTAATTCTTAATGACCATTACAAAGTTGCTTATATGCCGGTCAGCCATCGAAATCAAATGTTAATGTTGCTCACCTATATCTTCAGATGCCACAGCCCATTTGTCCACCGGGAAAGTACACATGTTTCTTGACCAAAAAATATCCATACAAGGATTGGTCTTCTTGGAAATGATCCAAACCCTAGGTGTGCAAAATGAACATTATAGTAATACATGTTTCTATACTGCATTGTATAACTTAAGACTGTGTTATCCAAATGATTGTGTAGGTACTTGTTTTCATAGAAATACAGGGGACAACTAACATACTCATTGTGATGATGATTGCATTTAGTTTCAGCTAGAACACCATACAAAGTTGAGCATCAATGGTATTGATGCTCTTTATTATGAATCCTGTTTATGATATGATATTATTTTTCCAGACACGGTCGTCGTCATGACGTGATGCCAGGTAATGTGAACTATCGTGCCAACGTGCATGCCATGAAGACATTGGGCTGCACCCACCTCGTGGTCACCACAGCGTGTGGCTCCCTGCAGGAGGAAATCCCCCCTGGCACCTTCGTTATCATTGACCAGTTTATAGACAGGTTAGTAAACTGTTAGTATACAATACCACACAACAGAGATTCCCCCTGGCACCTACGTTATCATTGACCAGTTTATAGACAGGTTAGTAACCTATTAGTATACAATACCACACAACAGAGATTCCCCCTGGCACCTTCGTTATCATTGACCAGTTTATAGACAGGTTAGTAAACTGTTAGTATACAATACCACACAACAGAGATTCCCCCTGGCACCTTCGTTATCATTGACCAGTTTATAGACAGGTTAGTATAGCTTTTATTATCTCACTCTACTGAAGTCCCCTCTGGTACCTTCGTTATCATTGACCAGTTTATAGACAGGTTATCGTATCACTCTACAGAAATTCCCCTAGCACCTTGAAATAGTATTAGATGGTTTTAAGATTGTGTGTATTTCTTCAGTTTCTTCAATAGAGAAAATGTCATTTATAAAGAAATTGGCCATTATGTTATGCTGCACGTAAAATATGCAATATAATTATAACAGCAATTAGCATCAGAGGCACATAATACTTTCTATAAACACATTTTTATCTAATGCTCAACTATTTCTTATCATTGCATCAAGCATAAGGGGCTATTAAAAAGTCATTCTATCACTTTCTAACATGTGATAATTTTAAAAGCTATCCACTTATTATGTCTGAGAGAGAGGGAATGAGAGAGAGAGAGAGAGAGAGAGAGAGAGAGAGAGAGAGAGAGAGAGAGAGAGAGAGATCTTTCCATGAGGTATTATAAGCACCTATTTCCACCACGGCCCCTGACCCGCTTAGAGCTGCATGATTGTGCCTCTGACAGGCAATCCAGCTGTCAATCAGGTGCTTTGGCAATCAAAATATGAAATACCCCTCATTATAAGGCCAAGTCAAGATTGCTCATGTTTTTGCTCTGTGTTTGTACAAGTAGTTCCAACTCAAGAAGAGGCAATTATTGCCTAGCCTCACTGGTATGGTAACCAGGGTCATGCAGTCCACCCAGTTATGATGTTGAAGGTCAATTGCTCCACTGAATACACTGGTTAAATCCTCTACACTCAAACCAAAAGAATGTATTTTCCACATGAGTGGCCGTCATGCTGAATGGCTATTAAGGGGTACGTACCAACAAGTTTGGCCAGTGGGCAAGTTGACCCTTAGAATAGCAGTGCCATTTATTGGCCAGACCCGCAGAGCAGCATGGTTGGTTTAATTGTTGCCAAGTGCTATTTACAGTTTTGGCCTTCGTTTTACCGTGACAATCATTATAATTCATGAATTCTTTATGGCTCTTGGGAGGGGAGGGTTTTCAGTGATACAAACTTGTTCTGTGCTTTGTGGTGCTTTAGGCGACACAAGTGTACCTATGTGAAGTGCCACATTATTTAATCAGCAACAGAACAGCAC
The DNA here is from genome assembly GCA_963942565.1 of Maea johnstoni. Classification (NCBI taxonomy): domain Eukaryota; kingdom Metazoa; phylum Annelida; class Polychaeta; order Spionida; family Magelonidae; genus Maea; species Maea johnstoni. Next base: position 5,499,865 of record OZ012684.1, on the reverse strand, counting down.
TAGATATTGAGCCACTGAATGAGTCCCATCCCCTGCATCTACCGAAGGGGAACAGTGATTATAGGAATTCCAGCTTTCAACTGGTTCTCTCCACTGACCACAAATAGAAATTAGGGTCAAACTTGTTAGACTGGTCTTGGTATGGATATGAGGGTCTTAGGCCTAAAAAAAAAGTTGTTTGTTTCCTGTAACCCTACCCTAATAAGTTTTTATACAAAAAAATCCCTACCCTATCAACGAAAAACATGCATAAAACGCACATTTTTGACCAAATAAATAGTGAAAAAAATGTTTTACTGACCTACCTACCCTATTTTTTTTCAGACCATTACAGGAAACAAACAATCTTTTTTTCTAGGCCTTATTATTCTGTCAGCAAGGCCTGTGATATAGTGCTGCGTTTGGAAGGTCCACAGCTAGGAACAATTCTTTTCAAAAGTCGTCTTCCTGGTCCGAAGCAATTAAGTCTGGGTCAGATGAAGAAAACTGAAATGTACTGGTTTAATAATTCTTGCACTAGTTCTCTTATTGTTGTAGTGTAATGTATACTATGTCACTAAGAAAACTGTATGGCGTGGAGACTAATATCTTAAATCCTATAAACCCTGACTACAAATGTGTATTCTGTATACAAAGGGCCTCAAAGCCTTACAGACCATGTTTAAAGCTGCTTGTCCTAAAGAGGATTAAGACATTAAATGAGTTCTTGTTGTACTCCAGTACAAATTCAAAGCAGTCTGGCTATCAAACCAACTCACACCCTACCTAAACTGTAGACAAGCTCCCAGTATAGCTGATAAAGAGCTCCTTTTCCTCTCCTGATCCCTATCTTTTACCTTACAGCCAGTTGGGGGTTCTCAGGGTCAATGTAGATGGCGTCAGGGGTAGTCCTGAACCACCTCAGCTTTAAGTAAGGTGACTCATTATTGGCTGCATGCATGTGGCGAGCAGTTAATTATAGAACTGAATGGGTATTGACTCCTAGATATTGTTATACAATTAAGATTAGTAAAAATAAACACTTTTTCTTAAATTGTATATTCTCTTTTAATTACACCCCTTATATCAATATTTTCTATTGAAGTATACACATTGGGAGTTTCCTATTGGTAATATGATGCTTCTGGTTATAGTTATCATTGATGAGTTGATCTTTGAAATTTGATTATTATTTTGCTCAAATATAAATATTGGAAGCATATATATAGGGGCGAATGTATGGACTTGGTTTGGGCTGTCATAAGCCAATAATTTTTGATATAATGATAATTGATAATCAGAGGGAATTGTGCTATAGGATATATAATATGGACTGTTTGTACTGATGATTATATCAATAGCATATACACCTTCCAAATAATTAACTCTTTGACTAATTTATTTATTTATCATACATTTTCAAATAAATATATGTTTATAAAATCATTGAGTATTTTTCTACTTTTTCATATGAATGACAACCCAACTCCTATATGTATCTCTCTAGTATCTGAGCCATTCATTTTCACAAAATAACATGTAACAAATTTGGCCTAATGATTACACCTGTTGCTTCTGATATCATGTATTTCATACTTTATTACTTCACATTAACCCCTTGGCCACAATTTATCTCACTATCTACCTAACAGACATGTTGAATTCTTGATGGCCAAGTGGATTTTGCATTCGGCTGACTTCTCAGGTGTTATAAGTTCAAATCCTTGGGTGGGCCATTTTATATTGGTTCATTTTAGTGTGCAAATATATTAGTGCCAGTCAATTACTCAGTAAATTGAAGGCTCTGGCTGTGGTATTTTTGGTCTGCTGTAGATAAATGACATGGTTGCATATTCTATGGGGCTGTCACTGTTACAGTCCGGATCGATGGATCAACATATTTCAGGTGATGATAATCAGATCAGTAAAGTCCTGAAATATCAATTCGGTCTTTTAACTTCCCGCCCTTTCACACCAAAGTACTTCCCTGGAGTTCCCTTGTGTTGTTTGCTGGCTTGAGAAGCTTCCCGAAAAGCATAGCAAGTATGCTTAATGTATTTTTTGAAGTTTCTCTGTGCTAGCTGTTGACAGAACCTTCACTGTGTTGGGCCATATTAATCTTTATTGATAAATGCTTCAATACTTAATATATATGTAAAAATATATTCCAGTGTTTTCCTTCCTGACGGATTCAATTGAAGCAGCACACTGAAGCTGCAAATATTTTTTTGATTATCAGATCATAATAAATCAGATAGCAATGACAGCCTTAATATCCTGCAGTGGCAGCATATGTGTTTTATGAATAACATTCTGAATATGTTTACTGTATCACTCAACAATGCAATTTATGATGTATTGTGTGCAGTACAGATAAGAGTACAACAGAGACTAAGATAAGAGACAGGTTACAAGTGTATAACATAGAAATATTTGTGGAGTTTAGATTTTGCACATTTTTATTTGAAACTGTGTCCTTGTAACGCTTCTTTACCAAACAGATATTTCCCACATATACTTTTCCCCCTATCATTTGAAAGTAAAAGGAGCTATGATGGTTATTTACTTCAGGACTATGGGTAGAAAGCAGACCTTTTATGATGGAGCTGAAGGATCTCCCAGGGGTGTCTGCCATATTCCTATGCACACTCCATTCTGCAAAGAAACAAGGAAGGTACGTCCAAGAAATTTGGTCCTGTTGAAAATTTTCGTATTTCTACCCAGATTCCTAGGGTGATTTAAATTAATTATATTGAAAATTTACAGCATATTAAAATGTCCTAGAATTCATTTATTCTAATTATGAATTGCAGCTTTGTGATGGATGATCGGATTTGTATAAACTGGAGCAGGATTTCTCTGTAGAGACATTTTTTCTCCTTAACCAAGAAGCCATTTTTGATAAAAACTGAAAAAATTTTAAAAAGGGGTATTGCATTTTCTGGACAACATTTTCTATTTTTCTATGTGTTGGGTGTTGATTGTGTATTGGGTGTGTTGTCCACAGATCCTGACTGAAGTGACACAGGAGCTTGGCATCACGTGTGCTGAGTCGGGCACCGTACTGACCATCGAGGGCCCCAGGTTCTCTAGCAGGGCCGAGAGCAAACTCTGGCACTCCTGGGATGCTGATCTCATCAACATGTCCACGGTACCTGAGGTATGCTCAAATACACACACATATCAACATGTCCACGGTTCCTGAGGTATGCTCAAATACACACACATATCAGCATGTCCACGGTTCCTGAGGTGTGCTCAAATACACACACATATCAACATGTCCACAGTTCCTGAGGTATGCTCAAATACACACACACATATCAGCATGTCCACGGTACCTGAGGTATGCTCAAATACACACACATATCAACATGTCCACAGTTCCTGAGGTATGCTCAAATACACACACATATCAACATGTCCACAGTTCCAGAGGTATGCTCAAATACACACACATATCAACATGTCCACAGTTCCTGAGGTATGCTCAAATACACACACATATCAACATGTCCACAGTTCCTGAGGTATGCTCAAATACACACACACATCAACATGTCCACAGTTCCTGAGGTATGCTCAAATACACATACATATCAACATGTCCACAGTTCCTGAGGTATGCTCAAATACACACACACATCAACATGTCCACAGTTCCTGAGGTATGCTCAAATACACACACATATCAACATGTCCACAGTTCCTGAGGTATGCTCAAATACACACACATATCAACATGTCCACAGTTCCTGAGGTATGCTCAAATACACACACACACATATCAATATGTCCACAGTTCCTGAGGTATGCTCAAATACACACACATATCAACATGTCCACAGTTCCTAAGGTGTGCTCAAATATAAACACATATCAACATGTCCACAGTTCCTAAGGTGTGCTCAAATATAAACACATATCAACATGTCCACAGTTCCTGAGGTATGCTCAAATACACACACATATCAACATGTCCACAGTTCCTGAGGTATGCTCAAATACACACACATATCAACATGTCCACAGATCCTGAGGTATGCTCAAATACACACACATATCAACATGTCCACAGTTCCTGAGGTATGCTCAAACACACACACATATCAACATGTCCACAGTTCCTGAGGTATGCTCAAATACACACACATATCAACATGTCCACAGTTCCTGAGGTATGCTCAAATACACATACATATCAACATGTCCACAGTTCCTGAGGTATGCTCAAATACACACACATATCAACATGTCCACAGTTCCTGAGGTATGCTCAAATACACATACATATCAACATGTCCACAGTTCCTGAGGTATGCTCAAATACACACACATATCAACATGTCCACAGTTCCTGAGGTATGCTCAAATACACACACACACATATCAATATGTCCACAGTTCCTGAGGTATGCTCAAATACACACACATATCAACATGTCCACAGTTCCTGAGGTATGCTCAAACACACACACATATCAACATGTCCACAGTTCCTGAGGTATGCTCAAATACACACACATATCAACATGTCCACAGTTCCTGAGGTATGCTCAAATACACACACATATCAACATGTCCACAGTTCCTGAGGTATGCTCAAATACACACACATATCAACATGTCCACAGTTCCTGAGGTATGCTCAAATACACACACATATCAACATGTCCACAGTTCCTGAGGTATGCTCAAATACACACACATATCAACATGTCCACAGTTCCTGAGGTATGCTCAAATATAAACACATATCAACATGTCCACAGTTCCTGAGGAACGTTTAAATACACACACATATCAACATATCCAGGGTTCCTGAGGTAGGCTCAAATAAACACTCATAGGCACAGGCCACAATATCACTGTTTTATCAGCTTTTCCCACCACAATAATAGGAATCTGGAAGTACATGAATACTTATAACCATGATTTTCTATTGAGATGTTATCTCTATATGACCTTCTAATCAGTAGGTTAGAATGGTCTGTTATTGTCCATTTCAACTCATTTTAAGGTTAAAAAAATGAGAAATGCTGGTTGGTAATGTGTTGCCGTGTATGTTTTAATTAAACTAAATGTTTTACCTAGGCTATTAGGGCTTATAAGAGTAGTTATGGCACATATTTAACAGTATTGCAAATTGCATAGTGTTAAGGGTCATTAGAAAATACGAGTGTCTATTTACAAATAACGTTTCTTGTTAGGGTTTGACTTGTTTTCTCTAGAGATATTCAAAAGTTGTGAGACAATTCTATGTAACGTATTCTTGATCCATATCTCTGTTTATATTCATCCATATCATCATCATCTGTTTTTTACTAGGTGGTCCTTGCCAAAGAAGCAGGTTTATGCTATGCTTCAATTGCCATGGCAACAGACTATGACAGCTGGCGCGATGGTGATGACGCTGTAAGTGTGCATGACCTTAATACTTAATATGAATTGTATATATGTGCAATATATGGCTGGTTGATCAATTAGAGAATTGGTATAAAGTGACATAGTGCATTCCTTTGTAGCAAAAATTGAATGAATCTGTGAGAACTAATTGAAATGCTAAACTTTTTACATTGCATTAACTATTTTTGCTTATAGCATGCAATTTTTTACTGATAAAAGAGTTTTAAAATGAAAGCAATTATGTTATGATTGTCTCCGGAAATAAGGATTTGTTTAGAAGAAATCATGTTGACTTGAATGTTGATATGTCCAGTGATAACCATTGCCTAATTCTTACACCAAATTAAAGTTATCTAACAAGTATCGGACAGAAAGGGTAGTAGTCCAATAAAGTGAATCATATCTTCTTGTTTAATTATTGTCAACAAAATTCTCCATTAATACTTCCATGTGAACAGTCCACTATGAAATAACCATTTAGATGCTAGGAAACATTTGATTAAAAATGAGAATAGCACATACATTTGCATAAAACTTGAAGGATAATGTAGGCTGATTCAGATAAGTAATTTTCAATCAAACATTTTTCACAGTTTTCTGTCTTTTGAAAGATATTAAAATAGTCAGACCGTTTTGGGCTGCAACATGCATGATTGGGTTACCAAATAGCTCCATGGTTTAGACTTGTGGGGTGAAACAGACTCAACTCATGGGTCAAAAGTTAGTGAGCTCATGAGCTTAAGTTTTTGTTAGTGCAGCTCTTTAAGGTTAAACGTAAGGGTAAAGAAATTGATATTATATCAATTATGTGAATGTATCATTAATTCAAGAAACCATCTCAACATACCTTTCATGATATTCTTTAACCCTTATGCTGCTGGTGGCTAATTCAGCCAATACATAATAATGCGAAAACCGTTAAAAATGACCGAAACCCTGGCAATGGGTACTCATCTGAAAGTACTCAACGAGAGCTTTCCAATGAATACTAACATGACAGGGTTTAGATGGTTTTCAAAAATCTTCAAGACATTGTTCTTTGCATGGCAGTTGACTTAGCATTGGAAGGGTTAACTAAATCAATTACAAAACATATTTTATATGAGTGTCTACTAGTATGTGATCTTTATGGTGCATTGTGCCACTCAGGTGAGAATTTGAATGTTCCTCATACTTCAGGAGCATGTGAATGTGGAGAGCGTGCTGAAGACCTTCAGGCAGAATGCTGAGAAGGCCGTGAGGATCCTGCTGACCGCCATACCCAGGATAGCAGAGAAAGACTGGACAGACATACTCAAGGAGAACCAGGTAACATGAAATTCACTTAATACATAGGTATGGTTAATGAATACCTAACACTATACTTTTCCAAGGATAGCAGAGAAAGACTGGACAGACATACTCAAGGAGAACCAGGTAACATGAAATTCACTTATAACAGAGGGATGGTTAATGAATTCTTAACACTGCCTTCCCTAGGATAGCAGAGAAAGACTGGACAGATATACTGAAGGAGAGGAGCTAACATGAAATTCACTTATAACAGGGGTAAAATGATGAGTGAGTATCAATATTTCTATACATGGATAGTTAACAAGACTAATCAGGTATGATCAAAGAGAACCAGGTAACAGAAAATACATCTCTAACATAGGTTAAATGATAAGTGAATAGTAAGTAACATGTAAACCCCAAGATAGCTGAGAATTAGGACTAGTGCAACATACTGAAAGAGAACTAGATAACAGGGTTATGATCCATCTAACATATATTTATTTTACATATGACAATCTTCTTTTATATTCAAAGTTTTATCAAATTTGTAGTTATGTAAGCGAATTGAGGACTTTGTTTTGGGCCTGTTCATTTTGACTGCTGCCTTTCTTGCTATTCTACTTTGATTGCTTCTACTACTCTGCTTATCATATTTTAGGCTACAGTCAGTTCATCTATCATGTGATCTGCTGCTAAACCAACATTTGCATAAGTGAGGTAATTATCATCTATTTATTATATTTTTGGATGCATGTTTAGATTTCCATTTTGGGATTTTATCTTCAATCCTCCTATGATTTAATGGGTTGAGCATATATGATTTTAATTGATTAATGGTTGGAAATAGTTGTTTTGGTGTCTGACCAGAAGTCATTGACAAACTGGTGCTAGTGAGGATGTTGAATGATACGCGGGACGTTTGTAGTAATACAAGTGTCTTTGATTCCTCATTAATAATTCCATTCTCATGCTTGATTTATCTGGATTTATACTTGCCAAAGACCCATGCAGTTATTGATTTTAAAAAGTCTTGTAAATATTTTGTCTAGGTTATAATTTCAATTGTTCAATGGCTCAGCAGAGTACAGAATGCTGCCTTTCATATCTTGATATTTTGTTTTAACTTCTTCATACAATGTTTTTCTATTGTTCTATTTTCTAAAGGTCCATACCTATTCACAGATGCCAAGGAACAAATCAGATTTTATACAAAAAATGAACTTCCCCAAACTATGATGAGGCGGATGCCATAGGTTTAATTGATGCGTTTCCTCTTCAAGGGAACTCAATCTCTTCCTTCAAATACAGGTTTTACCTACACTTATAGATATTTACTATGATGCTAGACCTTTTGGGGAACTAGTCCATCTGTGCTTAAATTCTCCCTGTAAGGATATCAAATGAAAGGTTTTCATCAAAATTGTCAGACTTTGCTTGTTAAGCATCAATGTGTGAAAGCTTCACAGGATAATTGGGAAAAGCGCATTAATGTGTAAAAGCTTCACAGGGTAATTGGGAAGAGGCAGGGACTTAGCCAGGACCCGTCCTACCTGTATTTTGGACTGGCAGTTTTTTGAAAACTTGCTTTTTGGACAGGCAAAAATTTCTATGAAGAATTTTCAATTTTGATTATTATTAACCAAATATTTACCTAACAACCATCCTCTATGACATGGCTGATTTGTAAATTGCCCTTTTTGACACAACAAGCTATTAAATGTAGTTGGTATGAGGATTTGAAGTAGCTGACTAACTAAATCTGGACGGGCAAAAATTTTGAAATTTCTGCTTTGGACAGGCATTTTTAAAATCCTGGCTAAGATCCTGGGAAGAGCACATTAATATGTTAAAGCTTCATAGGGTAATAGGGAAAAGCGCATCAATGTGTTAAAGCTTCACGGGGTAATAAGGAAAAGCGCATAGATGTGTTAAAGCTTCACAGGGTAATAGGGAAAAGCACATACATGTGTTAAAGCTTCACGGGGTAATAGGGAAAAGCACATAGATGTGTTAAAGCTTCACAGGGTAATAGGGAAAAGCACATAGATGTGTTAAAGCTTCACGGGGTAACAGGGAAAAGCGCATCGATGTGTTAAAGCTTCACAGGGTAACAGGGAAAAACGCATCGATGTGTTAAAGCTTCACAGGGTAACAGGGAAAAGCGCATCCATATGTTAAAGCTTCACGGGGTAACAGGTAAAAACGCGCATTGATGTGTTAAAGCTTCACGGGGTGATAGGGAAAAGCGCATCGATGTGTTAAAGCTTAAAGTCACATGGTAATTGGGAAAAGCGCATCAAGGTTGTGATTGTGGTTGTTTGATTTATTTACATCTTCCGCATATGTGTGATCTGACAGATATGGAAGTATTTTTATACATAAGCAGTATTTAAAGAAGTATTTGGTAGAAAATTTTAGTTTGTACTGGTTTCAAATATTTGTCATACATTACTCTTCTTGCAAAGTTACGTACAAAGTTGCAGGACCATATGCTAATGGGTCGCTCTACTTAATTATCGTATTTCAGTGCATTACATAGATTTGCATTAATGTTAAAGGAGTATCGTTGGTTTGGTTCTCATTAATATCTCTAATGCTTTTCAGAACATAATTTTTTTCAGAATACTTATTTTTTCTTTAAAATACCCATTCTGTTGGAATACTGGATCTGTTTAAGAAATGCCAAGACTGTACTTTACCTTTTAAACTAAAGACCCCTACAGCTTCCTACCAACAACTCGATCTCCTTCAAATAGTTTGTAATATTATTCTTAATTACGATGTATTGTCAAAGGTACCATAGATCCATACAACAATGTCTTGATTCGACCTAAAGGTGAACATTTCATACCAGTCCCTTAAGTCTTTCTATTCTCATGTACTTAATGTATTGTGGGACATGTCAATAGGTTGTTATCCTGTTGTTTGTTGAAGATATGTTGATTTTGATATAAAGGTCCGGGTAATGTACATTGTGGTCTATAGATAGTGAATCGCAGTTTGCTGAACTATCACACGGAAAATTAAGACAAAGTCTTGTCAATAGGACTACCAAATTGAAGCTTCATTTTTGACCAATGATGCAAATATAAAGTAACTACACAAAACACGCCAAAAGGAATTTTGGAGTAGGCCCTTTTAAAATATTAGTGTTGATATGCTATGGGCAAATCATGTATGCTGTATTTGATTTCCCATTTGAATTGTTCTCCATGAAAAGTATCAGTCTACCACCAAGCCTATTTTAGAGAATGGGGATTTTCAAAAGGAACTGCTTGTACACCTTATTCAATGCAAAAGGTCAATTTATGTTTTCCCTGTATGGAACATTCCGTTAATTACCGCATTGCTTGAATAGTGGTATGATTTATTAGAGTATAACTTTCAGGTCATTGTTGTAGCATTTATTGGAATGATTGATGACAGCTGTATGCCTTAAACATTTGTACTTGAAACATCTAATTTAGTATGGATACTTAATATATGGAAACTATTTAGCTATATATATATATATATATATATATATATATATATATATATATATATACATATATATATATATATATATATATATATATATATATATATATATATATATATATATATATATATATATATATATATATATATATATATATATATGTGTGTGTGTGTATGTAAGCATATGTGTGTATATATGTATGCAGCTAGATCAGTATTTAGAATTTGAATATTCATGGGCATAATGATGTTTATAATGTTGAATACACATTTTGATTTTGTATATACCGGTGATTTAAATCATGATTCAACGGTCATACTGACTGATATGTTGACTATTGACATGATTATGCTGTGATTTTTCCTTCCTGCTTCTTGAAAAGTGGCTTAAGTTAAAGGTGACAGGCATACAAATTACAGCACTGACCTGCCACTCAGCTGTTAGCTATGGATATATGTACATACATGTATTTCATGTAATGTGATGTCTCAAATTAAAGGGCATGTGAAGGTAAAGGGGTTTAACGCTATGTGGAGGCATAATTTCATGGTGATATTTTTATTTGTAACAAAAATGGCGGTGATGTATGGAACAAGTCTCAAGATAAGCAACCAATAAAGAATCGACACTTTGGTTACAGTTCACAATTGTGTTTGTCTTTATTCATCACCCTCAACCAACAGTGCGCCATATCCCTCTGCCGTGTGGGATATGGGTGACTTAGGGTGGATATCAGGCGGGTTTGCACTTTCAAACAAGGTGTAACTGATGATATGACTTAAAATGCCCTCTCTTGGGCGACTGGTGAGGGTCTAACCAAGAGAATCCTTGCCCATTACCTGCTGACCCCCATGTTAACCCAGCACTTTTCAGAAATCCATCTTCTTTTTGAAGTTTATTGCTAACATCTTATTATTGTCTGTATTGACCTATTACAATTTCTGTCCTCAGTCCTGCCTGGCAAAGGTCTATTACTCCCAGCCTTTTAGGCCGGTAAAATGGGACATCTCACACTTTAGAAATATTAGTTAAACCTAGCAGGGAACATGGAGTGAGTGCTTTAGTTTCCATTGTGACAGTTTCATAGAATGTGAATAAGATAAACAGTCTGACTCTTAAATTTATACGGTCATACTAACAGGAAGGAATTTAAGCCCTGACCAGAAGGAAATGCCACTACCCTATAATAATGTGAAACACCAGGGAACCACTTCCTTTCTTAAGTTCTCTATACTCAAATCAGTGATTATTGATGACCAAGCAGCACTAATCAGAAACGTATTCCTTCATGCAGTGATCTGCTCCTTTGACAAATACTTCTAGGTACCCCAAGTACTTATGGTACAGGCCTATCAAGGGGAACTTGATAAATAAAAGAAATTCTTATGTGGAGGGCTAAAATAAAAAGGTGTTCTTGTAGTGACTATTTGAAATGTGTTTGTGAATTGGGTTACAATTAGAAGTTGGTTTTATGAGTTTTCTCTTTAAGGAGCGAACTTATGCATAAACATATGTCAAAGATAAACAAAGTCAGAACAATTACAAGTTGCTATTCGGATCATGATCAGCAATGAATTTGTCATGAGCCCAAAAAATGAAATAAAAAAGATTTAAAGACAAAATGGAATAAAACTGAATCTTAGAGACTTAAAGGTTGAAGTAAACCAAAGCCAAGCAAACCATACAATCCGATTAACATGTTCACGCTATTGACGTCCCTCTTGTTAATGCTTACACATTTCATTTTAATTACTGTGATAGCGTATGGGACATTTAAGCTCTGAGATTCAGATTAGAACCCTGTGCCTTAACCCTTATGCTGCTGGTGGCTAATTTGGCCAATACGAAATAATGCAAACATCTTGAAAAATGACTGAAACCTGGGCAAATGGGTACTCATCTGAGAGTTCTCTGCGAGAGCTTTCTAATGAGTACCAACATGACAGGGTTTGGATGGTCTTTAAAAAGCTTTGGACGAAAGTAGCCTCGGCATTGGAAGGGTTAACCTCCAGAGGAAATGTGCAAGATATATACATGGTGCCGATTACACTTAATTATCTCTTTATAACACATGTTGCAAAGGAGTTGTAAAGGTGCTTATTGTTGTTTAGTACATTTGGCTTTTTTTCTTTGACAATAAATTCTAGAAGGTTATGGAGAGGTCTAATAACTACTAGAAGTTTCTCCTCAATGTCGATAAACAGTAGAATACCAAAAGAAAGGAACGAAAGAACAGGGTTTTACTTCCATTTCAACAACTTAGGTCATATTGCGACGAGATTAAAAACCAGAACTGGGAAGAAATTCCCTTCTCTTTGTGAATAGTTCCAAGGGGTCATTTAGTTGCAGAAGGACCATAGGCAGCCTCCACAACGCCACACATCTATTTAGCGAAGGGGCTCACCCCTTTATGGGTTCCAATGGAGAATTAAATTGAACCTGCGAACCCACTCTTGGAAACCAGGCATCACAACCACTAGGCCACAGTGGAATATCAGAATGATCCATATTATTGATAAAAACAAGTGAACAACAGATGATTCTAGAGTGTACTTCCGCACTATCTAATCAACCTAAAATATCCGACTTTCAGCTGTGCTGAGATCAACTTGGCTACCGTACAAGTACATCACTAAACGTGTTCCTTCCACTGGGCTAAGTTCAGCTGTTTTAACACTCGTTCACTTTAAACCGAGGCATACAAATATGATTTTTATTTGCATATGAACATAGTCTCTCTCTTTCTCTCTCTCCCTCTCTCTCTCTCTCTCTCTCTCTCTCTCTCTCTCTCTCTCTCTCTCTCATTATTCAAGAGAATACCTCTAAGAACAATTTCCAACCCTGTGGCTTGAAGCATGAAACGTATACATTGGTATTATTGTTGTTGTTGATGTTCTGTTTTTTGTTGATCAGTAAAAACTTAAGCAGTGAGGAATCTGAAATTTACTTCTTATTAGACTTGTCAACGATATCCCTAAGGTTACTCTGAACCTGCAGTGATAATCACCTGTGTGAATAATGAGGAAATTTCATTAGAGTGGTAAGTTGTAGATATTGAAATGAAATAGAATATGGGTTGACAAAGGACGGTTGGCTATGGTGTTCTCTGCCTGATAACACTCAAGCATCTAGAGATACACCTGGTTACATGATTATGCTGCTGTGAGGTATGTTTTGGGATGGGGCTTTTAACTTGACGCAAATGTTCATCCCCGGCGTGCAGCGCCGCAAAAGTGAAACGGCAACAAGTGTAATTAATTGAACCCAGGAATAGCAAGTTCATAGTAAAGGCAAAATTGGATTGCGATGCCACAAAGTTGACGACATGTAAAGGCGTATTGATATAATTACTATTGTTCATTTATTTGAAAAGGCATTAGATTGATAGATCAAAAACAAATTTTGAGCTATTTTGGCGCTCCTAATTGGGTTCTAACGACATTCCAGTGATGCCGAGCTCTTTGGGAGTAGTTAGACAACAGGCGCCATATTTGATTTGGATATTTACCGGCTCGCATGACGAAGGTAGGTCATAATCAGTTTCGGGCCGTATGTAAATATGTGGGATCATGGAGAAAAGTGGCGCAGAGGTCCTTTTCAAAGATTTACTCCGGTTGTCAGTCACGTAAATGACAAGACTAAACTCGGAATGCTAGGAACGATCCCAAATAGAGTTACGGGATTTCATCAATATAGTTCTCTTTTCAAACATCACTATCATACACAATTCGCCGTGGCCGAATCGCTAGAGCGCTTGCCTACGAGACATGGGATCGCGGAATCGCTTCCTTCTGCCCGCAGCTAACACTATCTTTTCCACCTGCCCAGTGCTTCGTGTGGTACTAGGAAATATTACCTACTCTAATTAACGGTGGCATTATTTTTACTTTACTAAAATGAATTGTTGGTCAAATCCGCTGATCCCAGAGAGAATGTCTGCCTGAATTACCGTTCGCTATAAGGGCCGATGACTTTATGTTGGGCCTTGACTAAAAACGATCTTTTATCTTTGAGTTATAATAAACATTTCCACAGTTGTGAAGTTGGGAATTTCTTCGAGAAAATCTATAGTTTAATGGATGTAAGTAATGCCTAGCCTTCATATAAAAATTGAGCTCTGTGAAGTTTAATGGGTGTAAGTATTAATCTATATCTGTTGATGAAGGAAATGTTCCATTAAGTTCCCTATGACGTTGGTATTGTCACTTGCATGCACACTTGCTGCACATGACTATTACTTTATGCAACTCCCACCCATTTACCTCCTATCAGCCCTTTCACACGTCCCTACGTACTGAGCAGTGCCCTATCCATGTACCTACCACCTGTACTTTGGGCTTGGATCCGTGCGCCCGCCACTCACTTTTTGGGCGCACGGATCCTTACTACATCGACAACTTCTACTCCTCCCGCGGCCTTTAGCGGCCTTTAGCGCCCTGCCGCAACACTTGCCTTCCCCCTTCTCTGTAATTGTACTGTCCTCCCAGTACCTCTTTCAACGGGGCCCTATCTGGGTTGCAGTTAGTAGTAGTGATCACCTTAAGGCTAGCATGTGTGTTGAAGTACTTCACGGGCTAGTTTATGCGCTGTCTTAATCTACAATGAGTCAAGGTGTTGAAAGTTCATATGAGGTAGCTTGTGGGTTAATTCTTTTAACTTGTGTTTCTCTCTGCCTTGCCTTTATTTCACTAGTTAGCCTATACAAAGTGTACATTGCCTGAAGACACCCACATGCCATATTAATTGAGGAATTTCGCGAACTCGCAAAATAAGGAATCTTCCTTTCAATATATATTTTTTAAATTACTAATAAGTTTCTAATAATGTTAATATTCAAACCCTTTTTGTTCAATCAGAAAACAAGAAAAAATAGATTGAAAAGTTTCAACTACATTGAGTAGTCTACTATATTGCAAAATAGTTATGCATTTCATTTTGCCACAAACATACGTTTAGTGCCTTCCCAAATTTCCAAAGGCCGTTGGGTCTCAGGCAAAGTCACTGACTGCTTGCGGTCTGTACGTGGAATGGGTATGTGAGAAGACTACCAGTGACTTATCGCCAAATAGTGGGTTTCTCCGAGCACTGAGAAATTACCTCTCAAACAGAAAGCAAAAGGTTAGGATTGGTAATAACTGTAGTGAGTGGCAAAACATCACCAAAGGTGTACCCCAGGGATCTATACTCGGCCCAATTTTATTCAACATTTTCCTAAATGACATTTTTGCATCTTTAAATGAAACAACTCTTTATAACTACGCAGATAATAATACAATCTGCAACAGTGATGAGAATATTGAAAATGTCAAGTCACACCTAGTAAGTATGGCTAAAATTGCTATCGGCTGGTTCTAAAGGAACTGCATGCAAGCAAACCCTGAACATTTTCAGGCAACTTTTCTTGCCCCTGTTCACAAAAAGGTGCAAACAGACTTCTCCATTGACAACATCAACATCAATCTTGAAAAATCTGTAAAACTTTGAGATGTGAATTGGATGACAAACTGAAATTTGACATTCAAGTATTCTCAATGTGTTTAAGAAGGCTGCAAAACAACTTAATGCTCTTAAGAGAATTGGTCACCTCTTAGACCAATCCAGCAGACTGACAATTTTTCGCGCTTACTTAATGTCAAATTTCAACTACTGCCCCCTTGTATGGCACTTCTGCTCCAAGAAAAATCTTTCCAAGCTAGAGAGGATACAGGAACGAGCCCTACGCTTTGTTTACAGGGATTACAAAAGCAGCTATGAGGAGCTACTAGACCAGGCTAAACTACAAAGCTTACCTCTAGGTAGACTGAGATCCCTAGCTACAGAGATCCACAAAGCTGTCCATGGAGGGGCCCCTCTCTATGTCAGCTCTCTTTTCACAGAGAGAGAATCGGAATACAGCCTTAGAAGGAACCACTCTCTAATATAACACCATCTCCTTTGGAAAGCAATCTATTAGATATCCCGGACCTAAAGTATGGAACTCCCTACCTAACAACCTGAGACAAACAACATCACTAAAAGAGTTCAAAAACCTAATATCAACTTGTCTGGAACTAACTGTACCTGCTCTCTCTCTCTCTCTGCTGCTTTAAGTAATACCAGTAAACGAGCAGAAGTATCTGCTATCATAGTTTTACGTCAAAATCATAAACGTATGTCCTGAAAGACTAAAGATATTACTCATTGTCAATTAATGTGTGCCAACCTACTTCCCCTCTACTTATCTTTTATATTGCTGTTACACCATGTATGTTATATTTTGAATTGTTATTTTGTGGTCGGCCAAGAGCCCTGGCAGCTCGTGTTTACTATGTAAAATTATTACCGACTTGAAATAAAGATATCTATCTATATCTATGACTACCCGTTTGCGAATTACATTGTTCGCCACTTTGGCGCCACCTATGTCGACGGCAGTACTGGTGACCCCACTGTTTTATTTTAGATATTCAAAGGGGACCTGGCAATGAAAGCCTGTGCAAGGTTTGACGAAGTTCTTATTGCAGGGTATTTTTTGAATGGACTTTCAATTTTAGATGTGTGAAATTTGCAAATTTAGCGCCACTTTGGCGCCACCTATATGGACGGGATGACTGGTGACCCCCCTTTTAATTTTGGATTTCGAAAGGGGATCTTACAATCTTAGAAGACCATTCTTTTCTTAATCCAAGTTACAATGAAAGGTTATGCAAGCTTTCATGTAGCCTGGTTCTCAGGCTGTGTTAGGTATAATGCCCCCACCACTATACATACTAAGTAGGTTTGATGTCTCTCTCAAACTAAAGATGGAAGCACTGTTTTCATGAGTTACGGTTGAGTTGCGGTTGAGAACACGTGAATCAGACTAGAGCTCAAGTGTGTCCCCCTTGAGGATTTATTCAGAACTAATACTGGAGTGAATTCAACTCAAGTCTGATCAGTGAAAGAGCCAGAAATCACAGACTTGTAGCAAGTCTAGCTTTCATGGAATTCTTAGTGTGGGATATATTTTAATTTAAATAGATTTTAAGTTTTAGATGCCACTGTCAGCTTGTCGAGTACCCGACTATGCCATTAACCCTTCTGCTATTGCTTCTTTCATCCAAAGAACAAGCATGCAACTATTATCTTGGTAACCTTCTAAACCCTTTCATGTTGGTATTCATTGGACAGTTCTCGCTGAATACAGTTAAAAGATTCCCCAAGTGCCAGGGTTCTAGTCATTTTTTAATTATTTTTTTGCATTATTTTGTAAATGATACATATCCACCAGCAGCATAAGGGTTAAGTAGTAGATACTTGGCTATATGTCATCCATTAGTGGGGGGAGGGGGACATTGCACATATGTTACAGAAGGTGCTTCGCCCAACTTCAACGCCTGAAATGACTGGAGAAGATACTGCACAGAACTACCGACTTCTCCTAAAAATGCGCTTTTGATATAAAGGGGAAATTGATACTACGAAATTAAGAAAAGAATCAGAAAGAATAACGCTTTAGTTCATTAACTTATACTCCACAAGAAATCAAAGCAACCATTCTGAAAAGAAATGTGTATTTTAATTACTAGTTACATGGACTCAAATCTTCTTATAAAAAAGAAGTTTCCAACAGCGTCCATGTATTGAGTAATGGGGGTTGGTTAGACAAATTCTCTTTTTAGGCGCTGGCAGGCACCTGTGGCTAATTAACCAACAGGACATTCGTTATAAATGGTTATCATTCCAATGGCTTAGAGCAGATGTGCATCTCTTTCTTATGGGATATTAGTTATAATTAATTTGTTTATAACTCCTCAAATAGGTTAAAGCAGGGCATTCCCGGGTTTAATTGGATATCAATTATAACTATTATTCATCCAATATGTTAAAGCAGAGGTATCTATGGTTAAAGGTGTTGGATATTAGTTATAATTGATTTGTTAAGTTTATTATTTCTCCAACTTATATGTTAAAGCAGAGCTATCTCTGATTAAAGATTGGATATCAATTATAATTAATTTGTTTATTATTCATCCAACTAACAGGTTAAAGCACTGGCATAGATATATCTGGTTATGCGTGGATATCATTTATAATTGTATTGTTCCTCCAGTATGTTAAAGCAGAGATATCTATGGTTATAATCGGATATAAGTTATACTTGTATTCTACTTCTATTCCTCTGTGGTTATAGATAATGTACAGCAACAGACTTGGTGGTCGCAATATCACCAGTGTGAAAGATGTGCCGTACTACATAGGTGCATTGGCGCTACCTGGTGATGATTCTGTCACGTGACCCTTGTGGTCCAATCGCATGAATGGATACTAGACTAGGAAGTGAGTTTTGCTTTACTCTTGAATAGAGATCGCGGAACGCCTCCCCTGTTGCGGAGTGTTGGTCAGGCAAATGGGTCAAGCTCGACATAACAATTACTGACATCATCACGATATTCGCATCAGATACCGGTTAGCATACAGGAACATTGGTAACTCATCGGAGATATTGGACTGGATGCTGTCTAAAACATAAGCTCCATCTATGGACTTGTATTATGTACTAATAATGTAGTGTATACACACAGAGACTGAACATAAGTAACGATTAGAACAACTTCTTGAAAGTAGCTTCAAACCAGCCGAAGGAGTGAAGACGGAACTATGGGAAATTGGTTCTACAATGAAGGCCCAAAGTGGGCCTTTCTGGTACGTATGGAAGTGAATAGTTAATTGGCTATCCGCTCGCTTTACCTATTTACCTGTGACTGCATGTGTACCATGGAACATAACTTGGTACAGAATACGTCATGGTGTGCCATGATAGGTGTGTTGACATAAAATGTAAAAGAAACTCCCTGGTTTAAGAGAGCAGAGTGATTAAGGTTTTAACACTCTCCTATACGGAGTAATGCATGTTAGCATGTTGTTATTATTATTATTATTATTATTATTATTATTATTATCATTATTATTACTATTACTATTATTAGTAGTAGTATTAGTAATATTAGTATTATTAGTATTATGATATCATTATTATATCATTATTATGATGATGAGGATGATGATGAAAATTGATGATGATTAATGATAAAATCATTATATATCAAGATAATGATAATGATAATAATAATGATAATGATAATAATAATAATGATGATAATTATAATGATAATAATAATAATTATGGTAATATTTAACAAATATATAATAAAAATAATGTTAACAATGATAATTACAGTGGTTTGATAGTGTTAGCATTAGTGATATCAAATGGTGTTGATAGAGGTTCATCTGTAACAGGAACAAGAGTATTTCTGTTAGTGATTGTGTTCGTCAGCCGTCAGGTAGCGTTTCTGTAAGAGGTCTACCCTGCAATATAGGGCTGTATAGTCTAGTGCAGATCCAGGGGGGGGGGGTTGTAGGTTTTTTCCATGGAGGAATCTGGCTTTACCATCTTAGAAAAAATAGGTCTCCTCCAGTTTATTATTTTACTTTTCAGTAGAAACCTATGACTTTCAACCTTCTTGGGAGAAACTTTCCTTAGGATGAGAAAGCAACACATAGATTTAATGTGTGACAACTTTAAATCCTAGGTACACAGCTTTCCGTTTCCATTAGAAATATCAATTACCATTTCTGTGTAGAAATATATAAAACAATTACACAAATAGCCACTTTCAACACAGCCCTTGTTTTTGCATTTCTACTCGCCTCTGGTTCTACTTTTCAATGTTCACATTATGGCCAATTAAGACATTCGTTACCATTTACCAAGCAACAAGTGTCTAATATAAATATGTGAATGATTTCAGAATCATTTTATATCCAAATGGATGGGATCTTAAATTCAAATTTAAAAAAGGCTCACTGCTAAAAGGGTGCAATACAAAAGTTGCTAACTTACATGCTAATGACAAAGTGCATAGTACATGTACATGTAACGTCAAGTTGATCGTCAAAACCAGTGTAGTTCTGACAGTCACCTATAGATGGCAATCATGGCAAGTGCTATACTAGCCTTCCTATCTATTATGATTTGTCATATGTACTCCACTTAGTCTTTTTACCAACTGCTGAGATAATTGTACACACACTTACTTGACCTGGTAGGAGAATTACTTGAAAAGTTAGAGAGAGAGAGAGAGAATTCTAGGCTATAGTTCTACTGACTTCTACTTACGTCATGGCCCATGGGAAAAAACACATTTTAAGCATGCAAGCTAGGTTACCTACCCAGATGGTCATAAGACACTTTTATTTATGCTTATACTGCAGAATGCTGTTATGAAACTCAAGATTGTTTAATTTTGGCATTACTGGCTGTGGGTCAGGGTGGAGGTCAGCCATTCTCTTGAGTGAGCATACATACAGGGAGAGAGACTGGCCAGGCCTGATGGAGTGGACGGCCAGCCAGCCAGTATCACGCAGTCAATCTGGACGGTACGCTACACTTCACCAGGAATTCCCCAGGAGTCCAGCACACAATGGGACGATATACATGCGCTCGCTTAGCAATCACCTTCACCTACCTTGTTCACTCAGGATATGAAAGCTTTTTCTGGGGAGACCTAAAGGCCATGGGCATATATGTAATACACAATGGGTGAAACATGGCATGATGTATCTATAATTAGAAATTATCCAGATCAAAAACACCTTAAGGCAGGAGGCCCCTCCCTGTAAAAATCAAATGCTTAAGGCCACTCCTTGTAAAAATAAGATGCTTTTAAAAGTCAATGTTTAAGCCAGTATTTACATGTACACATTAAAGCACACATTAGTGTAAAATTCTAGATAGTATGATACTGTAATTTACAATTGGTAGCCTGCTGCTGAATCTAATGTAACATACAGAAAACCTCATTTACCTTGGACAAATAGGGACCAATAAACGTGTCAATAGGTAACCAAAGTCCCAAGTTCCTTTATGAACTTACATAAATATAATATATATATATATATATATATATATATATATATATATATATATATATATATATATATATATATATATATATATATATATATATATATATATATATATGATATGATATATATATTTATATATAAAATTATATATATATATATATATATGTATTTATATATAATTTTGGGACCAGCGCTTCTCTCTGAGATACAGGAAAATCTGAGGTAGATGAGTCTGGGACTCAAAGCTAGTTATGTATTTTGAACAAGAGCCAAGCTCCTGATTTAGGAAACCTTTAACTCCATAATAAAACTACCAAATGTAATGATGTTTATGATAATGATAAATATTACTAAAAATAAAAGTACTCAGGTTACTGTTGCAGCTGATCTTAGAACAATCTTGCTGGTTTATACTTCACAACTAATGATTTCAATGATGGCGAACATGTAACCTGTGGATGCCCATAGGTCAGGGTTGTGACATTCATTCCATATATTGGATTATCACAAGAGAGCTTTAATGACTCATCTCTTGATTCAGTGGTAAAGAGGGCTTGAGCTGAACTGTCAGGCATGACCTGAACTCATTATTACAGATAGGTTTATCATTCCCCCAGATAATTGACCTCTTAACTGGCCTAGCTTTTGTAATACTTAACACTCATATCATTCTACCCAATAATTTGGTTATTATACTAGGCAGAATGGAATGTCTGTATCAAACAGCCACTGGTAGCATCTAGAGTACTTATCCTACTTATATGTGGAGGCCTGCTGTGGTCAGAATACAAAATTCACATTTTGGAATATGAATAATAAAATGACATCTTGAAACTAAACTACACATAACATGTTGCTTGGACTTAAATTAGGAATTCTTCCTAATTTAAGCTAAACGTCATGCTTGATTTTATAGGAATATCTCGATTATAGTGAACCGTGGATAGCATTACTAAGTCAAACTCTTTTCGCTACTTAAGGATAATTAATGTTTACAGGAATCCATTCAGCAGTTAAACATACAATGATGCAACTCCATCTGGTGCTTATTATTCCTCATTATCCATTTTCACTCATTTCATGGCTGATGGAAGTCATTTTACATTTGCGGGTTGTAAACTTTACAACCCACAAGATTACACAGCTCAATCCCACCTCA
>OZ012684.1:5340175-5472675 GCA_963942565.1 Maea johnstoni | reverse complement strand
ATGAAATTTAGAGGCATCTCTATCCACTTGATTAATTTATACAGTAAAATATGTCTTAGAACCAGGATTTCTCTAACTCATGCCTGTATTTTTGAATGCATAAGATAGTTTAACCCTTTATTAATAACTGCCTTAACTGGTGATCTTTGTGTTGTATTTTTTTGCTATATTATGCCTATGTTAAGAGCTTTTAACTATATACTGTGTAAAATTCAGTTCCTAGTAGCTAAATGTGAAATAATGTATGTTTTTGGATGAGTTATGTCAATAGACGTTTGGCCCATCATTGACAAATACAGTAGAACTCACCTCTCAGCTTATAGGCACCTCCATATACATGTGAACCCCTTCCATAATTTGAATACTTTAGATTGCATCTAAGTGCAACATATAAGCTCCATTATTAGAACAGGTCCCTAGCTATGTTGCACACATTACTTGGGCCAGAGGTGTTCACCTTTGCAGGTTTCATTGTAATTCATAGTAAGATTTTATGTGTAGTTTCATTGTAATTCATCATGACGTTTTTTATAAAATGTGTTGTTTCATTGTAGTTCATCATGACATTTAATGTTTTGTTTAATTGTAATTCACCATGACGGTTTATGTGTAGTTTCATTGTAATTCATCATGAAGTTTAATGTTTTGTTTCATCGTAATTCACCATGACGGTTTATGTGTAGTTTCATTGTAGTTCATCATGAAGTTTAATGTTTTGTTTCATTGTAATTCACCATGACGGTTTGTGTTTAGTTTCATGGTAGTTCATCATGACGTTTAATGTTTTGTTTCATTGTAATTTGCGATCACCATGACGGTTTATGTGTAGTTTCATTGTAATTCATCATGACATTTAATGTGTTGTTTCATTGTAATTCATTATGGCGTTTAATGTGTATGTTTCATTGTGAGAGCTTTAATGTGTTGTTTCATTGTAGTACATCATGACGTTTTATGTGTTGTTTCATTGTAATTCATTATATGATATTTAATGTGTTGTTTCATTGTAATTTCATTATGGCATTTAATGTGTAGTTTCATTGTGAGAGATTTAATGTGTTGTTTCATTGTAGTTCATCATGGCATTTACTGTGTAGTTTCATTGTGAGAGATTTAATGTGTTGTTTCATTGTAGTTCATCATGGCGTTTACTGTGTTGTTTCATTGTGAGAGATTTAATGTGTTGTTTCATTGTGATTCATAGCGAGGTCTTATGTGTTGTTTCAGTTGGCGTTGCCGTTCGCGCGAGGCTCAGCGGCGTGCTTGAATTTCAACTGTATGCTCATCCTCATTCCTGTCTGCAGGAATCTCATCACTCTCATGAGGGGATCCTTCGGTGTAAGTATAAATGCCTATCTAGCTGAAACTTAACCATTTTCATGTGTCCGAATTGTAATTTTCCTCACAAAGAACTGATGCCAAATTCTGATGGGGATTATTGGCCAAAATCCAGTACCAGGTTGTTCATGTATGACAATCTTATAAAACTGGTCAACCATAGTCACGTGACACATCAAAAATAAACCTTAATTCAAACGCAACATATTATGGCAGCCAAATGCCTTTATTTAAGAGCTATGTAGGGGGGTCCTTTATCTAGATCGGCAAGTCAGGCTCTTCTTGAGATGAATTTAATTGTCTCACACGCATATTTGTGTGCATGGTTCTCTACATTAATTGCTACAAAAAACGCATATATGCCTGTGTGGCATTGGAAGGGTTACGATCCTTAGAGAAAATAGGAATGGAATTCTTTTGAGAGTGACCCCAAGATCTTGAACAATGTCCTTGAATATTAGTTCTTTTACTTTTTGGCCAAAGAATAAAAGTGCGGTGATGTGCATTTTACCAGAGTATGGATGCTTAAAATTACACCTATATTTTTTTGTTTGTGTTATATAGGACATTATCAATCTGCGTAATCTGCGTAAAGAAATCAATAAATGGAAATGAAAAGTAATTGAAATGTTTGATATATTGCATAAGTTTGTATAGATGTAATTACACCCAAGTCTTAAACCAGAGCTCAGCATATTTTGAGACTTAGGTGACAGTTATAAGGGTGAGTTAAAGATCATATTTATTGTATCTTTTCATGTGATGGTGATCCATAATTGGCATTTTTGTGGCTCATATAGTAGCTGGATGTCATTGCTATTGCTTTGTGGTTTTGATACCACCAGGATGCATCTATCTTGTTATAGTAGATGTATTGTCTTTTTATGCCAGCATTTTAACAATTAATATGACATATATGAATCATATAGTTATGGCATTATGTTTTGGTTCGAAATGATCAATTTTTGTACTTTCTTTATTGCGATGCATGGCTTTAAAGGCTTCTTCTTCTGCACATCCATTTCTTTTTTGTTTATGTACTGAGCTCAACCAGTCATTATTTTTGAACTGCTAGTTTGAAATTTTGGAATAGCAATAATGATAAAATATTTTGAGAGATTTTGTATTGGAATTGCAGCACTACATTGTATCATTGTGTATTTTGCCCTCTAGTGCTGTAGGCGTAACATCCGCAGGCAGTTGGACAAGAATATCACATTCCATAAGTGTGTGGCTTACATGATTGTGGTACAAACCTGTGAGTATGCACAAATTGCAACCCAATCATTTCTTTCATTGTAAAACTCCCTTTTAACATTGGTATGTTTCAAAACTTTCTTTAATCTAATGATGATTTCTCCAAACTTTAATGAAATGATTAAAAATAGGAGAGAATTACTTAAAGTTGTTCTTTTTTAACCCAATATCTAAGTCTTGGTTTAATGTATTCATCCTTCAATAATGAGATAATGATATTCATTCAAAAAGGGAAACTGACTATTGTACCTAGAAAGTGCTTGATCATCAGCCTTGATGAACTAACTCTGGGATTATACTTTTTGACATATAACCATTTGCAGTTGTATCCCTGACTGGAAGCATGGCATTAATGTGACTGTTGATACAGGTTTGCTTGCAACTTCATCAGCTTTGACACACATTTTTCTTTCTCTGTAGTCATCCATTATGGAGCCCATTGTTTCAATGTGGAGAGGTTCATATTGTCGTACAATTCGCCCGACAATGCCACCAGGGGGCTCCTGTCTGCGCTCAGCCACCTCCCAGCCATGTCTAACGGCACCTGGATTAACCCCATCAGAGACCCGCAGGCTGTGAGTCAATAACATCTCCTTATATCTACATCTTCTGGCAGCTATAGCACAGAGATAGACTTTAGTAGAGTATTCCCAAACATTTACCAACTAGCACCCTATATTTTATTCAGAATGTTTAAGATTGTAACAATAACATATTACTTTCTGTTGAAGATATAAACAGCATCTAAGCGTTCCTCACACAGTGTACTGTTATCAAGATATGTCCATAGGCATATGATTGTCTTTATACTACACAAAACAGGACACATCGATCTTCTACGATATATTTCTATATTTTATTTGCAGGACCCCACGAGAATGGTGTTCAGTTTGGTGGCAGGTGTGAGTGGGGTAGTCATCACGCTATGCCTCATTCTCATGATAACATCCTCCACAGAGTTTATAAGGTCAGTCTCTATTTACTACTTAAACTTTGTGTAAATATTTCTGATTAGTGATCCCTGATTTTAGGGCCTTCGCCAGCATTCTAAAAAAATATTTCTTAATGGGTAATTATGGACTTGAGGGCAATATTTCTCAAGGGAGATTGTAATATATTCAGTTGCCAACCTTGAATATGTTTGCACCTATTAAGACTATTTAAGTATCTTAAAGTATTTAAACTGCAGTGGAAAAAATTATCAATTGCAAATGATAAATTCATTCTTCTGGCTTGTCAAGTACATATGATTTTTTTGTGATAAATGGTATCTTAAGCTACTTCATTTGATGAGGTCACTACACCATATATTTCTCTAGGTTAAAATGGCCGGATTATTATGGCTTCTTCTGGAAAATAGTCAAATGGGGAAATACTAATCAG
Organism: Maea johnstoni; assembly: GCA_963942565.1. Taxonomy (NCBI): domain Eukaryota; kingdom Metazoa; phylum Annelida; class Polychaeta; order Spionida; family Magelonidae; genus Maea; species Maea johnstoni. Next base: position 5,468,697 of record OZ012684.1, on the reverse strand, counting down.
ACCCAAACTTACCTTCAAATTATGTGATTCCACATCCTTGTTTTTCCTCTCTTTCAGACGTTCCTACTTTGAGGTTTTTTGGTACACTCACCACTTGTTCGTTGTTTTCTTTATTGGTCTGGTCATTCATGGAGTTCAGTAAGTAACACTTTGTGTTTATCACTTTCATACATGTTGGCTGGATGCATGATACATTAGAGAAAACCATGGGAAAATTGTTGGTTGGCATCTGAAGAATGCTTCAAATATATTCAATAATTGCTACTGTTAGAACTAAATTACAAGTTATTTGAGCCATCTTAGGGTGCTTTAGGCATAAATGCATTGGCAATAAGAGAATGTCTTACTGACCATATCAAAAATGACTGATACTTCATATTTATCAATAGCCTTGATACTACTCATGGTCATCAGTAAAATCTCTTTAGCAAAATTGTTCATGCAAATCTTTCTCAGTTTTTCACACTTTCCACACTAGAATATGAATTGTGCTTGGTAGTCTAGACCAGTGCTAGTTTGATTCATGTTAATTATATTTAGGATCCGTTTCTTGGCACATAATGGTTCACATGATGCAATTTTATTATTAATAAAATTCAACATTATTGACTGCATTTCCTTTCAGAGGGGTGGTAAAAAATCAGAGCAACGTGGCTGTGCATGACCCTAAGGTTTGCAGTGGGAAGTACTCGCAGTGGGGGAGGATCCCGGAATGCCCCATGCCACAGTTTGGCCATGACGGAGCACAGGTAGGGCCATGCACCTGTATGAAAAATATTGAAATATACTTGACAGCTGTTTTTCACACTGGCCATTTAATAAACTGACTAGTATGTATGATGAATGGTTATTACTCTCAGAGTCCCTCATATATTCCATGCAGGAGAAAGTTCCGAAAGCCTTATTGTACTGCTCAGTGCACACACAAAGCCAGTTTAGCTAATAGAGTTAGTCTGCATGCATACAGTGTCTTTTAGCTTTTCAAATTATTTTCATGTTTTTGAGCCAGATACTATAATTCTTGATAAAGAAAGTATTGGTTTTCGACAACATGTCAGACTTGACCAGTATTCATGCAGTCATGTATGTAGCATAAGGGTTATGTAATAATATATTGTAATAACATCTTTTTATATTTTACCTTTTAGACATGGAAGTGGGTGATAGCACCTATGATTCTATACTTCTGCGAGAGATGCGTCAGATTTTACAGAAGCCAACAGAAAGTGGTCATAACCAAGGTGGGTGTGTCCAAAACCCTTAGACAACTGTGCACTAAGTGTACCTTAATGAATTATGCATTAAGGTTCTTTTTGTATTTTCTTTTTGTGAGAGCTACTTATTTAGTCCACAGGAGCCTGCCATTCTAATAACTATAGTTACAAAACATGCCTGCTTTACCTTATGATATCACGCTTAAGGTGGGTCTGAAAATGTATCATGATGTTTCTCATATTTCTCATACTTCTTTTTCTCCTTGTTTAGCCATGATTTGTTTTTTGGAACTAAATTTAATGGAAGATTTAAAGTTAAAGCATACTGCATGGTAAGGTTTCAGTTTGAAAGTATGTCATTCCATACCAATAATATACTGTGATGTTCCCTCCACCTGTTAGGTTGTGAAGCATCCGTCTCGGGTGATTGAGCTGCAGATGAAGAAGCGAGGATTCTCCACCCTCCCTGGCCAGTACATCTTCCTCCACTGTCCTGCAGTATCCAGGCTGGAATGGCATCCATTCACCCTCACATCAGTACGTATAATAAACCGTTAGCATCTTCCTCCACTGCCCTGCGGTATCCAGGCTGGAATGGCATCCATTCACCCTCACATCAGTACGTATAATAAACCGTTAGCATCTTCCTCCACTGCCCTGCGGTATCCAGGCTGGAATGGCATCCATTCACCCTCACATCAGTACGTATAATAAACCGTTAGCATCTTCCTCCACTGCCCTGCGGTATCCAGGCTGGAATGGCATCCATTCACCCTCACATCAGTACGTATAATAAACCGTTAGCATCTTCCTCCACTGTCCTGCGGTATCCAGGCTGGAATGGCATCCATTCACCCTCACATCAGTACGTATAATAAACCGTTAGCATCTTCCTCCACTGTCCTGCGGTATCCAGGCTGGAATGGCATCCATTCACCATCACATCAGTACGTATAATAAACCGTTAGCATCTTCCTCCACTGTCCTGCGGTATCCAGGCTGGAATGGCATCCATTCACCCTCACATCAGTACGTATAATAAACCGTTAGCATCTTCCTCCACTGCCCTGCAGTATCCAGGCTGGAATGGCATCCATTCACCCTCACATCAGTACGTATAATAAACCGTTAGCATCTTCCTCCACTGTCCTGCGGTATCCAGGCTGGAATGGCATCCATTCACCCTCACATCAGTACGTATAATAAACAGTTAGCATCTTCCTCCACTGTCCTGCGGTATCCAGGCTGGAATGGCATCCATTCACCCTCACATCAGTACGTATAATAAACCGTTACCATCTTCCTCCACTGTCCTGCGGTATCCAGGCTGGAATGGCATCCATTCACCCTCACATCAGTACGTATAATAAACCGTTAGCATCTTCCTCCACTGTCCTGCGGTATCCAGGCTGGAATGGCATCCATTCACCCTCACATCAGTACGTATAATAAACTGTTAGCATCTTCCTCCACTGCCCTGCAGTATCCAGGCTGGAATGGCATCCATTCACCCTCACATCAGTACGTATAATAAACCGTTAGCATCTTCCTCCACTGTCCTGCGGTATCCAGGCTGGAATGGCATCCATTCACCCTCACATCAGTACGTATAATAAACCGTTAGCATCTTCCTCCACTGCCCTGCAGTATCCAGGCTGGAATGGCATCCATTCACCCTCACATCAGTACGTATAATAAACCGTTAGCATCTTCCTCCACTGTCCTGCAGTATCCAGGCTGGAATGGCATCAATTCACCCTCACATCAGTACGTATAATAAACCGTTAGCATCTTCCTCCACTGTCCTGCGGTATCCAGGCTGGAATGGCATCCATTCACCCTCACATCAGTACGTATAATAAACTGTTAGCATCTTCCTCCACTGCCCTGCAGTATCCAGGCTGGAATGGCATCCATTCACCCTCACATCAGTACGTATAATAAACCGTTAGCATCTTCCTCCACTGTCCTGCGGTATCCAGGCTGGAATGGCATCCATTCACCCTCACATCAGTACGTATAATAAACTGTTAGCATCTTCCTCCACTGTCCTGCGGTATCCAGGCTGGAATGGCATCCATTCACCCTCACATCAGTACGTATAATAAACCGTTAGCATCTTCCTCCACTGTCCTGCGGTATCCAGGCTGGAATGGCATCCGTTCACCCTCACATCAGTATGTATCAGCAGTCAATATTAGACCATGCTTGACTTGTATCAGGGATAATGTACTATGTATTTATTCCAGCATTATTTTCAAATATGTATAAATGATAAGAAATAGTTTAACTTATAATGATAAGAATCCCATTTACTTGATAAAACTTAGCTGTCCTCGAAGCAGTACATACATCTGAGGTAAGATTTGTTTCATTTACATATGCACCACATCCTTCATAAGAAACATTTTACTGACACATCAAGTATCTGATGTACAATATATATACAGCCCAAAACAGACCAGCAAAAGTCTTAACAAAAGCAATAATCAATAAAAGCAAACACTGAAATGGAATAAACATATATAACAAGTAGTCAACCGCATGACTAATTTCAATTTATTCTTTGCATTGAATGGTCTCTGCATGTGATATTAGTATGATTTCTCTCCTTTTCTTCTTCAGTGTCCAGAGGAGGACCATTTCAGTGTCCACATCAGGACTGTAGGGGACTGGACTAACGCTCTGGCCACTAAGTGTGGAGTGGACATGAAGGAGGTGCAGGAGGCCTGGAATCTACCCCAGTAAGATATTACCTCTCTCGTTTCTCAAAACCAAAAAGAGTTAGATTATCTTATATACTTAATACTTTTCAGAATTGAATCCTCTGGAGTAATTAGGTATACAGTTAGGAATCTATCATGGTTAGAGGAGTTGTCCTAGAAACCATTCTCAGAATGCTCTGAATTCAAGCAAAACAATGTTAAAACATTGTCTTGAGAAGGCAATGAAAATAGCAGTGTGTAATAATATAAGTGGGAGATTTTGCTTTTTTGGTCAGAGGCTAAGTTGTAAATATCTTACTAATGATGTAGACAATGTTACAGAAATATGTAAGAGTGTTGCTCTAATTTGTTATAATGTATATCTTGTTTGCAATAATGTTGCATATTTTGATTATAGGTATTTGTATGATATATTGTACTGCAGAGATGTAGTGAGAGGTCTCTCTTATTAAATCAAGGGATATTATCATTCCTTGTCCTCAAAATCTTATTATGACTAATTCTTAAGGTTTCCAGTTTGTTTTCAAATTAATTTTTTTTTCCAGAGTGGCAGTTGATGGTCCATTTGGAACCGCAAGTGAAGTAAGGATATTTCATTCTTGAATAGTTGTATTTAGTTACGTGTAAGATCAATAATTTACACATCTTTCTTTCATTGTTATCTTCTATGATGGTAATTAACTTCAATAGAAAGTGTGTTCATCATTGCAACTAATATTTAAAACTATATTTTCTATGCTGTAACTAGCCTGAAGTTAGCACTCACTCTGAAAGAAGTTTCTCAACTTGAGGCCTGCCTGAGGGTATGATATATTCCCAAGGCCTGTTTGATTAGCATTATACCATGGCCCCTGCTGTCCATCTGGTAAGAACAAATAAACTAATCCGAAAAATTCATGTTTCATTGGGTATGTTTTAGCTAGTTGGAATTCATTTCAGTATTATGTCATGTAAGATTTTAAACCACCCAGGCAGCATATTTTCAGGAAACTGTCTTTAACCAAAACATGGTTGAACTATAAATCACATTTTTTATGTTTCCTATTGTTTTAAACAAACATTTGTTTTGACAGGATTTCTTCAGGTACCAAGTAGACATCTTTGTAGCTGCAGGTATAGGAGTGACTCCCTTTGCGTCAGTCCTGAAGCATATCTGGTATAAATATAACCAGCAAGATGACGACTCGTTCAAGCTTCGCAAGGTGTATTTCTACTGGATCTGCCCTGACACAAACGCGTTTGAGTGGTTCTCTGACCTCCTGCAGACCCTGGAGAACCAGATGGCAGAGACGGGCAAGGCTGGCTTCCTCGAGTACAATATCTACCTCACCAGGGGCTGGGATGCCAACCAGGTAATACACTGTGAGAATACCTCACCACATTTACTCTTCAACTACCGTGTTCGGCTTAACCTCACTGGTAGGCTTTGAAAAAAACTTGTTGCCAAAGGCTCTTTGGGGTTCTGACTTGGCAGTACTTTGAAAATCAGTTTAAAAGATGGCTATTAACGTAAAAACTCTTTGTCCCTCGGAAGGAAAAGAAATACAGAAAACCAAGTCTGGGCTTGCTTGCTACCTTTTGTTGCTCCCGAAATACAGAGGTATAACAGCTGGCCCAGACATCTGCTTCCTGTACTTAAAGGGCTACGCATGATTTTATATCATTTAATTCTGGAGCACACCTGGTCTGAAACAACATGGTAATATTATTGTAACAAAGCAATGTTTTGGCAATTTATTTATTGATAGTTTTTGATGCTGTAAGGTGTAACTGTGCTCATTGTTCTTTTAAATATTACTCTATTTAAAGAGAAATGTCCAAAGATTACAATCCATGTATGTAGAATGAGATCTTTTATTGATTTAGGTAAAAATATGGTATGACTAAATTAAGATTTATGATGAACCATTTCTCCTCAGTGAATTATCATTATTTCTTTGCAGGCCAAGAATATCTTTCTGCGCGAGCAGGACACGGAGGATGTGATAACAGGCTTACAGCAGAAGACGTTTTACGGCCGCCCAGACTGGGATAGGGAGTTCAAGAAGAAAGCAGAGGATCATGCTGGGTAAGCATATCTACACACCCTGAAAACATTGCAGTAATGAGACTTAAGCATAGAGTACACCTTTCAACAATGATATATATCTTGATACATTTACTGGGTTGCTTTTGTTAAACATTACTATAAGCTACTGGCTGTTTCGTGCAATTTTGACCTATATACTAGTAGTTCCGAATTGTATAAGGAACATTTTTTTAACCTGTTAATCATGATCAAGGATTGTATGAAATGTAAAGTCTAGCTATGAGGTAGACACTAGACTCAATTTCTGTGGAAGGCCATATAATTATTAATTTTTTAGAGAAGAATTGATTCATTTGTGATTATGTTTCAGGACCAGTGTGGGAGTGTTCTTCTGTGGTCCCAAGGTGCTGTCTAACACCCTCCATCGCTTCAGCAACATGTACTCCAGTGCAGAGCCGAAGGGAGTTCGCTTCTACTACAACAAAGAGAACTTCTAGCGAGCCCACCCTATTCTCATTGGCAGCATGAGAAATGAGCACTCATTTAACACCTGGGGGACTGGTGGTGTCGCAATTGGGATTATATATATATTTAACTAACAAATGTGATATTGCAGAAACAAGTTCAGAAGAAAATGTGTTTTGCAGATGATATGAAATATTTGGGAATTGTTCTTGCAAACTTTTTCTGGGTTTAAAATGTCTTTGCATGTATCAGAGGTCCACGGTTGTCCAGAATGAATTGATATGAGAAGATTGATATTTGTGTACTGGGACAAAAAATAAGTAATTTTGCACCTAAACCCTGTCATGCCTGGAGTTCCTCTCCAAAGGCAGTCTCTAGATGTAAGCAAGTTTTGGAAATAACTCGAGAAAAGCACAGGAATTCTCAAATAATTTGTTGTTTTAGTAGCAATCTAGTAAACATTCCATAAATTTTCTTAAAACAACACCATAGTCAGACCTTTAAGGCATGAATGTGTTATGAACAGAAGCTATGCACCTTTTTAAGCTAGGATCGGCAGTAAGTGCCTTCAAAATATTATTTCACTCTGATACTTGCATACGTATGAAAAAGGTTCTCTCTGTGATCTTCAACCCTATAATGGCAATACTATTGAATTATAGAACTATACTAAATTTATTTTCTTATCAATCTATTGATATGTTTGTATCAGTAGCATATTTGTTGCAATCCTTTACGGGACAGCAATCTGAGGATTTCCTTATTAAGTACTGTAAATCACTTTAGTATAGCGGGGACAATAAGATAGCGATAATAGCGATCTGCCCATATGCGCTATTATAAATTCCCTGTCTTTGTGAAATTCTTGATTGAACTTGCTGCGGCTGTTCCCGTTCACCGCTATACTTCGATCACGCTATCCAGGGCAGTACTGTAATTGCGCTATATAATGTTTACGCCATATTTATGTGACTTACAGTACCGGTATTCAGAGGCAGTTCTTTATTGCATGCTATTCCAGCTACATCAGCTGCACTGCACACTATATATCTGCTCCTCTACAATGTCACACAGTTATGGCGGATAAGATACCAAAGAGAGTCTGCATGTTCATGTTTACTTTCAAGATGGTGATTTTAAGTAGACTACTACTTGTATGTTCATTAGAATACTCATTTTAGGAGGGTGAAATACATTGCATTCCAATTGTAAAGTTCCTGCATATACTCTGTATGGTTCTGACAATTTTCTGATGTCTTTATTTATGGTAGTATTTGATGATGTGTTAACATACAAACTAGTCAGTTCAAAGCATGTACTGGTAAAACAGATACTAGTATTAGGATTTACCCTTTATTCAAGATTCTTGTCTCAAACTCTATGGATAATTTAATTCAACATATTTGATAGGTGAGCTTTGTTGTCATGGGTTTTCAACTTACATATTTGAACCATTGTGCTTTTCCTTCTGACTATTTGTATCATGTGGAATTTTCAGCCATCTGGTTTTAAACTGTCAATTGTATTCATAATCACATGCTTATTTCTCCAATTGTAGGTTGTTAGATTGTATTCCAATTGGTAAGATGCAATGATACAAGATAATAATGTCCCTATGTAGCAAGCTGTATGGCTTCAGAAAAATTGAAAATATAAGTTACCGTTGTGCTTTAACTGACTAATGTAATGGTAATTAAACTGCATCTAGTTTTGGCCAAAGATATTTCATTTGTCCTCACATCAATGCAGTACTTCATGGGTTATTTCTTGCATGCTCCACACCATAATGTATATTTTCTGTAGCGATGATTGGAATTTATAAATATGTCTAGTTATCCAAAAAGCAGCAGAATTTTCTAATATACTCTTGATTTGATGTTGAATGCTCTTAACCCTTCCAATGCTGAGGCTACTTTTGTCCAAAGCACAAGGACGCAAAGATTTTTGATAAACATCTAAACCCTGTCATGTTGGTAGTCATTGGATAGCTCTCGCGGAGTACTCTTGGATGAGTACCCATTTGCCAGGGTTTCAGTCATTTATATAGATTTTTTGCATCATTTTGTATTTGCCAAATTAGCCACGAGCAGCATAAGGGTTAAGTGGAGCATTATGTAGCAAGAACTAGCTTTATCCAGAAATTCTGTTTAAAGCAGATCCAAAGTCTCTCTGCGTAGTGAAAGGGTACTGGAGGGTTCAGTGTGTTTATGAGTATTTGAATAGTTGTCTGCAGACACTCAAAAAATTCATATATTTTTCTGGACTTTTTTGAGTTCTTGGAATCATTACTTTACACCAACCATTTCCAGTGAACAATTACTTATTCAATAGATATGTAGATATATATTTTTATAAAAACAAGATGTCTATTTTACATGTGTACATAATCTAGATATATAAGAAATTTGAGCACAGTATTGACAGCTGACTTCCTGATGCAGTGTGTATTTACAGCTTTGACTTTGAATAGTAATTAAGACTGGTTGAATAGAGCTTCCTTATCATCTTCCAAGACATTCTAAGGGAAAGAGATTACAAGATTATTTTTGTAAGTGAATGTGAGATTGTATACAAAATGAAGTACAGCATTATCTTTGGAAGAGAATGTAGAGTAACACTATTTGGTACATAGTTTAACCCATCTACACTCAGAGCGGCCAAAAGAGGCCTGACGATTTTGGAAATATTTTCCTTACAAAAGCATTTTATTGAAAACATTTGAAGTAGAAATGTTAATCAGAAGATAAACAACAACTCTCCTTGAAATATTTTGCAAACTTTTGCTTTATTTCCAAGTTATTTCCAAAAGTATGAAAGTAGCAGACGATACTTCTAGAGGAACTCTTGAGTGTGAATGGGTTAATGTTGACTGAAACAAAAATGTTGTTGGAAAATAGATACTGAGGAGTGCAATAAATATTTCTTTTGTTTACTACCAAAAGAAGTATCTAAGGAAATCTTTCCTTTGAAGTAAAATGTTTATTTGAACATAAGCAATGAAATGGGATAACAATTTCAAGGAAATATATTTGAGTATGTGGGAGAATCAGGTATTGAGATAGTTTAAATGGCTTGCTATTATCATCAAATAGCGAGCAATAAGGGAATTTTAAATGTTAAATATGAAATAATCCTAAATTAACTATTAAATGATTACTAACAGGTAAGCAATAATTGTCTTCAATCATACAGGTCTATACACATATTCTGATTAGAAGTATGTATGTTTAATCATTCACTATTTTAGTTTCATCAAAAAATAAAAGACATTCTATCTGTTATATAATCCTTTCTTTTTTATCATTTCTAGCGTAACTTCTTTAAGTTGCAACAGTTAACTGATATTGTTGTTTATTGAAATATTTTCTAACAATAAACTGAAATGAAAAAACAAATTATGATTATTTTTCTTTTCAATGTTGATGTATTCCAGTGTCATTATCTCCATTGTTGATGGCTTGTAAATCAGTCACTAAGGACCATCTATACCAAATATCCCACAATGATAATTCTTACAGTATTACTGTGGTGTGTAATACTCTAAACAATAAGGTACACATGATACTTTATTCTGATACTCAACAAATAGCGCTACAGAGAAATCAGTGGACTTGAATATCTATGGTGTGTTTGTGAGTTCCTGAAGGTACATGGAATGCCTGTTTGTGGATGACGGTGCCCGCGTGTTTGATGGTGATGTCGTAGTCTCCGTGGAAGCCTCTGTATGTATGCTGGGTGCTGGAGGCCAAGGAGAAGGTGCGGCGTGTAGACCACTCTTCCTTCAGCAGCCTCCGCACACGCCGCCCAGCCTCATTCTCCTGAAAAACAATTATACGGGTCAGTCAATAAAATCACTGGCACCTTCTTTAATTATCTTTGAATTGCATACCACATAAGGATCATATTAAATCTCCCAAACTATACATTATAATCTTAGGTACTGATTAAATGCATCTAAAATTCATCTTTGATATTAATACCTAGAAAAAGGTATATTGGTCATAGACATTTAGACAGAGAGGAGCAAATGGTAAGGTGTGGTTTTGATGAAAGATATAACAAGCAAATAATATCCTCCAGTAATATAAAACATGAAATAATCTTACCATTTTCTTCCATCACTTAAAGATAAAATCTCTCTCTCTCTCTCTCCACATATATAATATATCCACACACACACACACATATATATATACAAATATATATATGATTGATCAAAATCTTCTGCTGAATTTCAACTTTGTGCATGAAATATTTATTTTGTTTCTGATACCAGCTCTTTAAAGGCAGACATCGTGAATGTCAAAGAACTTCATCTTACAGCAAAGTTGTCTCCATTCACCAGAGCAGCGTTGGGCCTCCAGTGTGCCCTGTCCCAGAACCCCCATAGCAGGACGCCCTCCACCCCTGGATGAGAGAAGTAGGTCCTGAGGGCGGTCTCGTAGCCCTGGGCCCGCCTCTGCACATCAGCATGACTCACATCCAGCTCCGTCACCAGCAGAGGAACCCCCGCTGAGCTCAGCGTGTTCAAACGACACTGAAATAAGCTAGCACAATAAGAGACTGTTATCATTGAAAACATTCTTTACATTAACTTTTTCAATTGAAATAAAAGTACATTGTATGAATATCATATCCATGATTTTTGTTTGTAATATACAAATCAGTATTTACACTATCCTAAGTATTAGAGTAATTCATTTCTATCCAAGTGCAAATTTCATCCTAGCCCAGTCTGAGTGGTTTAGATTAAAATCATCAGAAGAATGTTCAGGTGGAGGTAACTTAATTTAGATCTTTTGATTCAATGAGAAGTAGTCAGGGCAGATAAAAAAGATTCACACACCAAAAGATTCTTTATCTCTATCATGAACCTACCTTGATTAGATTATAATCTGGCAGGGTGTTTGGTGTGAAGTGGGACTGTACCCCTGCTCCTGTGAGCCCCACGTTGGCTGCCTTGACGCGGCGGATCTGCTGCAGGTAGGCCTGTGGGGAGTGGAGGAGAGGAACACAGTGAGCTGGGGGGAAAACACTGTGGCAAACAAGACCTGTATGTACTGTTTGTGGATTGAGACTAGAACTGGCACTTCCCACAGCAAGGAGGGTGTGTTTCTTTTGAATTTAAGACCAGAACCATAGTTATGCTTATTTCCAAGAATGGGCTTTGACTAATGATATATTTTCTAGCTGCAATGTTAGTATATAACTTTCCTTATATTTTCAATTTGGTTCTTTTATAAGGATTATGTGTATGTCAGTTAAAACAATGCAAAAGTTGAGTATTATTCAAGAGGAAAACAACTTTGAGCTTACTCGATATTGTACTTGAAATTTTCCATTTGGATTTTCTATCTGAAACTGCACATTTTCTGAAAGAATCCTCTTCAGCTAATGTCTAAAGTAAGGCTAACAAATCCAAATCCATAACAGAGATATCGGTAGTTTCAGTACTTAGTGATAAGTAGTTCAGTTACCATTGTTCTTTCTCCATTCATCACTACATTGTATTCATTGAGGAAGAGACCAACATCTGGATCCCGCGCCCTCACATTGCGGAACATGTCAAAAAGGATATCTGGATCCCCAGTGTGCCTCTCAAAGAAATCCCCGTGGAGGGCTGCGTTATTGACATCCCAGTGCCGTAGTCTTAATATACAATAAACCTGCATGTTATCCAAAAACAACTACGGAGAACTCATGAATAGCATGCATGTTGCAGTCATTACTGTCAGTAGTGAGAATAAGTTATTGCTGATTTTTACTAGCTGCATTTTAAAGGGAATAGAAGGTAAGTACATGTATCCAAAATTATTCTGCTGTCCTTTTTATTTTGTCGTTCAGAACTTCATGGACATTTATTCCAACTTTAAGATACAAAATAAAATTCCAATAAGTAGTAAACCAGTTATTTGAAAGCTTGATTAACAACATGTTATAGGTTAAACATGAGTAATGCACAAACATTTTTCAGAAATGATGAAGTTGAATCTTACACAATACTACAGTAGGTCGCTATCAAATATAGTCATTCACACATATTTCAAACATTTCAAATATATAACAAAGAAATCATTTGCACACCTTCCCTTGTACTTTGCGACTGCATCATTTATTCTAACGCCCATATCTTCTCTCATGTTGCTGCTGGACTTGACCCAATCTGGAACATTATCATCCTTTCCTCCAAACACAGAGTGGCCACGAACGGGAATTCTAGAGGAGTAAAACGACAGACATGTCCACTTACACAGGCCTCTAGAAACTGCTATGTTTGATAAAATACTACAAGTATTTTAAAGTAGCACATCATACAAAATCTCTTTGACATGTGATTCTTAGACGTGTGATACTTTTGGAAATACATGTACTTGGGAATTAAGGGAAAATAGTTGTTGGATGGGCTAAGATGAACATTTCTTATTTGTGAAGAGAGAAAGCTCTGTTCAAAGAGATATCACAAAATAGGCTGTTTCGGGTACTATAGGCATGATTGGGTTGAGAGAGAAACAAAATATAGCCATGACAGCCAATAAACATTAATTAAATCTTATAACTAAATCAGATTTAAATGTTCTCACCCCATTCTCTGAAGAATCTGTAGTGCTCTATCTGGTTTCTCATAGTCAATAACTCCCTGAAAAGAAGAGACAAAGTATTCTTACAATCAGAAGTTTTACTCAATCCTTATCTTATTTCAAAGAATAGACATTTCAAGACTTGTGCTCTATTAATAACAAGTTATTCATTGTGTTTAATATAAAGAGGCCAACTATTTTTCATCTCCAACATTATTCAAGTTTGTAGACATCAAATACTCTAACTGCATTCTTTTCACTCCTCTGTAATATTTTAAAATTGAGAAAATAAAATATATTATTATCATCATCATTATTATTATCATTATTATCATCGTCATCATCATCAACATAATCATCATGACCATCATCATAATCATCATGCATTACTTTTGGCCAAAAATTGTAAACTCATGAAAAATAAATGCAGAATAAAGATAAATTCCTTTTGTATCAGACTGTTTTGGTAGCCTTTCAGTATTTTTTTGAATAAAAAATTTGGGCAATTAATTGTGTCATATTATTGTAACAAAACATCACATTGCATTTTGCTCTGACAACCATCAGTTAACAGATTGTGGTAAAAATTATGAGATTGTGTATTTTAGATGTGATAAAAAGTAGGTTGGTTGGGTATTTAAATTATGAATGTGGAGATTAGTGATCCTCCTTTGTGGTGCCAAAAGCTTTTAGCATAATCTCTATAACGCTCATCTATCTAGGAGTGGTATTTATTCTGCTCACCCGCTGTGGTTCCATTGGTTTCCACTTGAGGGCGTTTTCCAGCGTTGCCCACTCAAAAAGGTCATAGAAATAATCCCTGTAGCGCTCATTGACCGGGTCAGCATCGTACATCCGCTCTGCCTGCACAGCACTCCCAAATATGAAGGCATGACGCTTGAGTTCAACCTTGAAATAAAAAGGAATGAAAATATATGTAATAAATAAATCCATTCACAGGATCCAGCACTTAATAGAGTCTTGAATCCCGGAACCCAATAGAAATGTTCATATTGTCCACCATGCTCCCTTTAGGCAGGAGAATATTCTCATTAGTAATTAGCCCATATAAGATGGGGTCCTTCAGTAAACAATTTCTACCATAATTTCTGTAACTATAAATATGATGAAGTTGTAACAAAAGAATCACATCTCAGGTAGTAGTTGTTTAAATGCATACATATCCACAATCAGTCACCCCTCCACCAATCATACATACACATATACATCAACAGAAAAATTGTGCGATACTTACCTCTACTTGCATATCCTTTCTATTATACCTTGGTGCAACATTGAGCCTAAAAGTATGTAATAAACATTGGTCATTCATCAACAATAATGTCTCCAGAGTCCAGACTTTAGTTTCATGGTGTCTAGGTTAGAGTGATTCCTTATTAGGGTATATGCCTAACATATTGCTAGTACTAGGAACCAGTTGCTTCACATGGTAATAATCACATGAAACCAGTAGCTACGTTATTCTTTTGTTTATAAACAAAATCTTGATTAGATATCATATCTGAATTAAAAGGTCAAAGCAAATGAAATTGTAAGAAACTGGAAAATTCTTCATTTAATCAGTCTCTGGATATCGGTGCCCCCAATCAGTCAATGTTATTTCCTTATCAAAAGTAAAAAACAACACCTGTTGCTTCTCACAAAGGAAATAACAATACTCCTATTATGCATTAATGCCATGCCAGAATAAGAGCAAACAATTCTCAGCCTTATGAAAATTAAGTTGCTAGTTCAACAGGATTGATTTTTGCAATCTGAGGTCTATTCTAATGAGAATGATTTTACAAAGTTGAACTGCATTAAGCCTCTATTCAGGACCGAACTAGTTAGGATGGCCAACCATCTGTTTGCATAAAGGACTTTTTTCTCTTTTTGGACAACTTTGCATTCAATTCAATGACGTTACAGATAATTTTCTAATATTGCTTAGAGTAGCTGTCACACAAATCATTCTTTGTAGCTAAAAAAGATCCTGATATTATATCCAGGTCTGCATTTTACTATCATGCCAATATCATTAAAGACCTTTGATGTTAATACATATTTTTAAAGAATTCTTTCTGCACCTTTTTTCCCCATGTGTGACATTGTTTTACCTGAGTGTGATGTCTGCCTTCCTGTGCCTATCAATAAGTGCATTGGCCTCCGCCTTCCAGTTTAACAGCTGGACAATCTCCTTCAGTGACACAGAGTCAATCCTATACGCAATCCCCGCCTCATTATTATGGAAGTAAAGTCGGGCTCTTGTAATAGCTGTATGTGATAAAAGAAAGAAATAAGTTTGGTTCTGAAGTTTCTAGATAATAACCATAAACAAAGCTCACATCATTGCCCCATCTCTGGTAAAAGCTGAGAAAGTTGGCTTGGGAAGTTGATTCAGATAAGTGTTAGATTTTATATCTCAATTTCTCAGCAAAGGAGAAATAGAGGATATGCATTTAAGAAGGTACTATAAGTATACAGAAAAATGCACCTACGTACTCCTACTTGACAGAGAGTTGAAATGTAAGGATTAAGTGAGTAGCCAAAAAGTTGCCAGTGACTTTGGGTTAGGCCAAAGTTTTTGTCAGGTACTAACTCTGGTTTACTCCACCACTTCCAAATGGTTAGCCCAGAATTTGCATAAAAATGCCAGAAAAAATGACAGTAACCAAAATTAAATAGAAATAACTGATGGAGCTCAGTGCTTACCTTTACTCCCTAATGTTAGATCTCCACCATACTCAACCCAGTTATGGGAAGCTCTAGAGTAGGGATTATGCCCAAAACGTTTATCTTCCTTACCTTCAAGAAAAACAAAGCAATTTACATATAATAACAGTGTTATCTAATGTATATTTGTTTCTAAAGGTTTTCCATTCCCTTCAACAACTACAATCATATCATGGTAAGGTAGATACCTGAAACAAGGTAGGGATTTCCATTACCTTTAACAATCTGAAGATCCTTTCAGTGACACAAGTAGCAAGTCCATTTCAGGAGTATAAGTTGAACTATTCTTTAAAAATGAGAGAAGGTGGATATATGTTGTTGAGGGACTTTAACCCTCATGCTGCTTATGGCGAATTTGACAAATACAAAATGATGCAAAAACCCCTGAAAAATGACTCAAACCCTGGCACATGGGTACTCATCTGAGAATACTCGGCGAGCGCTATCCAATGAATACCAACATGACCAGGTTTAGATGGGTTTCAAAAATAGCCTTAGCATTGGAAGGGTTAAGAGATGTTTACACCTACTTCCATCTGTGTATTCCAGTTGCAGCACTGCACCTGTTGTGGAGTACATGGTCCCAGGCACATGGTTGGTGAGTCTAACATGTGCTGTCAGGAAATAACTCTTATTGGCCTGCACAGGTACTATCTGGGAGATACCTGCTGAGCTGCTCACCCTACAACCAACAGCAAAGGAAACAGCTTAAGAAGAGGCAGGAAATATGTGAATCACTACATACATTTGTTTTGTCTGAAAATTGTATTAAGAAAGCAAAATAATACAGTGAATCCATCAGCATTAAGATAACTTATTAGCTAGTACTCAAGTGTATGTATTCTAACATTAATACAATGCACATTGTAACAGAGGGTCAGACTTGATTTTTCGAATACTGGACATCAGGACCTGTAATATTTGTAGTTTACTGGTCCTTTGATTTTTTTACTGGTCCTGCATTTGTATAAATAATAACGCAAATAAAAACCGTTATCAGATATGAAAATATTAATAATGATGATAATGCAGTGGCTTGCCTGCCTGGCTTCGCTGGCCAGAATTTCGTGGAAAATCAAGTGCTAATATAATGGGATGTCACATTAGTATAGGCCACCTGCGGTTCATTTCATTTCAGTTACAGTACATCTGGGCAGGTGAAAGAATTTCATTATCAGTCCGGCCTTACTTTTACCTGTGAATGTTCTGTGTCCTACGCTTAAGCTAGAACACTGTTGTAATATAAAGGTGTGTTTAATGTGGCATCGTTAGTATAGGAAAAGAGTGGTATCTTTGAGGTGTAACCAATCATGTTTAGGTGCAGACATACCAGCGGCACACTGTTAGCCCAATGAGGGTGTAGTGTGGTGGCAGAGACCTGTCAGCACCCAACCATGATGGGTTGCACAACACATCAGAAAAACCTAATAGATCGCCAATATAACATGATCTCAGAAATCTTATTCAAAACATCAAAAACAAATCAAGGCAATGCTGAATGATTGGATAACCACAGGAATAATAGGTTTGCAATATGGCTTCTAATTGGATTTCAATCAAACTGGCTTCTGATTGGCCAGCCATTACGGTTGAAGCAGTAGAGCATCACTGAAGCCATGTTATGGTAAACAATTGTGACATCCTGTCGGTGACTTAACTTCTCAAATGTCTGCAGAAGACCTCTTGGGTCTGCCACTGCCTGTAAGCTAAGGCATTGTATACCAGCAGCCATTGGTTAAGAATTGTTAGTTATGCCTGTAAGTGACCTGTCCACACCATTACCCCTTTAACCCACCCAGGCTTAGAGATACCTTTGACGTGGACTGCCTGGACCTACAATACTTATCAAGATTATATTAGAATTTAGCATGAATTGAAAAAAAAACACTTTGAAGTATAGTCATTAGTTAGTTTCTAATTAACATTTTTCCTTTAAATATTTTCTAAAAAGGTTTTGATAGAGATTTCACAAAAATATGCAGGTGGTTTTGGAAGCTATGGGCATGAAGCGTTGAGATATCCTGAACTGACTGGGCCATTGTAGACAGCTATTTTTTACCTGTAAATTTTGGTAAAGAATTGTATTAATTCATACCTGATAGCTGAGATGAGTAGACCGGGATCGGGCACTGTCCATGCATCATCAAATGTCGCTGCCTCCCATCTCCTTGGCAACTATCTGACCTAGAAAGGATGCTGCATGCTAATTGCACAGATCAGAGCACGTGACCAAGGCTACACCGCGTAACCCGAGGCGCACATACCCTAGGTGCTAGCATGCTGTGCCTATGGCGTTGCGGTTCAAGGGGATGTATTTCTCTGCTGATAGTGACATGTCCTCCTCATTGCTCTATGAAGTTACATATCTTGGCCATGCTTTTTTATATCATGCAATGTAGATATTGTTAAATATTTATAAATGCTTAAAAATGATAAATAAATGCTTTTTACCTGTTAGTGACTTCTCCACTCCATTGTCCCTTAAAAGCTTCTCTGTTACGTCCCAACTTACAGCCATCACAAAACCATTCTCCTTGGATTTCCTGCTCAAAATCTCCGTTTCTCACCAGCTCAGACTGCCCTCTCACAAACGCACACAACACACCAAGCCAGAGGCTTAGTCTTACAAACATAACGGTAACTAAGATGTACTCTAGTCAACAGAATGTCTATCCTTTCTGTTTACATTTAATCAGATCACTTTTGTTTCATTAATGGCCTTGTATCTTTATCACTTCAAGCTACACTCAGTGCAGTAAGGGAAAAGATAAGAATTGTATTATTTAAACTCAGATCTGTTTCTTGAACCAATCACCTATTTCCTTGCATTATCTTTGTACTTAAGAGATCAATGAAAGGGAATTTATTTGTTTTTGAGGCCTTGATTTTCATGGACATGAAGGCCACCAGACTTTAACCCATCTATGCTCAAAGTTCCCCAGGAGAGTTCTATTTATATGCTCTCATGCTTATTCAAAAATTTTGCAAATAACTTAGGAATAAGAAAATATTCCAAGAAAACTTTTGTTTGTATTTTGATTAGGAATTATTCTTCAAGCATTTTTCCAGAAGAGACTGTTTTATATATCCCCATATTAGCCAGGCTTTTTTGTGCATATATGGGTTAAAGAGATTTATTATCAACCTATCCATACCTGAAGTTCCCCTTGACAAGTGTTGTCTGGACCTATTGTGTATTTGAAGATAGTTAATCATCAATTAACATAAAATCTTAAAAAGAAAATTTATTTTTGGGTAATGACCAACCAATCGCCATCAAGTATTTTCCAAGAAATGCCCCCTAAGTCTATTTGTTTTAGCCACCTACAGGCATGAATAGGTTAAACAATATATGCAGCATATTGACATGGAAAAGTTATCAAAGGTTACAAAGGTATTCACATATTATTGAGCATTTCACAAATTGAGAATAGTCGATAGGTTTGCCAGTATTGGTTGTTAGCACTATCAAAATAAAATTGGAAGGATTATTGTTGTAAGATATGTGATTCACAAGTGATGAAATATAAACAACAAAGGAGAGGTCTAGGGAAGAATTTCCTTGTATTTAATACTCCGGGCACACCTGTTGTTTTACAGAGAATAGTCACAATATATACCATTCCTCAAGAACTTAAAGGCGAGATCAGAGGCGTTCTTCAGGTTCTAAGCCAACAGTACTTGGAAGTTACAGACAATTATTATTCCTATTTTTGAAAGTTAGGTTTGTATTTCAATGTTTTAGTCATTCAGAAGTTAAAATACCCAACATTAAAATAAATAATAGGTGTTATTTTCACTAGTAAAGAGAATGAGTTTTCATCTCCTTTCCAGTATTAGGTAACTTGAGAGAAATCCCTCTTAGTTTTAGTTGATTACTGTTCAAGCTTTTCCTTAGCACCTATAGATATTTTTTCAACCTGATCATGAAACCCAGTACAGAAAAAAGGTAAGTATGGTAAAAACGAGAACATTACACAATACAGCCCATGTCAAATACACCTTATAGTGAATCAATATAATAACCAGTCATAATTCAATGAACTAGTGGTGGATTTGTGCACATGTGCATACAGCTTTAACATTTAGATTCTGCAGGATATTTGGTGACATGATCAATGGAATGCTTGCAGTAAAATAAATATGTACAAATAAAAATCACCAATATTTCCCAAGGAACTCAAAGAGAATAATAGTCACCTCACATACATGATGTACCATTTCCACACTATATTTTCACCTTCATACATGGCATATGTAAAGTCAGCATTAGTTTATAGTTGAGATAAAATCAAAATGTGTTTCTTGTTATAAGCCTCAAGGCTAACAAACTAAGGTAGTTTATTTTTATCAATGTAGTCCAACTGTTTTTGCAACCTTTTACTTTAAGCATCATACTGCAGATAGAAATCTCACAATCATAATTCATATTTGTATAAAGATATCATCACCACAATAAAATAGGACATGAGCAAGAGGCAGTAAGTATCTAGATTGACAAACATCTACCCAGTACATTTGTTCATGTTGTTTGTTACCAGTTCAGCATCTAATTGAAAACCACTTCAATTGCCACTCTATAGGACAACAGTAATAAACAGTGTGCACACTTCCCTCCTATGTATTATGTAATTCTAAAATGAGCATTATGACCGACAGGTGCAACTATTTACAGACATAGCACTTTCACAACCGCATGTTGAATAAATGTGAAAACAGTAAGATTGCATTATGAAGTTTGTCATTCCCTAATATAATACCCCTGGCAGTACAATAGGGATGTTCTGTGTTAAAATGTAATAGCTCAGACATATATGATACTTTTCTTGCTTTTTCTTCTCTTGCTCAATACTTTCATGATGCAGTTATGTAAAATCTTTGAAGAACAAAGTAAATAAATAAAGTCATTGCATGCAGTTTTTACAGAAGATAATGCTTATCACCTGGGCTGAGAATCAACCGCCATTCCTCACACTTCACACAATAACTGCTCATTAGACATTGATTGTTCGTAAGACCAGTGTAAAGATATGTAAACATTACCATACATTGAAATAAACTCTGACTCTATAACTGAAATTTTGAAGATACTTGTGATAATAATTGGGCAGACTAACCACATAAGAGAGGTATCATTCTTTTGCATTCTTTACCCCTAGATACACACAGTATGACATATTCTAGCTTTAAAGCTAGGAGATTCCATTAAGAGTATTTATAAATACTCTTAATATTTGAGCAAAGCTTGGAATGCTTTAAGTAAAAGAAATAAAAATAGATATGTACAAATAAAACTCACAAATTCATCATTTACATCATAGTTGATAAATAACCCACATAAAAGTAATCAGTAATTTATAGTAATTAGTTTGTATTGCATCCTAAAACCAACCAACAACCTACATTTGAGCAAAGTACACTAATCTCATAACCAGCTTGAGAACCCATAGGAAGAGGAGACCTAACACAGACCAATGAAACCCTGAATAAATGGAGGTAGGCAAAATAGGTGAATCACTCTTGAACTGTGATTAATCAAAATGTTCAAGATGATTTAACTTATCTTTATCTAAAAGAGTTCTACTTATTATGCTATGCCAGTAGTGTGTGATTCCGTTGACATAATCTTCATTTGTATAGCAGTTTCACAATCCTATATCCTCATCAATGAGCAAGTACCATGACTACCATCTGTGCGTAACTGGTCACTTTTCTCCAGTGGTTCCTCAGAAGATCGGAACTAGGTTTTCCTGAAAATAGAACAGAATTGATATGAAAGGCAAATAGAAGTGACATTAAGTAGGTTGAAATGTTTTGATTTAATGTGAAATAGTGAGGAAGGGTGGTGTTAACTACTTATTTGTAGAGAAGACTTTCTAGGCCATGTTTCATATCTGGAAAGGTACTAATATTGAGAAGAGCACAATTAAAGGGAATATCACACATTCTAGATGCTAGAAAAGCAAGCTTAACATTTTTTTCACATCAAGATAAGGGAGATGACAATTTGACACAGTCGACTAGCCACAGTCCGAAACATTGGAACAGATGAATAAGAACACAGTGCTTTCCGTTTGTTTATTGTTTAGTATGAGCCTAGAGCAGTCCTGAGAACTGAGTCATATAATGCATATCGCAACCACTGCTTCCCATCTCTGGCCAGTGCCAAAGGTGTTTACTATGTATCTGAATGACGTCATCTAAGAATATATCAAGGACTTTGGGTTTAGTTTAAGGCATTCCCAGGTACTCCTGTTTCCGGCACCAATAACATACGGCCATTGGCCAAGTCACAATTTAGTCTTAACCCTTCCAATGCAAAGGCTTCTTTTGCCAAAGCATAAGAACGCAAAGATTTTTGAAACCATTTAAACCCTGTCATATTGGAATTCATGTGATAGCTCTTGCTGAGTACTATCAGATGAGGCCTAAAAAAAGAAATAGTTTGTTTCCTGTAACGGTCTGAAAAAAAAATAGGGTAGGTAGGTCGGTAAAACAATTTTTTTTGCATTATTTTTTTGGTCAAAAATGTGTGTTTTATGCATGTTTTACGTTGATTGGGAGTTGGGAGGGCGGTAAAACCTTTAGGGTAGGGATTTTTTTTGAATAAAAAATTGTTAGGGTAGGGTTACAGGAAACAAACAACTTTTTTTTAGGCCTGAGATCTCATTTGCCAGGAAAAAATGATGATAAACAAAATTCTCATTCTACTATGTCCGTACCTGTGCTGCAGGTCTCCTGTGGTCGTGCACCTGGACATGTGGGCCCGCTGCTGCCGGCGCCGCACTGTGCGCTGCTGGCTGCGGGAGACCGGCACACTCAGCATGGTCACCAGGCTGGCAGCTGAAAGGACAAGATCTCACTTTAACACAGGGAAACAGGGTCATAGCCACATGGCCATGGAAATACAGTCAACCTGCTTATACAGGTGAACTTGGATATGACAGACTCAATGGGACCAGGAAAATCGTATACATATGACAAATACTTGATATGCATCGGACTGGGACCAAGCATATCGTCCGTCATATACAAAAATCTGTTGTACCAGTGGTCCATTATATCCAAGTTCACCTGTACGACCATCCTTGTAGGATCAGACAAAATGATCCCCTGAGAAAGATAGTCTTTAGTAACATGTCAATGAAAAAAAAATTAAAATCATAGGAAATTCAGAATCAAGTCTTTATAGAAACATTTTTTTCATGGTTTTCTAAGTATTCATGAACAATGAACTGACTTTACGAGAGGCAGGTGTAGAGTAACCACCTAACTTCCACATAATCTTTTTTCCTAAAATTGCCATAAATGTAGGTCTGTTAGCTTTTTCTATGAAAATAGCAAATTAACATTACTTCATTTCTAACATGTGATGATCCTGAATGCTCAGGAATTCAAACTTAAGTTCCTTCATCAAATTTGCTGCTAAGTTCAGAAAACATATCTCAAGATGTATTCTTTATAAATGAAAGTATTCATTCAAAGTACATGGATATTCCTTAAACTAATCTATATGAATATACTAATTTAGCATTCTGGAAAAATGTTTCCAAAGTCAATGTTATCCATCAAGAAAAACACACCTGCCATCTGCACTAGGTGCAGGTGTCTTGGCCCTGTCTTGCATAGTACTGGGCACTGTCTTGGCATGGCTGCGAATGTTCCTGCTGTCCACCCTTGTTGAAGACCTCAGGCCAGTCAGGAGTTTTGAGGAGGATGGAACTCGCCTACAGGAGAACCCTTTTTCCCTGATTGTCGATGATTCATTCCTATAGGAGCCATTCTCTTGCTCAAGGCGCTGCTGCTCCGCGGCCCTATTTTCCTTATTCTGGGAAGTTCCTGGACCGTGTTTCCTGGGTGATCCGTCGTCATTGTCTGGTGATACTGGTCGCTTGGTGGGGAGGACCACTGGACTGGCCTGCTCCATGAAGGAGTCCAGTTTGCTGAGAGAGGGCAGTGCTTGCAGGGGTGTGCGGCAACCGGCCCTGTTTCTCAACGCTCCCAGAAGGACATAATCACCATCAGCAGCGGGTCCCTTTTCTTTAGGAGTGCTCAGGACTACCATCTCATCGGCAGGTTCTACTACCCCACTGAGTTCATCACTCTGGCCATAGCCTGTATGGCGGGAGTATGGCATCTGAGTGAAAGTGTCAAATTTGCGCAGCCTTCGTCCGCTTCCACCCAAGGACCTATTTTTGATAACTCCCTGCGGAGAGTCAAACTGAACATCTTGGAGATGAGGGGTTAGGGATGAGGATTGCAGATACCTAGTAGAGGTTGATTTGGTGTTTCTTGGAGTCCCGAAACTCACATAGTTAGATTCTGTGTTCCTAGGGGTACCAAAACAAACATACTCCCCCTTAGCTGTGTGGGAAACAGTTGACCCTTCTCCACTCCCGGCCCCCACACTTCCTGCTGCCACAGGAGGAGACGTAGCATAAGGAGTAATTTGAGGTGACTTCTCCGTAGAGCTGGTGTGATATTTCTCCAAACCATCTGGCCTAACCGGGGCAATCGTTGCATAGTCTCCGCCAAATTCTTCATTATCTGTATTTGCATGATTTTCTTTCTCAGTAGAGGCCAGAGGAACTATAGTGGCATAATCCCCACCATCCCCTACCATGCTATCCTCGCTGAGTGTAGCAGGCTTGGGTGACTGATCTCCAACAAGCTTGGCATATCCTGCATTATCAACCTCAACAGCATCCTGGACAGGTTTAACCTTTTTACAAGCTCTCTCAGACTTTGGCTTGACTAAAGCATAGAGTGGTTCTCTTATCAAAGGTTCACATGCAGCAGAGGATTCAACAGGAGACTTGACCGGGGATGAGTCCATCTCACAGCTGACATCCAAGAGAGCCACGTCATCATAGGTGCTGGATGTGGCCTCACACTGTTTCACTGTTATCACTGTCCCTGTAGACTCACCAGGCACATCCACCTGCTCCAGCTTCTCTCTGGGTGAGAACAGCACCCCATGAGATCCGCTTTCCTCCACTCTAATAGACTCAGCACCAGACAGTATCTCCTTCTTGTTCTGCTCAATGAAGACGCTGGGGATGGAAGGAATAGCCACTGCTTTTGGCTTCCTCATACTGCCTGTTGCTGAGACCTTCGTTACCGGCTTCAGACTTGCTGTATCAGCAGCCTGCTCAGTGAGGGCACTCTTGCTTGGAAGCTGGCCACTGGTTGATGAAAAATTTCCTTTTCCTTTACCAAAGGTTGAGAAAGATTTCTTTTGGTTTTCGGGTGTCTCAGTCTGCTGCATTGAGCCCAGACTGTCAGCAGTAGGAATTGGTAGTAGTGTTGGCCGGCTGGATGTCCTGGACCCTGGATAGGATGAGGTCTCAATGTCTCCCTCCTCTAGCATGGCAGGCACTGGGTTTTCATCACCTCTGTGAGCAACAGAGGACTCACAGTACACCTTACTCATGCTCTCAGAAGGGTTGTTCTGTTCACAGCTCTCTTGCACCTTACTTGAATCACAGAGATGGCCTGCATTTTGACCAGCAATGCCAACATGTGTCATTTCTGATCCACCATTCTTCTCACCAAGGGAAGAGACTTTGGTTTGCTTACATGGTACCTCAGTAGAGTCCCCCTGTGTAGAGGATTCTGATTTTGGCTTTTTGAATGAATCCTTATTGGATTTTAAAGATTTGTGTTTGGGTGGGTTATCTCTGGTGCTGTAAACATTCAGTTTCTTCAAGGCTCTCTCTCCCCTTGCCTTACCAAAACTTGTGAAAGTTCTTTTAGTTTTATCCTGGCCACTAGGAGGCAGGTGTTCAGTGGATGCAGCCTTCACAAGGTGGATATTATGAACCTCAGGCTCACTCTTTGTGAAAACACCAACATCCTCCATCTCAATGTTCTTGGAGTATGTAGATAGCATTGATGCAGCCTTTGCTCCCCTTGACTTGCCGAAGGTGGAGAACTTGACATCCCCATCACTTGAGAGCTGACTGAGAGGTCTACTCAGAGAGGAGATAGAGCCATATCTCTGCATGGCGGGCTTCTCAATCTCTGTACCTCCCTGGCTCGCCAGTGAATATGTAGATCCCATATGGTTCCTGCCTAGAGAGAACTGGAGGTTGGTCAGGGAAGGCCTCTCCCAGGAGGTGTCCTTGCTGAGCAGGCCTGCCATCCTGGAGCCCCTGCTGCGGCCCACTGTGGCGAAGGGACTGCTAGTGCTGCTGAGATCGTCACTGTAGATGATGCTCTTGCTGTCCTCGCTGAGTGAAGAGTGCTGACCCCCCACAGAGCTGCCCTCTTCCTCGCTGGACCATCTCTTAGCAAGTGAAGCTTTCTTGGGCGACACTCTCTCTGTGTCCATTCTCTTGTCAATGCCGCGGTAGTATTTCTGTAGTAAAGGAATAACACAAATAGTACTAAATGCTTAAATTAAGGTATATTCTAGAAAGAACATAAATTTTCCAAAACTATCTTCATATTGGGTATTTTTTAGTTCGTGTATGAGAGTTAATCATAAGTATTTTTTTCAACTTTCTTATATCCAAGAATACTTGAAAATGACCCATAAATCCATAATTAAGTCTTTTAAGAAATCATCATCATTTGAACGACTGATTGCATTTTTTAAATCTTAATTTGAAGAAGAGCTTGGCTTGTCAATCTAAAAGGTCCCCTACTTAGCTCAAAAATTAAGCAATTAGCTGCAACAATGTTTTGCTCGATTCAAGGTTCACATTGACATGTCACAGGGTTATGGTGGATCGTCAACCATGAACAACCTGGTACTGAATTTTGGCAAATACTCCCCTTACAATTTGGCATTAGGTCTTTGAGGGGGAAATTGCAATTTGGACTCGTAAGGTTTAGAGAAGTGAATGCTACATATTTCTCTCACCTGAGACAGTTTCTTGCCATTCCACTTTTTGATGAATTTCTTGAAGAGCACCTTCGCCTTGTCTTGAGAAAGATGGCTAAGTGATATAGATTTCTGAAAAATAAGATAAATGTAATTATCGACTAGAGACTGTATTTCCAAGATTAATATTGACAAAAATTTGAAAATATTTAAAGCGAAATTATTTCACTTAGCGGTACTTGATTTCAGGTACCGTTACAAATAATGGTATAAATAACATATAACCAAAAACTAGTGGATGTACAGCATTGAATCTAAAAGATACAGAAAAGGTAAATCACTACCTCTACCTCAAAAGATTGAAAAATGGTAAAAAATGGTTAAATTATCTTAAGAAATAAAAATTCAAACCAATTTCCTGTACGAAATAGTTAAGATGTGCAAAATAAAAGTTTGTACAAATTAAAATTAAGACAATACAGTTGCCATAGGTTGCTGGTTAGTGGTACAAGTAAACAAGCTACAGATGAAACCCATGTTAATTCATATATTTCATTAATATAATTGATTGTTTTAGGGTTTATCAATGAAGCTGGAAGTTTCTATGATTATTCCTAACAATCATTGACAAAAATGCCTATTGAGCTTTACCTCCTCTGCCAGCCAGGTCCTGAACTCCAAAGCCTTGGCACAATAGTCATCTAGAGAGATTTCATCTACAAAACAAGATAGAAAACTTCACACATAAAGGGAGCACTTGGGTATAGATTAGGCAATCATAACTTATGTATGCGTATGTAGCATATGCTATTTTGCCATGAGTTATCAGCCTTTTTTCCAATATCACATTGTGGAATGGTAAATTGCTCCTAGTAATAAAATGGTTTAGCTGGGATTTTGGGGTCAAAAATATACAACCAACAAAGTCGGGTTTCATATTTTTTGAAGGAGTTATGAAATAAATGTATCTAGTCATTAAAATGCATATATCCAGAGAAATGAATGTCTGCATACCTTTCAGAGATATTTAGTATACTATCTTAGAATGTTCTAGCATTCGCATTGCATGATTGAAGAGATTATGAATTACTTGCCATATCTGCCAACTTTGAAAATCAGATGACAGTGTTTTTCAATGTCTGTCTTTCAGGTCTTGATTTCTCTAAAAAGGGTGTCTCAGATAGTAAATGGTAGTACTTAGTGTTGGGACGATCATCGATTATAATCGATAATCAATCGCTTACCTCTCTGATTCTGATTAATCGATTACGAAACTGGCAATCGATAATAATCGGAAAAGGTGACACCTAGTGGCAAAATATAGAACTAAATGACAGACAAGTTGCCAGCTTTCTTGCTATGAAATTAAGCTCCAAAAACACTTCAAAACGAAGTTAAGGTAGGTGCTAATAGCAAGTAATTGTCATAGACTACTGTAAATTCTCAGAAATCTCGGACACTTTTTATTAATTACGATTTTCGTTGGCTGATGGTGGCCGAAATTTACTGAAAATAGCGATCAAATGTCAGACACCGTGGCCGAGATTCGTCGATTTTATCAAAGAAACGAAAGCTACCTGTACTATGATGAAGATGGAACTGAAAATTGATCGCTAACTTCGTACACAAGAATATAATTTTCCCCCACAAAACCCTTATTGTCCACCTACCTGACTTGTCATTCCTCTGCTATATATACTAATAAAGTAACTTGCCTCCCTTGTATGTTGTTTATTTGTTTATTCTTGCTGCCGCACGCTAATTACGCATTCAACTTCCAAAAATGGCGCAGCCCATGAGATCGATGTGTTTACTTCCGGTTTCCGAGCCGGTGTGTTTTGGCAGATATAGGGACACTAGACATGTTAGTTTATAATCTAAAATCAATCGGAAACTTCGTAAATTGAAACATGTCTTTCACTTTGGCCGATATTATCAATTGAATTGAAACGAAAGCTAGATGGAAAATCGATCTCTAACTTCGTGAACAAGAACACAATTTTCCCCCACACAATCATTATTGTCCACATACCTGACTTGTCATTTCTCTGCTATATATACTTGTAAAGTAACTTGCCTCCCTTGTATGTTGTTTACATGTTTATTCTTGCTGCCGCACATCAACTACGCATTGAATTATACTTGTTCAAGTTGTTGACAAGGTGTCTTATTTCGAAATGGCGCCGCCCAAGCTGTATTCCACTCTACACGCAGAGATGCGATACCTACTTCCGGTTTTGCACCGATGTCTTTTGGCGGATACGGGCACTAGAAACGATCGTTAATAATCTTAAATCAATCGCAAACTTTGGAAATCTAAATGTTTTTTTCTTATAATAATGAAATTTACTTGGTGGCCGACTTTTGGTGAAATGTGTCCTCCGATGGATCGAGGGTGGGCGAGATTCCCCAATAATTATTTTGTACATTAATTATAGTGGCCAAGATTCCTAGGGCGGCCGAGATTTCCGAGAATTCATGGTATCACTTATTATTAGGCTCTAGACCTCTAGTGCCCAATTACTGCAAAAGTGCGATGAACTGATTATGTCTGATAATCGATCGGTTGGCTGTAACTGATTAACGATCATGAAATTGCAACCGATTTCCAACCCTAGTACCGTAAATTCTCGGAAATCTCGGCCGCCCTAGGAAACTCGGCCACTATAATTAATTTACCAAATATTTACTGGGGAAATTCGCCCACCCCCGATTCATCCAAGGACACATTTCACCAAAAGTCGGCCACCAAGTAAATTTCATTGATATAAGAAAAAAACATTAAGATTTCCAAAGTTTGCGATTAATTTTAGATTATTAACGATCGTTTCTAGTGCCCATATCCGCCAAAAGACGATCGGTGCGAAACCGGAAGTAGGTATCGCATTTCTGCGTGTAGAGTGGAATACAGCTTGGGCGACGCCATTTCGAAATAAGACTTGTCAACAACTTCTTCTTCTTCTTCCTAGTACTCGTCAACTTCATTTGGTTGAAGGCTCAGACGAGGTGATAGGTGTTGATGCATGCGTGCGATCAATTTAAAACTGTACTGTTTAAAAATGGCTGTGCCACAGGCTTCCCTTGGTAGGGGCGCGAGGCCCTATACCCGTACAGAGGTGGGGTACCGCTAGTTCAGCTTAGTTGCTGGAGAGAGCTCTCTTGAATGCTGCAGGAGAGCTCGCTGAGACTGTGCATTCTGGCAGGATGTTCCATTCTCTCACTGTCCTTTGGAAGAATGAGTTTCTATGGTAGTCTCTGCTCGAGTGTGGGATGTTGTAGGCGAGTGAGTTCTCGATCCTGGCATTACTGGATAGCTTGGGGGTTATGGAGCTTGGCATGACAGTGGCCACATGTCCGTAATGGATCTTGTAGAACATTAGTAAGCTTGCTGCTCTCCTCCGTTCGGCTAGTGACTGCCATTCAAGCTGCTCCAGCATGCTGCCCACGCTCGAGGTTTGGTGGTGGCGATGCAGGACGAATCTTGCAGCGCGTCTTTGGACCATCTCTATCTTGTTGATCAGAGTTTCGGTATGGGGGTTCCAGACGGTGGAGCCATATTCCAGTACTTGAACAAGTATATAATTCAATGCGTAATTGACGTGCGGCAGCAAGAATAAACAAGTAAACAACATACAAGGGAGGCAAGTTACTTTACAAGTATATATAGCAGAGGAATGCAGGTCAGGTAGGTGGACAATACGGGTTTTGTGGGGGAAAATTATATTCTTGTGTACGAAGTGAACGATCGATTTTCATTTCCATCTATACATCATAGTACATGTAGCTAAATTCGTTTCAATTGATAATATGGACGAATCTCGGCCACAGTGTCTGACATTTGATCGCTATTTTCAGTAAATTTCGGCCACCATCAGCCAACTAAAATCGTAATTAATAAAAAGTGTCCGAGATTTGCGAGAATTTACGGTAGTACTATTTTGTTGCATTTAAACAATACAAATTCAACACTATCCATTCATAGCTGAGGATGTGAACCTGAATAGCGTAGGGTTTCATCATAATATATTGGAGTTTAAGAATTCACTATCATAAAGGATTTTAGAGTGCAATGAATCTACCATGCATGACAAAAAGATACAAAATTAATTTAGCCCTTGGAGGCTTGTTTGACCAGTTAAACTTCATTTTCACCATCCAAGGAATGCAAAATCAGCACTTGAAATTTGGCCACATGCATCCCACTGGCATCCTTTGAAATCCCCATCCTCATTTGAGGTAAAGTAGCTCTTACTCTTTTCACGCCTTTTCATTTTCCTCTCTTGTTTTTTCTTCTCTTCCTTCATCTTCTTCTTGACAGCGAGCTTTTGTTTCTTGCTAGCCTTGTAATTCTCGCATTCTGGAATAGAGCCAACAAATAATATACAATTCAACAGATAGAGGAAACCATTGGTTACAATCAATTTTTGAAGAGAACCTATAGATACAGATCAAATGAAATGAGCAAGCCTATATGCAAGGCTGTCACACGTGTTGTCTAGGTCTCAATACCTTTGAAAACTACTTTGAAAATAATCTTAACTTCAAAAATATTTGATAAAGAGTTGCAAGATATGGGTTTTGATAATTTTTTCTCCCTCAAACATATTCCAAAAAGAACACATATGTACACACTCCATGGTATATAGGAAATCAAATTAAATTCCTGATTAATAAGGAGCACTTAGTGTGAAAGGAATCTTGATAATGGCTTCAAGCTTACCTGACATTGAGGAATCTGAATCATCAGAACTGCTGCCATCACTTGACCTCTTCTCCCCAGCCCTGGAATATGAAAATTAGATGAGAGGTTCAAACCAACTTGATTGAACAAAAAAAGTAAAAGTTTACACAAAAGTTGCGATTAAAG
This sequence comes from Maea johnstoni, assembly GCA_963942565.1. NCBI lineage: Eukaryota > Metazoa > Annelida > Polychaeta > Spionida > Magelonidae > Maea > Maea johnstoni. Next base: position 5,437,257 of record OZ012684.1, on the reverse strand, counting down.
TAGTTGGATGAAGAATTAAGAGATGCTAGGAAAGTTTGAATCGAATCAATCCATTATTTGGTCATTTTAACTGAGAGTAGGATGAGCTCTCTGATTTTGGTTTAAATAGTTTTTAAAAGATGAGGCTTTTTTAGCCTTCTCTAGCCTTCTCTCTTCTTTCACAGTTTCTTTATCCCTTCTCCCACCATTGTAGCCGACATTCTCGATGGTTCCCCAACCATACCTACTACCGGGGGGTAGGTCGCATCCAGTCAACCCCTTTTTTGTAAATTGATCATTAACCCATTAATGCTAACAGAGGCCAAAACCTTCCAGACAATTCTTGTTAAAGCTTATTGGCGATCGCGAAAGCATATTGAGGTTAATATTCAAAGATGAAATGACAATTAGAAATCAGTAAATTAGCAATTATGATACAATCACATTATGCCAGTGGGAATGTTAGGGCTGGTGTTCAGCACCTGCATTGTAATTAAAGGGGAACTAAAGGCTCACATACATATTAGCTTATATGAAAGTAATACACTTCAAGAATAGGATGCTGTCCTCCTTTTTCTCTTAGTGAGCCCATGAGGGGAGAATTTTGAGTTTTGCTACCAGCTTCAGCCAGCCCCTAGCAGCCCCTGGTAGCAGCCATGTTGCTCTACTGCTATCAGCTGCGACCTAAATGGGTGGCAGCCCACTTGCTGTGCCCTAGCTCTGGGCAGCGCATCATAGACTGTAGTGCTCTATACACCAAGTCTCTTCGAAAGTTGCATAAAAACTTGTATGAGTATCAAACAGGTAAATGGTAAAATCATGAGCAGCAATTGGCTGTACAAAAAGACAGGGTGGTAGAGTTATTTTTCATATATTTCCTGTTGGTAAATTCAGACAAAAACAGTGGCTAGCATCACTGAAACTAGTAAATCCACCTGTCTTGAAGTATGCAGTTCTATGTTCAGACCACTTCCCTGATGCATATTATGTAAGAAATCACAAACTACAGTCAGGATTACTTATAAAAGGGGAACTTGGGGGACAGCAAATCATAAGGTTATTTGAAAATTCATGAACATAGCTCAACATCTGCAAATAAATTGTATACCTGTGAGACTATGAAGGAAGGGTTGAATAAAAACAATACTTGTATATACATCAATCATCCAGATTTTCAGTAATTGATTTTACTTGAAGCTAGCTGTTCTACAAAAACTGTTTTCTTTCATGTAACCTACACAGATACTAAAGGAAATGATTGCTGTCCCAAGTACTGATAGCTATTTCCTGCGTTGATTAACTTCTGTCTCCTGGGATCTAGATGTGTAATGCCACAAGGTTATAATTAACCCTTTGTTTATCCTTTTCCTTTAAGGAGTTGTTACTTCCTTTTGTTGAATGGCACAGCACCATCCTGTTGAGTATTCCTGACTGCATTTTTGATTTCTGGTATAAAAAAAATCAGCCAAGTTGTCTGAACATAAAATTACATACATGCTTCAGGACAGAAATTCAGTGATGCTAGCCACTGTTTTTGTCTGAATTTACCAACAGGAAATATATGAAAAATAACTCTACCACCCTGTCTTTTTGTACAGCCAATTGCTGCTCATGATTTTACCATTTACCTGTTTGATACTCATACAAGTTTTTATGCAACTTTCGAAGAGACTTGGTGTATAGAGCACTACAGTCTATGATGCGCTGCCCAGAGCTAGGGCACAGCAAGTGGGCTGCCACCCATTTAGGTCGCAGCTGATAGCAGTAGAGCAACATGGCTGCTACCAGGGGCTGGCTGAAGCTGGTAGCAAAACTCAAAATTCTCCCCTCATGGGCTCACTAAGAGAAAAAGGAGGACAGCATCCTATTCTATAAGTGTATTACTTCCATATAAGCTAATATGTATGTGAGCCTTTAGTTCCCCTTTAAGTGCTGCCCGCGGGTCATTAAGGAGCAGACTGAAGAAAATAGAGCATGCATATTGGATGCAAAGAGGGTACATCTGTTAATCCCACTGCTTTGAGTCTATAAAATATTTGTCTAAGATAAATAACAAGTAAACTGAATGTGTACACTTGATCCTCAACTGTTGGTGAGACAGGGCTCAACAGGACCCTGTCAACCCAGGTAGTCAGGCGGGGCAAGTTGAACCCATGCAAGATCAGATTTAGTCCTGCGAGGAGTTCAGGTATGACTTTTCAAGGTCAACTACATGCTGTCAACTACATGTATACTGTTATTCAAAAGATCCTGAACATTTATGAATTCGATGAATCTACATGTACCTCTCAGATCTGGTGTAACGTCACTGGGAGACAAAGACCAATGAGGGCTCTTGTATCGTTTATATTACAGAGAAACCTGCGCACCAAAATATGATGTTTGGGCTATTTGACGCAGCCAGCCTGTTTAGGTTGACCGGCTGGTTTCATATCCACTTGTTTTTTTATTCATCTAAGATGTGTAGTGACAGTAGTCATATTATGCCACCTGTGACCTTCCCATGTCACTGATGTCAGTGCATCTAGAGACCTACCGTATTCGCCCGTTTAAGCGCATGGTGCGGATAGAGGTTAGGAAATTTTTCTGAAGTAGGGGTGTTGGCGATCTTCCGTTTTACCGCACCCCTCAATGATTGTCGGTCTGAGCGTATTAGCCGTTATAGCACCTTTGCGCTCTCGCTGTTCAATTTGCTCAGACGTTCGCAGCATGCGAAAAGATTGTCAATTGGTCAATAGTGCGCTCATGCGGCGAATAGGAACAGTAAGAGCGAGAAAGAACTGCTGAAATGGCGGAATTCAGTGCTTTTTTGCAGACACGGCAATAGGAAAGGTATGTGATCTTGCTTTTCTTACTTCTTCTGGGGGGAAGTATTACGCATTTTTCATGACAATTGCGCTAGCCATTCCCCCTCTAAACCTGAAAAATAGGGGAGATGGGCTTATTCGGGACGGTGCGCTTAATCGGACGAATACGGTATATCAGAGAAATACATCCCCTTGATCCGCAACCCCATAGGTACTGCATGCTAGCCTCTACGGCATTGCGCCTCGGGTTACGCGCTGTAGCCTGGGGTTCACCGTTGTATTGGTCACGTGATCTGTGCACTGGCTGGTTGGGGGATGTCATCCTATCTAGGTCAGATAGTGAGAGGCAGCGAAATTTGATGATTCATGACCAGTGCCCACTCCCTGTCTACTACTCCCAGGTACTATATGCATAAGCGACATCCTAAAACAGGAGCCAGAGAAGGAAAGGAGCCCTGACTTCAGACTCATCAAATGAATATAATTTTTAACTAAACTTAAACCAAGTTGGTTGTTTATTCGTTGTTCAACTTCAGAACTTGAATGTTGTCAGTTCAGACTTCAGAGCCAAAATTATTCAAGTCCCCACACAGCCAGTGACATGTCAAGGCAACATACACTGGAAATAGGTCTACTCTAGACACCATAGGTCTCAGGATTTACTCACCTAAGTCTGGAGTCCAAGCGATCCATCTTGTTGCTTGAGTTCTCTGCTGTCGGTTGAATGTGTTTGCCCAGCAACGGATTTTCGTTGTTTGATTTATCCGCCATTTAAAAATACTCTCCAAACTTCAGTGCCATTGATTAAGGAAAAAAATCTATATAATTCAAGTTATATAGCTTAGATGATAATACATTTCTAATATGTAATATAAAAAATATTAAGTGATGATATTTCTACGCAAGCATGTGACAAATTGTTTATATTAGTACTAAATTAGACAATTAATTACTTAGCACTAAATATTTTGAGACTATTATCCAAGCTAGTCGTTTTCTGTATCGCCAAAAGAGGGCGTCATTTGTTTAAATGGGCGGTACTTGTTTTGCGGCATGTGTTTTGCCGGTACCGGTTAATGTCAGTTTCTGTGGGGGTGACCTTCAGGAGGCTTTACCTTTGCTGAAAAGCGGGATCCGACAGTCACCGGCGATATCATAGAATTCAGGAGGTAGGTGTGATGCATGTTGTCTTTTAATGAGTGACTTGGAAATTTTGGTCATATTGAGGTGCCAGCTGGTATATTGTCGGAGTCTGCGACCAGCTGATCTAATGCTAATCAGCAAATGGTGATTTACCGTGCAGTGAGGGAAAGTTGAGAACCATATCGCACTCTGCAGGCAATTGAAATAAGCGGTATGTTCCTATGGATGAACAGAATAATTGAAGCTGAATTGTAAACAGTTGACAATTGGTTCTAAAATTAAACCTAATTGAATATTTTGACTGCACATATATAAAACGCTTTTTTTTCTTTTTCTTTTTCAAAAAAAGGAAAAAGTATCCAGTATACATCTCAGGTAAAATAATGTTGATTGCGTATTCAGTTTTTCATTTATAAATTAAAGCTATCAGTTCTTTTTTCCCAACAAAATTCTATTTGCGTGTTATCAAGATTTAGGGACCATTTTGAAAGCTCATAAGATATTTTGGAAACAATCTTGAATTCGTCAAAATATTTCAAGGATTTTTGCTAATATTCTAATCAACATTCCTCCAAATGTTTTCAAATGACGATTTGTACAAAGTATTACACCTAAATAGCTTAGAAGCATTTTTGAGCCCCATAGGCATACATGGGTTAATCAGATGGGATGATATAGTGCTGCCACCAATTGGCAATTGTTATACTGCACACATTATCACAGTTATGTTTGTAGCATCCAAAAGTCTTGAATATTTGTGTGAGACATTCATGGCCAAAGTACATTCTTTGGAAAATACCTGAATAAGGTATATCTATCAATCCACAACCCTCAACCCTCCTTCAGATATTTTCTAATTCCAAATTTATTTATAGGTTTCTGCCCACTCTGTCACCTCTAGGGATTTTTCTACCTGTTAACACTGTTGATTGAATTTTTTTTTTAAGTGTTTCATTTATTCAAGTTACCACTTCTCTACTCAGAGTATTTAAGATATTTCACTAGCAATTGAGAGTGAACTGTAATTGAAATTGTCTATTTATGTGGCAATAATACAAAGTAAATACAGGAGTTTTCCTTTGTTGGATATGCATATGGCTTTCAATTAATCTGTCAAATAACATTGCCTGGATATATTCAAATATATTGATGAAGTTTTCCCTATTAAATGGATAGATATTGTTGTGTCATTTACAAAAATGGGGTTAACAAAAAGGCAGTTAGATACAGTCAGCAAGGTTTGATTTGTTGTAGATTATTCCTCCAACACCTACAAGTTTCCTCTCATTTCTTTCCAGCTCGGTCCTGCCTCCTCATCATCACCATGCCTCCCGATTCCCTGGTGACGCTGAATGTTCTCCTCAATGACACCTTATCCAGCATCCTCCCCAGCACCCCTCTGCCAGTGGCGCCCTCTCGCCCCGTCGGCTGCCCTATTGGAGCGTGGGAGCCACTGAACCATGTCCTCTTCCAGCTGGCCAACGCGGCTCTCCTGGTCTCATACCTAGCCCCCAACGGAATCTACGGAATACTCTTCCTGCACTCATGGCTGGTCATTGGTAAGTAGAATAAGATTCAATACAGAGTCAGTCTTCTTCAGTTCTACTCGGCTTGTTGATTTGGTCAGAGGCATGTCTCTCAGTTGCTCGAAAAGTAACATGGAGCAGTGCTTACCTGAGTGAATTGTCATCATTTCTTGGCTTGTCTCATTCATCAATGTCTAATTAAACTTACTAAATGTTATGTTGTATGTCCATTCATGAGTAGATTATGGTCTTAATTAATGGTCAATCAGTAATAGCTGATAAGGTTTAGTGATCTTGTAGGGCTAGTAATCACTTTGGTGTACTAGTCCATGTCAAATATTTCCTTATCAGATCAATTATCATTTCATAATTGTTGGATTGATGGATGTGGTAAAATTGAGGTGCAATTCTAAAGGTTTATTTGTCTTAGCTACTTATCTGCATGGATGTCCTCTATTTATATTGTCTGCTTGGCCTACCAGGGTCACACATTAGCCTGATAGGTTTCTTAATATTAAAATTCTTCACATCTGGAGCAGACAAACAGCTTGTCACATAGCAAAATATCCTTATACCAAAGCATATTCTGAGAAATTCATTTACCCTGAATATATCAAACATGACAGCAGCCTACATTGAAGACCTCCTGACTATTCATCTGGCCCCCTTGTTTCATTCTAGCTCCATGACTATTTATCCTCTTGACAAGTGTCATCTTTATCTATAATAACCTATGAAATGGCCTAGGAATTAACTGAAGAAATGAGTACATGGTACATATGAGGGACATTTTTGAATGGGTTCTGCTCAGCATTTTTGATACCTATAGTCATGAAATGTGCTTTTGTTAGAGGTGCCGACAAAAGAGTTAGGCTTTTGGTCACCAAAGACAGAGGGTGAACTGAATGTCTTTAAGATAAATAGGCTGCTTTGAGAGTTAGAGCTCAACTGAAAGAAATTATATAGCTTTTAAGAAAACTTTCTTTGCTATTTCATCAAGCATCTGCTTAAATATCAGTTCTTATGTCTTCTAAAAGACACCGACCCACAGCCTCACATTAGAAAACTTAATGTGAATAAATTATCCCCCAAACCAATGCTTGCCATTGCCCTGGATGCAAGCTGTCAGCAATGCAGTTTATGCATCACAGCTATAAATAGAAGTTATGATAATCTATCACTTTAGAATTGAGTAGGTGGCATTAAAGCTGCAACATTCCAGTCAGATCAATTTTCTCTGAAATTGATTATTTTAGTATTTTCTTGAAATCAATATAATTCCCAAGATTACACTATGACTTAGTTATTGGCAATTCTAGTCAGTGACAGCAGCCTTTCAATACAGGACAGAATCCAAAGTTAACCCATTCAGGTGCCCAAATACCCTGTCAGATGAAATATGTAGCATAAACTACCATCATTAGATTAATGATGGACTTTATGTTGTATACTTAAGTGACGTATGTTATTTTTGTTTAACTGAAAAAGGTATTTTCAAATATTCCTCAGTTTATACCTTACAAACACATGCTTCTAATACTGCATGGTAGGATTATGGTAATACTGATTCAGCACTACTCCAAATACTTTTTATCCCATTTACCTTTTTTCAAATCATATAACAATTATATTCCTAAAAGCCTGAGAAAATGAATACTTTAACAGTTTAACTGCTTGTTAATGCAAATTGACCTTAATGTTACTGGGGGTAATCTACATTGAGATTAACCTGGAAAAGAATATTAGATTAAGCAATAAATCTGCAGTTAATAAGTAAATGTAATCAAGCTATTTGTTTCTCTTTATTTCATTTATCATAAGAATATCAAAACAGTTTGATAAAAAGGAAAATAGTTCCTGCATCAGAGAAAAATACAGAAACATTTGGACAATCACTCTGGTACAGCTCTGCCTGGTATCAGAATATGAGGAGCAGAATACATTGGAATATTTTGTCCTCATTTGCGAAATATTTGCATGGGTGTTAGAGCTGTTGTACAGCACAGCAGCCTGGTATTGTTTTGACAGCAGGCATGGCAGTCAAGTTACAGTGTGATCTATTCCCAGCTGTGGCTGAGGAATTACCTCTTTCTAGGGCTCTTGAGGGAATACTAGGGCATGTAAGTTATCAGCATTTCACATTAAACACTTTAAGTGGTCATGATAGCAGAGCCATAAACTAGATAGTGCAGGCATCATCTTAAGGTAGGGAGGAGACTTATCAGGTACTTGTCTATGTACAGTGTATACATTCCTAGAGTATGCAGCAACATAGTCCATATTCTACCCCATGTTTATTACAACATGGAGATATAGTGAAAAATGATACACACTTCACAATGTCAGGCAACAACTGCTAAAATGAGTTGTGGCACAGTTCCTGAGCATGTTACTTTCTTAAGCAGCAATGAGAATCTAGGGCTCAACATTTTATTTTAATTTCTATTTGCCTAAGAGGGCTGGTGCGTAAAAATTTGCCCATGGTAGGTGCTAGCTAGCAGGCGTAAACGATCTTCAGTCTGGCTAATTCTCCTATTAACTATGTTAATTGCAATGAGATTAACCCATATAGGTTTAGAGATACTCTGGAAAAGTTTTATTTTGATCTATGATACTTCTGAAAATAACATTTTAAAAGAATTTTTTTCATGTAATATTTGAGGGCGGCAGGATTGTAGGTTGCCTTTTGGTCAACATTTTCCTTCAAATGGTATTCAGATGCTCTGTCGGACAAATATCACCAATATAGTCAAGCCGTTACATCTATGGCCTAAATGTTTCCCTGCCTCTAATAAGTCCAAGTGATATATTGTAATAGTGTTTTTATAAATTAATGCATTAAAGGTATAGGCACCCATTCAAATAAAAAAAAAACTATCATTCCATTGCTATTTTGTCACCAGTTATGACATATATCTGCAACAAAGTAGAAACACTGTGATACTAGGGCATTGTTACAGATTTGCTCTTTTGTTACAATGTATACCAAATTATTCACTTGTAAGTACACTATGGTGCTGTAAAATGGACACTTGTTTGCAAATACTTTACACTGTTAATCAAATCCATTGCTAAAATCATTATTCTATCGAATAGTGTATTGTCACTATTGTAGCATATAGGCATAGATGCAGCTAGCACTAATATCATGAATGACATTGCATTTTGATAATTGGCACTATGGTCATTGTTGTATGCTAGTTACAAACTAAATGTAGCCGATTGTTTTTTCAATCGTGCTTTATTCATCTTTCAGGCTTTTTATTTTTTTCCATCTGGGCGTGGGTGATCATTTGTGCACCAGATGTGTTCGCCTGGAATTTTGCGTTCATGATTATCAACACAATTCAGATGCTCTTTATTGTTTACCGACTGAGACCAGTGAAATTCTCCGAGGAACTAGAAGATGTCTACAACTCTCTCTTCCAGCCCCTCAAGATTCCAAGGTAATCATCTCTCTTATGATGATATCAAATATTTATCAGTAAATCTATTTGGTCTACTGAGAATGCTGCAACTTTATTTCAAAAAGGAATTTCCTTACAAAAATATGAGATCAACAGTACATATTTACTTCAATTACTTGTAAGCACTATAAATTGGCATTGCAGTATTGCAATAGATGATGAATTTACATTTATTTTGCTATCCTTGAGAAGCAGAAGTTAATGGATTTTTTTTCTAATGTTAGTACATCTGTACCTTATATTACTATCATTGCCTTTGATTAAGATATGCCTTTCTTAAAATTTTCTTATTATGATAGACATGAATAGATAATATCATTTGCCTATCAGAAAAGAATGCTGATTGCTGAGTGTTGATTTCAGGTATTTGTTCAAGAAGCTGGTTGATCCCGAGTACTCGACTCTGATGAGCCTCCACCAGGGGGAGCCTTATGCCACACAGGAAGTGACCAAGTGTGACCGCCTTGGCCTTGTCATCACTGGCAGGTAAGGCGACACAATATACAAACTCTTCTTTTATGGTATTTTTAGGCACACAATGATCTTGTATTGCAATTGTGTTTACCAATTGCTTAGAGTAAAGTTTATATTTTATATTTCTTGGTCTTTTGGTAGAAATATTAACTATTATTTAGACATTCTCCACATATGATTACATGTTTCATATCTTGCAATCTAAGCACACAAAGTTTAAAGCGAAGATCCCATTGTTGTACCTATTGGTAATCACATTTCTTAGTGGGATTTTTCTTTTTTCCAGCGTGAACGTTTTGTGCAACATGCAGTTCTTGCATCATATTCAGGATAAGCAGTTTCTAGATTCCCCTGAATTTGAATCGACTTCCAATGCTGAAGAAAAATTCCAGGTATGATTTTGAGGTAGCTTACCTCTTTCAATTTTACTGTTCCCTTTTTGGAAGGGCCAGTGATGGATTGTGATTCATAGGGTATACAACTAATTTTTTTCAAACATTACACAAATAAATAGCTTCTTGTGGATATCTATATTTTGATTACTTTGACATGCAAACTAACAAAACATTTCAGATTCAAAATTAGGTGTTGAAAAAATAGATGGATTAACAATTGTTTGCCAAATTTTCTTTTGAAATTATCATGATGCTGATTGATTTGTTTTAATTGTCTAGTTAGAATTTTTCCTCAAGCAAGGGAACATGTAGGAAAACCAGAAACTTAATAATGAATATATGTGTAGTGAGAGGAAAAGAATAGCTTTTTCATGAACTGTTGCAATGGAAAACTAAGAAGGTGCTAAGTTGCTACTTTACTTTCATGTCTTCAGGTGTCTATAATTGCTGGCATGCCTGTTCGCATAATCTACTGGCAGAGGGCAGCACTAGAGTACCTATTCGTCAAGGAACCATACCTCGCCCATGTAATGGGGACCATCATTGCTCGCGACATCACCAACAAGCTCTATGCCCTCAACGACAAAGTGAGTACAAACTGGGTGTTTCCATACTAGTAGATGGATTAAACAAAACAAGATAAACATGAACAATATAGATATACAAGTGAAAAAGTGAAAATTGAGTTTTTACATACATATATACTATTAGTGTAATACTTGGAAAGCAATAATGGATACTTAAAAGAATATTTTCAATTTTAAAGATACTTATGGTAATTTGATCATGTTTGTCATTACTGAATAAAGATGATTTAAAAATAAAAAATGTTTGTCATTGTCATATGTCATTTTATTTTTGACTAATCCACTTTACTGTCATCAAGAAGGGTTGTACTTAGTAATGGAATACAATTATATTTATGAAATGTTTCTTTCGCATCTAGATATTCTCTATCAGATTAAAAGTCTAAACCAAAACATGCCATTTACTGTTCCCACCAATACATATATTACTCGGGGAATTTTTTAATTTGATATGAATTATTTATCAAATAAATAAAAATCATATTACAATTTCCTTGATTTTTATTCTGCAGGTGAAGATGTACAAAGGTAGTCGCCTAGATATCCGCCTGCCCAGCATCACGGCGACGGCCTTCAGTCCCCGCGTGGGCTCCACCAGCTCCTCCACCCCGGCTAGGAGCCCCTCTTACCTGGGACGCAGCCCCAAACTGGACGGCAAGGACGTACTGGAGGAGGAGTCTGACATGGACGAAGGTAGGCTCACACTTTATGTTCTCCTCTTACTGTTCAGTGCAGTATGGCTCTATGCTCATTAGGAATAGGTCTGAGAAAAGGATCATGCATTGGGTTTTAATTTCCCTGAGTTGGGTTTATTGTCTCTAGAACTAAAAGAAACATTGGATTTTTTAAGGGTATTTTAATGTAAAATTACAATCATCTAGTTATACAGGTTCTACTTCCTGATATGTGAAATTCCACAACCTTTTTATAATAGTGGTTTAACCCTTATGCTGCTGGTGGCTAATTTGCGGAATACAAAACGATGCAAAAAAGCTGAAAAATGACTGAAACCGTGGCAAATGGGTACTCATTTGAGAGTACTCAACGAGAGCTATCTAATGAATACCAACATGACCAGGTTTAGAAGGTTTTCAATAATATTTGGATCCTTGTGCTTTGGATGAAAGTAGCCTCAGCACTGGAAGGGGTGGAATGAAGGATCCTGCTCTGAAGGGAACCAGTATTAACCCTTTCATGTCCAGGGTTCTATCTGGAAATTGTCTTCTGCATCTATGATGCTTTTGAAGATAACTTTATATTAGGAAAGAATTTTGAGAAGAGTAGGAGGTTGAGTTCTAGAGAACAGTTCTCCTTTGATTATCATCCAAAAGTTTCTTTAGTCAGAAAGATAACACCAAAATTAAAGCAGGTGCTTTTACCAGCACAGACATCAGCCAATGGAATGCATGCAGGCAGCTATTAAGTTGTGTTGTTTTTGCTAATGGGTTGCCAAACTCCTGATATTTTGGTATAGGTTTGGAACATGGACAATCAACCTTTTGCTTGACCTATACCTTCAATATAGGTTAGAATTTACAAAATATCAAATTTTCTTTGATGCTTTTTGTCATGGAATATGATAAACTAAACTGGAGTTAGATTAATATTAAAATATCCTAAAGGGAACTAGAATTGCAAGATTTAGAATCTATTAAGACAGTTATTGGGAGCTAGATACGTCTGCATGTTCTGCACCAGTTAATATCTATGGTCATTCCTATGGACTATATGTATTTTTTGTTGAGTGGAATCTTCAGTATACCACGCTTATGGAATATTTATCTTACATGCAGACAACAAAGTAATTTGTGAAATGATGTTAGTGTACAAACTCTTCTGAATTATTGCATCTATCACACATGCCTGGAGTATGAAATATGATGTAGAATTAACTTCAAAATGGATGGTGTATATGTTTCATGTGTTATTTCAGTAACATATCTGCAGTGGGTAACAGATAAAATTTTAAGACAAATGATCATTTTGAAAAGTAAAATCAGACATTATTTTGAAATTAAAAAAAAAATCCCTTTTAATATACTGTCAATAAATTTTATAATGTTTTTGAGATACTATATTTTTGGATCTCTAAAATGAGTCACGAATGCTAAGTTAGTTTTCCATCATCATAAAAAGTGTGGGTTGATAAGCATCCCCAAACTATTCGGGGTGTGGCATGGATTCATGTGGACTATAGTCTGATTCAGCTAGGCAAGGGTTAGGTACTTATGTGAAACTTTGTCTCTGGGGGAGGGACTTTGTACTGATAATGGTCAGGGTGATAGCACATGGAGGTCAGAAAACAGATAGCTAGTATGTCAAAGAGTATCCCCGAGAAACGGGCCAGTGATGTGTAGATTACTGTAATCTTGCTGACAGCACATCCTGGCTTTGACAACAGCCAGGCTGAGTGAAAAACAACTTGGCATTTACGGCTATCCAGTTGTGATTAGAGTGTCTTTACCCAGAGCAGCTGCTGCTGCTGCTGCTGCTGCTGGTACCGCTATATGCAGGCCTGCTACTCATACTCCTGAGTCTGAAGACATCATGAGGACAGGAGCTACCAGCCAGGATAAAAAACAACTAATGGTTAGATAATTGAGTGTGTCAGCAGAGGATCTACTGAAGTCATAGTCAGAACACGCACAGATAAGAGAATATATTCAGATTAAAAAATAGTTCTTTTTATCAAAGACTTTGGTAGCTCAGTAGCACTGTGAAGTGTATTGAATATGAAATACACTCTTTGTGGTACCGGTACTTTATGTTTTGATAGGTGATTATGTAGTAATGGTGCAATCCAGATATAAAAACTGTTCTTTCTGCCTTTGCATTCATTTATTCATGGTTTTTCCCGGACATTGCCGAGAGGGGGCTCATGTTCATGTATCATGAGTCACTCCACTTACGCCTGGCTTTTAGCAAAGCTTCCGCTCCTCGGAGAGGCATCCCAGCGGGTCCTTCACAGGCAGTTAGCTGAGTGGACTGTCTCACTATTTACCCACAAATATACTTCACTCACTTGTTCCGGCATTATCATTGATGGCTATTGCATATCCCATGGTAGATCCTGAGGGGGTACAGACAAGTTTTGAGTAGTGATGAAAGGAATATTACACCAACTTGACAGCATGAAATGTGTTAGATAAGTGCTAAATGATTATAGTTCTCTTAAATTATTATCATTGGTAACTCTGCAATGGCATCAGTAAATCTTTGGATGGTGGTGGCTGCATTTTTGAATTGATTAAGTGATAGTTCTTTAGAATAATGATGATGATGGTGAAGGTGATGATGACAATGATGATTATGGTGGTGGTGGTGACGGTTGTGATGATGATGATTTTTTGTGGTAGTGCAAGGTTTCTAGCTATGAAAATAAGCTCCAAAAACACTTCAAAACAAAGTTTGAATGGGTGCTAATAGTAAGCAATTGTCATAGAATATTAAAGTGTGAAGAATCAACCATGATCAATAATCGATCAGTTGGCTGCAACTGATTATCCATCCTGAAATTGCAACCGGTTCCCAATCCTACTAATTACTCATTATAAACAAATGATTATTAATGTGAGAAATTCTTTGTGAAATATTAGGGTAGATTAGTGTTTTGATCATTATTCTAGATGGTATGCACTTTGTGGATCCTCTGCCCTTGTATTTATCCCATTGTCTAGTGTCAGAGGTGTGCAGGATAATTGATGGAAACAGTTTCCATGGAAACACAATGGCATTACTCAATTGTAAAAATGTTTGACTGTTCTGAAACCTAGGCATGCATGTGCGTTTTTAATCGAACTAGGTTTTTATTGAAACTGTGTGATATAATCTCTGATTTATTTTTTTTAATTATGCCATAAAGGTATTCAATTAATGAAAGATTTCTAAATATTACAATTCATCATTAGACTCTTTGACCTAACCACTTCCATGTAAGGATGATTTCCTGAACAAACTGCATAAATTCACAGGAATCATTGTTGATATTCATTATACATCAGCTGTCCTTTCCTTTCCTGGCCAATTAGTGTTAATGAAGGACCATCTTTGTATATAAAACTTAAATGAGTTATTCATGTAAGACTTTGTTTGTGTGTAACCGGGTTCAGGAGGGTAAAATTAGTACTCTGAAGGCTGCAAATCAAATGCAATAGTCCAGACATCTGCGCGACTGCTCTTAACATGGACTGGCCTTCCTGAATGAACCATGAGCAGGAATATATTCATTACTTTGGTTATGTACCAATTATTGTGCATTCTAGCCAAGGATACAGGTACTGCATTTCTTCTCCCCAGTTCTCTCATGCATGCTGTCTCTCAGACAGATAGTTGCACCTTTGTAGTAGTCAGTAGACCCTTTTGCATACTTCCGGGAAGTATAGAATATTCCACCCATTGAAAAAACGACTCCAGATAGTTATTTTGTCATTTCAAGAATGTCCATACATGGGACAATACCAGGCCAGTTCTTTATTTTTGACTGGGATAGATCCTTAGACCATACCAAAAACAATATTGCACATCTTAACTCCCTACATTACATTATCGTATTGACTAGAGCTTGTCTTTAGGTTGATACTTGAGGTACAATGCATTTACCATGTACGTATGTTGGCTTGATTGCTAAAGTATCTTAGAAAGGTACAGGTAACTTACAAATTTTAAAGGAATCAATTTATATTTCAAAAACAATACCCAACCTTTATCTTTTCAATTATTTGATTCCAAGCAAAATGGAAATTTAAATCAGAAACAATTGTCTAATTACATTTATATTTTAAATGAATAAATATGCAAGGTTTATTTTTGAAATATGAAGATTTGGTAGATATCTAGTTCACATAAACTATATGTCCCTCCTTGGTCCTATCCCTTGTGCTTAACACTATTTAATCAGTAATTAAACATAAGCTAAACGTTTGAAAGAAGTACAAAATTGTGCTACTCTGCCCTCGTCATGAAAGTGTTTAGTACCCAAATAGTGGTATCATACCTCACTTGAGGATAGGATTGGAGTCTAAATGTTTTTGTGCCTGTTTTATTTTTTTGTCTCAAATTGAATATTTGTGTATGTGTATATATATATATATATATATATATATATATATATATATATATATATATATATATATATATATATATATATATATATATATATATATATATATATATAAATATATATATATATATATATATATATATATATAAATATATATATATATTTATATACATATATATATATACATATATATATAAATATATATATATATATATATATATATATATATATATATATATATAAATATATATTTATATATAAATATATATATATATATATATATATATATATATATATATATATATATATATATATATATATATATATATATATATATATATATATATATGTATATATATACATATATATATATATACACATTATCTTTGTCCTAATTAAGATTAGTAGCCTCTTTATATTTCCATTGTTCCTAGTTTATGTAAGAGATGTTACATATTGGGTATGGAACAGGACAAGTATTCTATAATTCCATAATTACAATTGTAGATTGTTTCAATAATTTACTTAACTTTACTAGGATACCAATATCAATACATGTATTCTGATAGATACTCCCAATGCTGTCCCATTAAATGATTGATTAAGTGAGAATTAATTCATACATAATAAAAGTGGAATAAGAAAAATCTGAAAATTAACACATTTGTATCTAAATGTCATTATATATATTTCATGACAATATTATATCTCTAACAAACAGCCCTATATGGTGTTTTATATTTTAAACAAATGTCATTTGCTATGAAGTGTGTCACAAATTCTGAAAATATACAGTGATATTTTGCTAGTATTTGCATGCTGTTTTTGTGCAATTGGTGCATTATGTAAATGTTGGTGTCCCCAGCAAAATGCCATCATTTACTGAAGCATCCCTTGTAGGGTAGTAATAGAATAAGTGTTTGTGGATAGTAATGTATCAACACCTAAGAGATATGGTTATTGGCAAGTATTGAATAAATCTGTCTTTATAAAAAGAAAGTCTATAGTGAAAGTATACAACCAATTTTAAAAATTTCAAGTCTAATTGGTTCCAAACAATTTTACATAGAACGCATAAATTCTAATTGAAATATTTTATTATTTTTGAGATGCATTACTTTAATGACTTAAAGAATATACAAAAGTATCACATATATATATTTTTAAAAGGCACAAAATTAGCATGAAGGTCAGTGGAAACATCAATCCCTTTATATGCAACTTGAAGTGGAAAGTAAAGTGGTACTGCAGATACATTCACATGTAAAATAACACAATACAAATACACATTAGTCATATCCTTACTCGGGACATTGATAAATGAAATTTAAAAAAATGAAAGATTAAATTGATTTTTAGTTTTTTTGGACCTTGTCTTTTTTTCTCTTTGGTTTGTGACCTTTCATAATGAAAAACCTGTGGTAGGTTGCTCCAAATGGGATTGGTTATGGAAGCCTCAAAAGCCAGCTGCTTTGCTACATTATAGGGTTTTTAGATTGTGCAATCCATTTTTCCAATCCTGCTTTACATAGAATCCATAGAGGCAACATTCATGAATAAATGAAAGGCAGTATATGGACAAAGGCAGCCTTTACCTGATTACTGAAATATGAGCTATCAAGATAAAGTTCTGTATTCCATTAATGTGAGTTCCTCTTATCTGGTATTCAATGACTTCTAGGACTTCACGCAAACCAATTAAGCGCTGCCAAATGGAATCTAATCAGGCAGAAATCTGGACTGCTTTAGAGTGTGAGGCTGAACATAAAAACATAGTTTAATGCCAAGTTAAGCATGATGAAAAACAATTCTTCTCTGTGCGAGGAAATAATGTAAATATTGCAAGGGTTGGATGACAATCTCACAGAAAAAACTAAATACCCAATGGAATACTGTTTCAAATGAGGTATCACCTTCAACACACAAATATGAGTGATAACCAACCAAAGTGTATTTAACCATATTTAGTAAATATGAGTACATACTATATAACATTTTTGCAAATATTTTAATTCTTAACTTTAAAAACATAGCCAACATATCCAACATTACATAATTGCCTTGTGATATGCCTTGCTTGCATGTACTAATGATGTTGATTGGTGTGTTTTCCAGATGTGTTTGCTGACGAGAGGGATACCATGATCTCTAATGGCGAGGTCCAGCAGAGGAAAGGCAAGAAAGGAGCCAAGGGCAGGAAGAGTCCCAAGAGTCCTGGCAGTCCCAAAAGTCCTGGCAGTCCCGGAACACCTACTAGCAATAAATCTGGACCCAAATCACCCAAGTAACTGATCATCATAGGACATTCAATAGGTACTTCATGCTTGGGTTCAAGTAAAGTTATCTCTGAGTATGTAGATGTTCCTATGCTGCTAGCTTTTTACATAAAAAAAACACATTTGTTATTCTACTATGATGTTATGGGATTCTGTAATTGAGAGAGGTAATTCATAATGTTAAAATCATTTCAATGAAAGTATGTGCATTGCTCTATTCCTTTAACCATTATGTAAGAAGCTAGCATCAGGAGAACACAAAGTAAAGAAAGGTTAGTATAGAATACCCATACAGCAAGATGTACTGTTACACAGGGGCCTCTACGGTCCTCCAGTTCTCTGTGGATTCACTCACAATAATCACAGAGAGGGATGAAACTCACCTGGATTTCCCAAGAAATTCATCAGACACACTAGCCATCTGGCGGTTACAGATAATTGGAAATCTTTTGTTTTTATCTGCAAACCATTTCTATACTCTCTGTGGATTTGGACAGTTACTAGCAAGAACAATTTCCTTAGTTAAAGGAGATAAGCTGGTACAAATGATGAAAATCAAGGTTTATGACTTTTTGCTAAAGATCCCTGTAGCTAGGTTAGGGTCACCCACCGACTCAGTACTTGCTTCGTAACCAGCAAGCATTATCACTCTGTAAAAAACCTACAAGGTGTGCTATGAAACTTGCAGAAAGTTGTAGTATGCTGTGCAGGATTTTATCTGAATATAGTTCAGCGAATGTTAGGCTTTGAGAGTTATATACCCTGACCCCATAATCAACACTTTTGTATATGGCTCCACAGGCTTATGTTTAACATAAATGCAGGCCCGAATTCAATGACTTCATACATCCCTATGCTTTTACACAGATATTTAGTGAAGTGACATCAAGGAGCGGTAATTCAGTTAGGTGATAACAGAATTCAGAGAGAATTCAAAGATTTGCTATAAGTGTAAGTATCAGCATTCAAAATGTTGTTTTTAAATCCTAAGTTAGGGACAATGGTTTATTAAGTGCATGCTTGTGCTGATTGACTTGCAGACTAAGCTTTGTACAAAATAATATATTGCTTTCTGCACTGGCCTTGCACAGGAGTTTAGCCATTAACACCACTGTAATCAGTTGGAAGGGATTGGTTGGGTGACATATAATATATTCTCACATATTCATAATGAGCGATTCAATAATAAACCACATCCGCCAAATATCTTACCAAAAAATAAGATATCGCTTGGGTTTCAATTTAGCTAATTATAGTGCTATCCTTCCTGGTTACTGTATGTCACCTGACACTGCCGGTGTTTATTTGTAACTGTAACTTATAGTCCCTGTAGTGTGTCTACCGAGAGTGTATTCACCCTTGCTCACATAAGCAGCATGGTCACGTCTTACAACCTTAGAGTTCTGGGAAATGACCAAAGGCAGTCACCTTGCCATTGTGCAGGTCAAAGGTATATGTCCTCCATGGATTGGAACACTAATTCTAAAGCTATAAAATAGTAGGAAAGAACCAATGACTTTGTGAAAAATAGTCAAGAAAGGTGAATTGATATTGATATGGGTCAGATAGATCTTTGAAGGGCTTTGAGTACTTAGATATGCTTATTGTTGGCTATAGAGATTTTTGGCCGTTGTTGAATATTAAGCTAGATAAATCCTACCATTTATCTTATAGATTTGCAAACAAAAAGTTTTGGAAATTTATTATGATCATCAAATTAAAGATTTTGATTTGATAACAATTGATTGGCTATTCTGCTTTCTGCTACTTTTCTACAAAATAAAGACAAAGACTTTTAGGATCAGTTTTTTGAAAGGTAAATGATAGGATTCAGCTGGCTTGGGAATGGATTGGCTGTGAATCTGTGATGTAAGTTGTTGCATTGATATATCACAGATGCTGTTTGTCCTGGTGCTGGCTCATGATTACATGATTAGCCCTGTCTGTTAAAAAGTTACACATGGAATATATATATATATATATATATATATATATATATATATATATATATATATATATATATATATATATATATATATATATATATATATATATATATATATATATATATATATATATAATGAAATGTGTGAATTATTTCAAGGTAGAAGATGGAATAGTTAATCTCTATATTAACTTTTACAGGATATTTCATTTTTCTTATTATCAGTCTTTACCATGATAAATTCATGATAATTTGGCTCTAGCAGGGTGCAACATAGGTTCCAAAACATTACTCCCCGAGCAGGGCAAGGTGCCCTTAAGTTTACTTGCCCGCTGGCACTTCCACTTGCCCTGTCCCTAAAGTGAGTTACATTGCAATGACTCTACCCAAAGCATTACTTGCCAAGCGGGACAAGTTAGGGTCTTGTTTTGCTTGCCTGATTGCCTTTGTTGACCAATGCACTTGCAATTTTGAATGGGGCAAGTGTTTATGTTGCACGCTGTCTAGTATTGAGAGAGATGAAATCATGAATACTGATAGCCGAAGATATTGAGGAGGATATGGCGTATGATTAAAGATGTTAAGTGCTGATCCTTGAAAGAGATTAGTATCTGTGTTATTCTCTATTTATTACACTACAGCTGAACATATTAACTGTACTGGTGTCTATCTATATTCATGTGTACTTATATTGCCTGGGCGTAGGTGCTAACTCTCACATTGCAAAACTGTCATACGTGTCCTCTTGTTTTACCATTATTGGGGCTTTGCTGTTTTCTTAGAGATGAGAGTTTAACTGTTGTTTGAGATTGTTAATTTGCTCACCAGATGTACATCTTGTACCAGCAAGTGAAATAAATCTAAATAAAATATGCATTGTTGTCTTTGATTTCAGTCCCTGAATGTTGTAGTGGCAACTTTTATTTGGCCAGTCTATTGTTATCCATAGTTCTTGATATCCAGATGCTCCCCTGCCTCTAAAAGCTTGGACTGTTCTTAGGCGTGGAAATACTCTATTTTGGGGTGAATCTTTGCAAACCTTCTACATATAATAAGTATTTGCAGGCTTAACCATTCAAATGCTGCTGGTGGCTAATTTTGCCAATAAAAAATGACACAAAAAAGCTGAAAAATGACTGAAACCCTGGCACATGGGTACTCATCTGAGAAACTCAGTGAGAACTATCCAATGAATACAAACATGACAGGGTTTATATGTTTTTCAAAAATCTTTGCATCCTTGAGCCTTGAAGGGTTAACTTCTATGGATAATTTAGTTAATTTCATGATCAACTTATTAGGAATGAACATACCACCCTTTCCTCTTTTAGCAAAACACAATCTTTTAGGATTGAGGTAATGCAGTATATAAGATTTCAATCATAGAGCATTATAGTGGGGTACTGTAAGGATAATGCCTTTTTCTCTGGATCCCTGTTTTGATTACTATGTTTGGGACATCAAGTAATAACTCGTGCACTCTCTATCTGGGAAAGTTGGTGGACAATCATGCGTAGTCAAATTGAAGATATTCAAACTGATGACCTCTTTTCTCATAATGTTTTAAATTGCTTAAAACCATTGAGGATATAAAATGGGAGGCCATTACAATCATTGCCTCGACACACACACACGTTTGGAAAAAATTAATATGAGAGAAAAACATCAGTTTTCGTGACTACCATTGATTGAGTGGCAGACATTCTAATAAGGCTTTATGATCCCGGATTATCCTGTCATCATTATTCATCTATATTAATGTGAAATCATAGAGATTGTTGTGGCTCACTGGTGAGAAAATATTGTTCCTGCCAGTCATTGTGATCGCAGGAAGACAGATGTGCTATTGCTGATGAAACTGACCTGCTATAACTGTAGTCCTCTAACTGATCGTAACATGTGCATTAGCTCCCACTGTGAGGCCTCTTCATGTACATCTAATGGACTAGTCAGAGGGAAACCTACCTCCACGCATACATACAAATATGCATACATACATAAATACATACATACACACATGCATGCACCACAAAACACAAATGCATACATACATACATACATGTATACCTACATACATACATGCACAAAAAACATGCATACATACATACATATGACTATGCAGACTCAAATAGTTAGCCTCTTACCTGGCTAACTTATTTCTGACTCTTGTCTCTGTTTTGGCCTGTAAGGCACCACATGATACAACCTAAAAGCGAACTGATCAATATTCAATTCGTTATGCCTTTTTCTCTACACCTTTAATGCATATGCAGTCAGAACAATAGTTTCCATCCTTCAAGGCTTCATCAAAGAGATAAATGTTGTGGACAATATCACTAAATATCCTTGCCCATTTGGTTCTCTCTCAGCTATCTAGGAATAAATGTGCGAAGGGCATGCCCATAAAAGATACATGTCTGATAAGATAACCAACGTTGTTTTCAGGCCTAGTGTGTAGGTCATCTTTATTGTACTGGTATCGTACTTTTATTACGACCACATGCTCTGCCATTTAGGGCTACATTGTGACTAGCATGTAGTCAAGATGGCGGAGGATGCCGTTGTTGACTCAGCCCCTGACTAGTTTCCCTGACTCCTCCCATGGATCGATCAGTCAGAAATGCGCTAGACGGCTCAACCATGAAGAGCTGTGTGGAACCCGTTTAATGAGTATTTAATGTACTCATCGTTTGCACTGCAAACAAATTCAGCGATTTAATTCGTTAAATGTATACACATGATTAGCAAGTGCCACGGCATCTGGTGCAAATTGCCAATTAAGGCGGGAATGGGATCTTGATCATTGTCACTTTTTTCCAATTATAGGCTGCCTGACAATATCAATGTTCTCATGAGGCATAGGCCCAGGAAAGTGGTGTTGAATGTATGGAATGAGTGATGCACCAAGGGCAACATTAACGACCGTTGAAGTCAATCGATCGGAGGACTTTCCTGCCATTAACAAAGATTTGAAATGTCCTTATACTATTATACGATTTATTAGCGATACCTATCTTGTACCACTAAATACCGGGCTAAATACATAACACGACAAGTGAAACAATTAATTTAAAAAATCCTGATAAATTTAACAAAATATGCTATTTGTAAACTATGTAACACATTTTATTTCAGACAGGTCTTCCCTGTCATTGATGCAAAAAAGCTATCAACTTTTTCTTAAAACATTTCTAGTCTGAGTTTTTGAGGCAGTGACTTTTGCCGAAAGTCAGAATCACACTAGACCAACATAGCATTGGCATTCCGCATTTGACTAAAGGTTATACTCCGTTTCGCCGGTGTGATGGATATTTCTGTTATTCAGCCTTGCGGTTGACTAATGCATATCAGCAGGCTCGAGAATATTACACTGTGTGAGAGCATGCTGTGCGAGTGTGCAGGCAACATAAACCCACCCCATAAAACATCCATGAGAAAGGTGAGTAGTTTTGAGGTGTTTTGTCTAATATTACCAATAACAGTCTCGGAAATTTGTAGCATGCAGCAGATATTTCATTAACATAGCATTATCAGCAGGGGACTTGTATATATATATATATATATATATATATATATATATATATATATATATATATATATATATATATATATATATATATATATATATATATATATATATATATATATATATATATATATATATATATATATATATATATATATATATATATATATATATATATATATATATATATATATATATATATATATATATATATATATATATATTGTGAACTAGTATAAATACATATACAAATACAAAACGTTAGACATAATATACTGGAAAACACAATGTATCTGGGACCATTGACTCTAACATTCCTGCATAAAAAATAAAATTGTTCGTGGTTTTCTTTCTCCTAGCCTTACACGTTTATACTCCGTTCAGTGAGCACTCCATTCCCAGCTGCTATCTAAAACAAAACGAACTTGCTTCAAGTGTAGCACTGTTTAGGTATTATTAGATGTTAGTATATCTTCAGGTGCCTCAGATGATAGATATGATATATCAGTTGCCACTTCTCATCGCACTTATCTGGGAAATGCTCTTCTGTGTGATTACTACTTACCTATACATGTCCTTCTCAAATAGCATCTACATAAATGATTTGAGAGTCACGTTTATAAACTATGGTAATGTAAGTAGATATCTAGGATGCAGTGGGATATATAGTTACAGCGTGTTATCAACCCTCACCTGTCTAATAGGATGTTTATGTGTGCAAGACTGTATATTTCAGAGGCAGTTTTTTTTATTACAAAAGGTCTATCTATTCTGTTGTTAATTACCACCTATTAAGAAATCATCTGTTTTCATTGCGAATCAATTGATAAAGTAAATACCGGCAAGGTCGTTCAAGTCGGTAGTATCCAATAAAAGAAAATTATCCGTAGGGGACTCGGATGGCATGCGTTGACACATCAGCTGTTTCATCTCATCCCATAGGATCCAAGCTCTTAGCGAAAGGGCTATTTTATTTTTGTATTTTCAAAGATAAAGCTGTGACAAACACGAACCAGTGCATTTTATAGCTTGACACACAAACTTTCCATTACCTGATCCTTACCCTGCCATAAACATACTGTATTTTAACTTAAACGAAATGTCTGATGACCATAGGTAGTAGTATTTATAGAAAGGTTGAAAACATATACTGAATGCCTTAGCTCTGCGCTATTTGTATACATTCAAGGCGAAAATGCTATTCTGTTTTACGTTTCCGCATCCAATTGCTAAGACAGCATATCGTGCACCGACCGTGCATGAAGTCTATAGCAATAGAATGCATGCAGTGTAGGATTATACCGTATTTAGTACTGAAAATAAGAATCTCAAGTACATAAAATTAGTATTCTACGTGAAGGCTTGGTACACGTTTAAACAATTACAAGAAAACACTTTTATCTACTTAATTCTGAAATGATTTGAAATATACATAGCCCTAGAGACGAGCAATGCGTTTTCCTTGGCCTGAACCCAGTAAACTTAGAATAAAGTACTTGTGATAAGACTAACTCCTAGGTGTAAAGGAGTGGAGGTACAGAAAAACATTAGAGTGTAAGTGTTGGAGGAATGCGCACTGACATTTAACAAGGTATGACTAATGTGTTAGTTCTAAGTGTATCAATTTCACGCCAGGCACAATATGCCACTGAAGGCAGTCTAGCCATGGTGTAATTGGGTGCCTGCACTCATTACTAGGAGTCATGATATTGTACTAGATAGGAACTGAACCAGTTTATGGACATCTCCACACTTCTGCCTAAAGAGCATGGCAGGACAAATGGTGGGGTTGACTAGGTGATTTGATTGTTAGACATATCCGTATGGGCTGAAAATAGATAAAGTGACCCTTTGGGTTCTGTGTAAAATGGCAAGCGAAAGTGCTGTTTAGTGGTATATCATTCTAGAATGATAATGCGAGCAATTAAGGTCTTACGGTACTCTATACCGATGACACCTATTGGGTATTGGACAAATTAAAATAATTTATTACAATTTACCTGACACCACGGGAAAATTTGAAAAGAAATTGATTTTTATTGAATATGTACCAATTGTGTTTATACATGAATATTATAAATAGTATCCTAAGAGTTTTTTGCTTTTGGCTATAGTGATTTTCATATTCATTGAGTTTGATGTTTTGACACATTTCCAAAAATATTAATGTGTGATAATTCATGCGTATAAAATGGGGTTCCTTTGCTACACAATATCTTATATAAAGATGGGCATATATGGTAACAATTGAGTAACTCATTTCTAACATATTCAAGAAAATTTGCCCCCAAAAAGTCCTATTTCACAAACTTTGACCATTTGTGGCTCAAAAACTAACATGATGACCTGTCAATTTATTTATTTCCTCTTATTAAGAGCATTATGTAGATATTGTAGATAGAAATTGGTGAAAATCAAACTAGGCAATTTTGACTTATACCAATTTTGGATTAAAAACTAGTTTCTCGAATTTCTGACTTTGCCCAATAATTGCTATATAACAGTAGAAAAAATATTTAAACAAGGCAGAACAGTATTTCAGGCAGTGCCAGTATATCTGAAGGGATAAATTTACCAAAGAAAGAAACCAATTTTGGAGAATGAGATGTTTGTGACATAAATTACATTAATTTTTTCAAAAATCTGTGAAAAAATCTAATTCGATGACCCAATTATTTAGGTTGTTTTGAAGATCATTGTGCTATGTTCATTACTCATGCAAAGTTTCAGGAAAATTGAACTGAGATTTCCAAAATTGTCGTAAGACATTAAGCATTACAGTTCGAGTCTTGAAAGGTTAGGCATCGACCATTTGTTAATGGGGGGGGGGGGGGGGGGGTGTCATATACATCTCTGAAATAAAAAAAAAAGATCTGCCCCTTCAACTGAGTTTTTCTAATTTTGTAATGTTTAGATCACTCCTGGAAATCACCCTGTTACGCTACATATTAAACAAAATAGAACAATACATATTCGTTGAAAAAATGCCATCAATACCGAGATTATAGAGTTGAAATTTTAAAGTTTCATAAAATACAAAAATGACATATATGACTACAATACTTAAAAAGAGACATAAAATATGAAGCTGAAATCTAAATAGCGTGGAAGAGTGTGATGCTCTTCACTCGTTTTCATTCCTTGTCCTCCGCGCCAGTATTGTTGCCAGGTCGTGGAGTCATCCAGGTCGTTATCATCAGAGGCAATACCTGCCTGGAAATGAATTCATCCCTCCCTATTACCTGAGCCGCTTCCCCCAGCGACCTGTTGTCGTCTCCGGGTAATTGGTCGCAGCGGAGAGCGATGGTAAATGCTATAAGCTGTGAGACAACCTCCTTGATATTAAGCCGCAGCGTGGATAGAACGTGAGAGAGTGGGTGTTCCTAATTAGGCCTTGACATTTACACAAGGGAGTTAGCCATTTGTTAGTGTTTCTAACCGTGTGTTGCTGCCATATAGGAAACTGCACTTAGATGGAAAGAAAACCTTAAGAACAGGACAACATTGTTACGTACAAACACATAATTATCCCTATTATGGTTTCTTTGCCTTTTGTTACTGTCTAAATATGAATATACAAGGTATCGAAATGGAACGCAAAGGCCATAATTCAATTGCAAAGCAACCATCATCCATGATAATGTAGGTGAAATAAGAGAATTCATTCCTGAATTCACCATCCTCATATTGTAGGCGTTTTTAACCAGACATAGGTATTAATTTGAACAAAGAAGTGGATCATTTAACAAGAACGTTATACCTATGCATACAACTATGATAGCAAAAGAAACACGTGGATAAAAAACACCTCCAAAGCAGATACGTTTTCGCAGCGGCGAAATTAGCTGATTTTGCAAGATATACGTTCTTTATAACTAATTCTCATTTTGTCACTGCTAGCATGTTAATTTTTCATGTGTGCTTGTTTTGTAAATATAAGAAATGTGCAGCTTCTGCCTTTTGGGGTCAAAGGTTGGCATGGGAGACTTGACCTACGCGCTTAATGAGTGGCCGTGGGGGAAGACCCTCTCTCTCTCTCTCTCTCTCTCTCTCTGCAAAATAATTATCTACTTGATAAGGTGAAAAAGCTGCCTCCCATCCTGAATCTCTTGGTGCGTAAGGAGTAGTAGATAGCGTTTCATTTATTAATTCATGATTCCCACCGTTACTGAAGCATGGGCTGCGTGTATAAGCAGGTACTCAAACTCTCAACAATATTATTCACGTTGACAATGAATTCATCCAAACCCATTACCTAAAGTGCTTTCCCCATCGACTGTTTGTCATCCTTATGTATGAGAGAAGTAATGGAGAGCATTTCAAGGAATAATGTTTGCTTCTTGAAATTCTCTCTGAGAGTATGTACTAATGTAGTTTTTTTAAACAAAACATAGCATCAGCGCATGGTAGAGCTACCATGCCTTACTGACTAGCTCTGGCCATGTAATAGGATCTCTAGCTCTTGCGAAAAGCACAATGAATAAGAGACAACACCAAAACATAGAGCAACACTACTCTTATGTGAAATGCGGGCCAAAAAGAGAAAACCATAAACAATATATTGGATTGCATACCCCTTTTTGTAATGATATTCTCATCCACTAGAGAGTTAGGCATGCAAAAGGTGTCAACTCATACTACATACTATTGTGTCGTTTAGAGCAGAGCTCGCCTGTTGCTGACCAAGGCTCGCCTCTGCACAGAGGTTGGGCTTGAGATAGGTCAGTATCTATGGTATATAGATCAGTACGGCATTATTATGTGATATGTCGGCAATGTATTGGAATGGATTTTTCTTTATTTTCGTAAGTTAAGTATAAAATTGTTATTTTGACAGTAGTTGTAATGGTAGCTGGGCGAAAATAACACATATACCAAAATGCACTGGTAACTACTTTACGTGTTGCAAACGGGGTTTTAGTAGCAATACAACAGGGTGAAAGTAGGACGTTACTGCATGGGGTCAACACATATTAAACCTTTTTTTTCAACATCATATTCTGAATACTTTGGCACAGATTCTAGGCTTGGATATCTGCACGTTCAGACCTTTGGAATTCTATAAGTTATATATAATGGTGCACTATGGGGCCAAATGGGCCCAAATTGAGAAGTGGCCCTGTATCTCTGGAGTGCATGACAAAATCTTTATGAAATTTGGCCACCAAATAGCTTGCAGAGATACAAAACATTTGAAAAATTTAAACAGTCTGATGCGATACGACCTCTAATGACCTTGAAATGACCTTTAACTCTGTATTTTCAACGTATCTGATATTTGGTCCAAGTTATTGCCCCCTAATAATACAATAATGGAAATTACTTACTTATTTTAAAAAAGATATCTGCACTTTTAGCTCTAATTAGTTATGTGATTGTCATCTTGGTAGGGCGTACATGTCTGGCAGTAGAAGAGAAAATGCATATGTTAATTTCGACCTTCACAAAAAATTTTCATTTTTGTACTTTTTGTACCGATTCTTTTGCAAATGTATTCTAAAGTGCCTTGCTCAACATCGTATGAGAGCAGATCTTTTATTTTCACACAATTTTGGGGAGAAAATGTGGTTGAAAGAGGGACATGCTGAGAAAAAGATGTTTTCTAATGCCATTTCAAGGTCATCCAAGGTCAATCAATGTCAATTGGTTTTATTAAGTTTTTTGTATCCCCATTGGCTATCACCTGGCCAAAAATGATGAGAATATGAAAAGTCTTTACAAAGATATGCCCATATATGCTCTCAACTTCTCAATTTGGGCCCATTTGGCCCCACAGTGGGTGACTCACGCGCGGCGCATATAGTGAAGCATCTCTTGAAGGGCACTATGCCGTTATACCCAGGTGGAAATGCATTAGTGAGGTACTCTCTTCTTCTACCTGTTGCCGTCTCCACGCCGACGCGAATACTCGCCCAGAAAGCACTAGCAAATCCAATTACACAGGGGCAAGCTGCTCGACATTCTCTCTCACGGGCCACGAGGGTGTGGGCATCTTGGGATAGAAACATGACATTTACGACCGCTAGTTGGCCATTTTGGAGAGATCCCTAGCCTAGTCTGGAGAATTAACCACTATATGAAGGGAACACATAGCACCATAGGACATCTTCGGAGACTCCCAGCTGCGAGGTATCTTAATCTATCACGTTTAAAGTGGCCATCAATGTTAATATGGAACCCTCTCCTCCCAAGCCGTTACTGGTGAGGTGATTGGGTTTACACGTGTAAATACACTATTCTACCCGCGATTGACATGTGAGTTTAGCAAAGACAGATAAACATGTGCTAGGGCTCATCCAGGAAAATCTGCCTGATGGGGGACGCCCATCTAAAAATAATCATTGGTGAGTGTGTGTCTGAAAAGGGGAGGGGAGGGGGGGTTAGAGTGTTTGTAGGACAATAATAAACGATGGGGAGGGGGGTTGTTACCTTGCATGCGACGATTACAACATAGATTTTCCGCAGTCCCCCTCTGTGTACTTAGTAGTTAGCGAGGCCCCCATTGAAATTTCAAATTCATTCTTGAATCTGCAGTGTTCAACATCTTGCTCAGAAGGAAAATTAGCAAATGTCAATTGCATAATGAAAATAAAATGAAATTCAAAATGATCGCAGGTGGGGTTCTTTTGAAACTCATTGTAGGTGGGATCAAAGCACCCAAAAGAACATTGAATATGGATGTCCATTAAAAAACATTGATGGGGGTCCATCAACAAATCAAAATCATTGTTGGTGGTTTCTTTGTGAAAATGATCATCATTGTAGGGCATATCATTGTCAGACAATCGGAGCATCCCCCTCCCCCAGGCATGTTCTCGAGAAGAGCCCTGAGATACTCCACCAAGCATAATGACCTACAGAGATGGGTTAAGTGCTGGGTGCAGCGTGCGGGGTCGAGAGGAGAATGGCAAACTCACACAGCATTAACATAGCAATAAATAAAAAAAATATATGAATCACCAGAGTCAAACTATCATATGGCACGTTTGGGGCATAGATGGAGTAAGGATATGTGGAAGAAGAAAATTTGGAAGAGGGCATGGGATATGGATGGATGTTTCTGGGCAATCCAAACTCTTTGTCACCGCAGTCTGGATCTATTGGCGAATGTCTGTGGGGGGGCGGGATACTTAGTATGGTGGCAGATTTCTGACGTGAATCATAGTTTGATGAAGTGCTGTGAGGTAATGGTGAGATTACTATCTCATGCTAGTTTGCTTAAAACTGACGATGTGAGACTCAAGGGGTCATCCATTGCAGCAAGATTCTGTAATATGTGCGATCATGCTGCTATGGATGACGCCAGACACCTCATACTGCAGTGTCCGGCTTGGCAGGAAGAGAGAACTGAGATGATGCGTGAGATTTCTATAATTCCAGATGGTTCCGGCCAAGCTCTCCTTGAGTCTCAGATCGATCTATTGTATGTGCTGATGGGCAGGGGCACGAATGTGTGCTCATATGAACAAATGGTCATTGTGTGGTCAATATCAGCCAGGTATATTGCGAAGATGTATAACAGGAGGATCAAGGAGGGTATAGGATAGGATTGATCTGTATAGTCGGACAGATTTTAGCTGGTATCGAATTAAGCATATAAAGGACCTACGCTTACCAACTTTTTGGGGTACGGCACCCATCTGCGATAATAATATGTGAATTTTCTTATTTTGTTTTCCTATCATGTCTAATTCATTGACCTTTATTTTCGTTTTGGTCATTTTGTAAATATGTTCTTCTAATATAACCTTAGCGTTATGGGAATAATAGTACCATTTTTGTTACATGCATATCCACATATTTGTAATATTTGTATCGTATTTCATGCAATTGAGCATGGTAAATAAATATACATACATACATTAATCCAATGAGCTAACCTAAGCCATTTAGGACATATTTCTGGTATGTTTCAGTTAGGTATGCTAGTTCAGACTGGGAAAAAGGTAGAGAAGAAGGCAATGAGAAATGTTCCCACCAAAATTAATAGCGCTTATATAACATTACATTGTGAATAGTTATTGGTCTACCATCATCGCTTGTGATGATAATTGTGATTTTGTTTATAATGATAATAATGATAAAAATATAATATAATAATACTATTATTATTAATAATGATAATAAAATAATGATAACAACAATAAATGATGATGATGATAAATGTCATGAAAATAGTTTTTTGGGTATCTCAGTGACGAAAATCATTAATGAGTATACTCCTAAGACGTTTGAAACGTTTAGAGCAGTCTCAGTGGCTCGGTATCTTTCCTGGTGGGAAGCTTCTGATAAACGACCAAATTTAATTGGAATGTGTGAAAATATGGCTAGGCTAGTCAGCCATTCAGGCAGAATCAAGAGCGACGATGTCCAACTTAAAGGACTAATACCGAGCCAGAGAAGCTGCTCTGAATGTGACTTATGTGCCCTAGAAGATTTGCATCATATTGTTATGCAACGCCCAAGTACTGAATTGACTCGTGCAAGAATGTTTGACAGTCTGATGCAAATTTATAACAGGATTGATGATATATGTAAGGACAGTCCTGGTGAGGTCTTTAATTGGCTCATTGGAAAAGAGAATCCTACAATCAATAGAAGCCTGATGTTTGATTTTTGGGAAACATCAGGGAAACACATTTGCGAGATGTACTATCAAACGTGCAGAAATACTACCGGAATAGGCTAGATTTTACATTCTCTACCAGGACTGACTTATAGATATATGAACACCTAAAAATATATGATCTAGCGTAAAGACTTTCGTTTATACTAAATGTTCATCTCCAGTAGCATAGTTAAGCTGTTATTTTCTTTTTCAAAACGTTCCTAAGAGTAAAGTTAATTTTTTTGTGTATTTGTATTCTTTGTAAGTTAAAACAGTTACCACCTAAAAGAGTTTCAATTTTAGACGTCCATGTTTGTGTACTTATTACGTCACTTCTTTCTTTTTGCGGGTGTTTCAGTCGATCTCCCATTTAGATTATTTTTGTTCCGGTATTAAGATGTTTCTATTGACTATTCATGATGTCACTTTTGTAGTTCTTTATCAACCAGTAGTATTAGTAATTTTTGTAACACTTGTTATTTATTCCTTATGTTATTTGTACTCTTTTATATCTTATGATATAGTCAATAAAGATACATACATACACATACGTTAACAAATTGTTTTTCTTGACAGGTAGTCTAAGTGTAATGAAAAGAGGCCCCTCTCCCTACCTCATATAGACCTAGATGTCATTGAGTGCTGGTCAATCAAAAACAGTCCTAGTTTAAGACTCCGTGGGATGTGACATGTTAATGGGAGTCTTGGAGTTACATAGCTGATGAGGCTGATGCCTATGACATTCTATGGCATTTACAGTGAGGAATCTTCTGAATTACACGAGCACCAATGGGGCTTGAAATGGAATGCTTGAACATGCAGTTGGAAAGGTTATTTACTTAGAGTAAACTGTTGATGTAAATACTGGTAGGAAATGTATACTTTACCATTAAAGGAACTGTACTGAAATGTCATTGAGGGACGTCCTTAAGTTTCGCAGCAATACGTGCAGGAAATCATCACTATAGTGATATGCATATGTTGCTTGGGATTTGCCTCAACTGTTGTTTCTTTAATATTCCTCTAACGTAAACTATAGTTTCTCATATTTCATTTTCATATTTCTTTTCTCACATTCACAATTTCTTATCCACACCTTTATAGAATGTGCAAATTTGGCCGAATTTTGGAGAAGTATACAACTGTGGTTCAATAACTACTAAGTAATCAAATTAACATATAAGACACATACACATGAGTGTTTTAACATACTAATACAATAACCCATCGATGATAAATGCTTCCCAGAGCTGACACCTCTATAACTACTAAGTGGGATAGGGATTCTTAGAATGTATTACAAAGTGACCAATGTGGTATAGATTAATACCCACCTTTGCAGGATAAATTTAGTATGAGACTACTTTGTTTATGACTCAAACATGTTAGACAATTTAAGAGTTCAGTTTACCGAGATCAATCGATTCTATCGTAATAAGTCATTATAATCGTCCACCAAATGAACCTTATATTCTTAAGCTTCTATATCTTAATTCACTGTTATCGATACGAATCATTTAATACATGCTGCAGCGATAAGATAATGATTTGTTAAAACTCATTATCGATGCTCGCTAAATGGGTGCTCTTCATGTGAGGTAATGCTGCCTAGTTAACTTCAAGCCCTACCATTACAATATTGCTTTTTAGTTCCCAGGCTTTTGAAGATGTGCTGCCCATATTGATGCTGCTGATTGAGAATGATTATTGGCGCTATTGCTGGCAGCCTAGAATGATATACCATTACCCAGTAATCGACCAGAATTGTACAGTGACATGTATAATTATGAAATATTGTCGTTCGTATCAAAATTGGCATGTTGTCTGGCCCCTGGATTGTATTGTGGGGCACACAGTTGCCTTATTTGATTAGTGAGGTCGAGTCTATCAGATTGATCCAGTTAGCTTGCAATGGAAGCTTATAAACCAAAGAGCTAGCTGGCTCTGCTACTCCTACTGCATCTCGCCCCCCCCCCCCCCCCCCCCCCCACACACACACAATTGTTGTTTTAGGTAGATATATTGGTTTTGTCTTTTAAAATATAATGCGTAATGCTGATAAAGAAGATTGGCTGAAAGACTGCATTAATGACCTACTAATACAATCAAAACAACAAACTATAAGAATACCGGAATATGGTATGATGGATAATTATCTGTGCCAAACTGTATTGTTTCTTTATATAGGGTTATTGGCTTTTATGTTTATGATGATAAACATACAATGGGATATCCGTTATCTTTTATTATGAATAATATTTTCAGAATATGTAGAAGCACTTTTTATCTAATTTTGTCATATCAGGATCTGCTAATGGAAATTTGGTATGAAACCATGTGCAGCCTTTTTAATGCACTACTTACAGTGGTAAAAGAACACTGCGCACTGTTTCATTCGTAAAGGGTTATTAATGAGAAATAACTTTCGGTTATTTTCCGCAATGTTATTTCCGTTATTTTCCAAGACTTTCCCCAATGGTCTACTCTAATGCTTTCCCTAAGAACTGAATGGTAGCATTGGCTTGTTTGCTCAGTGACAATACGCCAATTAAGAAAAAGACCCGTTGCAGGAAATAGGATGTTTGGCAACTTCCCAGGCACCAGAAACTGGCATGCCAAACGCCTTTTTTATCTGGCACTAGAGCAGGCTTTGTCTGCCGAACCAAACCAAATCAACGTCTCAATCACTGATTTGTGAACACACACTTTAATTCTCTCCCATTCTTGTGTAGAAAATTGGCCATTTATCGTGTTGCCTGTGCTTGATTTTCTGTGGAAAAAGGCGTGCTCTTCTGCTCATTACTGTATGTTTAATCTTAAATTCTTAATAAAAAGTATTTACCATTCTAGCTGAGTACATTCCTAATCTAGCTTTCTATTTCAAGATCTCAAACCATATGGTATAAGTAGTAACATTCATAAAGCAGGAAAATCGCCTTCGTAGCTTTTTTCCATGGATGATATTTGCTCTTATGATAAATACAAGTTTGATAACCCGTTTACACAAATTATACATACTATTTGGACATTTGACATCTAGAGAATCAGATTTCTATGCGGTTTACATTGTGATAACGTATGTCTAGGGCCAATGCGTTTTTAGCATCCACCAATAGACATGGAACTTGGTACATTACGTGAAAGCAGACTCATTTAACCCTTTCAATGCTGAGGCTACTTTCGACCAAAGCACAAGTAAACAAATATTTTTGAAAACCATCCAAACCCTGTCATGTTGGTATTCATTAGATATATAGCTCTCACTGAGTTCTCTCATATGAGTACCTATGTGCCAGGTTTCAGTCATTATTCAGGTTTTTGCATCTTTTGTATTGGCCAAATTAGCAACCAGCAGCATAAGGGTTAAGGATAAAAGGTAAGTGGCCTCGTAGCGATCAGCGTTGTCGACTTAGCATCGCATTGCTTTTATATGGCATATGGCTTTTGTACAAGTGTATCCACGAATGCAATTTAAAAATCGATACGAAGAGAAAAAATATCTTAAACTGTAAACAGCTATAAAACAATGCACTCTTGGGGGTTGAAAATGACCATCCACCACATACGTTTAATAAGTCCTTTTTTAATTTTAAGCATTATCAAACGGTAAAAATCGGCTGTCAATACTAGTATTGAATCATAATAATTCAACTGGAGTAAAATGGATAGTGAGTACGTAGACTTTAGATGGCCTATCCGCCCCCGTTATTGAGTTAGTATACAGTTCAATGACCTAGCATCATTCTATTTTATATACCCTCTTTCCTTAGTGCTTCCACTCTTCCCATGCATATTCTGCCTATAGATTTAATTTCATTAAGAACACAGGTGTGAGGAAAACCTCATGTTACCTGCTACCTTTACGCGGCTGTTGCGTTTAGAAGGGTTAATTTCCCATCTGGCAATTCTCCACACAAACTGTTCTTACTCTCGCTGATTTATCTTCCCGTGAACCCTGTGAGGAATCACTTACCTCCAGACAACTTGGGGGATGTGATACCTCTATGCCTACTGTTGCCATGGCAACACGGATGAAGCTACTTTTTCTAATGCCTTATCAATCATGTGTTATCATTGCTGGTTTCCCCCCAAGGAGGTATTTTATCACATTTGCATATTTTGGCTGTAGGAGATAAGAGAATAAACTACTAATCTAAGAAATTGTTTTTCTCGTTTTTTCTATAAATCTTATCCAGTATTATCAGTCTAAAGTTGTCATAAACCCTAATGTTTTGGATTGAACAAAATATCCTATGGGTATTTAACGAACGCTAGACAAAATCTTCCTTTATACTACTACTACTACTACTACTACTACTACTACTACTACTACTATTCTACTACTACTACTACTACTACTACTACTACTACTACTACTACTACTACTTATGCTGCTGCTGCTCTATCTCTCTCTCTCAGAGTGAAAGGAATACCAAGTGGCTATAATGCTTTGGACGGCTTAGGAAGGATTCTGTATGTAGCTGTTTGGCTCTTCAGCCTGAAGGGTAGCTCGACCTTTACCTGAGTAGACCCCGCCATCTCTCATGCAGGCGGAATGGGAGATGTAAGCACTAAAGCCTACAGCCTTCCTATGCTAAAGCTAACTTCTTAGATAAGCTATTTCATCACTCGCAACCCCCATGGCCAGTCACACAGAGACATCTGTAACCTCATCTACTTTCTATTAAGAACACACATGAAAGTGGTGTGAGAAAACGATATCATGTATAGGATCATGGCAGTAATGAAATGGCCATGACTAAAGAATGAAACGAAATAATGTCCCGCCATAATATTCCAAGACATTCTTTAATCAACTTCTAATTCAATATTGCAGTACACTGTAATAGTCCAACCACATTTAAAAAGATGAGATGAGGGCATGGCCCGTGGCGCCCTATGGTTTTTAAAGACAGTGAAGCCATCAATGTAGTTATTGGCTATACAGGAAAGGTCGATCTTCGGAATAGAGGAATC
Organism: Maea johnstoni; assembly: GCA_963942565.1. Lineage (NCBI taxonomy): Eukaryota > Metazoa > Annelida > Polychaeta > Spionida > Magelonidae > Maea > Maea johnstoni. Next base: position 5,400,488 of record OZ012684.1, on the reverse strand, counting down.
ACACGCGCTCGCTTATGTCACCATGGAAACCTAATTGGAAAAGTATATTTAGTTTTAAAGCTTGTCGAGATGTCATCATGGCATGTCACGCTCTCTTGTAAGTTTTTTATATCGAATGGCGTATTTTTGTTCATTAGCCAAACCAAATAAAAATCAAATTATATAATATTTGATAACAAAAACACCTATTATGATGAATTAAGTATTAAGTATCAATGTTTTTAGGTTCATAAAATACGCTAGGAAGAATCTCCAATCCTTTCGGCCTCAGACGGTTGACAAAAGAGTTTGCTGAAGAGGAACTAAGTTTCCATTCCACATGTATCCAAAAATGTTTCTTAGAACAGACATGCCACACCATTTGACACATCCTCAGGCCCACATACCAGGAGGTGGGTCTGGTTGATAGATATGCATTCTCTAAAGAAACCAGGCCCACTTCATGTTAACCTAGTAACACACTTTCCTGTCACTCCATGGTATACCTCTCTTGCAGTTATACTTATCATCCTGCTGATATGATGACTTGACTAAACTACTTAAAATTAGCGGACTGGGATCATTAATATGTGATATAGAAAAATGGCATCTCAAGATGCAATATGATTAAATCGAACCAAGCAGGAACATATTATATCACTTTTACAACACACAAACACAAAAAAAAATATTTTTGATAATATTTTTGCATAGCACAATTACAAGATTATTTTTCCCATACACGCTTATGTACAGGTTCTTTTTCCTAAAGAGACATATGCAAGAATCGTCGCAAGAACATCCCGATTATACCGCCCATTTATCTCATGTGGTTGGGAATCGACCAACATTGGACTGGCATCGTTTTGTGCCCTCACCTAGCATTCGAACATTTGAGCATGTCAGCCTGGCTGACTCAGTACCACTCACTGGCTGCCTGATCGACTGCTTCTACCCCATGTGAGCAGGAGTGGGTGGGTGGGTGGGGGAGGGGGTAGAATGCGTGTAAAAAATACGGCGGTAAGTAACTATGTCGTGTGACTATATGGGTTTGTAATAATCATCACGGATTTAACCACAATTTGGTTTGTATGATACTATGATATTTCTAAACCTAAAGAAAACATTTTACTTACAACTTACATTTTAGTTCCTTAGATCCATTGAGTCAACTTGTAGATTAATACGACAATATTTGGTTAAATCATATACACACGCACACACACACACATATATATACAGTCAAACCTCTATTAAGCGACCGCTCAAGGGAAATGTCAAAAGTGGTCTTTTAAAGAGGTGGTCTCTTAAGAAGGGGTTGAGGGTCTGAGCGAGGTTATGAAAAAACAAAGAATTTCTAACAATGACCACGTAGTATTGAGGTTGTTATGTTTAGCTGCGTTCTTTTGAAATTTCTTCATTAACATTTCAAGAATTAACAATTCAGGAAAATAAAAGTTGAACTCCAACATTAATTGGGGACCCTCAGTAATGATATATTTTCAATTTTACCGAATATTTCACTATTTTATTGTGCCATTTCCAATATACAAGGTGTCTAGTCATTAAAGTGACCGTTGAATGAAGGACCAGTTACTCTTAGGGATAATATCTCATGGTCGTTGGTCGCGTCAAGCAAGTGGTCGTTTAATGAAGGTAAAATATATAGGGAATAGCCTTGGGGGAATTTGAAACGGTCGTTCAAGGCAAGTGGTCGTTTAAGAGAAGTGGTCGTTGAGGCAAGTTTGACTGTATATATAAAATATATATATATATATATATATATATATATATATATATATATATATATATATATATATGTATATATATATATATATATGTATATATATATATATATATATATATATATATATATATATATATATATATATATATATATATGTATGTATATATATATATATATGTATATATATATATATATATATATATATATATATATATATATATATATATATATATATATATATATATATATATATATATATATATATATATATTTATATATATATTTATATATATATATATATATATATATATATATATATATATATATATATATATATATATATATATATATATATATATATATATATATATATATATATATATAAATATATATATATACACATATCTAAAATATCTATTTGTATTTTGGCGATATCATATACCTTTCAGATAAAAGCATCATTTAAAATATTCAACAGAGAAGTGCCAATAGAAACACCCCGAACAGCATCCAGACATATTTTTTAAAATGCTGTCTTATCTTTTTCAAAAATTGCATATTATCAAAGCAATAGTTTTCTATGGTTAATGTGGCATGAATGCCTTAAACTGGTGTTCCTTCCTGAAGTAGGTACCGCTTTATCTTCAGAGATCAAAGCAGTACCTTACTGGAATACATTCGTTACATATGGCATGCACACTGGACAATAGTCAATGTGCTTCGCAATATCCAATGATGAAATTTCTACAGCAGTGTGCATCTTTATAGAAAAGGGGCATGTTAATATCATTCCGGAGATAATCGGGTATTCATTTGATCTCATAATTGATACATAATTGCTTTGAACGACAAAACAGATACGCTAATGTCAAATCCGTTTACATATTGTAATTCAATATCTTGCAGATCACGTTTTTAGCATAAAACGTAGTTGTTTGAATTGGCCTGCTCCTGCTCCTGTATTGAGTGGCTGTTGTGGAGATGGGGCTGGAAGCAGTAGCAGTGGATTACGTGCCTATAAAATGTTGGCAGCATGAGCAGGCAGCGTGCACACCTCAAGGACAGTGCGTCCTTGGAGCGCCCTGACCTTGAGCGGCGTAATCAGCAGACAATGAGGAGGAGGCCTCTCCTTGAAGACGACCAGCACTAGCCGCCAAACATTTACAACACAACTATTGTTAGAAAGAAATTCAGCTCAGTTATTCTCCAGGGAGTTCTTGCTAATAAGACAAATACGTTAACGCTTTAGCGCCATTTTAAGTAAATCAAATATTAACACTTGGAGAAGCTATCTATTGCTGTCAGTTCTGAAGGCTGGCAGTAGAGTGTATTAAGAGCAATGAAGATGGGTGATTGACCGCTAGTTTTGACGTAAAAACATACGTGCCGCGTGCTAACGCTGTTTGTATCGTTAGGCCACACGTACTGAATACTTAGCTGCATCGTTCCACCGGAGTAAAAACAACGTTTATAGCTTTTAAAACACTAGTTTTAGATAACAACAGCATTTCTGCTGTAAGGTGCATTCTTTTTTTTACTGAAAAGTGGTTCATTAGATATATTGGGCCATTAGATCAGTCGGATCACATTATTCAGGTAAACAAACAATAACCATAGTCGCAGAAAGGTTTAAATATTTATTTTCCCTTTGTAAAATTAAAATCGATGACGTCCATAAATAGCATGGTACCCTTATGCAGATTGGAATATATACGACTCTAGCCCAGGTAAACCCACAACCAATACAATGGTATTTATTTGTTTTGTCATATTATATGCCATTATAAAAATATAAAAGCTAAGCAAAAGCTAAGCAAATATAAAGACTCCATGAGAGCGTACAAATAGGCAATAAAATAGAGCATGTGTATTTTGTGGTTAATTATCAGTTTATCATATTCTACTCGATTACACTAAGACTCGTCAATAGTATACGAACATACCAAGCAAAAATACGAAGGCTTGGAAATCATACACTTGAAATGATGTCGATTCTTAGCTATTGTAGATCATTTTGTTCAGGAGCACCCTCAAAAAATTATAATCTTATCAGCCATGCCTGCCCCATGAAAACATACTACTAAATCCTGCATTCACCTTCACATTGATGTATACCACAAGGCTGCATACTCAGCTCTCGTTGCCATCGCCCACCCACCCGCACGTGTTAATCCTTTCCTGAACACGCTCCTCCAATATATAGGCTATCGGCCAAGGCCCAAAAAGAGCTTCCGTTAAGGAGTTACCCCTACCCGAGGTATAACAAACCGCAACTCGTTTTATATGAAGGATATGTGTATGTGGGTCGGGAAATCGATGGTTGCGGTGAAATATTTTGGTGGCAGCATAGTTTTTTTGGGGCTTTTCACCCAAAATCGGCCAAAAACGTGTGATTTTAGGGATCTTTCTACAAAAAGTACATCTTGACAGTGGGGAACTTGAAACCTTGCATACATATACCTTAGGTGAGGTAGTTGAGAACTGTATACCATTTATCCATGAAAGTGCCCCTTAGTGGCCATTATAGGTACTAATACTTGAAAATTCTGCCAAAATGACAGTTTTTTCAAATATTTATTCACAAACTTTATGTTTTTAGTGGTCAAATGAGTACAAAACCACCCAATATTATATACCTAAATTACGAGCAACCTCTTATCTGCTTAATAAAACAAAAATGAGCTCCATTGGTTGTTCGAGCGTGATTTTACAGGACTTATTATTTTTAAAAATCTTAAATGTTCATTTAACACATATTTGGTACTAGAAATGGTTCAAACATGACAAAGACTGATTGGGCTGAAAAAAATGGATTGCCCAGTTGCCCGGGACAACCACATTTTACCAAAATTTGGTAAAAATCCAGTTTTAGGCTAGAAATCACAGTTCAAATAACAATACGACTAATGAAAAGGTATTCAAAGCTAGTATGTGACACTGCAGGTGTTCTACAATTGAAATTAGTCATAGCTGGATACATATCAATTGTTTTATTTCAGCTCCCCCCTTTTCAGAAGATAATCTAGAAGGCCAAAGGTCTCAAAAATGTAGTTTTACTACAATAAATGTAATAAGTCAATGCCAGTGTGTGATTTTAACACAGTCATGAGATCAGGATAGACTGCTGTTGGGCTGAACCTGCATGGGCTTATCAAATTAATAGCCCAGTTGCCTGGGACTACTGAATTTTACCAAAAATTGCTTTAAAATGAAATTTTAGTGTCAGAAGTCAAGTAATTTTGAGAAAGTGACCCCATGTGCTGCATTAAACCTCTTTTGTGACATGATGCTGTTTTCCTGTTGCTTGCATTCTTCTTGTTTCATGATTTTGACCAATCGACATATGTGAGGAAGCCCCATTCATTATCAGAAGGAAAGCATAGGACATTTTTGTGCCACATAGGACAGTGGTTTGCGCCATAAATCGTAACTGTAACTCACAAAGACCAACACACATTGTTGACAGGCAGCATTCAAACCATACTACCTGATTATCAAACACACTCAATAGATCCTCCAATATGCCTGAATGGGTGCAACCATGGACACCTGTACCCCCCCCCCCCTCACATACTAGCTTTTTGTGGTGAACATACAGCCTTTAGGTTGGCATGAAGCATTCAAACTACATTGTCTGAATATCAAGCTGTATCAAAAGTTGAACTCAGCGCAACCCTCCTAAGAAGCATAACGATGAGTAACTGTATCCTATCCCTTTTCTGTTTTCCTTAACCCTAAGAGGTTTGGTATCCGTATATAATCCAACCTAATACCAAATCCCTAAGCAGCTGGGTACCTTTATCTTATCCTAGCCATTGACCGGAACCCTTAAAAATAAATATCATTACCTAATCCCTGCTATACCTGCTGGTATGGGTTTCAGGTCCCAAACCTTATTACTTTGAGGGTAGAAGGTAGGATGGTATACAGGTACAAAGTCTATTGTTGTATAGGGTTACAAGTAGCATATGTCCTAAATGAGCTACTTTAGCTATGAGATACAGTTACCTAGCTATTAGTATGACGATATGAGATATAATAACCTATCCTACATGACCTGAAAGGCTTGAGCGTAATAGCTGGTATGGATATCAAGTATGTAATATGTAAAGATTTAGGGTAATAGATTGATGAGGTACATAGCTGGTAAGGGAACACGTATCTTACATTTTAGGGCTTAGGGTAATAACCAGAATTGCACATAAGTACCCCCCCCCCCCACACACACACTTAAATTTAACCTATAGTTCCATCTGGTATAAGGTGGAATGGAGGTACCCAAACTCTTGAGGCTGATAGCAGTTATAGCTGGTATGAGATACTCTTATATAACCCTAAAGGAATTGGGATAATTACAGAGTTGTGGATATAAGCACCAAGCATTAATATGTGTAAGAGGTACAGGCATCTGATTAACTTATTAGGATTCAGGGTAATTGGTGAGTAGAAATGGGTAAGGATATAGATACCCAATCCATGGTTTTAGAGTTAATGGCTGAGGTGGCATTGAAGTACCCAGTCTATTAAGGTTTTGGGCAATAGTTAGGATGCGGTACACGTTCAAACATCATAGGTATCAGGGTAATTGGTGGCATTAGATATAGAAAGCCAGCCTATAGGAGTTCAGGGTATCAGGATAAGATACAGGTAGTCAGCCTTTAGAAGTCCAGGGTAATATGATAAAATACAGTTAACCAGCCTATAGGAGTTCAGGGTAATAGGATAAGATGCAGGTAGCCAGTCTAGAGGAGTTCAGAGTATTAGGATGAGATACAGGTCAAACCAGCCTATAGGAGTTCAGGGTAATAGGATAAGACACAGGTAGCCAGCCTATAGGAGTTCAGAGTAATAGGATGAGATACAGGTATAGTGATTCATGGAAAGAGGCCAGATGAGATGCAGGTACCCAGTCTACAAGATTTAAAGGCAATAGTAATGTGAGGTTTTCATGCATTCAGGACACTCAGGGAAACTCACCATGCGTGAGTGGTATGTTCCTGTCCATACAACTGCTCAGAACATTGACCCAAGAGTCTTGAAGTGCTTGCCGGCAGCTCATGCACTCACAGGATGTGACACAACCAGTTCTTTTTCAAGATTGGGATACAAACTGCATTCAATAAGCTCTCTCAAAATATAGAATGTGTTGGCAAGCTGTCAGAATTTGGTCATTTTTCAGCAGGTGTCAATACTGTAGTAGAGCTGGCGAGATCCTTTGTGCTATGTCTTTATGGACTGAAGGGTCAGTCATGCAGTTCTCTTGATGAACTGAGGTATAAGCTTGCAACCACAACTGACAAGCCAGCACATGCACTGCCACCTACAGATGATGCTTTCCAGCAGCATGTGCTACTTGCACGGTATCAGACTGCTATCTAGTGTCTCAGCCATGAGCCTGCTCCAGAGATTCCAAGTCCGATCAGCCATGGCTGGGTCATCAGTGAGGACAGTCAACTAGAAGCAAAGATGTTCTTGAAAGACCCAGCACCAATCGAAGTTTGGGATGTCACCCATATGTATTGTACAGACAAAGACTGTTCACAGCCAGGGAAATGCCAGTGTCTCAAAAGTGGACTTCCATGCATAGATTCCTGATCCTGCAACAACACTGAATACCTTTGTCCAAATATAGAAGTAGATGCCAGTGAGGCCAGTGAAAGTGAAGACAACTAGGTAATACATATTTGTAAGGCAACAATCATATGATATTCAGAGGGGGTATCAGGAAACACTAATCCCAGTTATAGTCTGAATAACTAGGATAAGTTGATAGTTATCAGGACACCACCACTGTAGGGGACTTCCCGTGTAAAAAATCACATAATTCAGGTAGTGTTTTTCCCAAAAGTGTTGTAATGTCCACCAAGGGATGAATTTCATGAATACTGTATCCAAAAAACCCCACATAGCTTATCCAAGGTGTATATTATGTCCATTTACACATACACCTAAATGTACTAGCATTTTTAAGAAATGCTCATTTTTTTGTCTATTTTAGGTTGAAAAAAGTCCCTAATGTAGTTAGTGGATCACTTGGTAAGGTCACTGTAAATGTTTAACCTTCAGAATACTTATCTGATCCATATTTGAACCAGATGTGATAACACTGACTCATATGATACAGATATCATTACAGAATTCCAAGAAAAGGCATATTTTGATCATTTTCAGCCATTTTTACCCAGACATACCTAATATTGGATACCACTATAAATTATTTAAGGTTGATATCATTACATGGGCTCATTACAGTCTAGGACAGTTTTCTATAATAAAATATAATGTTCTGAATATATACTATATGCATTGATGGACATAAAGATGAGAAACTGTATGGAAAAATAGCATTTTCGGGTGATTTTATGCACTTAAGTACCAAAAAATAACCACTAGAGGGCACTTTCATGAATAATTTGTATAGAGTTCTCAATAAGCATACCTAAGGTATATTTGTGAGAGGTTTCAGGTTTCTAACTGATAAGATGAATTTTTTATAAGAAGATCCCAAAAATCACATGTTTTCGGCCGATTTCGGGTGAAATTGCCCCAAAAAAACATGGTGCCACCAAAATATTTCACCGCAACCATCATTTTCCTACATCAGGAACATATATCCTCTTTATTAGCTAGGTTGCGCTTTGTTATACCTTGGGTAGGGGTACCCGATAACTTTTGAGGGGTTGGCCGATAGCCTAATAGGCCCATCACCAGCATAGCACCGTGCTGGCACGCTACTTCCACAACGGTCATTGTCCAAACATTAGCAATTTCTCTTTCCCATATCTAACGCCACGTAGCTTCGTTGTTTTCGATGAATTTTTAACACTTGAGACTGAAAACATCGGATGTATGTGCGTACGTGGTATTTTCATAAAAATGGGCTTATGGGCCAGGTATTGTCTTTGCCTTTGTTGACAATTAAATCCATCGTTGTCATAAGTGCCAAATGAAAATCAATGCAATGTGAAACATGTAATATATAATATTTATAGATATATCATTGGTCAGCATATGACGTAATTCGTCTCTGGCATCTTCTCCCATAATGTCCGCAGTGTGTTAGGCCACATTCTAAATTGAGAAGATTCTTTATATGTGAAGACAGGGTAGCTCAATTGGTTAGGTGTTGGACCAGCGATCAGAGGGTCGCCGGTTCGATTCCCCGCCGGGTCACTTTGGTCTGTTCTTGGGCAAGACAGTTAACTTCACATTGCCTCAGTTCACCCAGCTGTGAATAGGGTAACTGGCATTAAGGGCAGAATGGCTATGTGATTGCTTCAACCTAAGAGCGCCGAAATGGCTGCCAAGGTTGCATGCTCCCCAGGGAGTTGAAATGGTTCAAAGATTGAACGGGCCTGCTGGGGAATAAATGGAAGAGTCGTGTGAACATTGATAAAATGGAACAAGACTATAAAAACCTATCATTTATTATCACATACTAGTATTCTATTTGGCCTTCAATTGTATTGTATCATATTCTATTGCATTTTATTGTATGTTTATTAACTGCATGTGTACATTGTTCATACTTATACGGGATACAAAACATTTTTCTACGTAGCCCTGGCTGAAACGACAAAACGTACTGAAGGTTAATTTGCTCCTGGCCGTGCTGCCCTCTGGCAGTTTGTATTCGTATGTTTATTGCCTGTAGTTTCATCTACAAAACCTTACTAATACAACAGGCTGTATTGTATGTATAAATAACACAGTAATCACAAAACCAGTTAATTTGTGTTGGTATCATGTCTGCAACATGCCACCAGGTGATCTATAGTAGCAATCATGGTCTTTTTTGGCATATATCCTGAGACCATTTATTAGTCTCATAACCATATTAAACAGACCAGAAAGTATGGAAATCCTTAGGATATCAAAGACTGGGACATTCTTTTTCGTTTTTGCACGACATTTTGATATTCTCATTTAACTGTTTGACTCTAAGGATAATGACCTTTTTATACACACTGTTCTCATCAAGAAGTGCGATGGTTCACTGTAAAGGTGCTGTCGCTTAGCTTTGGTCTGCGCACCTGGGTGACGGCGCGTTCCCAGCAGGCCCCAGGGGAACAGTAATGCTGAAGGTGACCTGTGTTTTAATAGACAGCCACATTGCAGGTGGCATTCAGCCTACACCGCCAGCAACAGAACCTCTTCCCTTACATAAAATGTCAGCCCCTCAGTGCTAAAGTCAACAATTAGGAAAGTGCTCTTGGAAGCCATGCTTGAAGCCAAAGGAAGTATCGATTCCTGTTTAGGTGCCTGACATGTGATGCGTTATGTCAAAACAAGAGTCGGGTTATGGAAAGGCCTGTCATACAAAGAAGCCACACATCAATTTCAAAGGTATTCTACCGACCTTTGATGATACAGGTGTATCTCAGGGAAGCCATACAAGCACCGTCAGCATTAACATTTAGCCAGTCAATACCGCTACTACCAATGACACCAATATCATTAACATCCACGCCTCACTAGCAAAACTTTCCCTGATGATATTTGCATCACAATTTCCACCTCATTTTAACAGTTTACCATTTGCACCAGTATAACCATTAATACCACGAACACGATATGAGCACAACCAAAATCACCATTTGTATTACCATATATGACAATGGCGATAAACACTTCGCCATCGGCCTATCAACACCAGCACCAGCGCCACCATCATTGCCACCACCATTGACGGGGCATTGGCAGCACCGACATTAACACCACCATCATTAGGCCATTGGCACCATCACCAGCACTGACATGTGCATCACTGTCACCTGGCCATTGGCACCAACATTATCAATACCATCTCTACCAACATCAACACCACTACCGACATAAACAAAATCGTTATTAACTACACCATCTCAAAGATATACAACACCATCCGTACATCATACGTATAAGCACCTTTATCGATAGCAGCAAAATCTTCAACGGCACCGTCAGCGGCACCATCAGGAGCATCACTAGCGCAAAACTGTTAGAGACAACACCAGCACACACATTACCCACAGAATTGGACGACCAACACACACAGTGCCAGCACCGACACCCGCACCAACGACACTTCATTTAGTACAATTGTATATGTCATTGTACTAAGAAGAATCAAGTGTAAGACGTAACATCACTTTCTATAAGATGATGTTCGCAATAAAACATACGTACGTTCGAATGTCTAATGCTATTTGTGCAAGATATTGATTTTAAAATAAGACACAGCCTGTCACATACTATTTTAACATGTGAAGAATGAATGGTCTAATTCACGTGGCATCTTGTGATGCAATTTAGATATGTTGCCCTTTTATAAAGAAAAAGGTATTGCTAGTATAAACATTATTCTGTGCCACGCCAAATATTTTGACTACAATGAGGTCAACTACGAGACATGTAAAAAAAATGAATCGCACAAGTGGGCTCATGTATATGTACAGCATGTTATTTTCACGTCGCACTATTCAATTTCACAGCTATATCAAAACAAAACTTGTTCAAAAAGTGAAATTATGGTATGCATTGTTGAGGACGACCACTATCAGATTGAATGATAACGTATTTTCATCCTGAGGAATCTTATGACCGATCTTTATTAGTAGATGGCCACACATTACTACCTAGGGGAATATGACATGGTTCCCCTGTAGGGATCTCAAGGGATCTCTATTGATAGGCGGCCTCCTATTACAACAGGGGAAATATAGCAACTTTTGACCTGGAGAGAGCTCAAAGTGGTCTGTATTGATTAAGGTGACCTGCCATAATATAGCATATGTCCAGCTGTAGGGATATTGAGGCGGTCTGTATTGATTAAGGTGGCTTCCCATGATATAGCATATGTCCACCTGTTGGGATCGCGAGGTGGTCTTTATTGATTAAGTCGGCCTCCCATTACTAGAGTAGAAACATAGCAAATGTTCACCTGTAGGGATCGCGAGGTGGTCTATATTGATCAAGGCGGCCTCCCATTACTAGAGGGGAAACATAGCATTTGTCCACCTGTAGTGATCGCGAGGTGGTATCTATTGATTTAAAGTCGGCCTCCTATTACTAGAGGGGAAACATAGCAAATGTTCACCTGTATGGATCGCGAGGTGGTCTATATTGATTAAGGCGGCCTCCTATTACTAAAAGGGAAACATAGCATTTTTCCACCTGTAGGGATCGCGAGGTGGTCTATATTGATTAAGGCGGCTTCCCATTACTAGAGTGACAACATAGCATTTTTCCTCCTGTAGGGATCGCGAGGTGGTCTATATTGATTAAGGCGGCCTCCTATTACTAGAGTAGAAACATAGCAAATGTTCACCTGTAAGGATCGCGAGGTGGTCTATATTGATTAAGGCGGCCTCCCATTACTAGAGTAGAAACATAGCAAATGTTCACCAGTGTAGGGATCGCGAGGTGGTATCTATTGATTAAGGCGGCCCCCATTACTAGAGTAGAAACATAGCAAATGTTCACCTGTAGGGATCGCGAGGTGGTATCTATTGATTAAGGTGGCCTCCTATTACTAGAGGGGAAACATAGCATTTGTCCACCTGTAGGGATCGCGAGGTGGTATCTATTGATTAAGGTGGCCTCCTATTACTGGAGGGGAAACATAGCATTTGTTCACATGTAGGGATCGCGAGGTGGTATCTATTGATTAAGGTGGCCTCCTGTTACTAGAGGGGAAACATAGCGTATGTCCACCTGTAGGGATCGCGAGGTGGTATCTATTAATTAAGGCGGCCTCCTATTACTAGAGGGGAAACATAGCATTTGTCCACCTGTAGGGATCGCGAGGTGGTATATATTGATTAAGGTGGCCTCCTGTTACTAGAATGGAAACATAGCATATTCCCACCTGTAGGAATTGCGAGGTGGCCCCCTTCGCAGGTGTTCACAGCTAGGTGTTGTCTGTAAATCACTTTATACAGACGGTAGATACCCGGCCTTGACAATAGGAAAATGGATACTAATGTGCGGGTGTCTTCATTAATTTGTCTTGGAACAAGTTATTTCCCTATTGATTTCCCATCAGCAATGGGCAATCGATGGCATGAGAGAGAATAGAGGATGATGCGATAAAGTGCTATCCAGCCAATACAGCCCAAATTGAATATTACATTGCCTCCCAGAGAATTCCAGTGTGACCTTTTCTGCGCGAGTTGCTATGGTAACGGATGTGATGTTGCCTTGGCAACTGCGATTGCTTCTCAGACCCATTGACGGCTCGGGTTCAGGTTATACGTTTTCAAAGCTAGCAAACTCCGATATCAACAGCTCTGTTATCTGAGGAAACATGTTTAGAATCTAAGAAAGCGAAGGGCGGCTCCCAGTCACCTCGAGCTGGGCGTGAAGAGAAGTCTCGTTCACCTTGTGGACCTACACGAGGTGAGTACCACTCTTTATTTGTGTCGCGCTCCCTGGGCGGCTCTCCGCTGCAGCCTGCCTGCCTGCCTGCCTGTCCGAGACTTGATTAGCCTTCATGGGTGATCGATTGAGTGAGCAGGCATCGCCGAGATGTCTTTATACGTCTATCTTGTGTGGCTATTGTTAGCTAATTTGTAAGATTTGTGCTTTGTGATACTCAAAATTCTATATCTCAAAGTCTGTTAGGGAAATGTCTGAAGAAAACATGGCCGTATTGTGGTCTGGCACAGGGACTGGGCACATTGTCATTTTGGCAGAGTGGGGGTTAAAAGAGATCTTGTTCTCGGAAGGCCATTTAGCATCTTTGCTAGGCATGTGCATGACATTTAAATTAAGATAGCTAAAAGACCACCCCAAATGCAAGTGAAATGAAAAGGCGTTTTCTTTTATATTGATAATCATTCTACAACTAAGTATACACAGGGTTTGTTCGATAATGAACTTTTAATGTGACACTTCCAGGTTTTATTTCATATTAAAGTGGCGATTCATTCGACAGATCTAATCCTAATTGCTAGATTAAAAATGTATTCATATTGCCTGAATAAAGAACTTCTGCTGCTGCTGCTGTTATTACTACTACTACTACTACTACTACTACTACTACTACTACTACTACTACTACTAATAATAATAATAATAATGATAATAATAATGATACTACTACTACTAGTACCACCACTACATGTACTACTACTACTACTACTACTACTACTACTACTACTACTACTACTACTACTACTACTACTACTACTACTGATGTCACTACTACTACTACTACTACTACTACTACTACTACTACTACTACTACAACTACTACTACTACTACTACTACTACTACTACTACTACTACTACTACTACTACTGTTACTACTACTACTATTACTTCTGCTGCTGCTGATGCTGCTGTTACAGACTCTCTCTCTCTCTCTCTCTCTCTCTCTCTCTCTCTCTCTCTCTCTCTCTCTCTCTCTCTCTCTCTCTCTCTCTCTCTCTTATTCTCTCTCTCCTGTGGTGTGACTCTGTCTGACGATACTGGTGATGCGAAGATTGTCCTTTCTAGAGGTGTCATGTAGCTCGTTATGTAAGAAGCGGCACATATGGCCGCGCACGTTCATCTCTTGCCCAGTTGACCTTGCCTTGATGACCTTTCAGGAAGGGTACAGTGATATATATATACTTTCTCAACTACTGATATGAACTCCGGCTCCTAGGTAATTATGCCAGAAGTGTACATTTACCATCCTACCCAATACCACACGTGGAGTAAGTCTCACACATACACGACTAAAACAACCAAAATATTGTTATTTGGCTGTCATCGACAGGCAGCTGTGTGTTCTTTGAAATCATCAAACATGTCTTAGATTGCAGTCAGACTGCAACACGAGATTGTACTGCGACTACCTTACACATTCTTTAAACCTTCCAATGCTGAGGCTACTTTCAGATAGGTACTATGGTTTTTTGCCATGGTTTTAGTCATTTTCCAGGTTTTTGCGTCATTTTGTTTTGGTTAAATCAGCCACCAGCAGCATAAGGGTTAATGCGTTTTGAAATATTTTGACTGCATTTAGTTTCATTATCAAAAATCCCACACAAAACTAGTAAGAGAGACTTAAATAATTCAGCGCAGCACCTGCATATTCCTAAAAGACGGTAAACTTGATCAGTGGGACTGCATGAAACAAGAGCAAAGAAGTAAATAAACAGGAGTAAATTATTCTCGGTCTGGAGCATCATTGAAGAAAATAGCCGCAATCACAGCCGTTTATCTATCTATCTAAGAAAACTATCTATGACTCATGTTTATGATATGGAACGGAAGATAATTCAAAATTTGACAGCCTCCTAAGTATCCTTTATTTGTGTATATTTTCATTTTGCTTATACTGTAGCAATTTGGTCAAGACACCTTCAAGGTGGAAATTGATGCACTCCCATTGACTCACGGAAACACCTTATGCACTTTTCAAAGTTTGACAAGCTCTACATGTAAATTTCATATATTTTCCTCAGTCTCCTTTTAATAGTTACCAGCTAGCTTAAAGCCCAATCAGACGTACAAGGCTTGGTATTCGTGTGACTAGGCACGTGTAGAGAACCAGAAATGGTCGCCTTTGCTACTGTACAGTTAATCCATTGCCTCAGCTCAATACCACCATGGGACCTTTCTCTATTGACAATGGGCCTGTCAATCAGGCGACAACTGTAAGCTTTACATACCGGTTGTGATTTGGCGAAGCAACCCAAGATATTGATCGTAATACTGATGTAGGGTGCACCGTCACGTATTCTTTGCCGCCGAAGTATTGGCTGTCGATTATCGATCCTGATTGGCAAAGAAATCGATGAAATTGGCAACAGTCCCAATTTTCCTCATTAACGATGACTTAAGAGCTGGAACTTTTTACAATTAATTACCCGCGAGGTAAATTGCGCGTATACTCATTGGTATTTAGAATAATACAAACTTATCGTGGATCTCTTTATGTACATCAGCCTGTCTAGGCGTCTGTGGATAGTTTACCAAATGCTTCTCCATTATCACGACCTCTTTCATTCAGTGGCTTAGGGGTGTTGAGGTGACCTAGGTACTAAAGTTTTCTGTATTCTCAGACCAACATTCGGGAATCTTCCTTTTGACAAAGAGAGAGTTTCATTTCGTCTTAGTTAGGTGCATGTTTTAGCCAGATCTCAAAGAGTCATACATCATATTTCACCTATCTGCCAATTGGTGCATGGTCATATTGAGCTTTTCTTATCAGTATGTCTGTTCATGTTTATCACCGATTGCGTTAAGAATAATATCATTTATTTTGATGGATGACTTGGGATTGCCAAACACTTTCCCAGTCACACATTTTGTAATGAGGTTGAATTTTTTTTTTCGTATCCAATTTTCAACATAGCTCCAGCATTTAATAGTTCAGGGACAGTAAAGTAACGTATGTACTTATGTGTTATGTGTGTACTTATGTCGATTTCTTTACAATAGATACAGGACTCGGATTATGTTTATCCACTTTATGTAGTAAGGTCTAGGGCACTAAATTGCATATATTTCAAATAAGCACACTATGTTGTCTTATCACATAGCCTAAATATTTTTTGGTTTGATTAAAACTCACTGTGTCATTTAAATCTTCATCTCATTTAGCCTGTTGAGAGAAGTATGCTATATGGGGTGTGGATCATTAAAGTGAACATGAATTAGCATATCCAGCCATAACAAAATAATTGTTGTAATGCTTATTCCTAAAATATAGTAATATACTAAAGTATACTATAGCCACTTTAATCCATGCAATTTATTGGGAGTACCTGATTTCTATTGATGTAAAGTCTATGAAGATTACTTCCAACAGGAATGCCTTTCTTAGTGTCTAATACTGAAACCTATTTTTATTTGTTGTTCAAATATATGTCCTACACTTTGCTATATAAAATCAATATAGGACGATGGCATAAGCATCGTAGCTATGTAATGGTCATTTCGCAGTATTCTTGCAGGCGTGTTTTGTAATTTTCAATGAGGCATGATATATCACCTTAATGCAATGGAAACGTGTACATCAGAAGGATGAATGCCTTTCATTATGAATTGACATAATTGCTTTTATTTTTCTAAAAGGCTATTAGATGTATTTGTTGAGATAAAACAGAGTCATTTTACTCCCTGCTTGGAATGCGACTGTGTAAACCTGGAATAGACTGGCATAATAGCGTGCCCATCAATAATTTACTGCCACTGGCAGAACTACATGGATTAGTGAAGAATGATTTATTGCAAATGTCAGATGATCGGCCTTATGACATTGGTGTGACCTTGAATTAGTTTTCAGCCACCTTCCTAACATGTCTGTGTGCTTGTAATTAACACTTCTCGTTGTCATAGGCACGTCTACATGATTATGACCTTGTGAATTGGAATTATCATAATTATTGATCTCAAAAAGTTGATCGTTCTCTTCCAAGTGTTGATTTGTGTAGAAGAACTCGAAGTCAAAGGTCAACATGTCATTGCAAGAATTGCCAAAAGTCAAGTTATCAACGACAGATTTTTTACCAGCCATGTCTCCATAGCAACAGCCACAGACTTGCGTGCCCCTGTCGACTCCTTCACACGAATGTATTCCCCTAATGATGTGCTGAATGGCCTCATCTGTGCTTATGGAAAGCCGAGGGCCTCGCGAATCGTGCTTTTGAATCTAATATGGGCATTATCGCGCGAGATCAAAAACTGTAAGATGCCTTATCGCTAAATAAGTATACAAAAGACGAAAGATTTCTCTGACACAAAATTTGGAACAATGGCAAATGAAAACAATTATTGCATGATCTCTATCTTCATCACTGAATTAACAATTTTAACTAAATTAAACAGATTTAATTACCATAACCATTATCTGCCGGATCGTTTCATTTCAAAACATTTTACAATGGTGTCTACTTGTGTGCGCAATAATATAGCACGAATATAAAAAAAACATCATGTTTGCGCTGAAACTGGCATTAGCTATCTCGTGGTGTAGTGCTTCAAAACAATGTGTTCTGCTATGTAATCAGGAAATGATTAATTGTATAATACCAATTGTTCGTGGGGTATATTAATTTTGTCTTCCGAGAGACGCTAGGTCATACAGAGTGCCCGATCATGACATGATGTATGTATATGCCAAATGATTAATGACTCGTATTTGGTAGAACCATTATTCCGTTTTAGTTATTGAATACTTTTTATAACGCATGCTAAATATGTCAGGCAGACTATTAATATACATTATTCCATTTATACCAATCTATGTTTTGGTAGATATTTTGTCAGTTACATTAGGAGAGGTATATATCATATCACTGGATGAAGCGCTCTCACGAGTTAAGGGATGCTCCAATGGGCGAAGGCTGCCCCCATAGCCTAGTAGTCTAATGCAAAGCGCACCGTGCGCTCACACCTTAGCTAAGTACCCTGGGTTAAATCCGTCTCGGAGCATTTGAAATTCGCCATTGACGTGGACGTAGATAGTCAGTTTTACCAGGAAATACGTTTTCCTCCATCATTGACCGCTGGTTAGTGGCGTGTTTCACCTTAAAGTGGCAGAGGATTTTGAATTTCGGTTTTCGTCATTTTCCTGCCATAGTGCGGCTATGTCGTGACTAGCCAGTTATCAGTGGTTGGGGAAACCGAAGAACCCGGCTAAAACCACCGCCTAATCCCAAATAGAAGGCAACTTTCTTACTTGCCCCGGCCGAGATTTAATGTGGCAGAGAAATGACAATGTAAAGATATTTGAAAGCTTCCAATGCCATGAATAGACTATGAGTGGACCAAGTGAAGAAATGAATGTGCACAGCCATTGCAACAATAGAGCAATATTGATATTCAACAAATGATGCTCCGGAGCGGTTGCTATAATAACTTATAAGGATAATTGTAATGCTTTCGTGCAAGAAAAGGTAAATGTATCTACCTCATGTTTCAAAGATTAGGTGTCCCAAAATAAGTTTAAGAAAACACGTGTAATCCGAGATTGTTGAAGTTGAAGAAAAAGGGAGACTCCTTTCCTGGGACAACATATTAAAGCCTCCCCAAGAAGTAGTTCCGATGTATATCGTAGTTCCTTTTTATATATTTAATGTTAGTAAGAATTTCGTACTCTTTTTAACTCATACTAAATATGGTAGAAGGTGACAAACCACTTCCGAATAAAAAAAAAAGTAGGTCCGACTTAGTCTGGCGAAAGGCTTGGTGTTTCGAAGAAGCTCACTGATTAGCCAGGAACATAATACGTAAGAATAATGATCGTTTGACCCCATGGCAATGCCTTGTGAAAACTGTATACGGCAAGATATCATCGAGAAGCCAGGAGTATCGCACGGGGCCGTAAGGCCGAATGCTATACTGCTGGCTGAACGCATACATCGGCCATATAACATATTCACCACTAGGGTGAGGAATTTATCATCACCCCCCCCCCCCCCCTTAGATATTAATTTTGAATTACGACCTTCATGTCCTTCTATTCCGCATATTGTTATATCTATCCTTACGAAAAGATGATATGTTCTGTAAAATTAAGGAGTGCCCTTACATCTCTAGAATACTTGAAAGAAATGCAAATAAGACATTTCTTAGTTACTCGGTCGGTGAAAAGACGGTGGTATTGAAGAGAGATTGGTTTCCATGTGGTTTTTAGCTGGTAGATCGATAGATGATATCATTACCTCTGTATTGGACATAGGGTAGGCGATGACCAATGTCTTCCCTAACAGTGTCTTGCTGTAAGGGGGGGGGGGGGGGGGGGGGCTACCACTACCGAAGCAAACTTAACTGATCACGCTTTTGAGACTTTGCCAGTATATTTTGACTAATATCGAGAAAGCAATAGCAAATAATGAAGTATAGTGTTGTACCCTTCCAGGGTTTACAGTTGTTTTTATCATCTTAGTCGTTGTTATTAGCTAATTTAGGAATAATCCATTTCCCTCGTCTGAGATTCAATTATAAATGCAGGAAACACACAGACGGAAACAGTGCCGTTACATCACTGCGATAATGTCAAGGTGGTCACTCAACAAGGTGGTCAGTCTTGACGCATTGTTCATCCCCGCGGCGCGTAGCGGACGGAAAAGTGAAACGTTAGCAATTGTAAAATCCTGAACGCACCCAGAGCCAGTTCGTATAGTAGATTGTTTTGCCGGAGAGGCCGTAAAGTTACGACATGTAAAAGCGTATATATAGAATTACTATTGTTTCTGTACATGCAACGGGATTAGGTTGGTAAATTGAAAAAGTTTGTTCAGTATTTTTGGTAGGCACGATCCCAAATAGACTTACCGAAAATCATTAATATGGGTCTGTTTTTACAGTCAGATTTAGTCAACAAGACTCGGTGGCTACCTTGATAGCGCGTCGAACTATCAAACCAAAGCCCTCAGGTGCGATCCCAGCCAGCTGTTCCTCTCTTCTTTTTAATGGCAAGATAGTTTATTTCTAACTGCCCAGTGCTTCGGGTGGCACTATAACATATTTCCTACTTAGAATAAAGATTACTTTTTTTACTTTACTAAGAGGTGATAATTCTGTAACAATGGAATTTTGGTCAAAATCGACGATCTCAGAGAGAACGTCTGCCTGAATCGCCGTTCGCTTTAAGGGCCGATGACTTTATGTTGGACCCTGACTAAAACGATCTTTTATCTTTGCATGATAATAAACATTTCCACAGTTGTAATACATGAAGTAAACAGAAAAATAACTAGTGATAAAGTTGAGAATTTCTGCAAGAAAATATATAGTTTAATGGGTGTAAGAAGTGCCTAGCCTTTACATAGAATATGAGATCTGTGAAGTGGTTAGCTTGTTGCGTTCAACAAAAAAATTAACTGAAGTGATAATGTTAAGAATTTCGTTAATATAGTTTAATGGGTGTAAGTATTAATCTAAATATTTTAATGAAGGAAATGTTCCCTATGATGTTGGTATTTTCACTTGCATGCACATGACTATCACTCGATGCAACTTCCACCCATTCACCTTCTATGTGCCCTTTCACGCGTGCCAATCTATTGACCAGTGCCCTATTCATGCACCTTCCACTTGTGCTGTGGGCTCGGATCCGTGCGCCCGCCACTCACTTTTTGGGCGCACGGATCCTTTTTCTTCATTTTCTTCTCATTGCCTTCCCACTTTTCTGTAATTGCACTGTCCTCCCAGTACCTCTTTCAACGGTGGCCCTATCTGGTTATTTATGTTATAATGGACCAGTGAATTTATACAGATTCCCTATTGAAACGCCGGATACGTTCCAGATTACCGTGCGCTATGGTGTTGGGTAGGATTGCGAGTGAGATACTGCCGTTGCGTCACTGGCACTGCTCTCTGCTCATTATGCGCGGCAGAGAGAGAAGCCAGTTGGTACCGGTCATACCGGCGCTGCCGCTAGGTGTCGCTAGTGCACGAGGGGAGGGTGTGCCGCCACCGCCGCCGCTGACTCGCAATGGCACCTTGGAATGTTCTTGCCGCCGCAGAGTAGGTCAGCCAGCAGCCAGGTGAGTGTTCACAGCTTATTACTCACTAATTAGCGGCTCAAATCAAACAAAATCAACCATGTTAACGCGGAACTCTAGACCATATCAACTCTCCATTATAAAACGGTGTAAAACCTTTAATAGACTAAATCAGTGCATCAATAAGTTACGGCCTGGCGAATCTTTGCCAGCCGGTATGCCAGATCATGTACAGTTACACGTGCTTGGTTTTTCTGCCTGGAATTTGCCGCCTAAACATTGCTGGCCCACGAAAGGGTCATCCGGTAGAAATGGAAAGAAACACCAGCTAGATATTTAATGCTCATTTCAATCAGTAGAATATAAAATATGTGTCCCATATCAATGTATGCTGGTGTTAGGGTTCATTTGAAATATATCGGGTAATACCAGATGCCAGATGATTTGTTGTTGTAAATACAGTGTGAAGGAACAAGCTCAGTGAATGACTTTGATACGAGGGAGGGCCGAGCAAAAATAAAGATATCACAAAAGAACGAACGACCTTATAAAAGTACATTATGTTAAAGAAGTGTAGCATAGACTCATGTTCAACTTATTGCATGAATCGAAGTAAACCATTCATGTACGAGGTACTGATAAGATTTATTTAAAAATCAGAATATTTAGTTCACATACACCTGTACATTTAGGTGTCGCCTCAGGAAAATATAACCACATCTTATAGACAGAAGCTATTCTAAATCTTATTTTGGCAGTGAATTATCAGACAAGCGTTTCCAATAGCACTCTATATAGCAGTCTCGCATGAAAATCTATATAGGAGTGAGCCCCCTCCCCTCCAGTAAAAAAATAATCCTATGCCTTACCCGCTCCTCAAAAACCCACATCCTATTGAATAACAATTAGGGAATTTGACCCTTTTTGTGATTAAGGTATCTCCTAATCATTAGACATCATCTTTTAATCAAATAACTCATCATACTTCATTTAGATGTTGTTTGAAGAAAGATTCCACTGTACATTTCAAAGTGGTATCCTGATAACTTCACCTGCCGTTGCCAGCGTTGGTAGCCTATTTGTTCGCTCTCTGCATAGACTGCCTTATAGCGGATCCGCTAGCAAAAAAGGTTTCCTCTTCGAAGCTAATCACCACCGCTCTGAATTCAAGGTGACTCTTGCGAGCGTTGAGCAGAGGGCCATACACAGGTACTCCAACCGCGCCATAGAGTGGTTTAGATAGAAAGGTGGCCTTTCTTTTCGGTCTGACAAGGTGGCCTGAAAACCCCGTAGTTTTGGGAATAGTCAGGCATGCTGTGTGATTTAGAGCGGTTGTTTATCGATTGGCCTGGTATTCTCTTTGACCTTGATGGTGGTCCCCTCCGTCTGGCTCCCCGTGCGCAGGCTGGGGCCGTGGGCTGGGGGCGCAGGCCTCCTCCGCAAACCCTTAGCAAGATATACAAGTACGGTTGTTGATGCAAAGCATCAATAGTCAAAAGGCGGGGCCAAGTTATTTATGAAATTGTGAGGGAACCGGATGTATAAAGAACATCAACATTATAGAGGAAAATAATTCATAATGACTAGATTTGTATCATTTTTTGTAGAATTGAAACAAATATCGGAATTCTAGGTGCAAGCTGGAGACTTCGAAATCTCTTTGGTGCGAAGCTTCTTGGTTACGCATCAGTTTGGTTACGAACCAGTTTGGTTACGAAATCTCCTGATTTCATTCTATACACATGGTATTTTTTTCTTTAGTAATTTTCCTTCCTATACCGAAAAATATACTTTATGTCCGCTTAAAATATGTTATATATTTGAAAAATTCATGCTAAGTTAAAATAATGAAGGCACAATTTTTCGTGGCAAAGGTAATGTACCGGGCCAACATTTATATTAAAACCAATCAGAATAGATAATTATATTCAGTCCAGCCTCAGGATTTCCAACATGGCCGTCCGGACTATGAACATTTCAAATCAGCTTCCCATATAGGCGTGGACTGAGGGCCCCGCCAATTAAGCATCCCAAAAATGTTCAATATCCAGAAATAAATTGAAAATATCAAAAACGATTTAACTACATTGTGGAATTATTTTTTTTTATATTTATAAGGTGATTAATAAAAGTTGAAAACTGAATTATGAATAATGAACAATCAAGCATATTTTTCAATATTCATAATTTTTTTCTAAATTTAAATTTTTATGTTTACAGCAAGCAAGAATGACCTCACGAAGTGAGCATAATGGTAATGTGAGATTTAAATGAGGGCAAATGAGGGTAAAAAATAGAGAATCATATTCAGTCCGGCCTCAGAATTTCAAACATGGACGGCCGGACTACGGACATCTCGCATTAGCTTACTTTATAGCACTCTGCCAGGGCGACGATACTGTCTTCCGGTTGGATTGCTACACGACTAGTATCTCAATAAAAACAAAACAACAACTATTGATTTATGAATGAGAGGGGAAGCGTAACAAATATTAATTGTGCTCGCCCCACACGCGCCAATGATGCTACTTATAGCTAGAGAAGGAATACAGTAATATGCTTAGAGTAGTTAACCAAAATTGACTTTTGTAAGTTATTTGATTGAATAATACTGTTCAACTTTAACTTTATCGACGTCATAGATAGTTTACAATATTTCTATTGAAAGAAATATTCTTTATTTTGGCACATTGCGGAATTAGGAACCTTTTACACCTCATGGGCGTCTTTGGATCTTGTTTTATCGCCGCTCATGTGTATTAATAGACCACAGTTCCGCATTTGTCATCCGTCGACCGTGATTGGGTCACATTTTCGAAAAAAAATTACTTTGCGCATGCCACCATATAAAAACACTTTGAAGTTAGTTAGTGGTTTACTATTTTTATCTATCTACTAAATGGTTGATAACTGTTCTAATATAATACTTTTGTTGGGAAAACCTTTATATTATAACCAATCAGAATAGAGAATTATATTCAGTCCGGTCTCTGGATTTAGATCACGTGACGTCTGCCCATGTACATCTCAAAACACCTTCCCAGATAAGGCGGGCCCGATGGCCCCGCCAATGAAGATGAATATCCAAGTCGTGTGCAACAAAATGGCGGTACACCTGTCTTCTGCGCTCCTCCAGTGCTGAACACTCACCGGCTGCCTTTCAAGGGTCTAACAAGGGAAGCGAAATATCACATTTCACAACTTTCAGTAAATGTGTCTTCGTTATAAAATGATTTATTTGTGATTTTGTTTAAATGCAAATGTGATGACACAGATGCAGATACATTTTTTCGCGTAAAGGTATATGCAAGGAGATACGTTTGCTTTGACCTAAATGGATTAACCTATTAATGCAAAAGCTGTTTTTCAGAATTATGATTCTATAAGTTCTTAAGTTAAACACGCTCACGCCTTTTGAAGTATCACTTTACATTTATAGGGACAATTCTAATGCAATGTCTGGTCAACTGAATTAAGCTCGCCTTTATTTGCCCTTTGTAGATTTTGCTTAAGAAACGCTATTTCAAATACTTTCTGATCGTTGAAAAGCAGATGAAATGGGTACTTGTTTTTTCGCATACTGGGAATTCCGAGTATCGCTACTTTTTCTGCATTATCCATGCTACTGGCCATCCATGACTAGCTAGTTGAAAGTGATGGAGGAAACCGGAGTACCCGGCGAAAAGCAACGCCTTAACCCAAAGTACTGGCAACTTTTTCACATGCCTAGTCAATGGGAGTCGAACCGGAGTAGTGGTGAGAGACAGCGAGCAGCAAATGGCAACGCCGTAGACCATTCGGCTAAGAGGGCAGACACTATATTTCATTGGGTTAATTGCCAAAAGTATCGCTCTATTGTTTATTAGGGCACTTGTGTTAACAGGCGCTGTATGGAGCAGGCCGCGGGAGTGGGAGATAGGCAAGTGCCACCATAACAGCAAGTAGAGAGTCTGTGATACAAGCCTTATCAATGTGACCTGGGAACTGATGTGACGCCAGGCTACTGCAACTGAAGCTTTTTCTTTTTGCGTAGCTAGTCGCTAGGCAACAACACTCCTCACTCCATCATATTTTTTGATAAGCTATTAGGAAATTCTTTTCATGTGTTTCCACACAGGAAAGCCTGGTTTAAAAGGGTTACACTCCGTGGTTATTACTCTCACTACACTAAGGTAATCACACAGTGATTAAGAATCCTTCAGACACTGAGCGAGTGGGTTACGGACCTGTTAAGTACTGCTGTACAGTTTTGCACTGTTGGTGATGATAGGTTTTTGGTCTTTTTGATATAGAGCAGGGTTTGGGTGTAGGCCATTTTTTAAATCTTTCATGTTTTTAATAATTTTAGTACTGGGAGATTATGGAAATCTCTCAGTACGATGAAAAGGTGACCTAAATATATCCGATAATGAGTTTTGTGAGGTAAAATGGTTAATATGTGACGCCCTTTTCATTTTCCTCATCTCAGCAAAATAAGGTCGGGTGCTAACAAACCTCGACGACAATGATCAGAAATATTTTAGTAGAGCTCTAGAGCCTCAGAGTCAAATTTTGAGCATTTCGGAATGGCTGAGGGGTAGTCTCTTGAGTCGTTGCATGCAATAGCGCCAGGTCGATTATATTCCAATATCGACTTGCACATCGACATGATGTGTATTGTTGCCACCGTAAGGGCCATTACCAGCAAAAATGGCAAATACAAAAATGTCAAAAATAGAATGCTTTTTTAAATTTTGAGTCAGACGATTCCTTCTGAGATCAGGATTATTAGTACAATACATGTAGTGCCATTTAAGAACAACTATCCGAAAATGCAAAAAAAAAAAAAAAATCTATTATGTTTGTCTCTATTGACTCTATACGGGAGAAGTATGGCATTAAGGTCAACCGCAGTCTCTTTCTTTGGTTGTCTGAATTTCTGAAAGTTTTGGAAAAACCTATAATACCTGATATTCTGCTAAGGAACAGTTCGATCAATTTGCTTATAAACCTGGATATAAAAGGTGCCTCTGACCTATACAAGAAACTTTTAACTTCAAAGGAATGTATACTAGAAGAGATTTGTGATAAATGTGTTGTTCAAGACGCACGGAACACTTCTGCTTCTTTTGTCTGGCATAACAGAGCCATTGATGACACATATCTTCGATATGTGCAATTTTGAACTTTACACAGGAAATTCTTTACGAATGAAAAACTTTTCAAATGGGCATCGACGACTCACCTCTATTCACTTTTTGTAAGGACAGTGATGATAGCATAGAACATATGCTCTTATGCCCAATTATAGCTTTTTTGGGACTCCATACACAATTGCCTGGGTGAAATTGTTTTTTAAGAGTATATAATATATATAGAACGTATCATTCTGATCTTTTCAACTACATCATATTGATTTGTAAAAAAAATCATATATGGTGCAATGAAAGCAGATAGAAAAAACACATATACAATAGTTCTTCTGTGCATTGAAACATATTTATTTCTCAGAAAGGTACAAAGCCAATATAAAGATAAAACAGGCTCTCTTTGATAAGAAATGGTGGGCTGTTGGCCAATTCCTTAAATCCCTGAAAAATACACTTTGAATAGGTGCTGGTTGTTATTTCAATTTATTTTACACTCTCTCTACTTTATACACAACATACTATCATGTGAAATGAAAGTTATCCAGCCCTCAACAAAAATCTGTACCAATACATAATAACTCATACTGTATACATCATAGCATGACAGCAACTATTGCATCTATATCGTCTATGCTCCATTGTCATTCTTGAACTACATAGTATGTATTAAAGTATGGTCATAGTCGACTTCGAGGTAAATAAAATAAAACAATATATTATCAGTATAATAGTGCCATTTTAGAACAACTATCCAAAAATGATTTTGTCATGGTTGTTTCTATCCACATTGTCCGTTTTAGCCGCATGATGCCAAAGAAAAATATTCGATAATCAGTCTTCAATACTGACTTAGCTTTGGTAGGCAAATGGTCAATGCTATGGGAGCCAGAACTCTAACAGAAAAATTGCTTGCCGCATGTGATTAGGAAGTAATCATTTTCATCAGCAGGCGAGGGAATTGATACATGAAGCGCTGTGGTTAGATGCAGATAACGGAGCTTTGGAACCGACAGGCCCAAAATACATTTCGACAATATGATTAATTATATCCAATGACCTACTTCATCAACAGTCTTTGAAAGGCATAGTAGCTTGAAGGATAGAGCACAAAGTATACACACGTTATATGCTTTTTATTTATACACACCTAGTTGTGTTTTTCAGTGATTGACATTTGAATTTCTTTTATTGTCCTATCGTTATATTTTTGGGCGTATTGAGACTTAATCGAGAGAAGCCAGTTGTTAATGCTCCCGGTTAATGCTGAAGGAAAAGCGCCTAACCCCAAATCACTGAGAACATTCTCACATTCATCCAGTCGGATTCGAATCCGGGCAGTGCCGAGCGAGCAGCGAGCAGTCAGAGAAAACGCTCAGGCCACTTGGCGATCGCGGCAGATTCCTCAAATGAAATGTAATCGCTAGCTCCCAATGAATTAAACATTTTTCAGTCATAAACAACTTCGCACCAAGGTGTCTCCAAGGTCACCCTGAGGATACATTCCGTGCTGATTGGTAAGAGTTTTCTTTGAGGTTGGAGTCAATCTATAGCGGAAGCATTGCTGTGCGGGTCTGAAGGACAATTCCTAACACAGTTCTCTGGTGAGATCTCAGAGGAGCTGCTGGGATGTGAGGTGGTATGCGGGAAATGTCGACCGGATGCTGGTGGTTTAGCAGAGAAATGCTATCTGAGGACATGCTGAGGCGAGCTGATATATCACACGAAAACCAAAACTCACACGAGGCCACTTTTCTGTAAAGGTTGCCTTATGATGGCCAAATTTGCTAGAGTTAAGCTTATAAAACCTACTAAAATATTAGCTTTAATATCTACAGTTCATATACCATTGCCCCTATTACTGTATAGATGATGGCACATAATATGAGAATTCAAATTTGAAACGTCGATATCTAGATATCTAACCTTTTGTGTATCGCCCGGATCCCCATACGTAGATTGCCTAGTCGCTATAAAAGTGTGCGGCGTTCGTTAAGGCTGTGTATGGTACCATTGGAGACTGGACAATCTCGTCTCGACTATTCGCAACAAGATGGGAATTTATCTCAGATGTGGGGTTAACGATGACTGTGTAGCGTACCGTTTGCCAATAGAATTTAGCTTATAAATTGGATAAATTTGAAAAATAATTTGACCTTAAAGACAAGGACGAAGAAAGATCAGTGCGTTGAACATCTCGCCTAGATTTTAATGAAAACCCTTTAAAAATCAGACAATCAAATGAAAACAAATAGATAGTAAAGTAACAAGCCTACTCGCATACCCTGACCTTGTTTGAATGAATTTCTATCCGTTTCAAATCCTAAGTTATTAAAGGTAGAGGCAAGATACAAATGAGATTTTTGTGGAAAACATAATGCTAGTCGTGCGATATACTGTCAATAGGTGTATAAACACATATTGATGGTGACCATTCTGCTCTGTAAGCAGAATTGACCAAAATAGACGTAGTTATTCTTTGGTGAGTATTGATAATTTGATATGGAACCGAAATACCCAAGGCTGTCATGAGAGATACGAGACGGAGCAGATTCTGACGGCGTTGTAGTTTCTTAGACGCAGTATAGTAAAAAATGACGCTGGTAAGACGACCAGAATGTTAGTGATGCAAAACAATACATGCGTGTGACGCATTCCGTGCTGAGCGGAGGTTGGTCCATTAGAGGAGAGTATCTGGCTATGCAGGCCGATAATGGCGGTACTAATAGCGATGTTGGCGACAGACGGGTCTGTGTGTATTACCTGAACAGCAATAAGAGCTGATGCGCTACCCTCCCGTCACGTGGACGGAATTACTGATTGACGCTTTTCCTAATCTATACATGTCACATAAAAAGTCATCCTTCTTCGCTGATGTAAGAGCAAAACTCTACTATCTCTATTTGTATACATATAAAATATCTATCACCCTGCTTCAATTATACAGCAGAGCGTATTAATTTCCTACATAGTAGTGATCCACCTTTAGATGATAGATATGGGAGGATGCATTTTTCTAGTTCATGTAAACGTTATTTGACGATGTAAATCCTGATGTGCAAGTTATCTTCGATCCAGAAAATTAACTGTGAATAAGATCATCTATATCACAGAATATTGTTGACAATGACTCTAAAATAGTGGACCATATCTAGGTCAAAATAATTGCATGCACACCCAGTCGAAATTTAACAGCTATTGTTGCCACCGGAAAGGTTTGCCTATCTCTCGGCCCTATGAGAAATACAATTATAAGCTGTGTTTGTAAAATAATCAATGTTTCTCTGAAGGCATGGGCATTAGCCTTTTTGCCATAAACATTGCCAAAGAGGACATCTGTAGAGCAACCTACTTCGACATTTGGACAAAAGCCTGAGGCTTTACTAAACGTTTTTATTTTATTCCATGTCTTTACACAACACACATCATTCAATACATTGCAATACTATCCAGTCATGATCTTTCATCCTTCGGACTTATATGTGAGATTTGGCGCGCCACATATGGTTCTTGAGATAAACGTTAGACTACGATATGCCCTTAAGTAAGTTCCACTGTATAATAAGCTGTAACATTGGCCAGGGGTGCGAGAAGGAGTCTATAGCCATACTCGCGCCATAAAGATATCTGGCAATTCATTTTATTACTATCGCTTT
Source organism: Maea johnstoni (assembly GCA_963942565.1). Taxonomy (NCBI): domain Eukaryota; kingdom Metazoa; phylum Annelida; class Polychaeta; order Spionida; family Magelonidae; genus Maea; species Maea johnstoni. Next base: position 5,370,552 of record OZ012684.1, on the reverse strand, counting down.
GGCCAATTGCCTGACTTTATTGGCAATAGCCGTTCTGGATATTGCACGTAAAGCTTACGAGATAAGTAATGGCTTTTAGATTATTTATTGCGGATATATAGCGAATTATCCAGTGGATTCAATTACGTTAAGTTGATATTCTTGACCCATTCGGCCAGCGGAGTAGAAAATCTCTCAGTGAGTCGAGGTTACTTTAGTGCTAACAATAGTAACAACAAATACCCATTGCCCTTACCAGAGGGTAGGTCATATGCTTATCATATATATGAAAGCGTACATTTACGGGGAGTCCGTTTATGTATGTGTTCCTTGTGCGCATTTATGAATGTTTTATCTATTAAAACATGTATGCGTGCATATATGTACATGTATGTACACATGTATATACAATGCATGTATGCATTCGTCTTCGTCTTGCTTCGTTGTACGATTCCAAAGAATTACAAGCGTAAGATGTTTAGCAAGAATCTCGTACCTTCTTAATATCACTTTAGAGTGATTGTGAGTGTACTGAGGTTACATATATTTGCGATATTGTTGGTCTTGTAATCTAATTGTATTATTATTACTTGTTCGATAATTATCATTGTCTATTATTGATTAATTATATTTCTGAAACTTTTTGAAATAAGATGATGTTGAGATGCAATAAAAAACATCTGCTTAGCCTTTGCAGAGAATTATAAAAAAGATGATGTTGAGAGCGAATAAAAAGCATCTGCTTTGCATGGAATTATAAAAAAGAATCCCGTACCTCATCCTGTGAACGGTTGGATTAAAATGTAACACAGAGGGGATATCTAAGCATAAAGCCCTTTTGAGTTGCGTATAAAGTCCTTTCAGCATTTTGCGGCACTCGACACGATGGCTTGTTTAACATGGATTATTTTGACGTGCATGAAATTGGCATCTCACACTGCAAGGACTTAAGTTAGCTTAGGACAACCAGCCATCTAATAAAGTGAGCTTGAACTATCTGCATAGGATTTGTTTATTTCCTCGCATGGAACGTGCTCAGTTTACCTCAGTGAGGCATGCGTGTAGTTGGTGAATACATTTAAGAATCCAGAGAAAAGCCGATGCAATGTGATAGGAATGGAGATGTAAGGAGTGGAAAGTAGTATAAGGATAGTGGCACTTGCCGCAACAGCGCAAAGGTTTGGCAAATATGGTAGATGAGTGGATCGGTGCACCAAATTATTAATGCCAGATTACCATGTCTCAAGGGGTAGTTTTGGTTATGGCCAGTACACTAATTCAGAAGTAATTTCAGCATTGGCACTAACTAACTATTCCATACCTAGTACACTTCCTCAGGCTTTCCCCACCCCCCCCCCCCCCCCCCCTGACATGTTCCCATTCTCAACCATAAACTTCTTAAATTGTTTCTATTCATGAACTCCTACCCTTTTTATTTAGGTTGATCAGTTCCAGATGAGCTGATGCATTGATTTTCTATTTGGATCTTGATCTACAATCAACAATCATCATTGATGAAATAACGTGTTTTAACTGTATTGTATCTTTTTGACCCTATAAATAACATCAAAAATATAGTCACAAGGAATATAAAGAAATAAATAAAAGAACAAATAACCTAGGGAGGACTAATTGCAGTACGGTTAAATAATGCAAACATGCGAATAAACGTACAGAAGTGATATCAAGACATAGCGTATGACTAAATCGTAGATCGTAGGTTATAAGCTTGGTCAGTATCCGTCTGACTAACTTAGACCAGGCGCTATTAGACATGGTGTTGATTCTACCGGTAATCATGTCTTGTGCAGATTGAAGTAAGTCAAACTTCAGACATGCATTGAGCAAGTCTAAAACTGGACTATTATATCGGTTTGAAATATATAGTTTCCATCTTTTCTTGCGAAGACGTGAAGATTTGAAAAACGTGAAGCAAGTGTAATGATGCAATCTACCACTAAATTCACAAGCTTCTTTATGTCTTTATGCTTATTGGACTTTGATCTAAAATCAACGACCATTATTAATGAATTAACGTGATCTAATGAACCCCGTCAGTCGCACTCAAAATAGAACACTTATAATTGATATGTGTACAGCTTTAAAGGAATATGTTACAGGGCATATACCTATGTGCTTTCTTCATAGTTTATGGCAAATCTTTCATAAGGAATATGAAAGTCTTCAGGTTGGCAACATGTTGTCAAGCCCAGTAAGTACTCGCGTTGCCAGAACTGATAAATGAGTATTCTATCACTTGACATTTTCAAGTGTTGCTTCTATGTCGCCCTGTATTCAAAGACGGTGATTCTGCATTCAATCCTTTCCCAAGCTCTCTCGTTTTCTCGCCAGCTCTGATTGAAGGCGTTCCCGTGGGAGGATACGGGAAGTTTCTTGTAATTGAAAAGCCAAACACACCACTTGAGAATTAGTTTGAAATGTCACCGGTCACAGTTGCAAGTGAAATGTCATATCTCTCCTCACAGAGCCTCCCTTTCTATGATCTGATTCAGCGCTCGTAATTTAAGATCAAGATTACTTCCTGGGAAGTGACAGTTCTCGGGAAACAGTAGGGGCACGTGGCCAAAGGTTTCTATTTTTCTGTACATCGGATTCCCTCTGCGTGTTTTCCTTTAAAGGGTATATTCAGCGAAAAGGAAATGCCCCCTACGTAAACGCAGATGCTTTGGGAAATAATTGCTTTGCATAATTCACAAACATGGCCGCCAAAATCAAACAGGCTTTTTGATTGTTATGTCCCCACCAACGGCAAAGGACATTATCAACCTGGTCATTCTATATGCGTTTCTCGCACCTTTTTATGCTGGCGAACGCCAAATTGTAACGAGGTTTGGTATGCAAAAACTTTATATGACAAAGTGCGGCCATCGTATTATTGCCCTTCCTTTAGAATGAGGATGTTTTCGGGAAAAATCGTCACTTGTTTATGCGACAATACATTGAAAACCGAATGCCCGATTATAATGTGTGCATGTATGTATATTTTTGACTGCAGGTATACTGCGAAAAGACAAAATGTTACATCTAGATAATGAACAAAGAGTGAAAAAGTACAAAAAAGAACAATCAAACAAGGAATATGTTTCAGAGTAGTTTAAACAAGTGTTGCAAATGGAGACATGCATGTGAAAGAGTACTAGTTATCCTAGTTGTGAAAATGGTGTACGGCAAGATGTCTGCGAGAATCCAGCAGGTGGGGCACTTGCGATACCTGCTGGCTGGACGCAGTTATCTTGATGTACACCACTTTCACAACAAGGATATCAAATTTATCATCAGCTCCCCCACCCCCACATAGATTTTGAATTACGATAAGCACAACAAATTCTAAGTTCAAGGTTCTTGCAGCAGACATCCGAGAACGCTCTTCATCAGACTCCACTCACCCAGAGCAAATGGCCATCTTAATTACTTCCTGCCATCTTATTTTTCAGATATACACCATGTCAGCAGACGATATTGCGCAAATAATGTTTTAAACACTAAAACAATTTCTAGCAGCAGTCTAACCAGCAGTGGCCGCCATTTTGTTGCTATAGTCACCTCTGTGATCTTTGTCGGGGAGAATGCAGTTAACGGTTACCATGGCACTAGATAGTAATTTTGGGATCCTAGTAATGAAGCAATAAAGCACGAACAACAGTTTCTTATCTGTTACACAATAAACATGTGGACGAATCAGCGAGATCGATTCATTTTAAAGAGAGTCTTATTGGTCATTACTCTATCATGCATTAGCTTAAAGTGTATAAATCTTGAAAATGTATCCAATGTATCAAGAAAACTCATACGGAAAGTGTTTTTAACATACTGAAACTGTATATCTTCATTCGGATTTGTGGACCAATGTTCCTGAATATTTTGTAGAAGACTGTCATTTCGTCCTCTCATTTGTTTGCGAATATTAGAACAGCCTTTATTTGAACATTGAACCTTTGATGATAAAAGTGGCAAGTCTGGACCTATTACTTGCTTCCTGTTATGATCAAACTCGCTGAGTTTGCTTCCTATAGAAAAAGCTAGATGTTCATATTCCAGGAAATTACATTGAATATTATACATAACATTTACATTGTTTTTATCTACTAGTTCACCTGCAGAGTCTAATACACCATTAACCTGCATAATTCCCTGTTATAAACACTTATTCATAAGAATAAAATCTCCCATATCGTTTTAACATAAGGGCCGGAAAGCAGGGGAACATTTTAGAAAGAACTTTCGTAGAGCAAGCAAAAAAAAAAAACACTCTTCTGTGCTTATTATGAATGTAGATTTATTTTTCTATATTATTTTTATATTTATTTCATTTCAACAAAGATGAGTAGTAACATGCTATGCTATACTATAGACATTCAATAAATGTACAAGGACTAGTACTGCATGATTATACAGTATTATTTATGTTGGAAAGTCGTGAAAGTGGAAACCCAGCCAGTGTGTGTTTATCAACGATATTCTTTCCTCATTTTCAGGTGCCATATTCTCCATGATATACGCTGAGCAATCCTAACCATGGCTTTCACACCCAGCGACTTTTTTACCACTCAGTTACCTGATGAGCATGCAGCGACCAACATAACAGCCGCGGTTAGCGAGGACTGTACAGAATGGCAACATGCACAGCACGTGCTCTTTCAGCTAGCCAACTTGTGTTTCGCCATATCCTTTCTTGCGCCGAGTAACTTCAAACACCATCCTCTATTCCTACGTACTGTGGTCACAGCCGGCTTCCTATTCCTCGTGCTATGGGCAGGAATAATAGTGTGTCTACCCGATGTCTTCGGATGGAATTTAGGATTTATGCTGATCAATATAGCATATGTGGCGCATATTCTCTATACCTACTACCCGGTTAAATTTAACCCTGAATTGGAGGAGGTTTATAACAAGATGTTCAAGCCGTTTAAGGTGTCTCGCTACATGTTCAAGGAGTTGATATCGCATGGGAACGTACACGACCAGCGCAAGGGAGAGGCCTATGCGACGGAAGAGGAAACTGTCTGCGGAGAAAAGGTCTCCATCCTCATTTCCGGACGGTAAGTTAATCTGTTTGCCATTTTGTTATCACCAAATACCGTAAGACACCCTTTTCACATTTAGACCTTGTCTTATCCTATGCATATGTAGTGTATGATGCACAGTGGAACTCCACTGTGGACACCCATGGGACTGACCACTATACAGGGCTGTTATGATCGTCTACTAGCAGCATAGGGGACACTATTATACAAATATGACATCCCTGTGGGGTGTACACCAGGGATAATCTCCTCAAGAGAGGAAGTTATTCCTGGTGAACACCCCACAGGGACGTCATATTTGTTTTGTTATACCAAACAAAATGCAAAATACAAAAGTAGAAAAAAATACAAACAGAGATTTTGTATTTAAATACTCGTCGTCTGCCTTGTTGAACTAGTTTCACCGGTAGGTCACTCAGCAAACTATGTGGATGTTCGTGGGTATTCTTCGGGCCAGCGGTTGCTGATCAATTAGCACATAGCTGTTGTTATGTGCTAATTGTTTAACACATAAGCTGTTAAGGACAACAGCCTGTCGCTAAGGAGTGAGGATAAAATGACGATTAATCCATGGCCCTTGACCAACCAGAATCAAGAACCTTCACGTAAGGTATAATAAATTAAATTAACAACACGGATTTAGCGTGTGGTATTATATAGTTCCAACCAGCTATTAAATGCTTTAAATTCTAGCAATACTAAGAAAGTGATTTTTTGTGAAAATGTAGCTGTCAGTTTCAATGCCATGTCAGCAAATTGCTACAGCACTGTATGTAGCAGAAATCTTTAACAGAAATCCTGTATGTGGTGCAACCTATGCCCCTCTAAAGATAATAAATATGTAATATAGGCCTATACCATTCACTTATGAAGCACATGCATGTGAGTATGTCAATGTATAATAATGAAGGGGAAAATCGTGTTTATTTTAGCTCCAGCCGTATGTTAAGTACAGAGACGAAATGATTCGATTAGGATCAGGTTAGGATTAACAGGGCAAATTTTCTGGACATGCTTCTGACTTAGGTTTCGTCGGAAGACTGCTAACATACTTGATAAGAGGTGGAACTAAACCCTACCGTCATTTATGATAACAGAAACGGTAAAATAATAGGGTTTATGTCTGAACTAGTGAATTGTGTGAATAAGGCCTCTTTTTCTTCCTGGAATCACTTCTAAAACTATCCTGTCCACAAATGCATGGCTGTTCTGTATTTTCCTATCGGGGGTAGCATTATAACTAATAGCGCCCATGTACTCAGTTTTCCTTTTGATCACATTTGAAATAGAAGAATTAGGCAAGCCATTCATAGCACTTGAATTTCTATAACTTCGTTTCTCATTGTTATAAAGCAAAGACATGTTCTGCAAGTTCAAACTCTAACCTTTTCCTAGAAGGGCTGGACCTCAAATTAATTGAAAAGCAAATTCAAATGATACTTATCCTGCTTTATTGAAAGTGTGACCCTCCTCTCTGTTACACGTTGCGATTATAGCAACAGCTGGTGCAGATCGGGGTAACAACAATCATCTTAATCCCCTTACTGATGCTGCTAGCCTACCTCCTAGACCAGACTCAGAAATGTCAAAAAAGGCCCCATTTCATGTAGGTTTGAACATCGACTTAAATATGATAAATAAAACATAGCAAGGGCTCATAGATAAGCTATGGTGCTACATGTACCAGCCTCTTTGGTTTATTGTTGTGAAATATTACAACCAAATAATTGAAGTCTGCAGAGGAAGGTGATTCCACTTTAGCGAGGTCAGATAATGGGTTTAAGGCCGTAAAAGTGTCCATTTTAAAGGGATTATCCACATTAAAGGGGTGTCTACAATAGAGGGGGGTGCAGTTTATGATGAAGACTAGTGAACTTGTTTGGGACCGACACAGTTATCGTAAAAGAAAGGGTAGAATGCAGTCCTCATATTCCTTTTTTATGAGAAATGCACGTGTTTGTTTGCTGCTTAACATATCTGTAATTTAGATTGTTATGAACTAAGTTTTGATATCACACATACTGTCAAATGAGAATTTCCCAAATAAATTAGGTTTAGGTAAAACAATCCCTTCTTTTTACAATCATTTTGGTCTAAAGATGTTGTAATTGGAACTATCTAAGTTGACCTATACATTGTCAATTCTAATAACCAATTATAGAATACAACTGCAGTTTATGAAATCATTTCCTTAACATGATTGCCATCTTACAAGGCTTACGTCGCTAAGCAACAGTAAGGTTATGTGATCCATTCAGAAGGCTGGAATCTGGTTACATTTAATGCTTCGATAGTTGTTATCATCCTATTTCAAAAAAAATACTCGCTCAACGTTACCATATGCACTAAAATATATGCATTCCTCTTTTCACAATTTGCACCGTTGTTCGCAAGACATTGCACTGTAATAGAGTGATTTACTGATGACCTTCCTCAACTCAGACTCACCTACCCCAGATGTTCACATAACTCTTTCAAAAAGTATTCCTATATACTTAATGTTGATAACGTAACTCAGATCTCAGTTACCTCGGACACTTTTCTTGGTCTCATTGTGTTCGAGGTAAGCGAGGTAACCTGTATTAAAGACTAATGAGTATACATTCATAATTGTGAAACCACATATAGATGTGCGTATTTAACTATTTTATCATTACATACATAATGACTTACTGATTAGTCAAAAACCGTTGCTTTGTATGAATAATTGTAAAAATGATTAAGTTTAGACTATAGAGTAAAAAGGTTTATAGAAAACACCGAAATTTGAAGATTAGATTTATCAACTCTAATCTATAACAAGCAGATTTCTACGCCTCATCGGTGAACACGTGTTCCAGCAGCGCAGACTAGCATCTGGAAGGAGTGACCTTTGTTTGCCAATGATATTTACAGTAGTTTGTAAACAGAGAAGGTGTAACTTCATGGGAATCCTAAACAAATTAAATATGTGTCATGTATATGCATGAGAGACTAAGTTCCCAATTAGTCGGCGTTTTGCAGAAGGGGAATACCCCATGGCAAAATTATCTAGTGTATTGCCAAATGACTGATAGCTGTATTTAACCACTACACAGTGCTTGGTGTTCGCGTTCCGATGAAGCCATGTCTCAAAGTTGTAAGTCGGTATTTTCGGTAATTTCCTGCGTTTTCTCGCTTTTCCTATTACATTACTCGAAAGACATTAAGAATATAAACAATCTTGCTATGGTTCCCCTGGCTGGTCAAAAATGCAATACCTGAGTATCTACAAATTCAATGCACCTGTGGATATGTTATAACTGTACGGTCTAGTCTGAGAAACCCAGGCCTCACAACTTTTTGCTAGCATTCCCGGGTTCGAATCCGGCTAGTGTCAAAAAAGGAAGTTGCCCGTGATTTCTTTTTGAATTTCTGCGATGTATGTTTTCTTTCGTCAATTACTAAAGAGGCGATATCCGGTATCTTTTCTTCCGCACATACCAAAAGAGTTCAAAAAGTATTATATAGTTGTGTACTGCTAATATTTCGATTGCCTTCTTAGTTTGTATTTGATCTCAGAGATGTTAGTCACTTGACCCTTTTGTCTGTTTCTTTACATTTTCTTTTGTTAAAGACATAACTATGCCAATTGTGGAATTGGTTTCTCAACTTGTAAGATTTTGATATTCTTTCTTTAACATGTGTTCAAGTTGCGAGTGACTCAGAGATAGCATGTTATGGTAGTTTATGTCTTAACATGGCAGAAAATCTAACGATTAACGAAATTCTTGATTAGAATCCAAAAAGAATCGAGGTCATACATGATCGTCCTGCTATTTGTTCTACTGTAGCTTCTCGTTTAGAAATAGAATATGAGAACGTTCATTTTATGCAATAGACCACCCACTTAGCTAAATTAGTGTATGACGTACACAGGTATATAAAATCAACGCCTGCGTCATCATATCATAACAGCAGAGTAACAGATTCCCAATTAATTTACTTCCTGTGTATTTGACACATAAACACATATCAACACATGTTTTTCTAGCCTCCAACATTCACCTATTATTGTATAGATTATTTACGTCACTCGAATGCTTTAATGTCTATATATTAGTTTAGGCTCTTACAAATGAATGTTGTAATAACCAAATGTTTACGTACGTTGACCTCTTCGAGGATAATCCAAAGTTGGTAGTATGCCAGACTCGCTTAAGCCATGACACTGGGCGGGGTATCATTGATTGGCACTGTCTACACTGTAAGCTAAGTTCAAGGTGGACCAAGGGCAACCTGTCGATCTGCCAGGTGTATAAATAACTCAGGGCTGACGTGTCTGGCACACACTAACCACCACGCTGGTTTTGCCACAGCATGAAAGTCGCTCAATAACTGTCGATTGAGCGCGACGTAGGCAGGACTAAACACGTATCTTCAAAAAATGATGAATCTATAAATTTCATTTGTGAAATACCCTTTTTGATAGTTTAACTATCCGACTAATTCAATCCAGAGAAAGTCCGATACAAGGTTATAGGAGTGGAAATGAAAGGAATGGAAAGTAGTATGAAGCTAGTGGCGCTGGGCGCAACACAGCGCAGAGGTTAGACAGGTATGGTAGAGGAATGGATCCGTGCGCCAAAATATGTAGGCCGGCGCACGGATCCATATCTCAAGGGGAATTGATAGAGATGTAATAGTTATGAAATATGAGGAATATGGGTAGTGAGTAAAAGCAAATTAGTGATCGTGTAATTATTTAAAGCTAAGTTCACCTGGGAAAAAAAGGTCTGATTTGGAAAATATTTGTTACTGAAACACCATAAAGGTGAGAATATGGGGAATTCAAAAACATTAACCAGAATTTGCACCCCCCGCCCCCAATATGATACTGACCACCTCTGGGTCATGGACTATTATGATGTATTCAGTTCAAAAGCAATCACTGTGTGTTTCTCATAACTGGGAAGTAGTCATCATGCTGCAAGTGTGATCTGCTACATAAAATTTAAGTTATTTCATAATCATACTTGTATGGTTATCAATTTGCCAACACCTGTAAAATATAATAGCCCACTCCTAAACTAATAAACTAATCTGACCCCTGGTGGCCAGGATTGGAACCGCATAAAATCTCCTGATTTTGGATGGTTGAATGTTAACAGGTATGAATTATATAACTTGGTCAGAAATCTTCAGATTAGCTACTGATTTGCCAACTTTCAAAAATCATCCACCATTCCTCAAGAATAAATTTATTTTCTAGCCAAGAGCCAAGAATTTCATAATATGCTGAACATAGTAAGTATTTGATCTTGAAATATCACACAATGTCTGGAAAGATCACGCAATGTAAATGTTGTTGATGAAGACATTTTCAGTTCCAAAGCTATCTGCGTGTTTTTGAAAACTGTGTGTATATTATCATGCAGCAATTGTGATCTGCTAAAATTAAAGTTATCCTATTAACATATGTTTCCATGATTACCAACTCTAAAGGCCCGCTCCTTAGGCAAAAGTACTAACCTGGCCCCTCCCAGAATTGGAACTAAACAAAATGAAACCAAAAGACGTCGCAGTATAGTAAACCGCCTGATAAGTGAAATATCCTGATCTTGGATTGTTGAATGCTGACGGGTATGCCAACGTACGTGCACAATATCAATTGAACAATTCATAACACACACGTACCATGATTTAAGAACTTATGGCCAGTTTAGCGATATTCTCAGAATGAGGCATCTCCGTAGTATAATAGTATGCCGTAGGTGTACGTCCTATACATATTTCGCTCTTTCGCTATGCGCGGAATTACCGTAAAGTCGTTCCCCTTTTTCGACATATTAGCTAGAAGTACACGGGCGCGAAAATATGCCAAAAATTTTCCCACATATGATCTTTAGACAATGTCTCAATCGCACGCATGACTTGATTTTTTGGCCGCTCAGTTTCATCAATAAACTCGCTACCATAAACCGTTATAACGACGAATTTAGATCTGACTCTTTTCCCTATACACCTAGTATTTTGCCAACTTGGCGAGTGGCAGAATGGTGAATCTATACATGTCCTACGGACGACTTGCTACCCTATCGCAAGTCCTATGCCGACGTGGGTCCAGAGAAAGTCCGATACAAGGTGATAGGAGGGGAAATGAAAGGAATGGAAAGTAGTATGAAGCTAGTGGCGCTGGGCGCAACACAGCGCAAAGGTTAGGGAGGTATGGCAGAGGAATGGATCCGTGCGCCAAAATATGTAGGCCGGCGCACGGATCCATGTCTCAAGGGGAATGGATATAGATGTATTAGTTATGAAATATGAGGAATATGGGTAGTGAGGAAAAGCAAATTAGTGATCGTGTAAATATTTAAAGCTATGTTCACCTGGGAAAAAAGGTCTGATTTGGAAAATATTTGTTACTGAAATACCATAAAGGTGAGAATATGGGGAATTCAAAAACATTAATCAGAATTCCCCCCCCCCCCCCCCCAATATGATACAGACCACCTCTGGGTCATGGACTATTATGATGTATTCAGTTCAAAAGCAATCTCTGTGTGTTTCTCATAACTGGGAATTTGTTATCATGCTGCAAGTGTGATCTGCTACATAAAATTAAAGTTATTTCATAATCATACTTGTATGGTTATCAATTTGCCAACACCTGTAAAATATGATAGCCCACTCCTAAACTAATAAACTAATCTGACCCCTGGTGGCCAGGATTGGAACCGCATAAAATCTCCTGATTTTGGATGGTTGAATGTTACCAGGTATGAATTATATAACTTGGTCAGAAATCTTCAGATAAGCTACTGATTTGCCAACTTTCAAAAATCATCCACAATTCCTCAAGAATAAATTTATTTTCTAGCCAAGAGCCAAGAATTTCATAATATGCTGAACATAGTAAGTATTTGATCTTGAAAGATCACACAATGTCTGGAAAGATCACACAATGTAAATGTTGTTGATGACGACATTTTCAGTTCCAAAGCTATCTGCGTGTTTTTTTAAAACTGTGTGAATATTATCATGCAGCAATTGTGATCTGCTAAAATTAAAGTTATCCTATTAACATATGTTTCCATGATTACCAACTCTAAAGGCCCGCTCCTTAAGCAAAAGTACTAACCTGGCCCCTCCCAGAATTGGAACTAAACAAAATGAAACCAAAAGACGTCGCAGTAACCGCCTGATAAGTGATATATCCTGATTTTGGATTGTTGAATGCTGACGGGTATGCCAACGTACGTGCACAATATCAATTGAACAATTCATAACACACACGTACCATGATTTAAGAACTTATGGCCAGTTTAGCGATATTCTCAGAATGAGGCATCTCCGTAGTTTAATAGTATGCCGTAGGTGTACGTCCTATACATATTTCGCTGTTTCGCTATGCGCGGAATTACAGTAAAGTCGTTCCCTTTTTCGACATATTAGCTAAAAGTACACGGGCGCGAAAATATGCCAAAAATTTTCCCATATATAAACTTCAGACAATGTTTCAATCGCACGCATGACTTGATTTTTTGGCCGCTCAGTTTCATCAATAAACTCGCTACCATAAACCGTTATTGACGACGAATTTGTTATCGTCGATTCTCCCTATTACCTAGTAATATCCCATCTGGGCGAATGGGAGAATGCTGAACCTATTAAGCCCTACGGGCAGTGACGTGCTTGGGCACTTCGAATCCCGACTCAGTCTAGAGATTCCTAATTTAAGTAGTATTCTTCAAACGAGGCAGTAACTTATTGTGAAGTACATGTAGTTTAAAACACATAAAATGTATTTTGGTGCAAATCAATTGATAAGACACAAAGTAACTTTATGAAGTTGTAATCGAGTAAATCATTTCAACTGCTCTGGAGATGCTGATTCTACGAAAGGGGGTTTGCATTACCCATCATTCACTTTCGGAATGGTCTACTCCTGTCGTCGTCACTCTTACCGTACTTATTTACATACTGATTTGTAGACTGAATATTTTGGGGTATTTTCTTTACAAATTCGATCCGGCTCTTTAACAGTAAGAGATGTATGGAACATCAGAAATTGTAACATTAGGAAGTTTTCCTTATACCCCCAAAATCGAATCATTATAAATGTGTATTTACGTCAGCCCAAACTCGTATATTGTTCAAAGCAATCTTTTTTATGTAAGCTTTTGTTTTGTGATACCGGTAAAACAGTCAATAAATTAAAACACAACAATACAATGAGTAGGCTAAAATGTTATGTGGAAGAATGATGTATCCACGCATTTAAAAGTTGTACTAAAATGCTATCAAAAAGCAAAAGTGATAGTTCATTGACCCTCATAGATATTCATAATGTGGCAAGGAGCCAGACAATGTAGCCATGACCCCGAGGATATCACTGCGAACTACTGTCTGGATAAGCTAGGGTCAAGGTGGGGGCAAGGACAACCCTTTGGTCTGACAGGTGCATGAAAAACTATTCATTAGTACAAACAACAAACTAGGCCAGGTATATTTGCAGACAACAACTTTATTAAATAGCCTTATCTAAGGATTCTGATGAAACAAACTTATGTACAAATATACAACGCTATAATGCGCATGCATTTCGGCATGTCTCTCATACGCAAAACATTAAAACACTTGAGGTTCACATATCTAAATAAGAAGCATTCAAAAGATGCTTCTGCCAAAATACCCTTATACACTAATTGATATAATTAACCTCAAAAATAGAGATACATGCCTTTAATATGCGTATGATACCAGTTAATACTCCCTCTTACTGGTTTAGTTGTTACTAATTTATTTAAGTTCTACCAAGAACAAGACAGAAGTCGTCTGCAAACGACCAAAACTCTAAACAACAAAGGGTGGGAAGGGTGGGAAAATTCTACTGCAGGCAACGTAAATACGTCGGCTGACAATGGCGCCCAGCCCAAAACTGACCAGCCGACGCTACAACAACAATGGCCAGATGACGCAAACATGATTGTTGCATCAAACCTGGCCACCACGCTGCCAAGCAATCCAACCAACCCAGCATGACGCGACAACCTATTGTTGGGCAGAAAACCTATTGTTATCTGCACCAATGCCACGAAATGCTACGCATTCCCAAGACATTAGTACAAACAACAAACTAGGCCAGGTATATTTGCAGACAACAACTTTATTAAATAGCCTTATCTAAGGATGCTGATGAAACAAACTTATGTACAAATATACAACGCTATAATGCGCATGCATTTCGGCATGTCTCTCATACGCAAAACATTAAAACACTTGAGGTTCACATATCTAAATAAGAAGCATTCAAAAGATGCTTCTGCCAAAATACCCTTATACACTAATTGATATAATTAACCTCAAAAATAGAGATACATGCCTTTAATATGCGTATGATACCAGTTAATACTCCCTCTTACTGGTTTAGTTGTTACTAATTTATTTAAGTTCTACCGGCAAACAAGTTAATTTAAGGAAGCCAAGCCGTAAGTATTAAGTGTTGAGAAAAGTTAATACAAGCTAAGCAGATAAAGCCAAGGCAACCCTCAGCCGAGCATCTTTGGCCGAAAGATATGAGTTGATAGCATCACTACGCCAATCCCCTAAACATTTAATATCCTGTAATTCAACCCCTTTCCTATAAGCCAACTGACAAGCTCCTCGTCGAAAAGAATGAAAAGTGAGTCGATGCTGCTGTAAGCCTGCCAACTGTGAAATTTTAGCCAGCCAAGATCTTGCCAACGAAACAGTGAAAAACCTAAAACACTGTTTGCCATTTTCGGCCACTTTCCAAGAAAAAAGAGGGGTTTCCTTTGGATTACAAGGAAACAAAGCTAAGATGACTTTGCTCAAAACTACCGCTGGACATAAATCTGAATCATAACCAAATCTCACAACAGGAATACGCAGACCATTTGAAGAATTTTGCATTGTTTTGGACCATTTGATCCTAAGCTCAAAACCAAAAGAAGTTGGCATTAAATCCTGTATCATAATAATCTTAGTTGACTCAAGCACACCATCTGATTTAGGAACAAGTGAAGAAAGTCTTGCCATACTAAAGAAAGCTACTAAACACAAGGCACAAAAAACCAGACCTTGCTCCCCAAATTTAAGTGAAATGTTGCAAATTCTGAATAATTGCGACTTGTCAATTGGAAAAGCTTGCACTGGGATATGTGAAATAGTTCTTGCGATAGCTTTCTTTGTGAGAACAAATTTAAAAGAAGAAAACCCTGAAATATCTACTGAATTCAGCAGATGGTAAAATTTTAAGCTGGAAATCGCATTAAAAACAGATTTCGAAGATTTGTAAGATTTAAGAAGAAATTCTGCATAAAGACATAAATTGCAGTCGGAAGCCGGAAAATCCTTAAGATTAAAGAAAATGCAAAAATTGAGATAGTTTTTAAGATGAGTTAAATGATTTGCGTGCGTGCCTGTGGCCAGAGCACGACCTCTACGTACATTTGCTGCCATCAAGAGATCCAGAAGTTCTGAAAATGAAGACAAAAAAGAAACTTTGAGTCAAAAGAATGAACCCCAGCACAAGACAATATTTATGCACGATTAACTATTCTGAACAAACTATCATCTGGATGGACTCTAGTGGCCCTGCAAATGGCTGGATGTTTTTGAACCAAGGACCTAAATTTTCCATCTGTGTGCTCTCTAGAGAGAGCATCAGCTAGCACTAACTGTACCCCTGGAGTATGTATAATCTCTAGATCTATATCATTAGCTGCCGTTAGGATATATACCTCTCTAGCACATGATTGCATGAACAGGTCTTTTGATTTACCTGACTGAATCACTAAACAGGTATTCATGTTGTCAGAACGAATGACAATTCTGTGACGCGCCCACAGAGATGCCCACAATTTCACGGCCACAACAAGATTCAAGAGCTCCAGATGCGCTATACTGTGATTCTGTTTCAAAACCTCGGATGGGAAAGGCCTACCATAAAACTCTGAAGCGCACCAAGCTCCGCATCCGCTGAGGCAAGCATCTAATTCAATACATTCACGAGGCACAAGCAAAGATTTATCCATAATCTTGATGCCATTTATCTGAGGCAGTAGCTCCAGAAAAAAAGCGACATCTTTCTTAAAACCAAGTGACAGCGTGTGCGACCCAGAATTAGGAGTATCCTTCAAACATCCAAGCATTCGATTAATAAATAACCTGACTGGAGGAGACACTTTCGCAACAAATTGCAATGATCCTATTAAACTTTGCATTTGTTTCCGTGTAGCATGTGTTTGGCCATTCCACCATTTTAGATCATTCAAAATTTGCTCTAATTTATCTTCAGGAATAGACATGGTCATGGTTACGGTATTAAATAAAATACCCAACCACACCATACTTTGACTGGGTCTGCACACCTTGCCCTTAGCTTCTGCTAAGCCTAGCTCTACCATGATATTTTGTAACACATCTAAAGCATCATTAGCTTTTTTAAGATCACGCTCACCTCCGCCAAAATCGTCAATATAGGGGTAGCTTTCATAACCCTGTCTTTTGTGAATGTATGCTACGGCTCGTGAGGTCCGCTGCATCATCATAGCAGCGGACCTCAGTCCAAACGGAGGACAAATATCAATGAAATATTGATCCTTATGTACAAAGCCTAGCAACGGCCAGTCGTAAGGATCTACCCTGAGCTGACGGTACCCTCTCGACAAGTCGGTTTTGTAAAGGTAAGCCCCCCTGCCCAGCTGAAGAACCCGTTTTTCCATCAAATCAATAGTGGGCAGCTTGAAATCCTGTTTAGCATCTAAATAAGTATCTCCGTCAATGCCATTATTGACGGAGAAACCCTCCGGCCAAGATCAAGATCAAGCACGATTCGACGCATTTCTGAACCCTTCTTGGGTCGGGACATGATCGGACTTGTATGCAAGTGTGTAATAGGCCTGCCATCAAAAGGGCCTAATAAAGCACCGTGGGAAAGCTCAGTTTCTATATAGAAATCTACAGATTTTGGATGATCTCTGCCTGAAGGATGAGCTCTCTCAGTGGTAACTAAAGGACACGTTCGATCAAAAGATATGGGCCACCCGTATTGAAGATAATCAACTATTTCATGGTCCCAATAATTTGAAAGACAACCTATTGTTGGGCAGAAAACCTATTGTTATCTGCACCAATGCCACGAAATGCTACGCATTCCCAAGAACTGACGTATTTGACAAATTGGCAAACTCTGACAACGATGAACAGTATTGATATAGTTTTTCATACTATACAACTTTATCATCAGCCAATTCAACTACATTTGTCACTGAAACGCATACTCATTATAGCGAAATAACTCTACAAATAGAGCAATAGTTGAAATATGTTTAAATGTAGGTGTGTACAAAATGGCGGGAGGAAGGATTTTGTTTTCTTCACTGGGTTTTCCTTCTCTTTGCGAATAGTTCCAAATTGTCTTTCGGTTGCATTTGCAACAGTAGCACCTTTCCACATCCCCGCATATATCCACAGTGTCTAAGCCGACCCGCTAATGGGGATCCAGCGGATACTCGAACCTACAATGCACGACCTCACGCTTGGGAGCCAGGTATCGTGCTCACTAAGCCCAAAGCATTGATATTGTGAAATACTACTTTTTGGATTTTCCGTTTTCTTCAAACGGTTGTTTATGTATAAACCTATACTGTTGTATATCCATATGGGACATGATTGGAGTGCTATATGCATGTACCTCACGGTATACCAATACTATCTTCTAAAGGTTTCTAGAGTGAGCATAAGCGCGAAAATAGCTACTGTATTCGTTGAAAATGTCCTGGCAGGCATTGGGGACTAAGAGACCTTTTCTTGGTCTTTTGTCAGTCTATGACAACGATTGTGACATATTAGCAATTCCTTATGGTGCCTCTTCGTAAGATAGTAGTCTATTAAGCATTCATCATACATTTATAATTATCACCAGTTTTATTTTCTTCTTGGATGTACTCTTCTCGCCATTTTGTAACTCCATAACCAATAACAAGTATGACTATTGTTATTGCTTTTTAAAGGAGTAAATAAGTGTGACCAGTCCAATGCCTACTCGGTCAGAATGAGAGTATTACATCAAGCGCCCTGTTCTTAACTAACGAGAAGTTCATGCATATGCAATATCTATAACTTTCATTAATAGACAACTATGACCACACGAGAAAATAAAAAAATACCAGAATATTTTGGACATTAAGTAACACATTTTATAAAGCTGATTGAAAATCAATTCGCAAAGATTATATTGTTAAAATGATTGACAACTATGCCTTATTAGCTTTGAAGCTTATGACAATACATACGCCTGTATTTCGGGGTAGACAAGTAGATTTGTAACTGGTGTAGTAGTAGGAGAGGAACGGGGGGGGGGGGGCTTACGTGCACCCTCATGATACATTTTTTAAACTCACATTTTTGGAATCCTGAGGTGCTGAATTCTACTGATTTTTTTGTTCCCCGCGCCAACTCGTGTCCCATGGGTCTGCTTAGTGGCCATCTTGGCAGCCATATTAAATTTCCATAAGACAGCAAAAATAGGGGGAAAATAGGGGTAGGGGTAACCTTTTTGATCATAACGGTCACGTTCTGATTGGTCAATTATGAAAGGTCATTTGGGGTCAAATTAGGTCACAAAGGTGAAAATCTGCTTTTCATTTTATTTTCATAAACTAATATTTCTTTTTATAAAAAATCAAGTTGATGATTTTTTCAACATGATATCATTTTTAGGCAAGATTATAAACACACACCCATAATTAGTAGTCCAAAGAACAGGATATTACTATTACTATGAAGGATATGCAAGTGGTTGAAAGATGACTATACACATTCAATATCTTGTCAGTTCAGGGCTCAATATAGGAGGGTAGGGATAACATTAGTCTCCATAACTTCAGTTATATTCAGACAATTGCAACAAATGAGGTATCAAAATGTGTAACTTTTTATTCTTCAAATTTAGAAGTGGGACCCTTTCTGATTGGTCATTGGAAAAGGTCACTTGAAGGTCAAATAAAGTCAAAAACGTCACAAAGATGAAAATCTGCTTTTTATTCATAATATTTCCATAGGCTAATATTTTTCTCAAATCAAGTTGATAATTCGTTCAACATCATAGCATTATCGGGCAAGATCATTAACCCACTCACAATTAGTATTCCAAAGAAAGGGAAATAACTATTGAAGGGCGTGAGAGTGGTTGAAAGATGACTATGCACATTCAATATCTTGTCAGTTCTGAGAGTTCGCCATTTGCAGTTCTTACTTCTTATTCGATTTAGACAAAAACGTTGTGAAGCTATTTCTCTGAATCAGTGATGCTGACATTTCCTGTAGCAAACGTCCAAGGCATCCTGTCGTGGTTGGCCCACGTGGGGTTGTTTTCTGAGCCTTGCTGTTCACTTCACCAATTTTTAAGATACGCCTACTCTTTGGAGATTATTGATGCAATTGGAAAAACACGTAGTACATAACATTTAATTGCATTGAAGCAGTAGAAGGCTAAACATAATAGCCGATAATCGCACTAAACACTCATATCAGGCCACGAATATATTGATGTGTGACGCATCGGAATTAAGTAAATCCAACCAGGCTACCAGCTAGGGATGGCTGTTGTACTTTCATTTATTTAGTTAATTAATTTGAATATATAAATCTAATATTTATACTCTTTAATGAATGCTATTAAAGAAGACTTTTTTCTGGACTTAGACATGCCCCCAGTTCAATATTATAATGACATTAGTTTAAGATGTATACTCCTCAATAAAAGCTCCTAAGGAAGACTATACCTCAAGGCATGTATGCATTGCATTACTCGTGAGGAGTTCCACAGATGAGATCTAGAGAACATAGCTACTAACGCGATATTCCAAGATATCGATATTATCGTGCGGACAGTATGGGTGACCAAGCTGCAGAATTTCTATCAATAGCAAGTTGGTAATATAGTGGTTTGGTCCTTTCTCGCGGTGATTGAATTTTCTTATGAACCCTAATTTGGCTGGTTACTAGCGTGGGCAAGGAAGAAAACGCACATAAGGTAACTTGTGATGTGCGATCGTTTTTTCCAGTATTACCTACCAGTAGAAAGATAATCAACATGGCTGGCCCTCCATGGTGAATAATTTACAGCTCCATGTACTAGCTGCAGCAATGGGCATATTTCAGGCCTAAGATAAACGAGATTATCATACCTCACGTGAAGATTCTTGAGTCTGGTTGGTCAAGGGCCATGGATTAATCGTCATGATTTCCTCACTCCTTAGTGACAGGCTGTTGTCCTTAACAGCTAATGAAATAGTTGAATAATTCACGGCAACAGCCATGAAATAGTTGAATAATTACCGCTAGCCCCAAGAATAGTGACCGCTAGCTCGAACACCTACGGAGTTTGCCAAGTGACCTACTAGTTCAACAAGGCGGACGACGAGTATTTATCCAAAATCTCTGGTGTTTGTAATTTTTCCCCCTTTTGTGTTATGTATTTGTTCGGTATAATAAAACAGATATGACATCCCTGTGGAGTTTCCACCAGGATGTCATATTTGTATAATGTACCTCATCCATAAAGCTCCAGTAGACTTCTAGAATGTAGCTAACACCATTTTCTGAAGGTGAAAATTTCTTTTCAAATCTTGCTGTGATAGGAATTTGAATACAGCGTACGTTGCATCCAAATTTTATCATAATGCAGTGTATTTGCGGAGCCAAGACGCAATCCGTGAATAGATTAGATCCACATTTGCTAAAATGTATCTCTCGTTATATTTTGAACCCGAAGGCGTATTAGATGATCGTTGCCACTTGTAACATCTAACAATCATGCGTGAAATGTGGCTTATATCCTGTTGAGAGGCATTAATCAATGATCGTATACATAGAGGTGCGAACTCTCGGAAGATCCATATACATGGTCACCTCCGGGAGAGATATTGTACTTTCGGTCTGTGAAACCGGATTATAGTCCTTTGCGATAGCCCCATAGTATGTTGTGTATAGTATTTTCACTCTGCCAAGATAGAAACTATTTTGAACCTGAATTGACAAGGGGGAATGTATCAAATAGCGATGATTTCCTCTTTAGTGCTTGGAAGCGATTAAGTATTTATCCTTCTAACTTCTACATTCGCACTGCCCTTATCCGGGCCAGCGTGAGCGTCGTGAGAGATATTGGCCATTTGTTTAGTCTAGGCGTGGGTCGATATTCACAACACTATGATCCAGCAAAGATAAACGTCTGCGCGTGGCTGTCGTTTGACTGCATTAGTTATTGATTCATGTCAATGTCTGATTTCCTCTCTCTCTGTCTCCATTGGGCGATGAACACACTTCAATAACTTCGTGCTCGGTCAGTGGTACGCTTCATAATTCGATTTTCGTTTTGTGTTTCACAAATTGAAAATCGAATTTCGACCCCAAATTCGTTTTTCGATTTTCATTTTCCATTTTGAAAAACGAAAATCGAAGACGATGTTCGTTTTTCGATTTTCGTTTAGCACTTTCAAAACGAAAATCGAAGACGATGTTCGTTTTTCGATTTTCGTTTGTTTAGCACTTTCAAAACGAAAATCGAAGACAATGTTCGTTTTTCAATTTTCGTTTGCAGTCTTGAAAAACGAAAATCGAGCTTAAAATGGTCCGTGGTACGCTTCATAATTTAATATTCATTTAGTGTCCAATATATATATATATATATATATATATATATATATATATATATATATATATATATAATATATATATTATATATATATATATATATATATATATAAATATATATATATATATATATATATATATATATATATATATATATATATATATTTATATATATATGCACATATATATATATATAATATATATATATATATATATATATATATATATATATATATATATATATATATACATATATATATATATATATATATATATATATATATATATATATATATATGTGTATATGTATATACATATATATGTATATACATAAAAATATCTGTATATATGTTCATCTATCTATCTATCTATCCATCTATAAATATATATATATATATATATATATATATATATATATATATATATATATACATATATATATATATATATATATATATATATATACACATATATATATATATATATATATATATATATATATATATATATATATATATATATATATATATATATATATATATATATATACGTATATACACACACACACACACATACATTCGCACACACACACGTTTGATTTAAATGTGTAGGTTGGGGGCGAACGGAACCTAGATTAAAATATGAGAACCCTTCCCTCGCAACCCAATCAGATTGAATTTGCCGCCGTTGGGGCCGCCATCGCAGCGCCGCTTATGGAGGTATTTCCCCGTCACGTGACATTTAAGTATGCACGGGGATTCCACTCACAGGTTTCCATGACGTCATTCATTTCACAACTGCGCGGATACAGTGTCTACCGGCCTGAGGCCTGTACTAAGTAGTGATTACCTTGTGCTGCCCTCTTTTATCCATCGAGTAAACTACATTCAATTTTCAATTTCTAATTGAGAATAGGAAATTGAAATATTGAAAATCAATTCATAATTTTCAATTTCTAATTGAGAATAGGAAATTGAAATATTGAAAATTAACTGCAAAAATCATTTACCAATACACTAGGCTTACATAGACTATTGGAAAAGTGGTATTTCATTTTCATTTGTCTATATATGCACAAGATATTACACACACTTTTAATACATTGATTTCCGTTTCAATAATAAGGCCATGAAAAAAGAATTATTTTTTATATATGTGTTTTTGTAATGTACGGTTAGAAATCATAAAAATAGAAAATTAAAAAAATGTTTGTGATTTTCTATGTTCAAATGTTAATAGGAAATTGAATAATTAAGAATGAACCGCGTTTTTTTATTTTCAATTGTTAATTAAAAAATGTTTGGACAGAATATACCCTGATTGTAGATATCTAGATAGATAGAATATTGAATTATGAAGTGGTACATGATTTTAAGCTCGATTTTCGTTTTTCAAGACTGCAAACGAAAATTGAAAAACGAACATCGTCTTCGATGTTCGTTTTGAAAGTGCAAAACGAAAATCGAAAAACGAACATCGTCTTCGATTTTCGTTTTTCAAAATGGAAAATGAAAATCGAAAAACGAATTTGGGGTCGAAATTCGATTTTCAATTTGTGAAACACAAAACGAAAATCGAATTATGAAGCGTACCACTGACCGTGCTCTCATCCTCATCTTGAGGTGCGCGCTAAGTGATTGGGCTGCAGACCTCGACGGATATTTTACTGAAATGGCTGCTTCTTACCGACTACCTGGTTAAACATAGTGAGAGGCGCTTGGCTTAGTTTTACTAAGAGCCAAACCTATTGGATAGGTTTGACATCAGAAATGCCAAAAAAATACATTTTGCGATTATAAGTCAAAAGATAGCTGGTCGAAATGGGAACTTATTAAATTAATTTGCAATGGCCTTAAGTTGTATGCATTAGTTCGAATACAAGTTTTCTTTTTTGTTTATCATATTGCTCATCATGTGACCAAGGACAAAACGTTTTGTCATAAAAAACGAAGGCAACGCATATCCTCCACATACTTGCATGTACTTCGAAATATGAGTATAGTAGCGGTGTTATATACACAGACTTCTGGGCGCTTGGGTTTCTTTGGATTGGCAACCTATACTATTTCCATGATAACAGAAACACGGTTTGGCATGAGATATGGCATATTGCAATGTTATTCCAACAATATATATATTGCAATGTTATTCCAACAATATATATACATACACACACACACACACACACACACACATACATATATATATATATATATATATATATATATATATATATATATATATATATATATATATATATATATATATATATATATATATATATATATATATATATATATATATATATATAAAGAGAGAGAGAGAGAAATAGATAGATTGATAGAGATATATAGGGCAAAACGAATATTTTGTGTGTTCTTTTCATGATCACATGTATCTTAAATCTTCCGTTGATGTATTACATTTGTACCTGCTATGTACTGTATATCACTTAAGTATAGCGGGAACAATAAGATAGCGATAATAGCGCTCTGCCCATATGCGCTATTATAAAAATTCCCGTCTTTATTAAATTATTAATTGAACATGCTGCTGCTGTTCCGTTCACCGCTATACTCAGATCACGCTATCCAGGGCAGTAACGTAATTGCGCTATATAATGTTCACGCCATATTTAAGTGATTTACAGTATATCTTTAGGGTGATATGATTGTATTGATGTTTGACCTGCATTATCCACCTCTTGCAGGCTGAAGGTATCTTGTGAGGAGTTGTTTCTGCACTATATTGACCCTAACCAGTTCATAGACTCGGCAGAGTACGAGGCAGTGGACCCTCAGGACGACGAGAAGGAACTCTTTCAGGTAGATACCTCTTACTTACAATCCCTTCATGGTTGACAAACACATATTTCTTTGAAGCTCCTTGTTCTTTTTTGTAACGAATCAGCTTCTGATGCAAATTTTGTCAGATATTTAAGAATCACATTCATCATTGAATAGTATTCCTCAGAAGGACATTTGGGACTTGGTTGGTACCAGATCTAGTCTAATACGTTGATAGAGTTTAGGGCGATGATCCCCAGAAGCAGCATTTACCAAAAATTATATACTGGTATTATGCACCTAAATTTTTAGAATCCAAATTCAGATCAATGACAGACGGTTTTAGAATAATGGTTATCATTGTACAAACGTATTATGGCTGGTTGCATTTATACTTTTAGAGATATCAATCGTTCTACCTAAAGGTATAAACTTTCATGAGAGGGGTGTTAGTTCTGACGAGGTGAGTATTTATGCTGTGTTCGTTGTTTGTAGGTGACATACGCTGCCACAGAGAACAGTCGCCTGATCACCTGGACGTACAAGCACCTGCACAGCTTCACCAAGCAGGAGCCGTTCCTGGGCGCCGTCTTCACCAACATACTGGGCAAGGACATCACCGTCAAGCTCTACCAGATGCAGGAGTTCCTCCTCTCCAATCCCCAGTACGCCAAACACATCTCCGAGAGGCAGGGCTCGCTGGTCAGCCTGAGAAACAGCCTCCTCGTCAATAATAACGAAAATGCCATACTGCTCCAGCGCATGGGCAGTATCACTTCCTGTGACGCCATACCTGCCCTCGGCCAGGATGCAAAGGAGCAGTCCCCCGAAAATGCAGGTACGTCATTTCCTATACTACATCCAACTGTGCATTACGCATGATTACAAGATGATTACTCACAGTCCTTTCTCTTGGCGTAAATGTTCTCTCAGCTAGAACACCATTTACATATCTCAATCAACACTGCTGCATTTTGTGTGTAAATCCTCTCTGCTTGATGTCGATGTTGCATAAAGTATTTCATATTTACCTTGTATTGTTTAGCTTGCCCTTGTAAGCAACACCTTTTATCTTGGTGTATGTAGGTTCTTCTCCTATTAAGGAAACTCTTTGAGAATGAATGCATTATCTTTAACTTGTCATTATCGTAGGTAATGCTTGAAATGAATATTGAATATGAAAAGAGTAATCCAATTGTTATAAAGAATAAATGACACTTTTTTCTTGAAGAATGCGCAGAACCATACATATTAAGATAGGACTTGACCCTGGTCATAGCGCGCATGTCAAGTCCCCGGCCTACAGTATATCTGGTCTCCTCACAGTTGAGCAATAGATTTAGTCCATGTTGCTTGCAATCTCTCTATTTTCTCTGTTCAGTGTAAATTACCTTAGTGCGCCGTCGTCGTCGTGGTCCTGATGGTGAGTATTGAAACTGCCCTAACAGATGTATATGTATTAAACTCGTAGCTTGTAGAGAAGAGAGTTTTGTTAGATATCGCATGCTTTGTTATTGCATAAGGTGCATTTGCATAAGAGGTGGAACTAAACAGCACATGCATGACTATATGATGTATATCAGGTAATCAGACTATGATTACCTTAGAGAAAATACACCTAAGGTTCTATGTATATAGAGAAAACTCGCTGCAGTATAAAAAGCTGGATGTTTTTAAGACCAAGCAATCAAAATCACGTTCTATACACCTTTATCTCGTAGAAACATATTTTTCTAAGACTACACGTATATGTTTTCATTAATACAACCACAAACATACATACGTGTGTACGTACAAACATAATGTGTACATTTATATATATATATATATATATATATATATATATATATATATATATATATATATATATATATATATATATATATATATATATAAATATATATATATATATATATATATATATATATATATATATATATATATATATATATTTATATATATATATATATATATATATATGAATTATCAATATGTGTGTATGTGTGTAGGTGAAATCATATTTTGACCTTGTTGCATCATGCAGAATGTGCCAAAAGTTGTTAACGTTTTACTAAATATACGACGGATAGCGATATCTATTAACGTATGTACGGGTTCAAAAAATGATTAATCTGTCTCTACGGAAATGTACGCAGGTTTTTACGTTATCATCTCATTAAACAGGGGCATCTGTGTTTTGCTTGTATCTGTATTTTCGTATATTTGGTCATTGTATGCGGATATTAAAGGATACAATGCAGTGCAATACATTGGCCTCAATTATTGATGTTCCAACTTAAGAACTGACATATTCCTGTCATTTTCCACGTGACATAAGACTATAAACAACCCGTTTGAGTGATCAATTCATATATCTATCCAAATTGAGCGGCACCATTCTTTAATGCTTAGTTTTGTAATAGAATTTGCAATTACATATGCATGTCTAGTTTTTATTTTTTACACGTTGTTCAATAACATGTTGTTAATTGGCCATACAATATATATATATATATATATATATATATATATATATATATATATATATATATATATATATATATATATATATATATATATACATATATATATATATATATATATATATATATATATATATATATATATATGTATATATATACATATATATATATGTATATATTTATATATATATATATATATATATATATATATTTATGTATGTACATATGTACTATATGTATATATATATATATATATATATATATATATATATATATATATATATATATATATATATATATATATATGTATATATATATATATATATATATATATATATATATATATATATATATATATACATATATATATATATACATACATATACATATAGTATATAGTGGCCACAGTTTGACGATCTTTTTCTATATAAATTTAGCATATCAGGTTATTGCGAATTTTGTATTTGGTTGTTCTACAATATCAAACAGCCCGTTATGTTGCAAAATGCATGTAAGAAATTTGATAACAACTCTGGTATGAGACGGAACTGATTGAGATAATTCAAAACGTAGATGTATGCATTGGATTTGAATAACAAATTTGCAAACATTGCTGCAATTATGAAGCCCCCATACAACTACGTAAATGGCATATATTTGAATGACATTGAATTCATACTTGTGAGGACGTACCTTGAGGCTAACACATTTAAGATTCGGTATATCCTTTAGTCTGTATGAAGCATAAACGGTTTCAAAGGATGATATCAAACCCATGTGGTCAGCTTTTTAGTGAGATTGAACTATTTCTTCTCCATTTGACGTGCGGTCGCGGACGCCCTGTCTCCGCACGACTTCGCGTATCGTTTCAAAATAATACGCCCGCAATTCAAGATTTCACCTCCTGAATTGAGTCTTTCGGGGTATCATAGAATAGCCATGGTCGATAGAGCACTTGGGGTGCCCATGTGACGTGTTGCCTAACAACCCTGCGCTGTTCGTACTTGCTATTAGACACGCTGTGTTACGATTTTGAATCAAATATTTCACGATTTACTAGGAGCGTCTTGATATAAGGTCATGTCGATAGCAAGCAAACTTAACAAAGTATAGAACTTGTGAATTGGTGCAGCGGATGTCATTCTCTGTATTAGCAAGCCTTTGTACAAAACGTACACGGTCAGTTAGAAAATAAAAAGAGAGTAGAGTGCTGAAATGAATTCGACAAATATAGGAGTGTCGGTGATTATGTGGTCAATTAGCCCAGCTGAAAGACATCCAAATCTTGGAAATTCTATCGCCTGCATAGAGTTTTTTTTGTATGTATGAGTGAATTGGAATGCGATTGGCTATCATTTCGATTAACTTGTTTGATGGTTATGTATGTATTAATGCTCTTTGGTTTAGAACATTATCTGTTCCCTTGGGACTTTCTAATGTACATCTGTGTAATGACTGTGTCGTAGGTGTTGTGCCATCATGCGTTCAAGTGGGAATGGTGTGATTGGTTGTGATAATTCATATCATAGGAAGCTTTCATCTTTGCTAAATTGATTTGTTTGCAATTTTATCTAAACAAGTTTGAATAACGGGTTTATCTTTTCAGCCAATTTCATAAATTGACATCAGAGAACAGTGATTCTGCCCCATCGATGAGTCACTTATCAAGATTAATTCAATTCTCTCTTTAATTTGCTGTCTCAGATTTGTGTTAAACATGCTGGAAAGAACTAGGTTCTGAGCACTGCCTGTGGTGAACGTACCCAGGAGTTTCAAAAAGCTTAACTAGGTAGGGCTAGCATATGATGAGGTCTTGTTTTGGTTATAATTTTTTTTAAGTATAGCTTTTCGAGACAAGTGGTTTGTTTTCTGTAGTTTAAAGTATCTTATATGCTTCTCTTCCCATGGACGTCAGTGTTAACCTGTGAGATGACATTACATTTTGGAGTAGGAAAAAAGTGTAATAGAACGTGTTCCTCCCACGATTAAAAGGGGCAAATAAAAGATTTTATTTTACCTGGTGAAGTGAGTTACCTTGCCAGAAACCTGATCAGGAGCTGATCACTCTGAGCCTAAGTATGATTATTTTCATTAAAATATGAGAACATTACTGTGAAAAGTATAGAAATACAGGAACCGTATTACTCGATCTTTGCGCTGTAATAAGATCAAAGTTGTCTCACAGATGTTCCATACACAGAACAAGCCTATGAGTGGTAGAAATAGGGGACCCAACACGAGTGTATGGAAAGATGAAGAATCTTGTACGAGTGGGGGATTTTGTGTTTTGCAGAAAGAGCGAGTTCGCTCCACAACTCCAGTTCAAAGTATCGGTTGGGACACATTTATCGGAGGGGTGTGGCCTTTGCAATAATTATACCACAATCGCTTTACAGTCGCCACGGTTGTTTTATTTATGACGTAAATGGAACCATACTAAACTGAGATTGTCCATGAAAAATGCATTCTCTCACGCTGTATGTATTCTGTGAGGTGTGCTGCAGCACTGGCCAATGGTGACCCTACGTCACCCGTCCATCAACTTGAGTGCCAGGCTCTGTGTCTGCATGACGCAAAACACACAAAACGTGAACTGTCTTTCTAAATGGCAGAGCCACATGTCTGTTGAATGGAAGCCTTGGAACATGGTTAAGCTGGACCTGAGATGGCATGGTCAGCTCTAAACACGTACTTTGTGTGAGCACAGTTGTGTAACACACCTAACCGTTTTTTCAGACGTGAGGAAGGCTGATCTTTGAATAGTTCAGTAGTTCAGTTTAGGGTATGGGGAAAGGCGAAGAATTAAACTGGAGACCCCTCCATAGCCCCATTGGGAATGATGTATTTCCTGGCTAAACAATGACTGTAACATGCATTTATCATCACTTAAAATTGAAATCGAAATTCCAAATTAAGAACTCCAGTATTACGCAAAATAAATGTCTATTTTGTATAGAATTACCTCTATGCCTGTAACAGGTAGTCTTGCTCCCGCGGCTGACCTGGCGCCCTGACAGTTGTGCGGAAAATGACCGGAATCATATTGGGCAATCAGATACTATTGGGTATTCACCCTTCTGCCTCTGATGTTTAACAATCGTTCATATAGCCATTTGTAGTCAAAACAAGAGTGTCATGCTCGTCAGGAAAGGGCTTAACTCATCTCTTTATATTGGCTTTATAGTGGCAGTTGGGAGGACGCCAGTGTTTATCAACGCTCTGTGTAAAATCGAGAATTCATGCCAGTAAAATGTAGATTGATGAATAGACAAATCTACGATAAGCAAAATCTACTCTAAGGCCCTGGCAGCTCAACTGTTTGCCACAACTCACAATTATGATAGGAAGCAATCTACAAATGAGATTTGGATTTGTTTTCGCATTCATATGAATTTCCTTCGACTCGGTTCGCAGTGACTGGAGGCAGTGACTGAACGCATTTA
>OZ012684.1:5300175-5335175 GCA_963942565.1 Maea johnstoni | reverse complement strand
TGTCAATCACGTATATAACGGGTTGAATCCACCTTACTTTTAGAAACGATTCATGAGCAAAGCAAGGGAATTGGGACACTGGAAGAATTTATGGTATTAGTATTTGCAATATTGCCGGTTTTTATATTATCGACTTATATCTTAAATCAAAGCCTGTTGATGTGCCTACAGCTTCGCTATTCTAAATAGGTGTTATTTGTGTATATATGGTTATTTTGCAGACAGTTGCTAAATCGTTATATAAAGCACTGTTATATACAGATCAGAAACTATAACCAGGGAAAATATAGTAGTATGATATCATGGAAGTTGAATTTCTTAAATGAAAAGTTTTGACAAAGGCTATTCATATTTCATTTGATGTTGAAAAAAGCCTTTGAACATTTTGTTAGGTTTGGCTTATTTATCACCAGACTATGCAGAATCATGAGTATCATGCGTAGTAGGAGATATAGTCAAATAACCCGCTTCCGAAATGGTACTCAGATAAAAGATACCATCAGCGCCTGACTGCGTTTAACACGTAGATGATATTTATTTCATTTCCTCACTGGTTCCAATATGCTTTGTCACAAATGTGTTGATAAACAGTGTTGAATTGAATATTAATATCCTACGCATCTTGCTTAGGTTCTGAATGGAGTGATAAGGAGTTTATCTGCGATTTGTAAGATAAATTAGAAGTCATTGGTTGTTATGGATTGTACCTTTCCCAGAATATGTTATTGATACATCCCTACTGATAGGGGTGTCAAGGTATTTTCCTGATGGCGTATTTATAACTAGAGCTTCTAGGGTAATTGTTGACTACACATAATTCAAGCACTGTAACAATGACGTTGTTACGTGTATAACTAATAAATGTAATGGTCATGGATGTGTGGCAGGGATGCACTTGCTCTAAAACCCATTATGTTGCAGAATGGCGCATTGATAAAATTCATCTAATTAAAAAAATATCACTATAAACATTACTTAGAATGACCTTTAACCCTGTTACTAGGTCCGAAAGTAAGAATGAAATGTTTGTAGCGTTTTCATGTTGCCAAGCTGAATATTAGTGGTATAAAAAAGTTTTACATTTGGCCATGTGTCCCCATTAAGCTTCTTCACTACTGTTTCTGTGTGTTGTACATACTTTTCTCTTGGGGATACCAAACACGCTCACACCAATAGTCTGGTTATGTATACACAGCAAAATATATATCATTCCCGAGGATAATGCTTGTGTTATCCCTGTAAAGTCAATGTATCTAAGAACTTAAATGCTTGGCTGCCTGTATTTCTCAGGTTGACAGTAGGGTAAGTACCTGTTAGCAAAGCTGGGGACCAGAGAATTAACATACTGAGGCTGAAGTGCTAGAAAATAAAAACCTGTATTACCATAATGGGTAAAGTGGGTAATTTTTTATCCATACCAATTAAGCAAAATTGCATTACTATTGTTTTTATGAGAGTTAACTTTGTTGAAAAAAGTAAACTAAATGTATGATATCTAAACAGTTTACATACTTATGAATATTTGGCATATTCTTTGATCAATTGTTCCATCCGTTAATTTTGAGGTATTATGTATGTGGGTAAAACCTTTGACATAGGATTCACATATTTGCAAGCAGTACAGGTTTGGTGCTTTGTTATTTTTAATCACAGATATAGAGGTTAGTATGTATTGTTGCATTGTTACGGTATATTTATGGCAGTATATAGACGCGTTATAAAATGTTAAAATGTTATGACTTTGTTTTATTTTTTATGCCACATATTTATGACTGTGAATATGTCTACGATTCCTCAAGTTGGTTAAAAGTGCAATAATCCCCTTTTTGCACACTGAATATAACAATGACTCAAGCTTTACAGGAAAGTGCTTATTTTAATGTAGGAAAAGCCAAAGATGAAAATAGTGCTTTAGGCATAAGCGATATCAAACATTGTCTTAAATATGGTATTTGTGGATTTTCTACAGACTGGGTTAATAGCAAACTATGCCAACATACCACAAATACCTCAAAATTACTCACATTTCTAAAATGATTTGCAACTATTGACTAGGATATTATGTTCAACCATACTAGTGTCAATAAAATTCAATTCTAACTAGAGTGGCGCAGGCGTTTGTTTGAGCCCCGGGGTGGGGATACCTACTATGATGTGGACCCCTCAAACTGCCAAAATGGCATAAAACCTCAAAATTACTCACATTTCTAAAATGAATTGCCACTATTGACTAGGAAATTATGTTCAACCACACTAATGTTAATAACAATCCACTTTAACTAGAGTGGCGCAGGCGTTAGTTTGAGCCCTGGGGTGGTGGTACCTACTAGGGCGTTGACGCCTAATACTGCCAAAATAGCATAAAAACCTCAAAATTAACCACATTTTAAAAGTGAATTGCCACTATTGACTAGGAAATTATGTTCAAACATACTAATGCCAATAAAAATCAATTTTAACTGGAGTGGCGCAGGCGTTAGTTTGAGCCCCGGGGTGGGGATACCTACTATGACGTGGACCCCTCAAACTGCCAAAATGGCATAAAACCTCAAAATTACTCACATTTCTAAAATGAATTGCCACTATTGACTAGGAAATTATGTTCAACCACACTAATGTTAATAACAATCCACTTTTAACTAAAGTGGCGCAGGCGTTAGTTTGAGCCCTGGGGTGGTGGTACCTACTAGGGCGTTGACGCCTAATACTGCCAAAATAGCATAAAAACCTCAAAATTAACCACATTTCTAAAGTGAATTGCCACTATTGACTAGGAAATTATGTTCAAACATACTAATGCCAATAAAAATCAATTTTAACTGGAGTGGCGCAGGCGTTAGTTTGAGCCCCGGGGTGGGGTTACCTACTATGACGTGGACCCCTCAAACTGCCAAAATGGCATAAAACCTCAAAATTACTCACATTTCTAAAATGAATTGCCACTATTGACTAGGAAATTATGTTCAACCACACTAATGTTAATAACAATCCACTTTAACTAGAGTGGCGCAGGCGTTAGTTTGAGCCCTGGGGTGGTGGTACCTACTAGGGCGTTGACGCCTAATACTGCCAAAATAGCATTAAAACCTCAAAATTAACCACATTTTTAAAGTGAATTGCCACTATTGACTAGGAAATTATGTTCAAACATACTAATGCCAATAAAAATCAATTTTAACTGGAGTGGCGCAGGCGTTAGTTTGAGCCCCGGGGTGGGGTTACCTACTATGACGTGGACCCCTCAAACTGCCAAAATAGCATAAAAACCTCAAAATTACCCACATTTCTAAAATGATTTGCAACTATTGACTAGGAAAATATGTTCAACCATACTAATGTCAATAAAATTCAATTTTAACTAGAGTGGCGAAGGCGTTAGTTTGAGCCCTGGGGTGGGGGTACCCACTTGGGTGTGGATGCCTAATACAGCCAAAATAGCATAAAAACCTGAAAATTACCCACATTTATAAAATGAATTGCCACTATCAACTAGGAAATTATGTTCAACCATACTAATGCCAATACAATTCAATTTTAACTAGAGTGGCGCAGGCGTTAGTTTGAGCCCCGGGGCGGGGGTACCCACTAGGGCATGGACGCCTAATAGAGCCAAAATAGCATAAAAACCTCAAAATTACCCACATTTATAAAATGGATTGCCACTATCAACTAGGAAATTATGTTCAACCATACTAATGCCAATAAAATTCAATTCTAACTAGAGTGGCGCAGGCGTTTGTTTGAGCCCCGGGGTGGGGATACCTACTATGATGTGGACCCAAGGTATTCAATCTCTGAGCACTGCTGATGATACTACATCCATTAGATGGTGATTGGAGCTATATATCATCTAAATCCACTGGACAATATGTCACCAAAAATTACTAATGAATTAGTCAATTAATGAACTTAAGATAAGTTAATCGCTCTCAAACAATAAAGCTTCACACATTCTTGGGGAAAATTGCCTTCCCCACAAGGCCCACATAGCCTGACTGCATGTTTAATGACGAAAGGCTATGCCTTAACCCTTGTGAGTCCAAATAGTAAAGAAATCAATATTTCAATGAAGGATAATTCTCCGGAAGTTAACTCAAGAAACATTAATCATTCCACTCCAGCTGGGGATGAACTCAAAACAAAAAACATTCATTTTGCTCATAACATTTATTTTAACCTTTGTCAACTTTATAACATAAACAAGAATTGTGAATAGATGAACACTCTGCAGTAAACCAAGACACATTTCATATCAAAAATAACTGTCATTTTTAAAAGAATAGACTGTTAGCGCAATAATTTAAGATGCAATCTTCCAAGTACGTTTTGAAAGTACTAATCCCACACCACAATCATGTGATTACCAGATCACATTCTAAAATAAATCATTTAAAAAAAGATACCATTCCTTGCAATCAGTTAAAAATGAAGGAAATTGAATAGTTTTACAGCAGAGAGGAATGTGGTCAAATAGTTCTTAATTCATCAAATATAAGAGATAAATGACATTACCCAAAGATTCAGAGGTCGAAATAGGTAGAATGTAGCCTTTTTCAAATATATGATAAACTGGTTTGATCAAGTGGCTGAGCGCTGATGAAGCCCCACAGTGGTTGACTGAGGCGTGAAAGACTCAAAATACAGAGAGGAAAAAGGGGTACATCCACTGCTGCTTTAAGAAGAGGGAGAAATAGAAAGATTTCTACAGGCACAGCAAATCCACTCATTCACATCTTGGTAGGATTTCAAGACATGTGGAATGTGTTTTTTTTCTAATTAGGACCCAAGTTGAAAATGATTGAGAAGTGTAAGCAATGAGTCTGCACCAGCATTCAACCAATAATAGTGAATAAGGATTATAAGGATGCTGAAAGGGTGAGAATCAGCGTATACCTTAAAGAGTCCTTATTTGAAAACCGTGCTAGAAGGGTTATGGTCCATGGACAACCATGTATATCAGAGGAAGCCCTCCAACTGTTTTGATTAAAAGTTTCAAAATACAGACTTATTATTCCTAGCTTTGTATGTGCCAACTGACCTCCTCAGAAAGGGTGCTCCAGATATTTAGGTATTTCTGCCACATAAACACCAATCAAACCACATTGCAAAGTCAGGGATTTCAGATAAAGCATACCAGAATATCATCACTTCAAACTTTTTACATTCTTATAAGCTTTACAATACCTAAATAATGCTTACTTTGAATTTTTCTTGAATTTATATCATCTTTTAAAATTTTTGGCATAATGGTCTGTTTTTCAAATACTACCTTTTTAAATGTGCACACATAAAAACACTCAAGTGATATTCATGTAAAAATGACCATTTAAAATTATTTTTACACTTTTATTTGTTTTATTTTCATTTCATTTGGCAGGCTGTTGTGCATGTAGTTCAACAGTGAGCACTCAGTGTTCAATACATTAGTCCACTCACCATTCAAGTCAGTTCCTTTATTCACTCAACAATTATTTGATTGAGATAATCTACATTTTCACAGATATTCAAATTATTATTAAAAACAAATTAATGATTATTTGTATTTAGTAATGGACAGAAATGCCCTCAGTACACTACATGCTGCAGACTGGAATGTAAAAGTTCAAGTGACTAGCTTGAAAATCTGTTGATTATTTCACAGTCTATACTGTCCTGGTTGACTCTTTATCTGATACAGTCACAGTTCTTCTCATCACCCCGCATTCTGTTCTGGACCAGCTGATGCAAGATGGACATCTTCTCAGCAGCTGGGAAGAATTTTCGTACAAAGAAGATGTGAACTTGATGTGTCCAGAAGTTGAATTGTCGTGTGGCCTCATCCAGCTCTTCCTCATCCTCATCAGGCGGAATCCCATCTGAAAGGAAAAGTAAAACTTTTTAAAAATGTCCGCGTAGAGAGAAAAAATGGAGAGGCACTGTCCCTTCTAAAATATGCAAATGCTGTAAAAGGAGCAATGGTCATGAAATTGTTGCATTCTCATCAAAGTGCAACAGAGACCTAAAAATATGTGATATCTAACAAATTCATAAAATCCACTTTTGCTCAAAACAATGGTTGAATGAAACAATTGGCTAAACTCACTAATATGCATCTCTTTATAATGGATGATATGGATTTATAAATATTGAGAAGATAATTTAAATTGAACTGTTATCTATCAAATAAGGTTACCAACACTGCAGATAATTCAAACATAAAATATTTATATCTATTTAGGTTATATCTTAAATTGACAGATTGCCCCTTGGAATCACAATCCCTTTGAGACACTGATTGATTTCAGCTGTTACTATTTCTCCAGCACTTACCTCCAGCCAATGAGCCGTCCACGTCTGATCCTGCTCCCACGGAGACCAGGCTCTGCACCATGGCAGGGTCGCCGCCCTCAGTCACATGGCTGCGCAGGCTGGTGTGGGAGCCACTACGCTTCTGGTCTGCGGGAAGATCAGCTACTGTTCGCAAAAATATATATAGTTAAAGATCAATAGAACATTTATAATATGGCTCAACAGCGATATTAATTACTGGAATAAACTACAGTTAATACAGGGACCTGTTCCACAGACCTGAAAGACTTTGAAGATGAGTTTAAAATCAACTTAGTGAAACTAACAACATAATCATTATTGAAGGATTTTATTAAAAGGTCTATTAAATGTGCACTTCCTGTTTGTTGAGTTGCCACATCCACCTATAAATTGGGTGGAAACCGAGATGTCCTTATTTATAACTTCCCAACATTACATGAAAATAAGGACTTGTTTGATAAGCCATATTCTCAAGTAAAAAAAATGATACTGGATGAGACTTAAATCTCAACTACCACTATAATGCATATCTTAACTAACGGAAGCAGTAGGACCATATATAAGTGAATGTTCTTTATATAAATGACATTTGCCATTCTACACCCTCCATCATCAAAAGTACTTTCTTTTCTACTAATGATATGGTTAGCAGAGAATTCTACTGCAGTTTGGGGCCTCACTAGAACGTCAAATCAGAAATAACTAGATATTGGAACATTAAATCTTGATAGTAGGTAAAGCAAAATTATGCGCAAGGCCAGTCCAATTCGAATTTGAGTCTTACGAAATCGCCGACCGATTTTTGGGCAAATTAAGAAAGTGTTGAATTCCAGAATTTCAAAGAAAAGAAAATTGGATTGGCCAAACTAATATAAAATTTGCAACAAAACATCCCATGAAAAACCTCGCAAACTAACCTGACTCTTTCTTTCCGCTGATGTGGGTGTGTTCACTGGGAACAGCAGGCACATTAACATCATCAGATACTGACCCTCCGGCAGTCGTGTTGGAGGGATGAACCTACAAGGACGCATACGGAATATATAAATGTATCAATTAATCCCTATACCTAGTAACATACCACAGAATAATAACTACAACCACAAAATATGTCACAGAGTAGGCTTTGTAGTCTGACTTAGCAAGAATTAAATCAATGCAGACACAAATTGCGATTGAATTTGGATCATTTCAAAAAAAATTCTTATCGTCACCAGATAACATGTGAAGTAAGCACATACATATCATCAGTTATATGAATAGAATAATGAATGGCCATAAAAGATAGTTTAGACTGAAATGTGTATGGTATCTCAATCTGAGGAATACTGGTTTATTTTGGAAAGACACTAACATGATCAGCTGGTTTCCCTTGTGCAGCATCACCAGCAGCCTTGGTTGCCATGTCAACAGATGATGCTCCCCGCGTGCCGACAGGTGAGCTGGTCTCGGGGGTGGTGGCGTTCTGCGGCGTGCCTCCGTCAGACTCCTCCTCCTCCTCATCGTCGTCGGCGTTGCTGGCAGCGTGCGAGGGCGACATGATGGACTGGTCCTCGCTCTGGTCCCCGGCCGTCAGGATGGTGCTGGGCCGAGGGGTGCTCGGGTCCTTCACCACCGACTCCGTCACATACGTCTCAGCACAACCTACCAACGCTTCAAAGAACTCCAGAAACGTCATCTGCAAATGGAAACAAGCTGTCACCAAGTGCTGAATAGTAAACCAGATGAAAGATGTCTCAAATGTTCTTCATGTTATTATTGTCATATTATCTTATGAGGAAATATCATCAAACAATTACATTTATTATACCTCACTTGAAGATCGTAAGCCGTGATTGGCTGACTTAACAGTGAACAATCATCATGTTGCCTGATGCCATCAGTGAGGGCTTCATGTTGCCCGTTGCCACTAGCGACACCTAGCGGGGAACGTGTGAATCACCAGTCATCTGTGACCTTGCTTTGTTTAAATTACAAATGGGGTTTGTTCGGTATAATAAAACAAATATACCATGCCAGTGTGGGTAACATGTTGGAATGTCTCCCCTCGGGAGGATGGTTTTCCCTCGGGCTCCGCCCTCGGGAAAACCATCCTCCCTCGGGGAAACATTCCATCATGTTACCCCCACTGGCATGGCATATTTGTATAATACCATCTGTTATTAATTCCTCTACTATCTAATAATTTTTGTATTGTTATAGATTTTTGGCTAAAATGGTCTTTTTATATAATAGATCAACCTTGATGATATGTTCAAAGACTAAAATTTTCCAATACTTTCATATACATAATTTCTGAACAACACCTATATAAATGAAATGTTAGCAATTGAAATTGTATATACTTGATTACTTATGAGTTTTATGCTGGCACCTAGCTCTACATTACCTCCAGTTCCATGTTGCATGAGCCCTCCTCATCCGTGACAGCCGGGTCATCCATAGCCAGCTGGGTAATCACGGCTTTAGGGGTCAAATCATTGTTGATCAGGCGGAAATCTTTCAGCATGAAGAGAAACTGGCGCATCTTCAGACTCGGCTCATTGGGTTCATGCTGAAATTGATTCCATGCAGAGATTTCAGATCAGAATATAAAACATAACTCAATTGTTATGTCTCCATTTGATAATAGTCTTTTTTCATCAGTAAGATAATATGAACTTGCCAACACCTAGAAGACAGATTACTATATGAACCCGAGCTATACATGTAGATATGGCACTTATATAAGCTGCAATAAGCATATACTCTTCAATGTATACAAAGAAACCATTTTAAAAGCATCTTCTTAAAAGTAATACCTTCGCACAGGTGGAATAAAACATAAGTAAAAAAATGATTTTAAAAGTGACAAATTCCACCTACATACATTACCTGACATTCAGCAGAGGTACTGAAACAATGTTATGCATCTTTTGATAATGGGATGTAGTGCCAGCAATCATTGGATCTTACATCCATACCTCTATATAACTATAGCTTACCTGTCTTGGTTTGCATACTGTCTGATAAACATTGTATGCCTGGTCCATGTGGACCAGGGCATTGACCGCCCTGCGGGTCTCATAGTAGAAGTTGCCCATCACTTTACAGCTGAACTTGAGGATGTTTTCCACCATAAGTTTCTCCATGCACCAAGGCAGGATGGGAGACGCAGGGGCCTCCAGCCTGAAATACAAACAACACCATGCAAAAATGCAAATCCAGGAATCCTTTAATTGTCTTGGTGATAGCTTCATTCTATTCACTTGTCTAGGCTACAAAGATGATTGATTGCTTTTAACAAACTCCTTATGAAACTGAGTCCTAAAACATTAGGGTTTCTATGCCCCAATGCTACGTTTCTTTAGGTCTTTTAAAAAAATCCACCCTTTTCGAAAATCAACACTGGATTGAAAATCAACACTTGTATGTATAAAATTAAATTAACGACTTTTAGAATGAAACTGAAATCAATTTTGCAAAACAAAAATTCAGAAATTCACATTATAAAGAGATATTAATTTTTTGTATAACTTACTCATGTTCCTCTCGGTATATCCTGTAGGCCAGGGTGATCAGATGGTTGACAAACTCCCGGAACAGTATGCGGCCGTAGGGATTGTGGATCTCAGTCATCTCCATACGAACAGCTGTGGAAGAGAGAGAGCAGACATTTCTTATATATGCTATATTTCACATCCATAGAAATAACATTATATATCTGTCCCATTCAAGACCAACTGGGAATAATAAAGTGGGCAGTGGGCATGCAATGCCCATTATCTAGTTTCACAAAATATGAAATCATGTTACAATCTTCACAATTACCACAAAGAAAGCCTCCCACTCATATATCAATCAATCATAAACTTAATAGTATAATTGTCATCTTATGGGAGTAATTTAAAAAAATAACATTTTTTAATTTGATACAAGTTCAAAGGTCAAGCCAATATTTATTACACTTTTTGAATTAAGCCATCTTACACCTTTAAAAGGGGGAAAGGGAACTTTGCGATACAATTATGCACATAGATCACCTTAACTATCCTTGAAATATTGATTAGTAAAAAGTTGTTTTGGCATTTATCAGCCTTATCATGTAATGATATTTACCCAGCACTCTGTCCATCTCAGCCACAGTGATGTCTTTATGATGGAAGTGGCAGTCTTTGAGGAAGCGCCAGAACTGCATGCGACTCATGATGAAGGTGTTATCAGGACTGTCATCATATCCCAGGCGACTGTAGAAATAAAACACCCGCTTCAGGCTCGTCATGTGGCGCATCAGAACAAACATCACCTGAAATCAGAAGATAAAACTTCATGCAATAGTGTCTCATTTTTCACAAGTATTGAGTTAGATATAGATAAAATTCCATTGTATCCATTAAAACATTCAAAATTAAAAAACTGCTCTCACAGTCAAGTGATAAATTCTTCATTTTTATAAATCACTCATAGGACTCAGATGTTTTGATAAATATGGAGACATTATTTCTATAGGAAAAATAGTATGGGGACTAGTTGAGGAAATATCATCAATTTGTTCTTTGCAATAAATGAAGAACTTTTTTCAATTGATACTTTGAGAGGTCTCTATTCACAAAATATCTGCACATTTCTGCAGGCACTCTGGCCACAAATGGGTTAAATAAATCCCAATGTATTTCTCCTGAAAGCTCCTCCATGATGAAGCCTTCAGGGCTAAAGGGAAGAGATAAGAATGGAGAAGCTCCGAGATGTCTGTACCTGATTAGTCTCCTCCTCACGGTCAAACTCGGTCATCTCACTCAGCAGATGGTCAATCTCCAGCTGGAAGCTGGGACCTAGAGTGTTCTTGCTTTCATTACTGTGAATGGACATTGTGTCTGAAAATAACATGATCAATAGAATAATTTTTTTAATGATGACGATCGATGGTGGTGGTGGTAGAGGGGGTGGTAGCTGTGGCCCTACTAGAATTGGATGAAGACATGTCCAGGTTGTTTGCCTTCTTTATTTTCCTACAATAGGCAATAAAGATTGCATTTCCCTCCATTACTGTTAATGGATATTGACATTGTGTGTGTAATAACTGAATCACTACATAGAAATCCCAATACTAGATAAAAACACAGTCAATTTGAGAACATCAAGAAGATCGCCATTCTTTTTTCCAACAATGGGGAAAATGCATCAACACCAAGAAAAAATGTGAGTTTTGCTATTTGTGATACAAAAAAATGCTGCTTTTAAAATGATTGCAAAATTACAAAAGCTTTCAGTTTTATACATAAAAAACTACAGATATTTATGGTTGGAAATCCTATGATTTGTTCTAGATTATATAAACTTCAACTAGACAAAGTTACAAGGATATCTAGCACTGTATGTTTCCCAGTAAAGAATACAATCAATCCTGATGACAGATATCATCTTCCTCCTTTTAAGCTTTTTGAGATTTGCTGTACCTACCCATAGGAAGGGGCGTCCTTGTCCTGATCTGGCTGAGATCTGGGGAGTTCATGCCATCTATGCTGAATGACGGGTACTCAACTATGTGGTCCTTTTCAAAAAGGCCTTCATACTCCCTGCCATTTTTGAAAACAAATTTTCCCTGAGAATTAAACAAAATGATTCAAGTGTATACAATGGTCACCAAAAAAGGTCATATGGATATCAAAACTAATAAGAGTAGTACCTTATATGATAAAAAGAAATCAGGAATGAGACAAACTAGATTAAAGGGAGGAGATAGGATAACTGGTTTATTGAGTCAACTAAAACATTTAACATATCCAAAAGCAACTTTAATAACATTAAAATGCTATATTCAATACAAAATAGGATATATATGCACATCTATATCAATGTCAAAAAGATACCAAGAGAAATCCTAACCCATTCCTGCACAGAGGTCTCCTTCAATATCTGGATCTGTAATGATCGATACTGACTTATCTTATGAAAGAAGTCAAATTCACCAAATATTTGAAGGTCACGGTTCTGTACTACATCTCATCTTCAACTAATTTATGTATTCATTTGGAAGATATCAGAAAGGGTGCTACAAGCGTGAATGAGTTATGAAGGGATTACTTCTAAATCATAGGGTTTCCTTTTATAAATCTCTAACAGCACCATGCAGTGCTCACCTTCCCATGTTTCATATTGTCTTTCCACTGTCCCTCATAGCGGGCACCATTGGCATAGTAGAAGGTCCCATAGCCTTCCCTCTTGCCCCGAACGAACTCGCCATCATACATGTTCCTCAGCGGGTACTGGGAGCTGCTGGCGCGGCGCAGGAACCAGATATGCTGCCCCATACCATGCTAAAATCAGAATGAGGATGACGATAAATATGATAATAATGGTGATGATGATAATAATAATGATAATAATAACAAATTAACAATAATAATAATAATAATAATAATGATAATAATAATAATAGTAACACTGATAATAATAATAATAATAATAATAATAATAATAATAATAATAATAATAATAATAATAATAATAATGATGGTAATAATGATAATAATAATAATAATAATAATAATAATAATAATAATGATGGTAATAATGATAATAATAATAATAATGATAATAATAATTATAACAACAATAATAACAATAATAATAATAATAATAATAATAATAATAATAGTAATAAAATAATAA
This sequence comes from Maea johnstoni, assembly GCA_963942565.1. Classification (NCBI taxonomy): domain Eukaryota; kingdom Metazoa; phylum Annelida; class Polychaeta; order Spionida; family Magelonidae; genus Maea; species Maea johnstoni. The sequence goes on along the minus strand of OZ012684.1, from coordinate 5,322,215 downwards.
AGATCATAATATTAAAGATAATAATAATAACAATAATGATAATGATAATGATAATAATAATAATAATAATAATAATAATAATAATGATTATTATTCTTATTATCATCATACTTATGAATATGGTACTTAAATAAACATAACCAACAAAATGCATCTTGTTTTATACCTGATCTAGTTGATACCCATCAACTGACCTGTATGCCCATATCCCACTGTCCACTATACATCTGGTCTCTGTCCAGCCACCTCATGGTGCCCTCTCCATGCCGGATATTGTTGTACCACATCCCTTGATAGACATTCCCACTGGGGTATTGCCGGATACCCCAGCCATGCCTGATGTTCTGTACCCAGTCACCTTCGTGGTAAGAGGCACCTTCTGGATCATAGTTCATACGACCCTAGAAAAGAAAAACATTCAATCCTACTTATTATACAACAAATGAAAATTCCTGGCCATCACTGGACAATATAGCCATGTGTAAAATAACATTGGATACCTTGCTTGTTCATTTTTCTAGGCCAATGAATTCCCAGTGATTTTTTGACAAGCGTAGGAGCCTTTTTCCATGTGGTTAATACAGCTCCCCGGTCACAGTCCATGTGTTGTGATGTATGTTGCACATGGTGGCTTCTTGACAATCTTACATGTGTACAGCTTGGAGAAAGAAACTGTTTTGACAATTGACAGAGTTGCAAGTCTGGGGAGGGGAAGCACATACTTCTTCTCACCAGATTCAAAGTCTAGTTTGAATAAGACAAAACAGAAAATCACCTTTCCATGCTTCTTTCCAAGTGCCCAGTCTCCATGATAACTCATTTTGTTGTTCTTGCACCGGAAGACCCCAAAGCCATGCCTCATGCCTTCATACACATCACCATCATATGAACTGCAAACAGGAAATAGAGAAGATTCATTCTCAATATAAATCACTTAACAACATGTAGTCAAATTGTAAAATATACACTAAAGAACAACTTGTAGATATGACATCGAAAATACATATCTGTGATAAGTGTAGGATATCATCAAAACAAAACATATATGAATATCCAAAGTGTTTTCTTTTTCACTGATTTCCCTGTTACTCCTGTTTTCTGTTATAATTCAAACTTGAGATCACTTACCTTCCATCAATCCAGTGATAAGCACCTTTACCAGTGACCTTGTTTTCAGCAAAATCTCCCTATAATCAAAATAAAAACTTAAATTTACCATTTGTTTGCTCAAAATAGTTTCCACAAGATACTGTCTTCTGCATCATTTTGCTTTATATCTCAATCAACTTTAAGGAAAATCTATAGTTAGAAATCGTATGATCCGTTCTTAATTATTACAAAAATGCCAATGACTTCTCTCCTAACATTATCATGTTTGCCATTTTATTTCTTTTTATCAATTTCTGAACAGAACTCCTCCTTCAACATTTCCCTATTCCCTTAAAGGGAATGGGCTGTATATAACCATAGATTTAATCTCACTTACCTCATAAGTCACCCCATCACACCATGTGTATTTTCCCCTTCCGTGCATCATGCCCTGGGAAAAATTGCCCTGTAATGAATGTTTGAAATTATGTTTCATAAAAGTATCATTTTATTTTTTCTACAAGAGTAAACTGTGCTATATATTGTATATTATGAACATCAATTGTATTCACTTAGTATTCCCTGACAGTATTATTACCTTTGCATAACAATTACATTATATTCAAAATTAATTTTTATATTCAGATAATAATCATAAAGTATTTGATATAGCGCCCTTTTCATCTATAATGTTTAAAAGCGCTCTATAAAGAATAGTCAGTGGAGAGATGTTAATGGTCCATATATTAATTAAACTACTTTCCGAATGGCAATGTATTCAGCTGTGTCTTGAAGTTTTGCACACTATATCCACTGAAAGCTCTCTCACCATACCTTTTCAGATTAGTATGTGGCATCTGTAATGTTTTCAGTATTTGATCTTAGAGTGATTGCATTGGCCTGCTTGGAAAAGTTTGCATATTTAGCGACAAGATAATTATATGATAACTTGATTTATAAGCTTTGTGTTTTCTGAAGAAAAAATCCAAAACGAGGCTGCGACAAAGTCAACATTATCCCATCTAAACACAGACTCATTCCAACCAGGGAAAATCCACCACATCTGGGATACTGTGCCCTCTAGCAATCATGAAATTAACAAAACACAAGTGAAAACAAGGATTCTAGTTGGGAGGTATACTCTGGCCACTGCTGAAGCAAAATACAAAGGAACTAGCCCCACATGCCAACTGTGCCATAAAGGACAGGAAGACCTTAGGCACTTTTTGCTTAGCTGTGGCGCCCTACAGAACAACAGGAATGGCTACCTCAGTGAGCTATACCAAACCCTGGTAAACACGCTGGGGAAAACGAGCGCTGACTTCATCTTCAATACACCAGAGGACCTTATCCAAATTATCCTGGATCCATCTAAACTAACTGACAATAGGGAAACCATCAGAGCCACTGAACCTATTTCAAGAAACCTTTGCTATGCCCTGCACAGAGCAAGAACCACTACATTACTAAAACACAACACAGACATCAAGAAGACAAAGAAGGACGCCTGTACGCCCTCACAAGGCGGTTGCACTTCATCATAGTGCGAATTTACACAGAAAGAAAAGAAAGAAAGGGCTTACCTTGTACTCATGACCACCTGTAAAACATGCCTGTCCTTCTCCCTCAAACAGGCCATTCTCTTTCTCCCCGTCATAGCTTAAAATTAAAGAAACAAATGAACATCAATTAGATGATGAAATAAACTGAAGGGCTCATAAGATCATCCAGAAAATACCAATTATGTTATAAAGAACTGCCATCTTTGAAGGCCAGCCCACTAGCCAAATGGTTGAAGGCGTTGATAAGAAATTTGAGCTGGGAGAATTAACAATAACCATATAGCATTATTAATGCTATCAGCCTTTATGAAGACAAGAAAATAAATAGAAAAATAAATTTACTCTTTTAACATTTGTGTATGATTAAATCATTTACCAAGGCAGGGACTTTAATAGCCAATTTTTCAAAACAGGGTGTCCAAATGTTGAGGAAGTATAGGGTGACCAAGTCCATCGGCCAAAGGTCCCTGCGCAGCGGGCGCATGGCTATTGCGGCGGGGGTTCTGGGGGCCGCTTAAGTAACCAAGGTACATATATGTAGATCTTATATATTATTATTATCTTATTTTATTAACTTCTTAAAATTGATCCAAGGTGCCCTAGCAGGTGCTCTGACAGATACTTGTAATGAACCAGTGGGAATGAAAACTCATTTGGAAAGTGTACAAGGCGATACAGGAACAATAAACTTCTGGATAAAACCAGCCTGTATATTCATCTGCATCTTTGAATTCCATAAGCGAAATATAGTCATACCTTTCAACTATCAAATCTGTCAGAGGAGGCTCATCATAAACAGGCTCTGGAGTGGGTTCCTTCTGTGGAGATTCAACCACTTCAGGCGTCGGATCTTGCATTGACAACGCCTCATTTTCTTCAATCGGAGAATCTTCCTTCCTTTCTTCTAATAGCGGTGTGTCTTCAATCTTTTTCGAACTCTTTTTGTCAGGATCACCTTTACCTTTATTTTTCCCTTTGGTTGCCATGATGCCTGTTTACATTGATCCGCACTCACATTTTTAGCGTCTGTGATTGGACAAATAATATTTTTTTACCGCCACCTATTGACTAGTCTTATCAACTAAAGCTTCAATGTTCTCTCGCTAGAGGGCTTATCAATTCAGATACCTCTTGCAAAGAAACGTTCGGTCAGATTACTACCGATAGACCAATCAGAGTTTCGCACTCAGGTCACGTGATCGATTTAATCAAGAACGTCGAGACTTCTAAATAGATTCATATTAAGACTACTGTTTTGTGGGGTACCTTGTCAGTTTTATACAATACATGCAAGACAGAGCTTTTGAAATAAAATGACAATCACCTTATAAGTTACAAAGAACCAAGATGGAGAGAATGAAGGTGAGCGCTTCTTTGATACTTTGCCAATTAGGTTTTCTGCAGTTAAAAACATCCTGTGTTCATGAATCATGTCTCTGATCTGTACAGTGTACTGCCAGCATTAAATAAGGCCATATATATATATATAGGACAGTAGGATGAAAGGGCTTTACAGGGAAATTAGCCCCAAGTCACTGGGTACTTTCTGACTTGCCTCAAGTCAGATTAACCCCATTCTTTGGGCGATAGTCCACATGCTCATGATGCTGACGGCGGCAAATTGCCTTGACTGCTTGCCTATACGGAAACCCCCTAACTTTAGGCTTGTAAGGGGAAAAAACATAAACAAGAATATCCTACCCATCACATCACACCTGTTAATCAAGATGGTGTATGCCCAATTCTCCCCAAATCTCATTACACCCCAGGCCCCATGCGGCCCAGATTATAATAGAAAACCTTGAACAGTTTGTCTTGGAAGTACACAGTGGGGGCGTTGCCGCTCATATTACTCAGAATTTTTAGCCTCTCTTGGTACAGCTGTTAAAATGTATTTGCAACTTTAAAAAACATACTTCTCTCACCCTCTGAGAGGGATCATTGAATTTTCAACTTAAAAATAAAGTTTCTGCCTCCCTCTAACCAGTGACTAGGAATACAGTGACAGGAAACTCCTAGCCAGCAGTCCATTCACTCCCACTGTGAAGGCTAATCTCGTCCAGAGGCTTGAAAGGGCTAGAGACTTGGGTGAGATTTCGTGAGATTTGGGGTGGCCATCTTAGGCCTATTGTGTTGGTCATAATGTTAAATGGACTACTTGTGCTTTTAAACATGTGAAAAATGGATTTTACCTTTTGGAGAGGCTCAACTATAAGGACATGCTAGGGATGTAGGTAAGAACTTGTGCTAACTTTGCTTAATTGATGTTAGCGCAATTGCAATACATGTATCTGGGAGGTTTAATTGGGTACTCCAATTAACTTGTGATATGACTAAACATCAGTCATCTCAGTAAATTTCCCCTTCTGTGCTGGTTTAATTTATTGAGAAACCAACAATTTTAAGTTGGTATATGAGGTTAAATAGATAAATAAAGAAGTTAATCTTTATCGCTGTTCTATTTTCAAAGAGAATATGTATACTTGAAATTGTAAATTTGTCACATTGTCTGGACCTGTTCTAAGGTAACAATAGAACTATATTTTCTCCCATTTTGTATGCTGAATAGTAAATGAAAGGTTACTTTTTTATATATTTCAATTTCACATCATGTAAAAATGTAGAAATAATAATAGATAAATATTTCCTTGTATCATTGTTATGAGCTATGCTGATAAACTAACAGTAAAAGACAGTCAGGCACAGGGTTATTCACTGAAATGGCACTTATGGCACATATCTATGTTAGCATTCTGAAGACATGTCAAAAGTCTTGAGTTGAACCAAGATTAGACTTATTGCAATAAGCCTAACATCAATTAAACTGTAAACACATGGAACAGTGCTCACCTGCATTCCTACCAACATGCCCAGGTAAATAATCCTCCTCAAAAGGTAAACACAATTAGTAATGATTGTATATGGATTATTCATATCTTTGTATTGAAATAGGTAAATTAGCATACTAGCCCTTTAATTCAAATAATTTGAATAAACATTAAACTCAACAGAGATGAAACATTTAAAAAAACTGAACAATACATGTGGTATATTCCCTCTTTTGCCAGAGAATTTCTTTCAGTCTTGAGTGAGTAACATTGACAGAGGATGAGAGGTTTATTATCTACTCAGAGCCCCTTTAAATCTTCCGACTTCCTTTATAGACATTTAATGAGAAACAAAAGCAGTGTGGCATGTGTTTATTGGGTTGATATCCTGTACTCATACCTCAGGCTCTAGACAGGGATGTTCCTATTGATCAGAATTAAGCCAGACATAGGATTGCAATCAGACATGTGTATCCTGTATAGCCCCTGAAAGGTGCGGCCCTGAATGTAAAGGCAATCCACAGCAGTAGGTTGAGACAGGAAAGTATCAGGTTTTGTCACTGCATCCTGTCTGATGTTATGGACCTGTTTAACCATGGAATATATATACTAAAAGAGCTCTTCTACATTCCCCATACCAGAGAAAGTAGTCAAATAACCCTGTGGTATACACAGGAAGTGGTGATAAGTAGAGCAGTGCCCATGCTCAGTTGAGTCAGGTTGAGTCCCTGGGAATGAGTGGGATACAGGTAAGAGCTCATTTGCATAACAATAGTGTCTGACTGGTGTAGGAGCTATTATTAGCTGTCTCCTATCTCCCTAACCTATATATCTCTGCTCTAACTAATGAAATCACTCATGCGTCGGCTCTCGTCAGAGAATTCACCTGAAAAAACGGATTCGCCTTTCAGTGTGCACAGCACTACGTACAGAGATAATCTCTACATTAAATATGAACAACTAAGATCGAAAAAGATAAAAGAAAAAAAGAGGAAAGGAATCAAGGTGACTAAAGTTGGGGCAAAATGGGCCTGGGAAGTATTGGGATTTGGAGCGTAATGGGCTGTATTCATCACAATCAAAGTCCAGGATTAAACTAGGATAATCTCCCACTAATGATAGATACATAGTGTAATGGCAATTGGATACCATTTATTCATGATATCTTTTCTCATGTTTAGGCCCAAAAATATTGTTTTTTCTTGTGACAGGCCTATAAATAATAGACAGATTGTGTAGGTGCTTTTTAAAAAGTTGTTTATCGATGATTAATCACTACACATTTTTTATACATTAATTACTTAATTAACTGCTTGATACTTGTACCAAGGAAACATATTTACACTCATCAAACTTGATTTTAGTTTGTTTTCCATAATTTCTAAAAAGAGCAAACAAGGTTTAGTAGTCAAGCCTTAACATGAAAAATGTTTTAGAGGATGAATTTGTTAATCTATCCGTAAGTTTCATATGTTGTTTTCTAAGATGTGGAGTACTTACCAAAATTGCATATTTTAAGTCATATTTGATATTCCCTATGTTTCGTATTATGTTGAGATATCTTTCTCCCCAAGCAAGTGCCATGAATGTGATGGAATGATATTTAGGCTATTTACTTAATGCACTGTGCTGAACAAGAATAGCTCACATTGTGCCTCAGAGACAAGTTGCATGAGATGGAACATTTGACAAGATGTAATTTTTTGTGAAATTACCTATTGAAAGAGAGATTTTCATGTTGGAGTAATTTCTTTGTGAAAAAAAGACTTCTCTGTCTTATTTTGTGAAACAAAAGACCTCTCGGATCAGATATTCACCTTTGAGGTTAGTTTTAAAGCATAGAATAACTGTATCCAATTCCAAAACAAAAGATGTTTAAACCTTAGCTAAATGTTAATGGAATTATTTTTGCAGGGTTCCCTTCCATCTCTTTCCCAAAAGAGCCCAACATCTTCAATTGGTAGGTATTATTAAATTAATTGTTTGGTATCTTTATTCTAGGTACATTGCATTCTTTAATATCTGCTTTTATATATTACTGCTCATAAGCCTTCACAGTTTTAAAGACTAATCATGATTCATCAAGTTCTTTTGATGCAAGGAGCCTGTATGATTACGCCAAACTCAACACTTAAATGAAAACCTATATTTGAAGAAAATAATCCTTTCTTTAATGTCATGCATCTACCAGAATTATTATACCTCACAGGAAAGTGCACTTATCATATAAGATGAGAGCAATGTGTCAAAACTGTTGATCACTTGTGTTTCTGGCAACCAGATGGAAGTTCCTTGGCACTCACAGTCATCATTTAATGTAATGGCTCCCGAAATCAAGCAGGCGTGAATTTCATACCTGCCGTTTCATGATTCCCCATATTGTCAATGATATCATTCTTTTAAAACCCCACTCATGGGGAAAGTAGGTCACAGCCAGACACGAATGCTATCACCAGTTGCTAACAATGGTATTTTCTTATTGTTGAAACAACATTAAGGAAAATAATAGATGTGGTGGGTGTCGCATTTTATTGTAAAAGCAAAATCTGCCTCCCAGTTGAGATGGTAGATTGTTTGGTATAATAAAACAAACATGACATACCAGTGGGGGTAACATGGCAGTATAGATTCCTGAGGGTGGATGATTTCCCTCAGGCTGTTGCCCTCTGAGTAACCATCCACCCACAGAGATCCAATACGTCATGTTACCCAAACTGCCATGTCATATTTTTTATTATATATTTTTTCATTTTTAGAGTTTGTAAGTACTTGTACTTACAGCTCTGTTGCTACAGCATTCAAGTACAGGTGAACTTGGATATGACGAACCACTGTACGACGGACTTTTGGCTATGACGGACGATATGCTTGGTCCCAGTCCCATGCATATTAACTATGTGTATTTTACCATGCATAGGACGGATTCCGTATGACGGACCTCGGCTACCACGGACCAATATTACGGCACACACGATGCTATTTACTATGTAATTAGCATTGTGTATGACGGACAAACATGTGTCTAGCAGTCGGCTTATTCTCGCCGAGACTAACACATGTGCTGAGTTACGTTCGGCCAGACAGAACTCAGTTCACATTGTCTGGTATTTCTCAGCAGACAAATAAATGTATAATAAAAGTCCAGCCAGGCATATTCTTTTGCTGTTTTGACTTTTATTTATAGATCAACTGAGGTCCCCAATGCAATTAGATACACAATTGCATATGACGGACTAAGTCCATCATATGCATATGACGGACCAATTTTCCTGGTCCCACTGAGTCCGTCATATCCAAGTTCACCTGTATTTTGTCTAAACATTTTTAAGTTGTATCTATGTTCTCTTAAATGGCTAGGTGGATTTTCCTAATTTTATGTTTTTTTGTTAATTTTTGGGTGCCTGGTTGATAAGTTTTTGTTTTTGGTTCATATTTATGATTTTTTCGAGGTGTATTTTGTGTTTGTTTTTGTTTTTGAATTTTCATGGTGTACTCAGAAGTGGTTTTTTTTTTAGTTTACATTGCCACCAATAGATGGCAGCACCTGATAGTGCAGATGTAGTAATCTGTGTTGAGTGATAGGGCTCTTTATCATCAGCTTCATTCTGATACTCGCAGCTGATTGGTCAATTGCTGTTGGGTACTGGATTGTATTTCATTGCTTTTCATTAGTTGTCAATGTTAGGATGCGGATAAGTGTTTTATCCCCCCTCTCAATGTTTTATCCCCCTTCGCCATGGTTACTATGGGTTTGACCTCATGTTTACAGGTCACAGCCTCGTTGTTTTTTTATATCACAAGACACACATAAGAAATTTAAAAAAGAAAAATTAAATTAAATTTTAAAATTTTTTTTTAATTAATTAAAATTTTTTTATTTTTTTTAATTTAAAAAAAATATAAAAAAAAAAAAAAAAAGAAAATTTTAAAAAAAGAAAAAAAAATGAAAAAAAAAATTGAAAAAAAAAAAAAAAAAAAAATGATAATTTTTTACGTCACATGGTTTGGGGTTTCCCTCGTATTGGGAGTTGGGGATTCCCTCGTATTGGGAACCATAGTCGCGTAGTGTTCAGGCCAGGGTTGTGGTAAGTATTTTGTTTAAATGTTCTTTTAGTATTTTGTTCAATTGTTCTTTTGTATTAGTTGGTTATTGTTGTTTATGAAATTTTGTTTTTTATGTTTTTTTGTTTTTTTTTTGTATTTTGCAGGTGATGATGTTGCAAGCTTTCTGGCCCACTGTGAATGATAGGCGTTAGTTGCTCGCTGTTGATGTTAGAGATGGCGCACGCTGTCGATGTTAGATGTTGCAGTAGTTGCGCTGTGGTTTTGTATATGACTGTTGTTAGTCAGTCTACACTTTTAACCCTGCCCTCCCATGCTTCTAGCGCTTTTTAGTGAACTTGTGTGGTCACGTTATATTTAATTCTTGTCAGCTCTTTGTTTTAGGGTTTTCTTTAGTATTTCTCTTTTACTTACCATCTCTGAAGTTTTAATATTTCTTAAGATTTTTTAAACATTTCTTACCATCTCTGAATTTTTAAATATTTCTTTTGTTTTAACAAGGCCAGGGAAGTCCATATAGTTTGTCTGTATCAATATCTAACATCATCAATACCCCAATTTATTGAAGACATAAAAACAATTCCATCCGCTCAAACATGCGAAAGAAAAATCATAATGGGAGACTTTAACATTAACATTCAAAACAAAAACCAAAGCACTGTAAAAAAGTTATGCAAAAACCTAAAAACAAAGCAACTGATAAGCTCAGCAACAACAAAGTATAACACTATAATTGACATACACATAAATCTATCAACACACCAAAAATCTGGAGTGATAAAAACATCCTACTCTGACCATGACCAAATATTCATACAATTCTAAAACCTTTCAAAACACCGCAACACATCAAACAAAAGTAGGACACACTAGAAAAATTGATAAATAAAAATTTTACCTAAAAACGAATACTGTATAGAGGGTAATGTTAACGTGTGCTTAATCTTCCCGAATTTACCGAATGGGTTTGAGACGGGAACAATAAAAACGTTATCTTTAATAATTTTTGTTGATATGGTAGGGCAGATGATGCACGTATTCAGATTGAGTAGAAGAGCCGTATATTTAAGTTATTCCCTTTCCCAGCAGATGGCGCCCTATGTATTCTGAATAGTGGCGTTTTTAATGCTCAAAAGTCAACAAACAATGATAGAAATTAAAACATACTTATTTGGCTAAAACAGTTATGATAGTAAGTGAGAAGTAACTCACAATAGTATCAAATAGACAGGGCAGGTTTGGGGATTGTGCCTCCTTTAAACAGCGATACATGTTTGCAGTACTCACAAAGATTCTCAACCTGCCCACAAACCGGTCCGACTAGGTGTAATGCTTCTCTAAGTGCTATCAATGCGCAGAACAATAGTGTCAGCCATGTCAGCTCAATTGGCTGGTATGGCTAATTGAGCTGGTATGGCTTTGTTTTTCTGCACGTACACCACGGCACATTCAGTGCACAAAACATTCGTCTGCACTGACAGATTCAAAACCGAAAACACTCGGTAGCATTTTCGGGAAATTTAATATCAGTGCAGCCATGTGCAGAACGGGAAATTTAAAAACGGGAAAAAGTCAAAATCATAAATTTTCGGGAAATAAAAGTCCCGGGAAATATACCCGTTATACAGTAATTGAAAAATTAAAGGTCAAATTTTTTAAAAAAAAAACAGAAAAACAAAAAAGCGAAAAATTTGAAATAGCGAACAACAGAAAAACGTAAGTTACAAGACAAACTCTTGACGCCACTGGCGTCTCTCTTGTTTTTATTTGTGTCTAAGGCCACTCCAATTTAGTCTTACGTGCTTTTTTTGGAAAAAATATTCTGTCAGACTCCAATAAAAAAAGAAAAAAAGTCGACTTTGGTGTCTTACAGACAAAAGTGGTTTAGAAATTTTCTGTCAGGCTCCAAAAAAAAAAAGAAAAAGTGCAAGTTTTAAGAAATTCATTGTAAGGGTGATTCAGTCAACTACAGGAATTAATCAATGCTGTAGTAGAGCCTGTATAGCCTGGATGTATATCTCCCACCCTTCAGGTTACAGGGATTAATTGATTGATTGATTTTATTAAGTTGGGAATAGTCTGTTAGAAAAATCTCGCTACCAGTCCTAGTCGGCAGACTCTAAAAAAAAAACACATTTTTCAACTTTTTTTTTAAAATTCCAAAATGGCTCATTTCCTGCCTCCTGAGTAATTAAATTGGAGTGGCCTAAATTAGGTAAAGGGGGTATTGCCAAGTGCTCTTTAAAATGTGAATCCCTCATAGGAACCAATATATATCTCATCATTGTTCATAACTTATCACAAACACAGTCAGTCGTATTTCCCCACCGAGTCTTCTATGAAGTTTGGTGGTTCAACTGGAAGAAGAAGAAGATTATTGATTGCTACATTTGTGATTAGTCACAATATGTTAAATAATTATGTAAGGCTGTGTTATATTTCATGCAAAAATGTACATGCCTGTCATTTTTCAGACAACTGGTCCAAGAACGTGCCCACATCTGAAATGAGTGCGATGCGTCAACTTTCTAATGTGAGTTTATTGTCAGTTTGTTGAAAATTGATTTAGTTTGCCAGCAGGTTACTCACCTAAAGAAAGCCAATAATAAGATTTGATTTATTCTTCATTTCTTGGGAAAATCATAATAGTGACTTGGGGTTAGAAATTTGTTTTCACATGGTTATCCAGTTTACCCCATCACGGGCATCACCTGCAACTGGCTTGTAACAAATTAGCCATAATATGGTTGAAAAAACAAAATAGTGAGAAGATAATTGAAAGTCAAGTTCAAATTACAAACTTTTAAGTTGTTTATGAACAGAAATTCGAAAAATAAACACCATTTCATAAGTGAAATGTCTGCTTCATTACATAAAGTTGATGAAAAGCGAGGAACAGTAATCGTAATGGAAAGAATTCATATGTTTACCATCTTTATAGCAGGTATTGTTTTCTAAAAATACGTAATTCAGATTAATGCACAAAATGTAGGCAGCACAAAAAGTACCAAATAATTTTATTGGTTGATTTTTTTTGACTTGGAAAAGGTTCCCGCGAACACTTATATGTCAGTTCTAGACTGATAAATTTTGAAACTAATTCTTTCTTGTATCATATTATGTAATTGTTAAATGGTGTAGAGGCTACCCTATGGAGGAGGTTTTCCATTCTACCAATGACCCAAATGTTCATTTGGAGAATATTCACTTTTTAAACAAATCTTGTAAAGTATCAATAATTTCTCAGTTGATTGAAGACACACTTTATGAAACTTAGTTGAGTCACATTTTGGTATTTATTCCAGCTCCATCGAAAAGGAAGAAAATCAAGACGCCTTCTTTTACCAGGTGGAAAACTGAAGCCACTTTACAAAAACAGGGGGTCATCTCCCAGTCTTTCCCAATCCCCTGGCACTCTTAGTAGAAATATGTCTCTTGACAGGCAAGATTCTAAAGGTATTCACTGTTCAGAACTAGAAAAGTTTATATGTGCTATTGTAGATAAACACTCTCGAGAAGATAATGTCCTATTTACATTTTTACATTCCGGTAGATTAGAAAATGGCTAGCATCTCTTTGATTATATAGTATTATGTACTTTCTAACAATCAAATAATTGCTGAGTGTTTCATGTCCTTAGACAACATTTTGGCAAGCACATCAATAAGTAGAAAAGTTACAAAATGAAATCATATCAGTTCAGTGTGTTCCATAGTCTTACTGATTATTTTATTTGGTAACAGTCCTATTATATATGACAGGTTTAAGTTAGTTTGCAAAGACTTGTTTTTGAGGTTATGCAGCTCATTTCAAATGTGCTTGGGTAAATTTGCTAAACAAATATGTTTTCATTTTCTCCTCTAGTTCTCCCCAATATAGGGCAATATCAAAACCATGGAGAAAGAGACAGTAGCTCTAGCAGCAGTTCTAGGGATGGTCTCACAGATTCTTCCTCGTCTGATAGAGTGAATTCAACATCATGCTCAACTAGCACTGTCAGAATCTGCCTCATCTCTGACTATACAGGTAAGTAATGCTCAACCAGCATTGTTAAAACCTACCTGTTCTCTAACTAAAAGGGATACTAATATCGCGTAGACTCATCCTATTCTCCAGACATAATACTACACAGGTGAATGCTTCTTATCCAGCACTTCCAGGTTCACTTTACATACCATATTTAGACTTGTCTAGTATACCAATAAGTTAGACATATCCATGTAATGTTGCATTTTGCAAGCTTTAATTATGCATGCTGATATAAAAAAAAAGTAGAATGAGAGCAGGGGCCTTGGATACCTAGCAGAGGCTTAGGTAATTTGAGTATATATGCTTATATTTAGAAGTACAAGCTAAAATAAATTGCAATTACTGCTACACAAATATGAGAATGAGCTGCTTTTTGTATTCCTAAAACTGAAAACACTATTATACAGCACCTTAATCAAAATTATCTCATGTATATGTATATCTCTTTTCAGACTGCATAGGGCTATTTCATTCCTGTTGAGAAGGAATGTGAATATAACTTGAAGGTCTCTAACTGTCTGTAATGATTGAATTTTTTTTTACAGATATGAAGGCAGAACGAAATCACATAAAAAATATAGTGTACCCTAGGCTCCGAAAGTTCTGCAGCAAGTTGGGACTAGATTTCCAGTTAGTCGACCTGAACTGGGCAGCTGATTACAATGAAGCAATGAAAGCCCAGCGGTATACCATCAAGGAGATACACAAATGTCAACAAAACTCCATTGGACCCTGCGTTATGGTGTGTAAATAACAATTATTATTAGAATTGCTTTTATTTCTAATTTGATAATCAAAGCAAATGCTTGGCATTTATTTATATCGCATTTACTGCAATCTCTCTCTCTCTCTCTCTCTCTCTCTCTCTCTCTCTCTCTCTCTCTCTCTCTCTCTCTCTCTCTCTCTCTCTCTCTCTCTCTCTCTCTCTCTCTCTCTCTCTCTCTCTCTCTCTCTCTCTCTCTCTCTCTCTCTCTCTCTCTCTCTCTCTCTCTCTCCATGTGTAAAATGCTTTGCATGCTTATTATATGCACTTCTCAAAAAGATGTTACCTTGAATGATATTATTGCTTCTAGGCCTTGATTGGAGATCATTATGGAGAGCCACAGCTACCATTGGAGATAGGAGCCGATGTTTTCAGTATGATGCAGGACGTCATGAAGGAAAAGAACCTTGGAAGCGAAAATATAATGGAAAAAATATATAAACAAATGGATGGTTCAACAACAGATGCATTCCTCTTGCAGGTACTGTAAAAGTGTTCTTTTGAGCTAATGTAACATTATCAGAAACATGTTGATGAGAATATGTATCTTAAAGGTTATTGAATGAAGAGTTCTAAAATAGGCTTGTAGGCCCTCTTTTTATGCTTCCATTATGGAATAAATTCCATTATGGAATAAAGTTTGTAGAGAAAATTTGTATTTTTGGAATAAATGCCTATGTAGGGATAAAATGTTAACTAAAACTAAATCAACAACACCCTTTCAAACAAGAAAATTGATTCTCCATTCTGACACTATTTCCATAACTATTATATAGATGAGATTTATTAATGGGAATTCTAAGCATTAACCAGTGCAATTTGTTACCTTCCAGACAAACCTAGGAGACGCATCAGATGCAGATATTCAGCAACTTCTCAGAGCTCTAGAAACAGCAGCTAGAATATGTATAAGAGAGGGAAGACAGACCCAGGAAGCTATGGCACCATTCGTAATATCAGGTAAGTTAATGATTATTTTATCTCTTTCAAAATTGATTTATTTTACACCTTAGTAGATTTTTTTTGCTGCATGGACTGCACTTTTTTGTACTGTAAATCTCTTTTTATATGCTAGCTATTTGATTTGTTCAATTCAAGATGATGCATACTAATTGCTCAAATATCATAAACAAATGAACAGAATTTATTTGCAAACACTTGAGTTAGCAGAGTATATTGAAAATTCTGAATGTGCTTAATTTGATGACTGTCATAAGATTAAATGGGAGATATCTCAAATACAAATTGATGTAATTATAAAGAAGTTTATGGTACATCTAATTAGAGCTGCACTCACCACTCACGAACTCGAGTAGCTCGAGCCCTGGGGCAAACTCACCGAGCTCGAGCTGAAATGTTCAAATCGTGAACTTGTCTATGTTGGGAACACAAAGGTAACACAGAGCACCTAACACACATTATAAACATACATAACTGCTTATCACTGTCATTTCTTCTTGACAATCTCCAATGTATACATTCAAGCGGTGTTGAGTGTTATCCTGACCTTTGTAGCTCGTCAGCACGTTTTAAAATTAAATAAAAATGGCAATGTCAATAAATCTCCGCCAATAAATATTTATTTCTTAATAGCTGGGGTGGAAAATAAGTATGTTTTTGGAAATTCGGAACGTCTGTTAGCTCATGAGCTCACGAGTCAAACGGGTGGTGAGCTCATGAGTTAATTCATCTTCTCCCGTGAGTGCAGCTCTACATCTAATTACTATAAGTTATATTCCATTTAGTAGAGCTTCTTCCTGAGCCAAGTGGTCTAGCACATTATGTGTCATGCCTGAGTTGTGGGGAAGTTGGGTGTTTTCTCTGCGTACACTTATCTGACTTCCTCCTCTTCAACTTCTGGCTTGCCACATTGTGGGCTCATGTAACAAAAATTGATATTGTAACTGAATTCCTGTATGAAGAGATTCATGCCTGCCTTCACCTAAATGGTGAAGAGGGGTAAATAAACTACAAGAGCAATTTATTTGCATAGTCACTGCATAAGTCTAGAATATGCAGCAGGTAATGGTGTAGTTTATTGAGTGGTTGTGCTCTCAAATTGTGTTGGATGATTCCTTATGCTATGCCTTGACAGTTGCTTTCTATTATTGCAGGACTAGAAAAGGAGATTTCTGAGGGCATCCTTAACCTTCCAGATCCACAAAGGCAAGCCTTAATTTATAAGAGAACGATAAAAGACATTCATACAAGCTCTTTGGAACACCTCCAAGATTACACACCTGTCAAGAAAGAAATTGATGGATGGGAAATTGACAAAGAATCTCAAGAAAAATTGAAAAGACTTATGGAATATCTTGAAACTCACATGGGAGAAAAAGACATCACAAACTTTCAGACTAATTTAGAAGGAAATTGTGAAATCAATTCTGAGGACCATGAGGAATATCTGAATAACCTGGCAAACACTATGGAAAAAGATTTAAAATCTTTGATTCATGAAAATTACAGCCACCATACAAAACCTGATAGAAGACTTCCCAAGTACAGGGATGACTGTTTACCAGAGCGACAACTTCACAAAGAGATTTTCAGAGAATTAGCAAATGGTTTTGTTGGTAGAGATACACTGCTAACTCAGATAGAACGTTATCTAACTGATCCAAGACAAAACTATCATCCCTTGGTCATGTGTGGACCCACAGGCTCCGGTAAATCTGCTCTTCTGGCCAAAGCAGAGGAAATGTGTCAGAAATGGTTCAGTAGAAAATGCACAACTGTTGTGAGGGCTATTGGGAGAACTACCTCATCTTTCTCTCTGCATCTTCTTATCAAAAACATAATTCTGGATATATGTGACCAATATGGGCTTCCAGACCCAGTGACCAAACATATGGACACTTTATTGAAAGCACTGAAATGCTTTCAGGATACCATTGGCGTAGTTTCTGATCAGTTTGCCTCAAAGCGGCCATTGCTCATATTTCTAGATGGGCTTGATAAGTTATCCATGCCCAGGGAAGCTGTTCGTGCATTGGTGGTTGCTAAAGATCTACCACCGGGTATTCACATGGTCATTTCCCTGCTGTCAGATAATGATAATGGAACAGCAGGCATCATTCCAGTTCTGGAGAAGTACCTACCCACTGTAGACTGCATTCTTCAAATAGGACCTCTTGCAAAGGAAGATATTGAAAAGATGATTTCTGTGAATGGTTTCTCTCGGAGGAAAGAGCGATTAGTGGGTTGTTGTGAGCATGTTCCAAACCCTTTCTTTGTGCAATTACAGATGATACTTGCTAATGCTGGACTTGACATAAGAGATAATGTGGACATAAAATCTGTCATTCTTGAGTATGTGGATTTGGTAGAAAAGAAACTAGGGCTGCATTTAGTGAAATATGCTTTGTCTTATATTCTGGTTTCATCCTATGGTGTCTCTGAGACAGAACTTGAAGGTTTGCTTTCTATTAATGACAAGGTGATGGCAGAGGTGTTTAGTTCCTCTGATCTGCCACTAGGTGGAGCTGTTGGCATTCCATCTCACCTATTGTGCAGCCTCTTGGATCAACTAGAACCTCTCCTTATGAAATGCCAATTCCACCAGAAAAATGTGTACAAAGTCTTGAATTCAACCACCAGAGACACTTTGTCCACACGATACAGTGTTGTGTACCCTGGTATGGCTAAACCCGTTCTAACAGAGGAAGCTTATGAATTCACCACTAATCTGCACAAGGATTTTGCAACCATGTTTTTAAACATAGATACATATACCAAAGATTTAGTGCTAAAACAAGTCACCATCTCTAGGTCTGAGAGAATGGTTCATCAGCAACCCACCCGCCCAAACAACGTGCGTAAATTACAGTGTTTACCAGGACACTTACGAGTCCTTCTAGCAGTGCCTGATTATGGTCTGGATAAGATCATAAGTGAGGTCTTATGCAGCTTTGATTGGATTTTATGCAAGCTACAGAGCTGTTGTGTGGAGGATGTCCTCAGTGATTATGAGCTTACCTTAGCTACCATTGATCAGCTGAACTCAGTCACAGATGTGGAAGAGATGATATCTCGCACTGAGGTGGAGCTGGTGTGGAGCGCACTCAGGGAATCAAAGCGCCATCTAGAGGAAAACCCTTCAGCCGTTGCTGTAGAGCTTCTGAGTCGCCTGCTACCTGCTCCTGACCAAGCTGCTGTGAGGACACTTCTTGATGATGCACGGAGTTGGCTGGAGAAGCAAAACACCCCAGTTTTGGTCCCAGTGTATCCCTTTTCATACACCCCCTCTGGTGCATTCCTAGCCTCGGTACACAGGATTGGTGGCAGGCCTAGTGAAATACTGATAAAGGAAAATGGTCACCTGGCTGTCCTCAATACTCATTCTGGGTGGATATATATTATAGACTTAAAGCAAGGCGATATTGTATCTCAAACTCCTGGGTTATCACCTGCAGGGAAATCAATAGTTGGCCACACAGGTGAGTTCATAGTGATGTGCGGCCCTGAACCAAACTCCTCAGATACCATACTGAAGGTATGGAGCACAAGTTTGGGAATAGAGGTGTTCTCTACCATATTTCAGTACAAGTTTGACATCCTTGCCCTGAGCAGTGATGACAAGATGTTACTTCTCCAGACCACAGTGGACCAACTGAAGAAAGCCTATGGCTCAGACCTCCCTGGAGATTTGCCAAGTGATGGAAACTCGGCCATGATTTTAGGAATTGATGTCAAATCAACTGATATGATGTTCACTTTATCTGGCAACAACTAAAGAAATGTGCACATGTCCATTTCTTACCAAATCTGTCTTCAGTTCTTTACCTTGTTGCTCAATCTTCAGACTCAACGTATCTATACATGCACAATGTCAACACAAACAAACTCAGGGCAAAGATGCAGCTGGGTGCCAATATCAACATTTTCAAAGTTGTTGATGGCATTTCTTTTGCAGTAGCTGCAAATAAATCTGCCAATACACTTTTTGTAGCCAATCTTTTAACATATGATATCCAGCAGCTTCACCTTAACTCAGGTGAATCTATAATTGATGTAGTCTTAACTGAATATAGTACATTTGTTGCTAGTTTGAGTGGTGAAATTTATACTATTGACTTAGCCACTTGTGCTATGAAGAAGATTATAGGCATTTCTGATATCGGAGCTGGTGTGTCTACAACGTCTATGGTGCTCTCTCAAGACTGTTCCTTGCTCTTTGTCGGCCTCTCCAATGGATGTATCTGTGCCATAACATGTGAAGGTATGCTATTGCAGAGGATTGTGTATGATAATGAAGCTGTGACCAGCATGAGCTGCAGCTCTGGGGGCTGGCTTCTCACAGTCTCAGATGATGGCCTTCTGAAGTGCTGGAATATTGAGAGACTAGGCAGAAATTTGGAGGATAAAACAAGTTCATCCAATAAGGACCAAGATATTTACCTGAGTGATAATGAGAATATCACATGCACAGAGATATCGTCTGATGGCAAGATGTTCATCACTGCTTCATCCAATCAGGGCGTGAAAATATGGGATGTAGCAACAGGTAAGTCTGCACAATATAACGATAGTTAGTGAAACAAGGAATACCATCTAAAGTGGTTCTACCATTATAGTAAAAAAAAGCTTCTTTTGATTCATTGCCATATTGAACATACTAAATATTTGTTATTGTTTTTAATGATGTCATTGCCTTAGATACCTTAGTTGTGAAGTGCAACTAACAACATCAAAGTATACATGTATGTACTAAAAATAAATATGGTTGACGATAATTGACAATCTTTTTTATTCATTCTAATAGTTCAAGCTATAAGAGACTTACTCAATTACAAAATAAAGTAGATTATGATGCAGAGATTGTTTTGATATTGATCTCCATTGATAACAATAACTTTGCTTAATGGGATGAATTGTCACATGTTTTCTACTGCAGGGAAACTAGAAAAACATATCACCAGTGCCACCAATGAATCCATTAGCAATATCAAGCTGGGTAAACAAGACAAGACCCTTATTATGCTAAAGACTAAGGATGATAAAGATGGGACAAAGCAAACTGTGCTTGAGGTAGGAGTATCTATGTAACATGAATGATTCCTTTATCAAATGCAGCATATCATTAAATCTATGTAAGATTGTCATCACTAAGCAAACTATAACACCAAGTGAACAATTTCTTTTTCCTGTTTAATCATTTTCAATTCTTGTCATTTGTAAGTAAGTTGGATATTTATCAATATATTTGTTGAATTTATGTACACCATTTAAAATCCTGGGTTGAAATGTGCAACAGATCTATAGAGGTAGTTATGAATGAATGTGTATTATTGTATTGGTGGCTATATAGATGATAAAAACTAGCAAATCAGTCATACAAATTGTCAATTGTTCCTAAATGTGCATCGTATATCGGTCCTAGTTGAAGAATGTCAAGCATGCAGTCAAGCAAAATTCAAATTGAAATTCAATACTTTATTTCAGACACGGGTGGTCCATATACATAGAAACAATATTGACTAGGAATTGTAAAGGGAGGTCTCCCAGTGTTTACCTACAAAAGTGAAGACTGTCCTTGACTTAATCAATTCATTTTCTTATTTGTTTAAGATATCAACTAAGTGAATATTTTTTCTTTGATACAGATTTAATTTCATGTTCATTTCTTTGTGCACATTTTAGGTATATGAGATAGCTGAAGAGAAGTGCCGAACTCTACCTTGCCAGTTATATAAAGGAACTTCTTATGCAGTGAATCGAACTGGTGATCGTTTGCTTGCTGTCAGTCACAATCATCTAGGTATGTTGCCTTTTTATCAGGCTATCTTCCTCAGTCTGGCTATCATCAAAATAAGTATGAAGAGTCCTCAAGAAATAAGATTAACATCTCTTTAGGCAGTGAAAATTTTGGATAAATTCTATCAGATATTTCATTTTAATACTCAGGGAATCACGCTACTTGATGTAGTAGAGGGATCGAGACATAATGTAATCATTTGCATGTAAACGTGGTAAATTCCTTTTCTTCAAGTTTGGTACTCGCAAATACTGTAAAATGATTTAACACTAATTTTGAATTTACTTAAAATTATAATTACCACCTCTTCTGCAAATTCTTCACCCTGTCTTGTTATGGGTTGCGATTAATATTTTTTCTTGTCATATTCCCTTTTTTCAGCACTAAGAGCCAGTTTGATTGATGTGGATGGATTAACCAGTCTATGCTCATCTGATTTCGCGATCTCCGTCAAGACAGTTATGGATCACAAAGTGTCCCTGATCCAGTTCAACTCAACAGGGAACAGAACGCTCCTGTGTTTATGGTCGAAGGCTGCTGGAACATTTTTGTACACAATAACTGTCAGCGATAAAGATGAATTAGAAATTCACCCTACGCCTATAGTGTGTGAAACTGAGAAAGACAGTTGTATCAAGATGATATCAGATGATCTCATAGCAGTCGGGAAGACTTGTGGAGTGGTGGAATTGTATAATATTAGTGATGGTAGTCAAAGGAGCTTGCATCAAGTTAAAGCACCTGATATGTTCTCCGTGGATGCCAGTCCTGCAAGGGCTGACCCAGTGAATGAAGCAGTGACAGCAGTTTGTGCGAAAAACAAATATCTAGCTGTGGCATTCTCATATGGCCGTGTGAATGTCTGGACCAATGAGATGGAAACTATGATAGCATCCTTTTCTGCACACAAAGAAAAGGTGAGTGTGTCTATCATCCAGCAGGTTTTATCC
>OZ012684.1:5277675-5297675 GCA_963942565.1 Maea johnstoni | reverse complement strand
CCAAATGAATTGAATATTTATGGAACTATGTGATTTAGGTTTGAAAGAAAGATACATGTATTAGGAAGGCAGATCTTTTTTATGAACTTATGAGAATAAACAGAGTTCTAAATAGTTTATGTGATATGTTACACTGTTTGACTGTCAGGTGTCACGCTGATGACATTTTCATACTTTATTATACATACATGCTCACACCTCCATACAACTTCCAAAGATATCTTTTATGTCCTTTGAATGAATTAGTGTTACGAGAAAGAAGTATCAAGAGGGACAGAAACCAGCAGATTAACAATAACAAAAATAATTTATTAATAACAAAATAAAAAGATACAGACTCGTGTGACAAACAGTTCTCAGCTAATTCTGGTGCTAGTCCTTGCCCTTGGTCGGTGATCAGAATCCTGTTCACAGGCCATTTTATAAAAAGTCCCAAGCTCTACTCTCAGTACAATTCAGTCCTCAGCAAAAGCCAAATCTCGCAGAGTACCAAGACTCAGGTATTCCAAGCCCAGCAGTATGCACTCAAGCCACTATCTCTCCTACTCTCAGACCAACTGAGCTAATTCTCTCCTTTGAATATTGTGTAAGAACTCTAAAACATTTCAGCTGTTCACTTGGTTACATAAATCATAGAAAGCATTCCAGAATATTCCACAGACACTCACAGCATATACAACTGTCTGTCACAAGTGCAACAACATAGCAATGAAACAATCAAAATCAATGTAATGTCAATGTTTGCATTGACATTATTACATTATAGTTTGACTACGCCAAGTAAAAGAAGGCCCAGACTGGTACGCTATGCATTGCCTTAAAGCTGGGATTTTGCAGCCTATGCCTCAGCCAACCAATGGACATTCAGGCCTCAGAAATAAATCAACACAAGACCACCTGTCCAATCTGAATCCCTAATGTCATATTAGTGCATGATACAAGTATGTATAAAGTCAAAGTCACAAATTCTATAATGTTTTTCTATGTCTGTCATATATCCTTTCACATTGTTATAATTTGGCTATGATGATACAGTACATGCATGATGGGCGCACAGCCAAGGCTTGATATAGGTCACCACATCTAACAGTTTTATCTGCAGGAAGGATTTGCCATTCATTCCTTGTGATCGCTTTCTGTTTATAAATTGATATTAACCCATTAATACTTAAGTTTCTCCAGAAATTGTTATCTGGATCTATGATAACTTAGACAATATTTGAAATTGTGAATGGTTTTACAAAGTAACTGAAACAGAGTTGTAGGTAATGTTCTGAAAGGCATTTCTCCATCAAATACTTTCCTAACTTTGCTTTTGCCTGCAAAATATCATTAAAATCGTAAGGCTACTTTTGGACGCTTTGAGCATTAATGTGTTAATTAACGACGTCGATGATGTCAGCTTTGAACAAAAAAGATGGAGCATAACCAACACTAACATGACAAGAACAGCTTCTTAATCCAAGTCAGCACATGCAAAACAAGAGACAGACCCTCAATCAGTTTTCCTGTTTTGGCTCAGTGCTGAAGCATTAGCTATATTCTGTTATAAGTTCACATGAAGAAAGAAATAAGGGACCCAGTGTCAACACTGTGAGCTGCCCAAATGAAGGGAGTGCAAGGAGCTACCTGACCTAAGCGAAGTAATTGACGTTGCATTATAACATGAATGTCATGTGCGTTTCCACTAGGCGGGACGGCGAGCGGGACGGCAGCGGTTTCTCCTTCAGAAAGCCGTCGCCGTCCCGCTCCGTCCTCTGGGAGTGTCCCAACCTGCCGGCGGGAAACCGCTGCAATTAAACACATCACGAATAGTCAGGTCCGTAATCTGGAAAAGGGCATTATTTAAAGAGTTTCAGGCACTTTGGGGTATAAGTCAGTAGCCAGCATTTTGAACATAGTTTGATATTGCTGAAACTGAATACGACTGATACCAAAGTTATTTTTCAGTTATAAGCACATAATTTGCATATGCCTTAAACACCATAAAATATGTAAAAAGGCCCCACATTGGTCAAAATGATAGGTATAGGGGTAGGAAAGACGGTATCAGGACAATATCGCCCCGGACAATATCCCCCTGGACAATATCCCCCAGGACAACCCCCCCCCCCCCTGATAAAATCCCCCCTTTCCTGGTATCCCCCCGGACAAAATCCCCCCTGACAATATCACCCTGGATGATATCTCTAGTAAAACATGTGTTAGTAAATATATATTTTTAAATTCCAGTGTTTTATATTATCCTAAAACATGTGTTTGTAAAAAAATATATTTTTTATTAAATTCCAGTGTTTTAAATTATTCTAAAACATGTGTTAGTAAAAAAAATGAAGTTAAAAAAAATAGTGTTTTGAATTATCCTAAAACATGTGTTAGTAAAAAAAATTGAACACAAAATTCCAGTGTTTCAAATTATCCTAAAAAATGAGTTGATAAAAAATTGAAAAAAATTCCACTGATTAAGTCACAAAATGTGTGAAAACCAAACACCATAGACATTGTTTGGTATCGAAATGCTTGTAGTAAAACAATCTTTCCATTCCATGAATCCAACCTACAGTAGGGTATATTGTCGTGATATTAGAGGTGATTCAAGGTCAAACTAACCCCAATTTCAAGATTTAAGGCATTTCGTCTTTGAATTGTCCATTTAGTAGCTCATTAAATTCTCCTTGAATAACTATTTTATACTGGAAATATTTTAGGAGAGAAATATCTTTAAAAAAGTCTGGGCCAATCTTGAACATTCAGAGACCAAAATGACTAAATGCCTGATAACGGGTGCACCCAAATATCTAAGTGAAGCAACATAAGGTTCGTATGGAATGTCAGCTTTCATTTTCAATGGGGAGAATAAGCCTTTTAACTTCCCTATTGTGTTTGTCATGTAACATTAAAGGCAGTGTAAAATATAACTGAGATTTATGGAAAGAATGATGGTCAAATAAAAGTCAAAACATCATTTTCCTCTCAAAAAAATCAAGTTTTGAATGAAGAGATTTTGGCGAAGAAGTTGTGTTTTGTCATTTCATTTTTTCCTAATCAAGTTACCACAATAATTGACAGAATAAATATCTTAGATATGTTTTATCAAAACATTTTTACTCCTTGCCTGTGAAAATGAAGTGGTTTTAAATGAATATGTAGATGTGGAATGTGCTATTGGGCAACTCATGTCTATATTAAGTGTTTAAAGTGGCGACAGAAAAGAAATACATACCTGTAAGAAAACTGAGAAATTTATTAACGGAAATTATTATTTATGGGAAAATCCCAGATTCTTGATTTGGCAGTCACTTTGACATTGAATGACCTTTATTACATCATGGGTTACAGCTAGTCATGTGAAGGTACTTCTCTTCTAGACCAACATTCTGATACCAAACACTCATCCCTATCTTTGGTCTAGGTTTTAGGGGGTCTTTCCTACTCCTATAACTATCATTTGTGATGATTTTGGGGCCTTTTTACATATTACAATACACTAATATGCATATGCGAATTAGGGGCTTAAAATAAAAATTAACTTTGGTATCCACTATATTCCGATTCAGCACCATCAAATTATATGTAAACACTGGATACCGACTTTTACCCCAAAATGCCTGAGGAAGTTCATTTTCCTGATTTCTGACCTGACTAGAAGTGACGGATTGAAAAATAGACGTCAACTAATCAATTTGATTGGTTGATGTACCAAAACCGAGGCGGTTTCCCGCTTGGATCGCTCTATGTGGGACGGAACAACAGAGTGAAAATCACTTTGCTGAATTCGCGTTGTAGGGCGATATGTCACACATAATGAATTATAGAAAATATTAGTCCGGACAATTTTGTTATATTTTGATATGTTCTAGCCCTGTAATTTTGCATGTTATATAGCAAAGAATAATAATCAGCTCAGTGTTCCGAGCTTTTTGTTACAGAATTATGGGGATAGAGTTCGTTCTTTGCGTTTTCACAAATAAAATTGCCTATGTCCCTTGCCAACACCAGGGAATCATCTTTTGTTTGGAGTCGGACTCTTCATACTCTGCTTGTTTCAACTTAGGGATACTCCAGAAAGAAAGGGGAGGGGGTCGGTACGTACCGAATTTTATGCTACCCCCTCCCCCCCGTACGATGATTGTCTATTTCATAAATATCCCCACCAACGATTTTTATTCCAACTTTACAAACCTTCCTGACTTACAATTTCAATTGACCCCCCCCCCCCCCCCCCCCCTCCATAGTTTTAGTTTTGATTGACTTCCCTGTAACAGCACACTAACGTATTTATTACTACCTATATAAAAGGAATACGGTGTCCTGCAGCTATGTAGAATTACGTCACTATTCTCCACACAACTCGATGACGTCATATCGGGGAATCCCTTTGCGGGAGTTACAAACTCAACATGGCGATCATGGTGGCAGAAAAATATGTAATTGTAAACTTTGAGACAGGAAAACAAATTCTAAATCATTAATAAAGTGTGTAGGCAGTTGTTGTGTAACTGTGAAATCACGATTTTAGAGTAAATTACTATAAATTACGCAGTAATCACTGAAATGTCAAATGATCTACATATGGTACTTTGTTTTTACTTGGTCTGACCTCTGAACATCTGAAGTATGCAGGAGGCAGACTTAGAGTCCTTCTCTCTATGTGGTTGACATCCATATTAGTTCACACTTATGTACCTGATGATATGATCAGGGTTGTTCTTGTTCCTCTACTAAAAAGCAAGTCAGGACTTATTACTGATAGTAATAACTACAGACCTATTGCACTTGCCAATATATTTTCTAAATTATTGGAACATGTCATACTTAGCAGGTGTGAGGTGTATCTGACAACTAGTGATAACCAGTTTGGCTTCAAATCTAAACACTCAACAGATCAGTGTATATTTGCTTTTAAAGAAGTAGTTCGATACTACATCAGACATGGAAGCCCTGTGTTTGCTTGTTACCTTGATGCAAGCAAGGCGTTTGATAGGGTAAACCACTGGACTCTATTTAATAAGCTAGTCAAAAGGGGAGTGCCCTCCTATCTAATCAAGATCCTGGTGTACTGGTACCGTAACCAATCATTTTGTGTGAGATGGGGAAATACCTACTCTGACTTTTTTCTCATCTCCAATGGGGTACGCCAGGGGAGCATATTATCTCCCCTGTTGTTTAATGTATATATTGATGATCTAAACTTGGAATTAAATGCAACAAAACTGGGTTGTAAAATGGGTGGAATTCAGATGAATAACTTCAGTTATGCAGATGATATGGTAATCCTGGCTCCCTCAATGAAGGCCTTGCGAAAGCTTATTTCGACCTGTGAGTTATATGCAATAGATAATGATATTATCTATAATGTAAAGAAAACTGAATATATGATCTTTAAACCATCATCCATGAGAACATCTGAATTCCCACCATTATATTTATATGGAAAGTTATTGAAACTGGTGTCGCAAACATGTTATCTAGGGTGTATTATAGCGAATGATCTGTCAGATGATGAGGATATAAAACGTCAATACAGGTCATTATGCGGCAGAGCTAACATGCTAATCAGAAAGTTTCAAAGATGCTCAGAGCAAGTCAGGCTTGTCCTCTTTAGAGCTTATTGCACGGTACTGTATTGTTCACCTCTGTGGTGTATCTTTGCTAAAAACACTTACAACTCGCTCAGAGTCTGTTATAACAATACCCTCAGGTGGCTTCTACACCTGAGAAGAGATAGTAGTGCCAAAGAGATGTTCGTTCTGAATGGAATCCCTAGTTTCGGGGAACTTACCCGGAAGAATATTTACCAATTCAAAACTCGAATCAATAACAGTGCCAACAGTATCCTTCAAACAGTAGAAAAGTATATTAGAGATAGTAGTGTAGGTAAACACTGGGAGACCTCCCTGTACAACTTCTAGTCAATATTGTACCTATGTATATGGACCACCTGTGTCTGAAATAAAGTATTGAATTGAATTGAATTGAATTAGAAGACCAACACATGGAATGGAAACCAGCCGGTCAACCTGGACATGCTAGCCTCAACCAGTGTCAATTAATAGTCGCTAATATGTGCTCTGGGCACCCCCAGCAGGTGGTGGAGATAAGGTTTCTCTGTAATGTAATCGATGCGGGAGCCCTGATTGGTCCTTGTTCCCACGTGACCTCGTGCTGCTGCCTTATCTGCTAGTCCTGGCATGAGGCTAGCATGTAACTATAGGGCATATAGTAATTGGTCTCTCGTTACATATCCATTCTTTTCTTAATCCAAGGTTTTTATCAGGTTTATTTATAAGGTTTTTAAGCGAAGATTTCTATTTCTGAATATTGTCAATTTTTTTCCTAAACCCGTTACCCGTGCGCGCCCTTAAGGTCATACAATACTCTAAACCGGCATCACCTTTTGAGCATTAGACAAACAAATAATCAATTACAAATTAACTGACATCACTGCCAAATTTGAAAAAAAAGTTACAAAAACAGAATTTTATTTAATATGTACCACTGTGATTATACCTGCCTATTATAAATGGTACATTAAGAGACTGAATGTTTTTGGCTTCAGTGATTTTCATATTCATTGAAATTGATGAGACACATTTCCAGAAAATGTGCATGATAATTCCTGGGGTTCCTTTACTCAACAATATTTCATATAGGAATGGGCATATATGGTAACGATTGGGTAACTTTTTCATTTTTATAAAAATCTGCCAAAAAAAGTCATATTTCACAAACTTTAACCGTCTATGGTTCAAAAACTAACACTATGACCTATCATTTCCTTTATGTCCCCTTGTTAAGAGCACTGTGTAGATGGTTTAGACAAATTTTCTTAAGAATTAAACTCTGCAATTCTGACTTATACCTGGGAGTAGTAGACAGGGAGTGGGCACGGTGCATGCGTCATCAAATTTCGCTGCCTCCGACTATATGAGTCATAGATAACCTGTGTAACGCAGGATTGGCTGCCTGCTGCCTGCTGAAAAAAATCACGTGACCAATTCTTCCCCAGGCAACACCGCGTAAATCGAGGCGCACATCACCTAGGTACTAGCATGCTGTGCCTATGGGGTTGCGGATCAAGGGGATGTATTTCTCTGCTTATACCAATTTTTTTTTACCCTTTATAACCGCAAAAAAAATTCAACATGGCAGCCGAGAGTGGTATTTCAGGCAGTGACATTATCTCTGAAGGGATACATTTACTAAAGAAGGAAACCAATTTTGAAGAATGAGATGTTCATGTAATAAAAATAAATTGCATTATTTTTTCAAAAATGCTGATGATGGACCCTGTAGATTGGGGAGAGAATAAAATTAAGAAATAAATCAAAATTTTATTGAATATTTTTTTGCTGTCCATTATCATTTCAAACAGAAAAACAAGAAATGTTTATATGAGTGCAAAAGTTCTTTTGATATCAATATATGTCATTTCTATTTGTGAACTTAGATATAAGGTATGACAATAATCAACTTTATATCTGGTGTGAATAAGGTATGCTTTTATTTGTATGGTTTCCCTTAGGGGCAGACCGTCTGATATTATGGGAGAAGCAGGGATTGGCCTTAACATTTTCAGGCAGGAACTTTCATTTTTTGACCTGGTCTGATTTTTTTCTTCTCTGGCAGAGTCATAGGTTTTCAATTTTCAGGGCCAGAACATATTTTTCATAATTTTCAGGGCAAGAATATTTTTTTTTTTTTTTTTGATTTTTTTTTACCTAGAAAAGGATAATCTTCATTCATATTCTAATATCTGATATGTGTAAAAAAAGAATACAACTGAAGGAATATGACTGAGAAATATACATGCATGTACATGTAAGTTTGTAAAGTAAAACTATTTTTCATATTTTATGAGGGGAGAATCTCAAGAAACCCATGTACTCACACACACAGATAATATATATATATATATATATATATATATATATATATATATATATATATATATATATATATATATATATATGGCAAGCATTTTTAGAGTTTATTAAGTATTTTTTTATATTTATTAATATTTATAGATATCAATAAATGATTTATACATATAGGAAAATACTTGTAAAATACTAGAAATCATTTATAATATTTACAATTCATTTTCTGATATTTATAAATAATCCACATTAATAGATATTAAGATATCACTTCTTAATATTAATAGTTCTTTTTTTTGTATTTATAAATCATTTTCTAGTGTTTATGAATCATTTTCTGGTATTTATAAGTGATTCTTTTAATAATTGTAAATGCAGTACTTACAAATATTAGAAAATGAATTATAAATACTAAAAAAATATTATTAAATACCAGAAAATGATTTATTAATACAAGAAGATCGTTTATAAATACTAGTAAATGATTTATTTGTATTTATAAATGTGCATGTTTTTTGGATGCTAAGAATCAACTTTTAATATTTATAAATCATTTTCTGGTATTTATAATTGGTCGCATTTATAAAAAATAGGAAATCATTTATAAATACTAGAAAATTAATTATGCAAATAGTGCATTTCCTGTTATTAATAAATCATTTTCTTGTATTTGTTAATATTTATATTACAAATTGATAATGATAATCATTTTCTTATGAACCCACCCCCTCCCAACACAGGGAACCATATTCAATCAGAATATTTAACCCTTTCATGCTCACAAGTTTCTCGATGTGTATGACCTTAAGGTATGACAATAACTTGCTGTTAGTTCATTTTGGATCAAATAACTTGTAACAGGGCTCGACGCTAAGGGTGAACCTATGGCCCCAGGCCAGTAAAAATTCCCCAAAACAGCTTCGGGCCAGTAAAAAAAGACCTCAACTGGTCCTACAGGCCCAGTAAACATTTGGAGACATTCTTGTTAAAAAGTTTCCCACCGAGAATGTCCCCAAATGTTTTTGAAATAAATGAAGATAAAATCTATAAAGATAAATGTTGTGGTGAATTTTATGCAATGTACTTTCTTGTTATGTTAAAGAAAAAATGTAGGACCAGTAAAAATTTTGCAGGACCAGCAGATGCTAGGTGTTACTGGTCCTACAGGGCCAGTATCATTTTGAATTAGCGTTGAGGCCTGTGTAAGCAATTTTTAGTTCTTGTTCTGTAGTATAACTTTTAATTTTACCCCCTTCTAAATTTGTTTAGTCAACTAAACATAGTCTTAGCCAGCAGGGCATCTGGGTGTCAGTTGGATGCCCAAACCCTCATAAATCACCCCTAGGACACCCAAAATATTTGTGGGTAATTTATTAGAACATCATTTTCAAACATACTTTTGAATTTATTTTACCCCAATTTAAATCCAATGATATTGTATTAGGATATTTTGCCTCATCTTGATAAATAAATACATGATTATGTTTTAATCTTTCAGATTTTTCACATCATTTTGTATTGGCCAAATAAGCCACCAGCAGCATAAGGGTTAAACCCTACAACCTGTAAGGAGAGACCATACTGCAGTCCCAAAATTCCCAGTTGAAATATACAATATTGATCAAACCTTTCAGCCTTAAAAATATGTTTTAGTCTTGCTGTTAGTGTTCCTTTAGAAAACCATGCACATTCATAAACACAAATAAATCATTTCTTAGTATTGATAAATCATTTTCTTGTATTTATAAATCATTTCTAGTATTCATAAATTATTTTATTTTCTGGTATTTATAATTTACTTTCTAATATTTGTAAATACTGTATTTACAAATATTAGAAAATCATTTATAAATACCAGAAAATGAGTTATTAATGCTAGAAAATCATTTATAATTAGTCTACTAAAAAAAGAATTATCAATATTAAGAAATGACTTCTTGATATTCATAAATGTAGATTATTTATAAATATCAAAAAAATTATTATAAATATTAGAAATGTTTTTTAGTATTTACAATTTCTAATATTCATAAATCATTCATTAATATTTATAAATATGAATATCTATGAATATTTTCAAATATAAAAAATGCCTAAAACTCACGATGCTTGTCATATGTGTGTGTGTGTGTGTGTGTTTATGTATGTAAGTTTCTACATGCAGAGGTAAAAAACTTCAGAACTTTATTTGCACTGTCTCCTATAGGGGCACACCATTTGATAATCTGGTGAAGCAGGATTGACCTTCACGATTTCAAGCAGGAACATATTTGGCTTCTAGGATTTCAAATTTAGGAGCAAGTAAATCCTTGTGCGTGCATCACATGGGTCATAATGGGTCAGAGGCACACTGTCTTAGGTAAGGGGTCTGGGGCATGCTCCTGCAGAATGGTGGATGGGGCTATCCTTTTTTGACTTGGTCAGATTTTGTGTCTTCTCTGGCAGAGATTTTTTTCTTCTGCAGAGTCAGAGGTTCTCAATTTTTATGGCCAGAAGTGGTCCACCTCTCAGGGGCTGCTTCAACAGTGGTATTCAAACTGGACAATTACTATGATAAAATCAACATAAAGGATTAAAAAATCAACATATAGGGTTAAATCAAATAAATATTATCTGTGATTTCTGCAAGTTCAAATGAAAGCTCTTATAACACTTGCTCACCCTTACGAACTCTGATGTTCAGCCGACTTGAGTACCATGTACTCACAAATGAAAGTCTATAAAAACAGACTTTTACTGTGAAAGTATATTCAAATATAGTTTCACCTGCTTCAGTTTGTACAAAAATGTGCAAAATATTTCAGTAAAACTTTTTGTTGGCCTGTCTTCCAGCTTTGGTTAAAAGATATGTTAACTGTAACCCGAACAGTTGAACGCACTAGAGAGGGATTTGTGTTTTAGTGACCCATTTCTGTGTTTTAGATACATTATTCACATTAAGCAATCATTCATTCATTCATTCATTTAAAGGTTCCATCAAAAATATCACAAATACACAGTGAAAGAGAAATTTGTGCTAAAAAGGCCCATCTCTGTGTTTTGGAGAGATAGATGTGATTACAATTTTTTAAATGTCCCACAAATACATTATACACATTTTAGATTATGTGTATAGTTTATGAAAAAATGCAGCTTTGGAGTATGAGGCCTAATAAAAATTGTTTGTTTCCTGTAACCCTACCCTAACAAGTTTTTATTCCAAAAAAATCACTAGGCTAAAGATTTTTCCGCCCTTCCAACTCCGAATCAATGTAAAACATGCATAAAAAACACATTTTTGACCAAAAAATGCAAAAAAACTTTTTACCCACCTACCTACCCTATTTTTTTCAGACCGTTACAGGAAACGAACATTTTTTTTCTTGGCCTGAATGAAATGTGAGAGAATGTCTTGTTTTTATAGTGAATTCCCATGGTAACTCCAATTATGAATATAATAAAGACATATAAAAATATTTATGAAAAAGACTATGCACATGTGATAACAATTACCCAACTCCTTTGACCTAGAGTGTATAATTAGCCTTCATTCATATTCTGATTTCTGATATGTGTAAAAAAGAACAGTACAACTGAAGGAATATGACTGAGAAATATACATGCATATACAAGTTTGTAAAGTTATAAATCAACATGTTTAGTTTGTAATGTAATAAACATTTTATGAGGAGAGAATCTCAAGAAACTCATGTACACACACACACGAAAACACACACACACACACATATATATATATATATATATATATATATATATATATATATATATATATATATATATATATATATATATATATATATATATATATATATGGCAAGCATCTTGAGAGTATTAAGTATTTTTAATATTTGAAAATATTTATTTCTATTTATAAATATTAATAAAAAAATTATACATATTAGAAAATAATTGTAAATACTAGAAATCAGTTCTAGTATTTACAATTCATTTTTTTATATTTATAAATAATCCACATAAATAGATATAAAGTTGTCACTTCTTAATATCAATAATTCTTTTTTAGTATTTATGAATGATTTATCATATTTGAAATACTTAATAAACTCTCCAAGTGCTTGTCATATATATTTGTACATGTGGAAGTAAAAACTTAAAAAAACACAATTTAAAAAAAAAGTAATGTTCATAGAGCAAAATATATTTCTCTTCATTACCTATACTAGTATGTTGATTTGCTGTTAAATTGTTAATTTATTAAATATTTTCGGGATCTCTTTGACAAATTTCTATAAAGCCTAAAGCTAAACTTGGTTAAATCTGAGAGAAGTAGACAGGGGATGTATTTCTCTGGTTAAATTGAACAGTTCACAACTCATATTTTTCTCCACTATACTGTCTATGGTCGCCTTTCTTTCATAGCGAGAATCCCGCCAACCTATAATTCTTGAATAGCTTAATGTTATTGTCAGATCTACCTTTATTCGGTTTTGTTCAGTCATAAAGAAATGGCTGGTTCGGCTAGAGTTCATTGCCTAAACCGCCATGATGAAGACATGCATTTGGGAATTCCCGCGACGGAGTTCCCCAAGATGACGTCATCGAATTGTGTGTACTTCTGACGTATGAGGAATGGTGACGTCACGCTACATAGCTGCAGGACACCGTACTCGAATCCCTTTGCGGGAGTTACAAACTCAACATGGCGATCATGGTGGCAGAAAAATATGTAATTGTAAACTTTGAGACAGGAAAACAAATTCTAAATCATTAATAAAGTGTGTAGGCAGTTGTTGTGTAACTGTGAAATCACGATTTTAGAGTAAATTACTATAAATTACGCAGTAATCACTGAAATGTCAAATGATCTACATATGGTACTTTGTTTTTACTTGGTCTGACCTCTGAACATCTGAAGTATGCAGGAGGCAGACTTAGAGTCCTTCTCTCTATGTGGTTGACATCCATATTAGTTCACACTTATGTACCTGATGATATGATCAGGGTTGTTCTTGTTCCTCTACTAAAAAGCAAGTCAGGACTTATTACTGATAGTAATAACTACAGACCTATTGCACTTGCCAATATATTTTCTAAATTATTGGAACATGTCATACTTAGCAGGTGTGAGGTGTATCTGACAACTAGTGATAACCAGTTTGGCTTCAAATCTAAACACTCAACAGATCAGTGTATATTTGCTTTTAAAGAAGTAGTTCGATACTACATCAGACATGGAAGCCCTGTGTTTGCTTGTTACCTTGATGCAAGCAAGGCGTTTGATAGGGTAAACCACTGGACTCTATTTAATAAGCTAGTCAAAAGGGGAGTGCCCTCCTATCTAATCAAGATCCTGGTGTACTGGTACCGTAACCAATCATTTTGTGTGAGATGGGGAAATACCTACTCTGACTTTTTTCTCATCTCCAATGGGGTACGCCAGGGGAGCATATTATCTCCCCTGTTGTTTAATGTATATATTGATGATCTAAACTTGGAATTAAATGCAACAAAACTGGGTTGTAAAATGGGTGGAATTCAGATGAATAACTTCAGTTATGCAGATGATATGGTAATCCTGGCTCCCTCAATGAAGGCCTTGCGAAAGCTTATTTCGACCTGTGAGTTATATGCAATAGATAATGATATTATCTATAATGTAAAGAAAACTGAATATATGATCTTTAAACCATCATCCATGAGAACATCTGAATTCCCACCATTATATTTATATGGAAAGTTATTGAAACTGGTGTCGCAAACATGTTATCTAGGGTGTATTATAGCGAATGATCTGTCAGATGATGAGGATATAAAACGTCAATACAGGTCATTATGCGGCAGAGCTAACATGCTAATCAGAAAGTTTCAAAGATGCTCAGAGCAAGTCAGGCTTGTCCTCTTTAGAGCTTATTGCACGGTACTGTATTGTTCACCTCTGTGGTGTATCTTTGCTAAAAACACTTACAACTCGCTCAGAGTCTGTTATAACAATACCCTCAGGTGGCTTCTACACCTGAGAAGAGATAGTAGTGCCAAAGAGATGTTCGTTCTGAATGGAATCCCTAGTTTCGGGGAACTTACCCGGAAGAATATTTACCAATTCAAAACTCGAATCAATAACAGTGCCAACAGTATCCTTCAAACAGTAGAAAAGTATATTAGAGATAGTAGTGTAGGTAAACACTGGGAGACCTCCCTGTACAACTTCTAGTCAATATTGTACCTATGTATATGGACCACCTGTGTCTGAAATAAAGTATTGAATTGAATTGAATTGAATTAGAAGACCAACACATGGAATGGAAACCAGCCGGTCAACCTGGACATGCTAGCCTCAACCAGTGTCAATTAATAGTCGCTAATATGTGCTCTGGGCACCCCCAGCAGGTGGTGGAGATAAGGTTTCTCTGTAATGTAATCGATGCGGGAGCCCTGATTGGTCCTTGTTCCCACGTGACCTCGTGCTGCTGCCTTATCTGCTAGTCCTGGCATGAGGCTAGCATGTAACTATAGGGCATATAGTAATTGGTCTCTCGTTACATATCCATTCTTTTCTTAATCCAAGGTTTTTATCAGGTTTATTTATAAGGTTTTTAAGCGAAGATTTCTATTTCTGAATATTGTCAATTTTTTTCCTAAACCCGTTACCCGTGCGCGCCCTTAAGGTCATACAATACTCTAAACCGGCATCACCTTTTGAGCATTAGACAAACAAATAATCAATTACAAATTAACTGACATCACTGCCAAATTTGAAAAAAAAGTTACAAAAACAGAATTTTATTTAATATGTACCACTGTGATTATACCTGCCTATTATAAATGGTACATTAAGAGACTGAATGTTTTTGGCTTCAGTGATTTTCATATTCATTGAAATTGATGAGACACATTTCCAGAAAATGTGCATGATAATTCATGGGGTTCCTTTACTCAACAATATTTCATATAGGAATGGGCATATATGGTAACGATTGGGTAACTTTTTCATTTTTATAAAAATCTGCCAAAAAAAGTCATATTTCACAAACTTTAACCGTCTATGGTTCAAAAACTAACACTATGACCTATCATTTCCTTTATGTCCCCTTGTTAAGAGCACTGTGTAGATGGTTTAGACAAATTTTCTTAAGAATTAAACTCTGCAATTCTGACTTATACCTGGGAGTAGTAGACAGGGAGTGGGCACGGTGCATGCGTCATCAAATTTCGCTGCCTCCGACTATATGAGTCATAGATAACCTGTGTAACGCAGGATTGGCTGCCTGCTGCCTGCTGAAAAAAATCACGTGACCAATTCTTCCCCAGGCAACACCGCGTAAATCGAGGCGCACATCACCTAGGTACTAGCATGCTGTGCCTATGGGGTTGCGGATCAAGGGGATGTATTTCTCTGCTTATACCAATTTTTTTTTACCCTTTATAACCGCAAAAAAAAATTCAACATGGCAGCCGAGAGTGGTATTTCAGGCAGTGACATTATCTCTGAAGGGATACATTTACTAAAGAAGGAAACCAATTTTGAAGAATGAGATGTTCATGTAATAAAAATAAATTGCATTATTTTTTCAAAAATGCTGATGATGGACCCTGTAGATTGGGGAGAGAATAAAATTAAGAAATAAATCAAAATTTTATTGAATATTTTTTTGCTGTCCATTATCATTTCAAACAGAAAAACAAGAAATGTTTATATGAGTGCAAAAGTTCTTTTGATATCAATATATGTCATTTCTATTTGTGAACTTAGATATAAGGTATGACAATAATCAACTTTATATCTGGTGTGAATAAGGTATGCTTTTATTTGTATGGTTTCCCTTAGGGGCAGACCGTCTGATATTATGGGAGAAGCAGGGATTGGCCTTAACATTTTCAGGCAGGAACTTTCATTTTTTGACCTGGTCTGATTTTTTTCTTCTCTGGCAGAG
The DNA here is from genome assembly GCA_963942565.1 of Maea johnstoni. Classification (NCBI taxonomy): domain Eukaryota; kingdom Metazoa; phylum Annelida; class Polychaeta; order Spionida; family Magelonidae; genus Maea; species Maea johnstoni. The sequence continues at coordinate 5,281,903 of OZ012684.1, read as the reverse complement.
TCATAGGTTTTCAATTTTCAGGGCCAGAACATATTTTTCATAATTTTCAGGGCAAGAATATTTCTTTTTTTTTTTTTTGATTTTTTTTTACCTAGAAAAGGATAATCTTCATTCATATTCTAATATCTGATATGTGTAAAAAAAGAATACAACTGAAGGAATATGACTGAGAAATATACATGCATGTACATGTAAGTTTGTAAAGTAAAACTATTTTTCATATTTTATGAGGGGAGAATCTCAAGAAACCCATGTACTCACACACACAGATAATATATATATATATATATATATATATATATATATATATATATATATATATATATATATATATATATATGGCAAGCATTTTTAGAGTTTATTAAGTATTTTTTTATATTTATTAATATTTATAGATATCAATAAATGATTTATACATATAGGAAAATACTTGTAAAATACTAGAAATCATTTATAATATTTACAATTCATTTTCTGATATTTATAAATAATCCACATTAATAGATATTAAGATATCACTTCTTAATATTAATAGTTCTTTTTTTTGTATTTATAAATCATTTTCTAGTGTTTATGAATCATTTTCTGGTATTTATAAGTGATTCTTTTAATAATTGTAAATGCAGTACTTACAAATATTAGAAAATGAATTATAAATACTAAAAAAATATTATTAAATACCAGAAAATGATTTATTAATACAAGAAGATCGTTTATAAATACTAGTAAATGATTTATTTGTATTTATAAATGTGCATGTTTTTTGGATGCTAAGAATCAACTTTTAATATTTATAAATCATTTTCTGGTATTTATAATTGGTCGCATTTATAAAAAATAGGAAATCATTTATAAATACTAGAAAATTAATTATGCAAATAGTGCATTTCCTGTTATTAATAAATCATTTTCTTGTATTTGTTAATATTTATATTACAAATTGATAATGATAATCATTTTCTTATGAACCCACCCCCTCCCAACACAGGGAACCATATTCAATCAGAATATTTAACCCTTTCATGCTCACAAGTTTCTCGATGTGTATGACCTTAAGGTATGACAATAACTTGCTGTTAGTTCATTTTGGATCAAATAACTTGTAACAGGGCTCGACGCTAAGGGTGAACCTATGGCCCCAGGCCAGTAAAAATTCCCCAAAACAGCTTCGGGCCAGTAAAAAAAGACCTCAACTGGTCCTACAGGCCCAGTAAACATTTGGAGACATTCTTGTTAAAAAGTTTCCCACCGAGAATGTCCCCAAATGTTTTTGAAATAAATGAAGATAAAATCTATAAAGATAAATGTTGTGGTGAATTTTATGCAATGTACTTTCTTGTTATGTTAAAGAAAAAATGTAGGACCAGTAAAAATTTTGCAGGACCAGCAGATGCTAGGTGTTACTGGTCCTACAGGGCCAGTATCATTTTGAATTAGCGTTGAGGCCTGTGTAAGCAATTTTTAGTTCTTGTTCTGTAGTATAACTTTTAATTTTACCCCCTTCTAAATTTGTTTAGTCAACTAAACATAGTCTTAGCCAGCAGGGCATCTGGGTGTCAGTTGGATGCCCAAACCCTCATAAATCACCCCTAGGACACCCAAAATATTTGTGGGTAATTTATTAGAACATCATTTTCAAACATACTTTTGAATTTATTTTACCCCAATTTAAATCCAATGATATTGTATTAGGATATTTTGCCTCATCTTGATAAATAAATACATGATTATGTTTTAATCTTTCAGATTTTTCACATCATTTTGTATTGGCCAAATAAGCCACCAGCAGCATAAGGGTTAAACCCTACAACCTGTAAGGAGAGACCATACTGCAGTCCCAAAATTCCCAGTTGAAATATACAATATTGATCAAACCTTTCAGCCTTAAAAATATGTTTTAGTCTTGCTGTTAGTGTTCCTTTAGAAAACCATGCACATTCATAAACACAAATAAATCATTTCTTAGTATTGATAAATCATTTTCTTGTATTTATAAATCATTTCTAGTATTCATAAATTATTTTATTTTCTGGTATTTATAATTTACTTTCTAATATTTGTAAATACTGTATTTACAAATATTAGAAAATCATTTATAAATACCAGAAAATGAGTTATTAATGCTAGAAAATCATTTATAATTAGTCTACTAAAAAAAGAATTATCAATATTAAGAAATGACTTCTTGATATTCATAAATGTAGATTATTTATAAATATCAAAAAAATTATTATAAATATTAGAAATGTTTTTTAGTATTTACAATTTCTAATATTCATAAATCATTCATTAATATTTATAAATATGAATATCTATGAATATTTTCAAATATAAAAAATGCCTAAAACTCACGATGCTTGTCATATGTGTGTGTGTGTGTGTGTGTTTATGTATGTAAGTTTCTACATGCAGAGGTAAAAAACTTCAGAACTTTATTTGCACTGTCTCCTATAGGGGCACACCATTTGATAATCTGGTGAAGCAGGATTGACCTTCACGATTTCAAGCAGGAACATATTTGGCTTCTAGGATTTCAAATTTAGGAGCAAGTAAATCCTTGTGCGTGCATCACATGGGTCATAATGGGTCAGAGGCACACTGTCTTAGGTAAGGGGTCTGGGGCATGCTCCTGCAGAATGGTGGATGGGGCTATCCTTTTTTGACTTGGTCAGATTTTGTGTCTTCTCTGGCAGAGATTTTTTTCTTCTGCAGAGTCAGAGGTTCTCAATTTTTATGGCCAGAAGTGGTCCACCTCTCAGGGGCTGCTTCAACAGTGGTATTCAAACTGGACAATTACTATGATAAAATCAACATAAAGGATTAAAAAATCAACATATAGGGTTAAATCAAATAAATATTATCTGTGATTTCTGCAAGTTCAAATGAAAGCTCTTATAACACTTGCTCACCCTTACGAACTCTGATGTTCAGCCGACTTGAGTACCATGTACTCACAAATGAAAGTCTATAAAAACAGACTTTTACTGTGAAAGTATATTCAAATATAGTTTCACCTGCTTCAGTTTGTACAAAAATGTGCAAAATATTTCAGTAAAACTTTTTGTTGGCCTGTCTTCCAGCTTTGGTTAAAAGATATGTTAACTGTAACCCGAACAGTTGAACGCACTAGACACCTGAAAAAGCCCGAGCTACTCTGCCAGTTACGGGGAAGTGCAAAAAATAAGTCCAGCCCGTCAAGGTCTGCGTAATATTACTATAAACGAGGTCCAAGCTTCGAATTGGCAGCATATTCAACGGTTATTTTAATAATGCCGTTGAAGTTAGAAAAACATTATAGTAAAGCACGCCATTTCTAGCGTAATGAACGGCCAGCTGCTTGCGGGGGTCGGAGCTGCTCTCAACTTCCGGTTGAGCACAATCCATAATTGCAGCGTGTAAATGTGCAATTCACACAGAATAGGTGAGATATGCATCTCACCTATTTCTAAATGTGTTTCTTTGCGAGATTAGCAAAGAAATTCATAAATCATGAGCAAAAGAACGATGTGTTCCGTTGGCCTGTGAACTAAGTGTGTTAATTTCATATAGATTCCGCGTCTTAGGTTCGTGGCTTAGCGGATAGACGTTCGCTCCACGACTTTTGGTGCGGACGAGGCGGGATCGATTCCCCTTAGGGGTAGGTGACAGATCATGACTCCTCTTTTCTTTTGAGAGAGAGAAAATAAGACATTTTTTTCTGTCCATATCTGACCCAAAAGATTTTACAATTTTTCATTGATGTAAATGAAGAAATCCATACATACACACACATCAAAGTGGGATACACTGTTTAACTGTCATTAGAGAGACCACATATTAGTAACAGGTTAAAATTGTGTAACTTTGTAAAATAATAACACACACACACGCACATATATATATATATATATATATATATATATATATATATATATATATATATATATATATATATATATATATATATATATATACATATTTATATATATATATATATATACTATATATATATATATATAACTATATATATATATATATATATATATATATATATATATACATATATATATATATATATATATATATATATATATAAATATATATGTGCGTGTGTGTGTATCGTTATACATATATATATATATATATATATATATATATATATATATATATTTATAGAGAGAGAGAGAGAGAGAGAGAGAGAGAGAGAGAGAGAGAGAGAGAGAGAGAGAGAGAGAGCAAGAGAGAGAGA
>OZ012684.1:5213727-5277475 GCA_963942565.1 Maea johnstoni | reverse complement strand
TTGAGGACATCTAAAGTTCTAAACAAAGTTAAATTTAAGTCAATATTTGAACTTTGAACCAATTCCCTTCAAATAAAAAATATACATCTTTACATCAAAAAATAGTACTTTGCATTCTTGATTATTGCATATACATATTTTATTTTAATTAGGTGATGATTCTGAGGATAGCTGTATAGCAACTGTACAATGGTTTTGGAGAAAAGAGGAGTTACCTATATCAGCTAAAAGGAAATGTAAAATTTCAACAGAAATATTTTATAATACAAGGAGGAGCATTCCACCTATTGCAGATGCTGACACAATTATTGGAAAATGTGAGGTAAGTCATTCATAAACACATATTATACATGTGCTCTACCATAACTATTTCTAGTATGTTAAACATAAACGGCTAGGCTGTGGGGTGTCTCAATATGTTAGAATTTGTGCCAGAGGTCAGCATATTTGTTATCACACTTCTTTACAGGGACAATAACTGGCTTGAACCAGTACAGCTAGTATAGTCTCATTACTCACTCCTAAATGTTTCTTATATGTGGCAACAATTTGTAATGTTCAATTAGAATATGTGCTAGACTTTAACTTTCAAATTTATATGTTGTAACTAAGTAAAGAATATATACATCTTGGTAACATGTATTAGACATCTGTCACACGTGAAGTACATAAAAAGTAATGTTATTTTTACTGTGCTTTATCTTCTTGTAGGTGATTATGTGCCCAAATAACAGTAAGCCTGACATTCTTGTGGATGAGAATGCTCGAACAAAGACATTTTTCTGTAGGCAAGTGTTTGATGGAAAAGTTTTTGGTAGTCTGCCCGAGGCTGTGGAAGAGGCGCTCAAGGCTGAAGCAGAAGCTGGTGATGCAACTCCCCCCAGGAAAACCCCTGGTGGGCAGTCTGTGTCGAGAACTCCCAGGGTGAAGCCAGGGAGCACGACTAGGGAAGGAACGCCAAGGAGTGTTGGTCGTCTGAGAGTAAAACCGCTGGGGGAGGACACAGCATCGTCACCCAGGACAGGCAGTGCAAGGAAAACAGAGCTTAGAAACACACCAGTCTCAACCAGCAACCGAAACACCCCCAGATCTATGTCCAAGATAGGTAACTAAGAGTTCTGTTATTAACTTTTTAGGGGAATTCATATACACCCATTTTGTGGTTTCATATTCTTTACTTAGCATAGTGCTGTTATTGATGATGTTGGGTGGTTATTGTTTTGAAATGTGAGTGGTACAGCTTACTGCATGCGTCATTTACCCATTATCTCCTGAGAAACCCATGTAAGGCCGGACTACTTTGAGGTCAACGTCCTTACAAAAGCATTTACGCAATGTATTGAATAAGAAATTCTAAGAAAGGTCCTCAAAATATTTAGCAAATTTTTACTTTATTTACATTATATTGTCCAAATTTTTGTATTCAGTAATACAAGTTTATACAATTATGATCAACTCATTTGGAGATATGAGATATCCTAATTAATCTATTTCAATCAAAACAGTCAAGTTGAAATGGAGGACAGATTTGATACAAGGTTGGGAGCAGGATGTTAGGATAGACCATACGCTACAACCTTTTAAGTGCCTTTGTAATGCATTTACATGCATTAACCACGGTTAGCAGTACTTAACTTAATTCAGCCATGTTTATAACCATTAACCAACATACTATTTAGTAAGTACTTTATGTTGAATCAACTTAAGTTAAAATCATGTAAAAAGGGTATTTTAGTGCTGTTCAGTGATTGCATTAATCATTTTTTGTTTTTCAGATCTTAGTAGTCCCAAATCAACAGGATACAAATTGAATGAGATACTAGATGATATAGAGAACTTGAAGCAGGGAAGCGAAGCAGGCTCAGAGTACGCGTCGTCTGAGGCCTCCTGTGGTAAGCACTATACTTACGTAGAATGTAAAATTTAGAGCTATAATGTTGGATTGATATTGGACTGGTTGTCTTTTGAATATTCCATAACAAGGTATTTTTCTTATCTATTGTTTGGTTGCCGCCCTTTGTTCAAATCAATTGTGTAACCTCTGGAATTTTAATTTCAATCTTAAAAGTGCTTGTCTATGATAACTTTTAATAAGCACACCAAGATAAAGGAAAAATGATCCTTGATGAGCAATTGTTAGGGTGATTAGTTTATCGTCTTGGGGCAATTCTATATTATAACCCTGAGGTAAGTGCATCTATTTTTATCTATGCAATTTGGATATGGTCTCCTTTAAAGTCAGTTGATATAAAATCAAGTGCTTTTGGTTGCCAGAATGTAGGGAATGTGTATTGTTGGAAACAATACAATGTTTATTGTTACAAATGAAACAATACAATATTCTAGCGGTGCCCATATCAATATTTTGAAGAGAGGATGACATCAGTTTTTTCATTAAATGAGGTGAAGAGGACTTAGGTACCTTAGTTTTCGTTTCAAATTTCCCCAACAATAATCCACTCTCACCTTGAAAAACAATTGTAGAATACTATTTATAAACAATTATTAATACATATTTGTGCTAATGCACATTAAGCATGCATATTTTCCTCCATAATGTTCCAGATACTGACAGGCTGTCTGATGTATCAGGGCCAACACGGCGCTCTGCCAGGAAATCTCAAGGAAACCTCTCCAACAGCAGCATAAGAAGATCAGCTAGAAAATCACTCGTCAGTAACTTTAACATCTCCAGGTCTCGAGGGGGCAGCCCTACCATCAGCACAGACAGTGGAATAGAGGCTGAGAAAACCAACCACAGCAAGAGAAAGGCTGATGAGGAAGCTGACATTGAGTACACACCCTCTAAGCGTAGGAGGTTTGAAAATACCCGAACTGCAGATAGCAGCAGTGGAAAAAATAGTTTACATAAGAGAGATGTTAGAACCCCTACATCTAAGAGCAGGAGTTCTAAACATCTTTCAAAGTCTGTTCCTGCCAAGAGTAGTCATTCCACACCCACAGGCAGAGTAGCAGCCAGAAAGGCCAAGGGACTTACCCCATGTTGTCTACTGAAAAAGTTACCCGGCTCGCCGGAAACTTGGCGAGTTGCCGGAGTAGGGAATTCTCCTGCAATCCGTACCAGTGAGAGAAGGAAGTCTGTGCTGCAGAAAGTAGAAGAGGAGGGGGAAGGGGGCAAGAAGAAAATCACTAGAAGAGCAAGGTATGGCATGTTATGATCAAGGCTAAGCAAAAGCATACATGGTAATTTAATGCTAAAACTTATTTGAATTTGATATAGAAAGAATATTACAAGATGTCTCAACTACTTATCGAAACATTCTATGTAGATACTATTTTCACTTATTCGGTTATGAAATTCAGCTACTCTGTCTAGCTGATACTACAAACATAGCACATCACTTCTATATTAAAATGAGTTATTAGCTTCCCAACAACTTTTCTTTTTATGCACCATCAATTTTCAGTGGTTTAAAGATTTATTTTGTTTATCATGCCCCCTCAAAATATTGCTGGTGAATCTTCTTTACCCTAAGTTACATTGAGTAAAAAAAGGTTATATCTTATAATGAATGTTCTTGTTTTGTTGAAAAAAATAATTGCAATTGAAATTGCTTTGTTACTTGTACTATTTGAATCTCATTGTAATAGTTGTAATTGTAGAGTATTTTGCCACTTTGGCCATGTATGTATAACTGACGTTTCTCTGACTTGGATTCTATTTTGATTTATTAAGGAAATCCCTGGATTACCGAGAGGCAGAAAGTGAGAGTGAAGAGGAGGAAGATAGTGGAGATTCCGAGTCTGATTATGAGGAGTCTCATGACTCCGGAGCAGAAGTGGAACCAAAAACTAAAAAGTCTTCTAAGAAAACACCTGCGAAGAATGCCAAAGCCAAAACTCCCAAATCGAAAAGCTCAAAAACTCCACGCACACCCAAGCGTTCACTAAACATGACTCCCAGTGTGCCATTAAGACAGAGGCCTTGTTCTACACCACAGAATATGTTAGAGGAAGCAAGAGCAAGGTATGTTTTAATAAGATTGAAAGGACAAGGTTTTATTCATACAATCATTCATTCAGCTGCCATGAAGAAAGCATTACTTTTCCAAAAGATGTAAGAATTTTCACAAGATTGTAAAATCATTCCATTGATTTACACCTCAGTTGTATGACTCAGGGCTTCTATAAAAAATACACAAAAAACAATGAGAACTGCTTTGTGTGTTAAACCACAATATTTATGAGTTCCTCTGTACTGTGTTCTCTGTATCTATAAAACTTTAAACAATAATTTTGGAATAGTAAATTATTCAACAAAGTATTTGGAGCAGAGCTTTGGGTTTTGGTCTGTCCTGATTATGCTTTTGCAGGCCAATTTTCATTGAAATTGTCAGGCGATTTTGGCTGCTGTGCCTTAATGTGTTAAAGACATAGTCACCATTACATAGTGTTACATGTCTAGTTCAGTCTATCAGTCCTCTACGGTATTTTCTCATAGATCTACTTATTTGCAGACTTCATGTATCAGCTGTACCCGACTCTCTACCCTGCCGTGAACAAGAGTTTGCTGATATCTATTCATATGTCCAGGGCAAGATTCTAGACAGCACTGGAGGGTAAGTAATACAGGCAGGGGCTTAGCCGTAATGCGTCCAGCGTGTCATTTGGACACGCAGAACACTGTTTTTTGACAGTTTGGACACCCAAAATTTTATGACAGAATTTGCTGAAGATGACTTTTCTTAGAAGATAGAAGATGTAGAAGCTGTAGTGTCACTTTTATAAGACACACAAAGCAGTATCTGGCCTAAAAAAACAAAATCTGTAAAGGTATAGGGTCTATCTTATTAGTAGTATGTTTTTTGTACCACACTTTGGACACGCAAAAGTCTATGAAACCTCTATTTGGACACCCTGTTTTCAAATATCGGCTAAGACCCTGAATACAGGTTTAATTATATGTTGGCATTCAGGCAGGTTTATAGGAATTCCTGTCCAAAATGAGTATGGTAATATATTATTTATAGAGACAGCTAGACATGAGGTAGAAATCATGAGCAGGAATCTACTTGTCGAAATGATAAAAACACTTTGGGGTAATCTAGCATTCATTTTCAGCTGGAAATCATAATTTACATGGAAATTAGAAATACAATGTTTAGATATTCCTGACCTAAATGATATGGTATCCAGGTGTGTATTTGAAGGGTTATGGTGTCCAAATGACACATGCTGTAAAAAAGCATTGACAAATATACTTGTTCCAATTGGTAGAGGTCGGACAAGAGACCAATCCAAATCAAACTGAAGGTCTGGTAGACCTAATTGAGTTGAAGTGCATCTAGAGGACATATGTAGGATAGAGTCTGTGTGCCTTAATGATTCGGGGATCGGATCACCAGGTTGGCACTGCAAGCATGTTAAGAAAAATGCTGCAGGTTATTCTACAGCTTTATAGTAAGATGCCTTCCTCTAAAGGTACTATATACTTTCATTTATTCGCAATGCAGTATCAAGAAGTCCCACTTCTATGTCACTATCTCTTGATGATGGATATAGGAAAATGGTGTGTAATGCATTTCTCCGGAAGCAGAAAATACCACCAATGTCTCCAACAAAAGAACATTACAGACCCTTCACATACTACACGTTCTTTTGAACCTAAAAAAGTGTTAAGCTTAAACAGGTGTTTAACTAAGAGGTTTATCAACTCATTCTTAGAAACGTCAGCCTGGTAAAACAGTCCAAACCTAAAGAGGTTGTGAAGTTGACATGTTACTCGTTATTTCGCATACTTGTAAATGAGTGCCATCTGAAATAACATGATTAACTTGCAGTGGTTAATTGTTAAATGTTTGTATATTGGCAGGTGTATGTATATCTCTGGAGTCCCAGGAACTGGTAAGACGGCCACCGTTCATGAGGTGATCCGCTGCCTCAACCAGGACTACGAAGCTGGAGAAATCCCCAAGTTCAGATACCTGGAGATCAACGGGATGAAGCTTACAGATCCTAACCAAGCCCATGTACAAGTTCTCAAGGTAGTGAACCTAATCATATTGTATATGTAATTTAATAAATTGGATGCTGAGTAATAAGAACTGATTAATTTGCTTTATTGAGGTGCAGAGAGGTTGAATATTAAAGATATCATTTGAAATAAAAGTATGCTTTTAGCTGAATTCTCTGTCTTTTGATAGTTGGTATTCAGGTTGTTCAAGGTAAGACTTAATTGTTTGGTATAAAAGCTATAAATGGAATAGACAGTTGAACAACCATTTCCTTGCTTGTTTATATGGTTTTCTTTGTACGTTAGCATTAAAGATTTTGTTTAAACTTCTGGACCGTTTTCTCAGTTATTGGTACATTACTGGTTGTAGAGTCATGAGTTGATGTATTTGCATTTGTCTTGTAGCAATTAACAGGCCAGAAGGCCACTCCCGATCACGCTGCTACTCTGCTAGACAGACTCTTTAGTAAACCAGCACCTCGCAGAGAGACGATTGTCTTGCTGGTGGATGAGGTAAGAAAAACATCTCACCTTAGGCATTCATTGGATCGTGTTTGATTGACCTGTTAACCCTTTAGCTGTTGGCAGCTAATTTAGTCAATACAAAATAATGAAAATTTTCGTAAACCCTGGCACATGGGTATGCATCTGTAATATGATGGTACTCAGCGAGATCTTTCCAATGAATACTAACATGATTGGATTTAGATGGTTTACAAAATTGTTTTGGTTCTTTTGCCATTGATGAAAGTAGCCTCAGCATTGAAAGGGTTAATTATGAATGAACATTGTAATTATTGCAAAATTTACCTTTATTCCTGAAAGAAGACCAGTTTCTTTTAACCCTTTATGCCTGTTGCTCCCAAAGCTGCCTGACTATTTTGGTGATATTACTCTTGTCTAACAAAAGCAACTTTACAGAAAATATTTGAAGAAAAGTAAACCAGAAACTACCTAACAACTCCCTTTCAAATATTTCCAAACTTTGCTTAATTTCAAGTTATTTTCAAAAGTGTCACAGGTCCAGTTGACATAAGTTAACAAAATCTCCAACCATGATGGGATTAGACATTAGGAATAGCACTTATGGGTTTAGATGTGACAATCATTGATATGATTGAATAATCATTCATTTTGACACAATCGTTGAAGATGAAGAAATAATTATTGTTGCAAAATGATTATTGCTCAAAAAAGATATTGCTTATCACTAGGTTTCAATGATTCAATCCCAGATAACTAATTAATGTCCAAAAATATGTTCTTGTGCTTGCTGTGATTTCAAATTGCCTATTTGATCTAGTTCTTCCGCTGTGTCAGGGTTCATAACTCCTACTAGGAATGATTAATCATAATTGATGATTGATTGGAATTTTGAATGAGTTATTGGGTTCCAAAAGATGGACAAGTCATAAAAGTACTTTTAAGGAGCAAAGGCTGACTTAGCTCGCAATACTTGGAAATCAATAAAAAAAAAAATTTACAATGTATGTACTCTGCATTCAGACCAATTAGACAGTAAGACATGTTGCTTTCAAATTTACGATAGTAAGTTTCAAAAAATCAGAAGACCTGATGCTGATAGTGCCCCCAGGTGAATTTTAATACATGTTGACTATTCTCATGTGCTTTCAGTTGGACCTGCTGTGGACGAGGAAGCAGACTGTGATGTATAACCTGTTTGACTGGCCCACTAAGCCCCACGCCAAGCTGGTGGTCCTGGCCGTGGCCAACACCATGGATCTGCCGGAGAGGATCATGATGAACAGAGTCTCAAGCAGGCTGGTGAGAAAACAGCTTCTTCAGCTAATTAGTTTAGATGGTCTCTATTACTGCTCAACACTTACATATGTCAGTTTTGTGACATCCTTCTTTCTTGGCACTTGCATGTGTTACTGATCATGAGATTTAGAATTAAAAAAGAAAGACTACATTTTTTCATTGATTATCAATCTTAGGAACAGCCAAGTGCTCTTGCCCTTTTTGTATTGGATTGTCCTTAGAGACATTCCCATTGCACAAATATTTGGATACGATTGTTAGAAATAAGTGAAATTTGAAACCTCCATTTTCTTTGAAATTCTTTTTGAAATAGGACCTAGGTAAAATCCAGAATACAACTTTTCTAACTGATTTTTTCTCATGTTTTAGGGCTTAACAAGGATGACCTTTCAACCCTATACTCACAAGCAGCTTATGGAAATTGTTATGTCAAGAATGAAAGGTGTACAGGCCTTTGACGATGATGCCATTCAGCTGGCTGCTAGAAAGGTAAGTGTTGAATAGATGGCTTGGTATTGTTCTATTTTCAGTCTATACTTTTTTCTGGAAAATATACAAATTCGTTGTTGAATGACTATTAGTTGATACACTATTTATGATGAAGTGAATAGAAAATAAAGAAAGTCTCAAATAATCTTCAGTTCTCAGTTTCTGGCTGCAGAGTGGTCTAAGGCATTGCTTCTGATAGCAAAGCAAAATTCTGAATTCCTTTGATGAAATTAATTTTTACCGTTTCTCCCTTACGAATGAATATCATGTGAATTTGTGTTTTAAAATGATACTGTCTATATGAACCTTTTTTGTCCTACTAATTTTGGGGATGGGGGATATGTTGATAAGATTGAAACAACCAACTTATGTTGCTAATATGATATTATGTGTTTGCTTTCATTCTTGGGATTGACACTGTTATAGTTACTATTTATATTTCATTTCTTACTCCAGGTGGCAGCAGTGTCTGGTGATGCAAGACGTGCACTTGATATTTGTCGTCGCTCTACGGAGCTAGCTGAAGCAGAGGGCAAAAACAAAAAGACAGTTTGTCTCGTGGGAATGCACCATGTTAATTCTGCAATACAAGAAATGTTCTCATCTCCAAAGATTGTAGCAATGAGGTAACTTCACCCTATTGATCAAATACACAAGAAAATGTAGTCTCACATTGATACCTATTTTCCTTACATCTAAAGGTCATATAATAGTTTTCAGGGAAAATCTTCATTTCCTACATCTTTAGATCGTAGGTTTCAGAGCTCCTATGGTACACATTATCTCATCTTTTCTTGCTTTTACATCTATACTGACAATCTTGCCCCCTCTAGAGAGACCCATGTTAGTGTTTGAGAGGTGAATTTTAAGAATGAATTACTTAAATAGTGAGAGTTCTTTTTATTATAGCTCAAGTAATTGAGTCACTAATGTTGTGGCAGGCTACCTTGAGGATTTAATCCCACTATTTGTTTCTAAACATTTTAACTGAGATATGTTTTACGTTGATTGTGAGTTGGATGGGCGATAAAAACTTTAGGCTAGGGATTCTTTTGAATAAAAACTTGTTAGGGTAGGGTTACAGGAAACAAACAACCTTTTTTTAGGCCTTAGGGCTAATGTTTGGAATCATACTATTCAGTCTGAATAAGATAACCTGAATTATGTATGATAAAAATGATAGAATGTAAATGTAATTGGCAGCAATGGTGCATCCAGTCAAGCAAAAAGTATGGATAAAATAAGTTCAGCTTAATCATGGTGTCCTGCAATTTCATTCTCTTCTACCAGCTCTGTGGTTATTATTGATGTGTCATTAGAATAGTTTGAATATTCAACTTTTTTTTACTTTAGGAATTGCTCAAAACAAGAACAATTTCTCCTTCAAGCCACTGTCAATGAGTTCCAGCGATCGGGCTTAGAAGAGGCCCCCTTCTCAAAAGTATTTAAACAGCACATCACCCTGTGTCGATTTGAAGGTAAGTTTAAATACTGAAATAAAAGACTATCTTTATATTAAGTGGAGACATTCAAACTCTGATTGTGGAGAATGGTGAGCTGCACTTCAAAAATTGCTGAATTGCCAATGCAGCCTAATCTCTAAGCTATTGGAAACCAATCTCACAAGGTTATATATGATAACGACACAATGTAGCTCATAGTCTCAGAGATTGAAATCATTTTAATGTGGAAGGTTTTGTTATTTAAATAATGTAATTATAGTAAATTTTGTATGTTTTTGTAAGTACAATTGAAATGTGATTTTCTACTATTGTAATTATATATGCATGGCTGCTATATTTGATTTTAAATGAACTTATTCTCATTTTAGGAGTTCCCCCTCCTTCTGCATCAGAGGCTGCTGCGATATGTGCCAAGTTAGGAAGTTTCCGCCTCCTTTTACTAGAGAGCAGCCGAAACGATCTGCATCAGAGGATTCGTCTTAATGTCAGTCAGGATGACGTTCTCTATGCCTTGAGGGACACATCAAATGACTGAACCGAAAAGAAATACATATAAAGTCCTTTATTTTTGATGAAATTTACTAATAGAAATTGTTACTAAACAATTCACATATAAATCTTTAATTTTGATTGATAGGATATAAAATACTTGCAATTACCAAGGTTCATCAGAAAATGTTTCTCAACATATCTATGCCAGTATAATTTGTAGTTTGCTTATGAAACGGTTTCTTTTTTCAGAAATAAAACTCATTTATATATTGTAAAATCATTTTCTATTTTTGAAAAATCAACATTTTTTCAATGAGATAAATTGGCATTGTCTGCTAAAGTGATGGATTAGTCTCATATTAGAAGACGTACAACTGATGTGAACAATTCTTTTCTGGTATCTTTATAAAGTTTGTTATGTTTGAATTGTCAATAGACTTTCCTATTTTGCATGATTGTTTCTTAGAGCTTTTCTATTACAAAAGTTGTAAAACAATGACCTTCACATTTAGAATCCTGCTCTTGGCATTAAGGATTTCTACTCTATCACTTGAAGAGAGGTTTTGGTATTTGGTGGTGTTAAATGGAGACATAATGAATTGCTGAAAAGGAGAAAGTTTCGCATATAGAATTGCAGGGTGCATGGAGTCAATGTTATATGTAGTACCTTCTTCCCTTCTGAAATTGATGACATAGATATTTTAAAAAGGGTACTTGTTAAAAAGAACACAATTGGAAAGGGCTGCATTTACAACTTTGGTAAGTTGGTGGGGGCTATTTCCATTTCAGGACAAAAAAGTTATCAAAGAGAAAATAGAAGGTGCCTACGTACAAATTAAGCAGTTCTAGACAATCATTGGAGATTCCTCAAAGAAATATTCCTTTAGGAATAAAAATGGTTTTGTGTGGTTTGGCATTGTACTTAGAATGTCATATTGCAATTTTACCTCATCTGTGAACTATTGTCATGTCTATGTAATGAGTAAAAGCATCTTTGGTAAATTCTATTTGTGATGAAAGAATCTGTTTACTTAGAATTCTATTTCGTTTAAATCTTGAATTCTACCCCTGAATACTAAAAAAAAATCAATATGTATTGTGAGAATATTTTGAATGAATGGAATGTTGAAATGAATTATTTATAATTTTAAAGCTGCAGTGGAGGTAAATTTTAACTGTTTGTTTTGTGTACAGTTCTCATTTCATACTCTTAAAATTTTATACCCTTTTATTCTGTATTTGTAGATTAAATGTTTGTAAGTGCATTTTATGAAATTGCATGTAATGAATTATTTTTCATATTGTGTTTTCCGATGTATTAAAGTTATTTGTATAAAATAGTCATTGTTACCTTTATTATGCTTTGTCCATTTTGCTGTGGTTGATGCTTTTCCCTATAATAGATATTGGTCAAATATCGGACTTAGAAGAAAATTTAATCAGATATCTTTAAACTAGAATTCTCAATGCTCATGTTTAACTACACATAGACACTTTCAAATATTGCTACAGTGGGAGCGCTGCATAATACCTTTAATACTTCTATATGAAACCTCTGCTAAACAATTGCCTAATGCATTAGCATTCACTTTCTAAACAGGTACCGGTAATTATTAAGAATGAGTTTTCTGTGAAGGTAGTTACAGACCCAGCTAATTACTTGCTGAAATTTTAAACTGGCTGCTATTCTTAAGTTTCATGTTTTAAAGAATAGAATGTTTCCTATAATTAGACGTCTTAAATATACATGTACAATACATTTATGGCAGTTGCTATCTATGGAGAACTTTGAGAAGTATGATCCTCGACAGTTTTGGACATGTTTCCTGGTACTACATAATGCAAAACAACTATAAATTCCTGCTAGAAAAATGCCAGGAAACCAAAACTTTTTCACGAGTGAGATATTTTAATCAGTTTTATATCTTTCAAGATAAAGTATTTAAATGCTATCAAATTCATAGAAATATTGAATTGTTAAAAGTAAAAAAAAAAAAGCTTTAGTCTTACCATTGCAAGAATATTGCCAACATTAAAAAGAAATACAATAATATATTATAAATGCAATAAAATAAAGTAAAAACATAAGTGAAAGAGAAAGGTAACTTTTAAAAGAGACCCCACAATAAAATCACATGACCTTACCCCAGGATTGAAATCTGAAAAAAAGATATTCATTAGTTCCCCACCTAAATCTGGAAAAATGAAGAAATTTCAATTCTTGTGACAATTTCCTGTGATAAAATAAAATTCGGTGAAGGAGGAAAAAAAGGTATGTTTGTTATTGATGTTGAACCCCAATGCAAATGAACCAATTTCTAGGACCACCCAACTGTACACCCATAAAAATGTGTCAATATTATACATGGTTCGTATCTGTTTTGTTATAACTAGGTACGCAGACAGTTCAAATGAACAGTATCAATATTTTCACTTACATCTGGAAGAGTTGTGTACTCCTTCATTCTTAAGTGAACAAATTTGGCAACTCTCATGAACAACTTTCTATCATTTGTATTTAATAATAGAGTCATTTTTTGAGTGCTATGTACATCTAGTTCTATAGTGTTTTGGTATAACAAATATCCTAAGTTTTTCAAGACCATTACATTCAAATAGGTAGTGGAATTCATCACTGAGAAGTCTTTTTCTGCATCTAATGCAGATAATTTGCATCTATGATTAATTAGCAAATTTTTTGAGAACCAGTGCTAAAGTCTAGTTATAGTGTTGGGAGTATTTCAAGTATTCTGGCAATAGATCTACATATTCTTCAAATTCATGTACATCTTTATAAGTTTTGTAAGATGAAAAATCTTCCTCTTCTGAGATTCTGCTTGATCATTTCTGCAAAAACTGATCTTGCATTATTATTTTAACACACTGACTGGACACCCCTGAGCCACTTTGAGCATGAGCCTTGTCTACAAGCTTTACCAGCAGCGCCGCCACCGTCAAGACGGAAAACAAACACCTGTTGAGCTCTTTGGTGATTAGAGGTAAAAATGGAGTCATGGTGCCTTTTCTCAAATACATCCCAAACTCAACTGCTTACTCCTACGTCCTGCGATTAATTAGGTCTGTGTTACTGTGAACTGAGATTTATTTATTCAAAACACTCCATCAAAAGTTGTCACTGATCCACTTTCGTTCGCAAGTCTTGCATTTTGTCTAGTTCAAAAAGGCCCAAATTGTGAGAAAGAGCACTAGACAATTTCGCGCAGTGACCTCCATTTTGAAAGTAGTTTCTGGTAAGATGTAAACAAATATCTGATTTTACGTAACATTCCTTGATCAACAGTGCCTCCATAAACACACCATGTGTCCTGTTTAATCCCTATACTGTAATGTTTATATTTTATGCTTCCTGTTTGTAATGACTTGCTTATTGGCGTAAGTTCAGTTCAGTCGTCTTGGTGATCATGTCAACAATCGTTGATCTTTCTCGCCTGCATTAGCACTTCAGATTCATATGTAAACCTTATCTGTTTAGAATGTCAGTGGATATGTTTATGCTGTAATATGATGAGAAAGCAAAGCTTTAAATGCTCGCGCAGCTCGATCATATTTCTGCATTCCCCTTTAAATGCAGTCACAAAGTGTTTGTTATTGTTATCCGTGACGTCATTCTTTACTTGAACATCGCTGAAACATATTGGAAGCCCCTTAATATGAGCTTCATATTTGTGCAATAACCACACACAGTATGCGTAGCGATCCATTGACCGAAAATATGGCATAAAAATTAGCACGACTTCAACCTGTTGCAAAATCGTCATTTCACGACAGATTTCAAATAGAATTAAGAGACATGTAGAATTATTTGTGGCGGTTGTAGCGATCTAAATTGCATTGAAATCGATTCACGGAAAGATGAGTAAAGTCATTTTTACCGTGAACATCGAAGTTACGACTTTGGAATTCGCGGAATTCCATCGTAACATGATGTCATTTCATGACGTCAGCATTTGTCACACGTGAGCATGTATGTTTCAGTTGTTGCATAGTTCCGCGCGTGTTGCACGATAGTCGGCGACCAAAACGTTATTTCAATGCAATTTAAAGGAAACAATCCAAATTTATTATTTGATTAAGAAATATTTAAAACATGAAACGATCTGGCGGCAAAATGTGCTCTTAAAGCAAAAAGTTATGCTCATTTTTCCGAGGTAATCGAGCGAGCAGGGTCGAGCGAGCGAGCCCGACGAGAGACGAACAGACAGACGTCAACACCAAAAAACCTGCCTCAGTGTGTATCCTGCCATTACACTATATATATACCGTAAATGCTCGCTACGCTGAGCCGGCCTTCGGCCGACTCACTACGCGAGCTATCAACATATTCAAAGTGTTTACTCAGTCAAGTATTCTAAAGTGTCATCTAATGAATGTGTTGTGCCTGATATAGATACAGCATATTTTTATGCAAATATGGACAAGTGTCTGCTGTTCTAAAAGCAATTAGAGTTAATAATGGGGCACATGTACCTTTAGTTCGAGCAACTCGAACAGTGGCACCGGCCGTTGTTTACTTATGCTATGGTTGTTTACTATATGCTATGTCTATTGGCCTCACCACGGTTAGAGTTCTAAGCATTTAAAAAAGTGAACTCGCGCCGAGAAAACTAGGCGCTCATATTTATACTTATAGGCTGTAACACCCCCTAAAACCATTCACTTTCGTATCCTACGATTCCTACTTTCTATATTAATCTATTCCTGTCTTTATTTCAATAAAATCTGTTGTCTGGTGCCTGTTTGGCACAATTTTAAAGTTTAGGCGGTCAGCATTTGCAGATGTCACTTTGGCAATGGCTGACATATGGCGTACATGAAGGGGGAACCCCCTGCTGCAAAACTAAGCGGGCAGTGAACTTGTGTGGATGAAAAATAAAATGCACAAAAGTGCAGAAATATGTGAAAGGGTGGTAAATCATAAAACAATTAATGCAAGACCTTGTTATGCATTTTATTTTTTCAAGTGGCAGCTCATCCGCACATGTTTACTGCTCGCTTAGTTTTGCAGAAATATGTGAAAGGGTGGTAAATCATAAAACAATTAATGCAAGACCTTGTTATGCATTTTATTTTTTCAAGTGGCAGCTCATCCGCACATGTTTACTGCTCGCTTAGTTTTGCAGCAGGGAATTCTCTTCTTTCTAAGACTATTAAACATTTCAGCCATTGTCACCTGCCGACTTAGGGCATATACACTAGTCAAACATGTACATAATTCATTGGTATAAGTCTGGCCGTGGCACTCGCCTTATAAACGCGAGAAATCTACTCCGGTGAATTCACCGGACTGACGGCAGATTTTTACTATTGTGTGGTACCGTGTATCGGAAAGGCCAATAACAGAAACATCAATAAATAAAAAGGATGGCCTGATAGAGACACAAACCGGGTCTACCTATAAATATGAGCGCGAGTTCACTTTTTTAAATGCTTAGAACTCTAACAGTGGTAAGGCCAATAGACATATAGCATATAGTAAACAACGGCCGGTGCCAATGTTAGAGTTGCTCGAACTAATGTACCTTGGGGGTAATGTGAGTTAATGTTGCTTTCCAGTTTCTAAGGAAAATGCTGGGTGTACATCACAACTCATGCAACATATCTCAGTTAAAAATGTTTAGAAACAAATAGTGGGATTAAATCCTCAAGGTCGCCTGCCACAACATTAGTGACTCAATTACTTGAGCTATGATAAAAAGAACTCTCACTTTTTAAGTTATTCATTCTTAAAATTCACCTCTCAAACACTAACATGGGTCTCTTTGGAGGGGGCATTTCAGAACTGTCATAACTGTGATTTGTGCAAAACTCCTCTGTTATACAAACATGTATTACTTGTGATTATAACTATTTACTGCTTTATAAGCATCTTAATTCACTTATGATGCTTGTCACTTGGTTCAAAAGACTAGGAATCTATTTATTGTTACATCCGACTTACATATTTCCATATTTTTCAGAAGGTTACAAGATGTAAAGGCCATAGTGAACTTAGAAGTTGGAGGATGTCACAACTAGATGGCTGCCTATTATATGCCATGCTGATCTCTAGTTCAGACCTGGTAGCAAGCTCCAGATAGCATTTGACAGAACAATGTGTGATTCTCCTGTGTTCGACCTGCAAGGTTTTGAGGCTCCTGTATCATTATGGGGTCTGGTGGAGAAACAGGTCCCTGAACATGAGAGGGAGGAAGTTAAAGATATGCTAGGAGAATCCTTAGTTGAGCAAAGTAAAGAACTCCATGAAGAAGTAAGTAATGTTTGCACTTTTCAGACAACAATAGTATTGATGATAATAATAATAATGATGATAATGATAACAGTAATAACACTTAAAATGGTGATAATAATTATGATAATAAATAATGATAATAATAATAATAATAATAATAATAATAATAATAATAATAATGATGATAGTGATAATTATGATAATAATAATAATAATAATAATGATAATAATAATAATAATAATATTGATAATAATATTAATAATAATATTGATAATAATAGTAATAATAATAATAATAATAATAATAATGATAATAATAATAATAATAATAATAATAATAATAATAATAATAATGATAATAGTAATGATGATGATGATAATAATAAATCAATGATAATAATAGTAGTAGTAATAATAATAATAATAATCATAATAATTATATTTTGAATTTGTTATAATGATTATAATAATTTCTGCACATTATTGAAAGTCTGTGGCAAATTTGTGAAATTTTTGTGAACTCATGATTTTTGGTGAGCTATTTTGTTTGAATGAAGCCGTGCCTTAAGAGTGATTCATGTTCACAAAATATAATTGTTCTGTAAGACTGTAACATATAGACACTATTAGACAGTGGTATCTGATACTAAGGGTACTTGAATCTGTTTTCATCTAGTTTAAAGCCTTTTATTGATTATCAATCCCTGTCATGGTTGCTGACTTGTTGTTTACACTCTCTTTATTATTTCACCACAAAAGTGACCAGTAATGTGTTGTGTGTTTCAGTTAGAAGCGTTGCTGGCTATCTGGAGAGACTACAGGGATGAGACGTCACACAGTCTCACATCCAGCAGGCTGCCAGAGCCTCCAGACATGAGGGACAGACTCAAACAGGAAATCAGGTTCTTCGTGGACAGCATCAGAGAGAAAGCCAAAGAGGAAGGAAGGTAAGCAATTCTGCTTAAGTTACTAACAATGAAAAAATCATTACTATGTCCATATATAAGTAGGATGCCGATATGGGCTGTTATGAGTAATGACAATTTGTTAATTTCTATGGGACATTTGGGCAACTTTTCACATTTACTCCAACATCTGACCCTAGTCGACATGAGTGACTCTGTGTTTTCTATGTTTTAAATAGACATCCTAATGCTTTTCTGATTGATTGTGAGTAACATAACTTTTAAAAGTATCAGATCTTTTAATCAAAACTTCAATAGGAAATGCAATTAACTTTGGGTTATTCATTGACCACTTTCATTCCTTTAAACCATGGGTGACTTAATAACAAGAGCTCTTTCATCGATAGCATGCTTTTACAAATATCAACTTACCGTCAGAGAATTTAACCCTTGTCATACTAGACCACCATATGGGGGAACATATCCCCTTGGACCAGGGATATTGTGGGTCTACACAGGTAAAAATTGACGGGTCCAAACGGGCCCGTTATTATGACGGGCCCGTTACGGGCTCAGAACCCATTATAACAGGCTCGTAACGGGCCCATTATAATGGGCCCGTAAAAATAATAAAAATAATGGAATGTTACGGGTTTTCAAGCCGTGAAATGTCGATATATTGAGGGATCGAAAAACGGCCCCGTGAACTTTTACCTGTGTATACCCACCAAATCAGAAGGATTTCAAAGATTTCTATTATTGTTTCAATAAAGTGCTTCACAAACTTAAATAGAAATATAGTAAACAGTAAAATCTTGATAACTAGTATCATTTAATACCCCTAAATCGACCTATACAGTTTTTATTTTCTTATTTCATTGCTAAGTGCGAGGGTGCCCAAAGACCGGATATATCCGGTGATGGTAACACAGGCAAGATATGTAGCACAGGATATATTCAGTGTTAGCAAGAGCAGGGTTAAAGATAAATTTTATTTTACCAATTAATATATTTGAAAATAAGTTGATTTCCTGTCAGTCATTTCATAATATAGTTTTGAATCAGTTCACTAGATGGCAGCACTCAGCAGTATACTTATGTGTGAAAAACTAAGCTGTTCACATGATTTATATTACAGGAATGCAGACAGAGTCCTTTCCCGTCATAATTCAGAGGTGATCGATTATGCATTAGAAACAAAAAGTAAGTTATAATTCTTCTTGATTAGCCAACTGCTAGCCATACCCTTAAGAACCTATGAGGCTATGATACTATAGTTCTTAACCTACTCAGGTTGACAGTGTGAATCATATGCTCTGTTTGACTTATACAGCATTTTCTTATTTAGCTGTTGAAGGTTTGTCTTAGAATATTATTTTGTTTTCTCGCGTTCATGATACATCTGAAAAAGTGTACATAATTTGCTTATAGTTTGAAGCACTTGTATTTTTAATGTGGATAAATTATATATACGCAAATTTTCATCAACATTTGTAGTCCTTAGTATCTTATCAGTATTAAAATATCGGTTGAAACATCAAGCTAAAACCAATAAACAGAAAGTTCACACCTATTTACGATACACACAATGCATACATTATGAGCATCTCAAACCATGTAAGGTTTCCACTCCTTCATTGCTTGGATCCCATTGGCTGAGCACTCATACCTCCCCAGCTGTCTCCAGTGTTGATCAAACCCCTTGCTATCCATCTACTGGGAAGCAATCAGGAGCAATATCTTTGATCAAACCCACACCTATCTTAAAGATACTGCCTGCCTCTGAGGTATCTAATTGTGTTGAATTAAGCATGTTGTAAGCTTCAGAATTTTGCTAATAAAATGCAAAATGCCCTGGTGCGGGGACGTCCAAATTTAGCAATTAAGTCAATCTTTTATATATATTGCAGGGATTGACCTTAATATTTTCAGGCAGGAGCAGATTTGGCTCCTAGGATTTAAAAAGTTAGGAGCAAATAAATAGCTGCACATGCAGCATGCAGTGACAGTGTGCCTGAGGGTCCATGATTGGGGGTATGCCGGCATGCTCCACGAGAAAACCTTTAAATAACTATACTGAGTTTACTCTGAGATGCATTTGGGCCAATTTTAGGTAAAATACAGGGAGATGTAAATTGAAAGAAAAAATCATTCTCAAAGTGCTGAAGGCAAATATTTACTGTCAGCTAGGCCAAGAGTTAAGTGCAAAAGGAGATAACACTGTTGTTTTATGTACTGTTAGACTGGTACTGCTCTAGTAGTCTATTAATCAATCAGGTCAGGTAGATGGCGCTATTCTTCTCACCACTTTAGCGACTAGTTCCTGTGATTTGATTTATGAGGTCCAATAAATATGAATAGATAAATCAAGTGTGTTCATATGAAATTGGTTTCCCTGGCAGACATGACCCATTTGTCTTTTAGATTTTTAATGATCTGATTAGGTATGTCCAATCCAGTTCAAGTATTTGGATTAATATATCATGATACACCTCTAGGTAGTCCTCTACTCTCTATCATACTTATATATGACAATAAGTATGAGCATCAATCCCTTTTTCTATACCCTTAAAAAGTGTTGTAGAATTTAACATGCTTAAGCCTTAAGATATTTCGAGCTGTGGCAAACTTTAAAAAAAAGATTTTATTTTAAAGGAGCCAGCCCCTTCTTAGGGATGGCTCAGACATATAAGAAGAAGAGCTTTTTTGTACATGCTGATGGCGCAGATAGCATGAATGGTGATATGAAATGTGCTTGAATCTCTTCAAAATATAATCTCTCCCTATTACTGGGTGACAGGCAATAACGAGTAAGAAATGAAGGTTTTCATTGATTGCCCCAGTCTATGGAGGAATTGATATCCTACTAGCCCCAGTGTAACAATAAATCTACCCCACTGAAAATCTTCTTCAAAACCTCTTCAAAAAACATTCAAAATTGTACCTCTACTCTGTTGAATTATAGCTAGATGAACCAAAATTGTGATATGCATATGCAGATCACTTATATTTTAGTGCATTAAAGCTTAACTTAATTTAACTTGACTAGTACAACTTAACTAGTAAAACATCAGCTTTCTATGAAAATTTCTCTGAATAGTGCTTTCTTATAATGTTTATTTCCATATCTGTGAGACCAGGTATAAAATTTGTTGCTAAGCTCTAATTATATTCTTCATAGTACAAACAAGCAAGTGTCGTTAGTCTGTACATCCGTCAAATGAGTTAAGCTTTTAAGTAGTAATAAAAGTTCAGCCAAATAAAAACTGCTCTCAAGAGATTATGTAATTGGTTTGTAAATTTGTACTTTGACCTGTGGGCCCCTTAACAATATTTATTTTGTCAAGATAAACACAAGTATACCTCCAAGGCTAAAAAAAGGAATGTAAAGTTAGCCTGACAGTAGTAGGAAGAGAATTAGAACCTTCATGTGTAATATTTTTTGAGACATTTTGTTGTTTTTTGTTCAATATAAGCCATCTTAATGCTATACCTGTATATCTGACATGCAGTCCAAAACTCAATGGAATCAACCATACCTAGTTTTGCTTATCCAGCCTGAGCCTGAGATTTGTGTCTACCAGTACATGTAAACACCCATCCTGGCCTGATATACCTGATGACTTAGTGGCTGAATTGGGCACTTACTGTTTTGGGGGGGATTTCCTTCTTCAGTTAGAAGCTATTATCGGTAGCTTGACTTACAGGTTTTGACTGTAAATTTCTGATCAATTATTCAGCTAGGTAGATTAATTATTCAACTGTAGTAAAATAAGTGATCAAAAGAAATGATTGAGGGGCCAAAGAAAAGAATAAGGGTCCCAGCGAGTACTTTTAATCTAATTATGTCCTGAAACATGCTTGTATTCAGTGGTGCCATAGGGAAGAACCAGCAATTTAATTTATTGGATTTTAGCTCTTGATAAGTGTCAAGACTGTATCTGGTAGTTTCAAAGCAATTTATTAGAGGCTCTCAACAGTTTTTAGCAGCAAAAGCCCTTCAAACATTCTTAGTTCCAAACCCTGAGTTTTCTGCACCTGAGTATTTGACTTAGTATACAGCACCAGCATGATACCAGTTCCACCTCTTGTTAGCACTATCCCACAGCCATGCAGATCATCAAGGGAAATTGATTAGTAATATCATTATGCAAGCAAACTACAGAAACTGCTTTCAGCTGATTACTAATTACTAATTACTTTATGCAACCAACATCAAATATTAAACACTAGGAAGACTGATTCACACATTTAGATCAATAAATGATTCACCTTAGATGTTTGAAATTTATCTTATGAATCTACATATGATGAATGCACAACTGCTTACCTGGGACATGTACAAACATAGTGATGTATTTTGTCTTGTGAAGGATATGACTAAATTGGTAAAAATAATTATTTTTGGCATAGCCGATTACTTGATGAAATTATGGTATGGTTGTCTGAGGAGGAACTGATCTGTTGAAGCTTAGATGAAAAAAACATGGATTGGTTGCCACAGACCAATTTTCATAGGACTCCATTATGAAGCCCTTGACACACCAGATCTTGCTGAGTCTAGTCTCAGTGTGACATCACTAGGAGACAGCCCAATGAGGACTCTCATATCTTTTACATTAGAGCAAGTTGCTCTCGTACCTGTGCAGAACACACCTCTTGAGTGGTTGTCGTTAATATCTGGGCTATAAGTTGTGCCAAGGCTGTTGAGTGAGATCTGCTCGTTGCATATCTGGTGATCGACATTCGTGATTGAAGTAATGATACAATCTGATATGGCTTCTTAATATTATACTGCTGCAATATCTAGAGTATTGATCACACTGAAAGTTTGGACCTAGAAATAGAAGTTAGAAGTTCATGTTTTTGACTTTAACCCTTATGCTGCTGATGGCTAATTTGACCAAAACAAAATGATGCAAAAAACCTGAAAAATGACTGAAATCCTGGCAAATCGGTACTCATTCGATAGTACTCAATGAGAGCTATCCAATGAATACCAACATGACAGGGTTTAGATCTTTTAAAAATCGTTTGCAATAGTCTGCTTTGGACGAAAGTAGTCTCAGCATTGGAAGGGTTAATGTTGTAAGACGCGTCTAAGAGGGCCAGGCAGTCAGGGGCTAACCTTGTGGATTTCAATTGTAGGCCAACTGTTATCACCACTCAATCTCAGGCAAATCTTATAACTAGAATAGCTTTGATAAAGCATGGCCCCTTCATGCCTAGTATTCTCCTTAAAATGTGTCATCTGGATGCTCTGAAAAAAAGATTCTTATAAGAAATCATTGAAAAGTGAAATATCTAAGGGAGAGTTACAGGTTGAGTTCGGATTATCATTCCTCCAAATATTTTCTGAAATTTTATTTTTGTAGTTGCTGCAAGCATGGATGAGACAATAAATTTTAAGACCCTTTTTATTGGATATATCACAATACATAGTGTGCGATGATATAAGATCAGGTGCACATTTCATAAGATGTTTGAAGCCAGAGAAAGAGTGATATCATATGCATGAAAAGGAAATAAAGACATCATAGTAAATTAGTAATGCTGCATACACAACTGTACGTGTGTTTGAGGTAACCCATCTTACCTTATCTACATGTACAAATATAGATCTAACTTAGATACCATATTTTAGACCTCAATATCCAGAATTTGACCACAATTTATCATTTCAGTGTCAGCTCTCAAGATATTTTCATTAACCAGCTCTTAGAACTTGATTTATGGAAAGCATATTAATAGTTGAGTGCCACATGGACCTGCTTTTCCCAGTATGAAGGAAATGTCTTTTGAAACATAGTTTGACCTGATTTCTTTTAGTGTTTTACACAATCCTAATAATGTCTTGTTAAAGTTACTCAGAAAATTCTTTGAATTGATGTAGCAAGCCAATTTTTCTAAGCTCATCTACCTGTCTCCAGGGGGCATCCAGTAACCTGTACCAAACTTGATTTCTAAGACTGCTCTGGCACCGGTACAATAATCAGGACACTGATTCTAGCCAACTGGATGTCACCCAGTCTACCCAGCTGCAAAATGGGTACCTAGCATTAATAAGGCAGTGCTTAGAGCTTGTGGGATATATGCTGCCAGCTGCTCTGGAATATCCCTCAGGGGATTGAAATGGTTTCTGTGTGTACAGGCCTGCTAGGGGAGGAAGGTTGTGTGAGCACTTCAGTGGATACAAGACTATAAACCGAATACCTTTATATGAATACTTTTGCCCCAGTCCCAAGGTGCTTTGAGGTTTTGGGGTATCACTGTATAGTGAAACTGAACAATTTTCATTGACATATTTTCACAGTAATGTGTATCCTTTTTCCTGCATTTTTTACCTACTAGCCCATTTCCACTGAAATTTCCCTTCAAACTTATCTGAATGCAGTGCTACTTTTTATCATAACCAGTAAATTGGAACTAGGTGGGCAACATGAAGGAGAGATGGATGTTCATATTTGCTTATCATTTCTTTTTCAAATGTTTTCCAAACAATTCTTGATCGAAATAAAATCACCAAAGTCATTTTAAACAAACCTTTTTCGTGTGCCACAAGTTTGTAAGAAGGTAGTTTTCACAGTATGCAAACAATGCCTTTGAAAGGGAAGGTGAACTCTTGGCTTATATAGTAGTCTGGCGGCCAAATCCAAAAAAGCCTCTAGAAAATGGTTTTGATGGCAAAATTTGTTACAAGCTGCCATCCATGCTAAATCATATCTTCAGAGGATGGGCCATATGGTATGGGTGGATGGCGGGATTTCTTTTGTCGTTTAAGGTGTTTTTGGGGCTAAAAATGCAGAAAATGAACTAAAATGAGTGATTTTTGTAATTTACGTCAAAAAAATATTTATTGTCGACCTAAGGTCATGAAAGTTTGTACATATATGCATGAGGACATACTCTTTGAGATGGTGGAATTAGATTTAACAAAATATTAAGCGTTAATCTAAAAACTGATATAATATGGCAAAAAATGGCTGAAAACAGTCTTTTTTCAAGAATTACGTTAAAGAAAAACGTCCATACAATTCCCTTGGAAAAGGCTAGGATTATGAAACTTAGCCAAAAATATCCCTGATGTGTCCCAATAAGAATATGATATTGGTATACTGTGTATGTGATCTACTGATCCTGTAGTGGGGTTGTTGAATTTGAGATATACACAATTAATGAACATTGGTGCCATACCGTATATTACACTTATTACAATAGTATGTCATAGTACATGACCCTCATTGATAGAGAACTTGTAATATAAGGTTAGCAGCAATGTTTCATATACTGTATGGGTGGATGGCAGGATTTATTTTGCCATTTAAGGTGTTTGGGGGCAAAAATTAGATAAATTGAGTGAAAAAAGTAATTTATGTCAAAAAATTTTGTTGTCCACCTAGGGTCATGACAATATGTACATATATCCTAGGGAAAATGTTCTTTAATAAACTTGCGTTAGCTTTAACAAAAACTGAAGCTTTATCCTAAAATGGATGGAATCTGGCCAAAAAAATGACTAAAAACGGTCAATTTCAATATTTTTGTATACAGAAAAAACGTTAATTTAATCATCATGCAAAGAGCTAGGAACATGAAACTAGGTCCAAAATATTCCTGAAGGGTTTCAAAAAAGGTACTTTATATGATGTGTCTATATTTCACCAAATAATTATGCAGAAGTTTGTTCAACTTGGAAGTTACAAAAGTCAGGATGTATAGCATATGGGCTAGGTCAAGTTGTAGTTAGCATATAAGACAAAAAATATACTTTATGGTAGCAATATGTATCTTACATATTTGGAAAGCTAGAAGTCTGAACTTCTTGGATCTTTGGTCAGATTTACTGTACCCCCGTTTATGAAAAGGTTATAAAACATTTTACTGCAGGGTGTTTGTTTGTTTGTTCAACGCCTTTCTGACAGTAACATTTCACAAAATGTTAAAACCACCATATTTGTTTGTAAAACCGTATTTTGAACTTCAATATTGTTTTAGATGATACAATTAGACCTGTGAAGTCTCTGCCAATAGATATAGGATTGAATATTATGTTTTGGGGTGTTTTTCATGAATTTTAAAATATGGTGAGCTGTGATCCGTAACATGTGAGTCTGTAACAGAAAAATATCATCTTTTTTTTACTTTTGAAAATGTTCAGATTAGGTCATTACCATGAAACCTCATAGAAAAAAGCATTTTAACACTAATTTAACTATGAGGGGCACACTTTTGAAAAATAGATTTTCAAACAGTGTTTTTGTGGGGGTTAAAGTTGGTGATTCCATAACAGTTACGGAATCACATATTTGCTTAATTGACTGGTTCAAGCCTTTAGATGACTTGAATATTCTTTAAATGGACTAGCTTCCTATCTTATCTTTAAGTATTAACATAGTTTCCATATTTAGAATTAGACACTGTGCACAATAGTTTGAAAAACGAGTATCTGAAGTTCTAACTCATAGGTGATTTTGAGTAAGGTACAATTATTCAAATGTGTCATATTACCAAACTACCTTTTTAAAACATTCACACAGTTTTAAAGCAGAGTATAATTAAGCTGGCCTGCAGTGCATCTCACCCAGAGTTGGACACCCAATCCCTCAAAAGTCACCCATCAGGACACTTAAAAAATTCCATTTTCAAACATATAATTGAATTGTTTTCACTCCAGTATGAATTCAGTGACTTTTTAAGGCATTTATTTCAAGTACATGCATGTTCATGGTTAAAATGGGCCATATTAAGCTATTCAAATTGTTGGGGACAGAATTTCAGAATATTGAATTCAATATTTTTTCTCAAATCCAGGAAAACTTGCTCCCTCATTTGGCTGTTTTATCTTATAGAAATATCACCTCTGAACCCTATTTGTTCCAGACTTTTGTAAAATAGTAGATTTTAAAGAATTTATATCTGTGGTGGACAGGAAAGCTCTTCAACAGAGATGTTAGATTCCTTCACAGAAACATAAATCCTTCTTCAAGTAAAGAAGAAAATTGAAGTGTAGCATATTGTCAATGTAGCCCAGGTCCCGAAGTCTCTATTCATACATATATTTCAAAATTTGATCACCTTCATAAAATTTTGGAGGAATTTATTCAGTGTTTCAGATGGAATGTATACACTGTTGCAGACAGGAAACTTTTGTCATAAGTGGAGAAGGGGAAGGATTTAATACATAAGACATTTCTCA
This sequence comes from Maea johnstoni, assembly GCA_963942565.1. Classification (NCBI taxonomy): domain Eukaryota; kingdom Metazoa; phylum Annelida; class Polychaeta; order Spionida; family Magelonidae; genus Maea; species Maea johnstoni. The sequence goes on along the minus strand of OZ012684.1, from coordinate 5,250,924 downwards.
GAGAACAAAATTTTGTTACATCACTCAAAGATTGAATATAGTCATATGGAAGACTCTTATGAGACTGATCTATACAAAGCCAGTCATCTAAATGATATATTACAGGTAAAACGATTTCAGAAACTAAATTTCCAGGGATTCTTCATTCATCTTATAGACATGTTTGATATGCTCCAATAAAAATATCCAACAGTCAATAAGATCACAAATGCTTGATGAAAAAGAATTATTACATAGTTATTCTATAAGTATTTAGCAAATTGGACATTGGTCATCTATGGTGGGAGAATGGGGGAGTTCCCTTCCTCCCATTCCTCCTATTAGATAAGAATCAATCGGCTTCTTTCACACCTAACTCGGTGTTTCTATCCAGCCTTAAAGGTCAAATGCACCATCATGATGATTTAGGTTCAAAATGTGCTTATACGTGTCACCTTTCAAATAAGACCACCCGCAAGTCTGTCCTCATCAGCATTCTTCAGATATGGCTTATGAAAGTGAGTAAAAACAGGCCTGAGTAAAAGGCATGGAGGCTGATCATCAGCTGATAAGTAAAAAGCCCTGAAAATGGCTTTTTCTTTATCAGCTGATAATCCAAACATGAATTTGCCTTGTCAAATCCGTGTAATCAAGGAAGATAAGGAACCCCTGCAGTCACAGAAGGGGTGCTTAAAATGTGCCCTGCCCTGATAATGTCAGCCTCCATACCTATACTCAGGCCTGTTTTTTACTCACTTTCATAAGCCATATCTGAGGAGTGCTGAGGAGGACAGACTTGCGGGTGGTCTCATTTGAAATGTGACACATATAAGCACATTTTGAACCTAAATCACCATGATGGTGCATTTGCCCTTTGAAGAATTCTCACCATACAACCAAGTTCATTGCCCTGTCACTGAGGTGGTACTTAGAGTTAGCTAAACCCTTGAGATTGAAAGTCCATCAGATCTCTGAGGTAATTTAAAACAGAGCCTCCCCTTTGGGTTCAAGAGCAAGCCCTAGATATTATGAAATTCCACAACATCTGCAGTAGCCCCCTCTCAGGCCCTCTGTCTTGAAGCTAACAAAATCAAAAAATCTTGGTGCTGCCACCTATACTTAGACACTACTCCTGCCGTCACCAAATTTATCAGACTAGGCTTGATATTCCATTAAAACAATGTCCAATCAATAAAATGATCATTCAGTATCAATAGAAAACAGTATGTTTAACATATGCTACACATGCTTATTTTTGCATCTTCCGAGTTAAACAAACTTCAGCATAATTATTTGGCAAAATAAGCACACACGCTATAAAGCATCTCTTTTGGAACCCTTCAGGAATATTTTGGACCTAGTTTCACGTTTCTAGCTCTTTGCATGATGATTAAATTAATATTTTTCTGTAAACAAAGATCTTGAAAAAATGACCATTTTTATCCATTTTTTGGACAGAATTTAGCCATTTTTAGGATGAAAAATTAGTTTTTGATGAACCTAACCCTGGTATCTTAAATAACATGTTCTCTAGTATATATGTACACATTCTCATGAGCCTAGATGGACAACAAATGTTTCTTGATATAAATTACTTTTTTCATTCAATTTATTTAATTTTTGCCACAAAAACACCTTAAACGACAAAATAAATCCTGCCATCCACCCATACAATATATGAAACATTGCTGCCAACCTTATATTACAAGTTCTCTATCAATGAGGGTCATGTACTATGACATACTATTCTAATAAGTGTAATATACAGTATGGCGCCAATGTTAATTAATTGTGTATATCTCAAATTCAACAACCCCACTACAGAATCATTAGATCACATACGCAATATACCAATACCATATTCTTATTGGGACACATCAGGGATATTTTTGGCCAAGTTTCATAATCCTAGGTCTTTCCAAGGGAATTTTATGGACGTTTTTCTTTAACGTAAATCTTGAAAAAAGACTGTTTTCAGCCATTTTTTGCCATATTATATCAGTTTTTAGGTTAACGCTTAATATTTTGTTAAATCTAATTCCACCATCTCAAAGGGTGAGTTCTCAAGCATATATGTACAAACTTTCATGAGCTTAGGTCGACAATAAATATTTTCTTGACGTAAATTACAAAAATCACTTATTTTAGTTCATTTTTTGCATTTTTTGCCCCAAAAACACCTTAAACAATAAAAGAAATCCCGCCATCCACCCATACCATATTGCCCACCTTATGAAGATATGATTTAGCATGGATGGCAGCTTGTAACAAATTTTGCCATCAAAAGTCACATTTTTGGATTTGGCCGCCAGACTATAGGGTTATCTGTTTCCTTATCAGTTAAGCAATAAGTTACCATAGCACATCATGTTTATTTCTACTTGATATGGTCTTATCAGTGAAATAGCAATAGCACTTATCTAATAATTGGCACCAAATATGATGTATTGACCTCCACTATCAGGCTTTTTCCAAGTATGTACAACATGGATCTGATATAATTTCATTTAAACCATTCAGTGTGACTTCACCTAACAGGGACAATTCTTGTCAGTTCACTTCTGTCCGAGTTATGTGAGTTTCCCTGTATAGTGGGTTACAGCTAGTCCATGCCTTCTATCTCTGGTGGTGTGTACTGCTTTGAGTCATGTATTTTTCCAGTATAGGAGGCAGGCTATCTTCATAGTGCTCTGCCTCTGCATCATATTTCTCAGTTAGTTTCGCAGCTTTTGCATCTGCTTCCTGTTTTCTCTTATGCTTGCGTAAGCGCTTCCTTTCATCGGAAAAAGTCACATGTTTTCTGAGTTTCCCTTTACGTATGATAATATCATAGTTGCTATGCTGATCGTCAGCACTCCCAGAGAACTTTTTATCAATGTGGCGCAAATTGAGGAATTTTGTAGGTGAATGGCAATTCAGATTCCTTCCTGAGCACCACTCAATCTGAGGTTTATGTATTGATGGTAAGCGAAGGTCCTTTTCCTTTCGCCCATGTGGGGGCCTATCAGCACTGCTATCTCCAACAATCCTGTCTCTTTCACTGTCAGTAATATGTGGTAGGCGGGTGTGTTTATCCTGAATGTTAGAATGCTGTTGTTGTTGTTGTTGTTGTTGTTTGGTATTGTTTTTCCACTGAGCCTGTAGAGAGGCGTTAGCCTGCTGCCTGGCTACGAGCTGCTTGACTTTCAGGTACTGTTCCTGCGCCTTGGTGTAGTCATACCCAGACATGCTCTCTGCCAAACTTTCACTGCTCTTATCAATGAGTGTGGCATCCACTCCGCCGGTGGTGCGGGTGCGGGAAGTCTTCCTGATCGAGGTCCATGTCGTGGGCATAAGTCCTGATTTGGTGAGGACTGCGCTCTTGTCTGCCTTGAGCTGATTGTAGGGAGATAGGAAGAACTTTGAGCCTGCTCCCCCTGCTGCCCCGCCCCTGCTGAGCTTGTTGCTGGCAGTGTGGTTCTTATAGTGATATGTGGCCAGGCCCCGAGTGTGCTGCTGCTGCTGCTGCCTGATCCGCCCCGCTGCTGTTGTCATGTTGTTAGTGGGTGCTCAGGAGCTGCAGACAGCAGGTAGTAGTCATATAACAACAATGCCGCCCTGTATCCCCCATGGCATAAAGGTACTGTTACTCTCACCTCTGATAACCCTTTCTCTCTCCTGTTATTGTCTCCCTCGTAGACCTGAAGGGAGAAGAAATAGGAGAGGATTCAGTATCAGTCATGTTTGATTATTAGGCCATATTTCTTACAGGCATTTATCCTTTTATATTCTCTCTAGTATGATTTACAGATATTCTTTTTGGTGGTAGTTCATTAAATCCATTGTGGGTTCAATGGATTCTGCCACTTAAGGTCTTACAACACTTTTAGAAATCTCAGTTTAATTTTCCTGAAACTTTGCATGAGGAAAGAACATAACACTGTGATCTTCAAAACAACTTAAAATTTTGGGGTCATCGACTTATTTTTTTTTTCACAGATTTTTGAAAGATTAATGCAAATTATGTCACAAACATCTCATTCTCCAAAATTGGTTTCTTTCTTTGCTAAATGTATCCCCTCAGAGATACTGACACTAAGTTGGAAAACTGCCTCACTGACATCTATACATGGATGTCTCAAAATAAACTGAAATTGAATGCAGACAAGACAGAGGTGCTGGTCATGGGTACCCCACAGACGCGGGCAAAAATCTCCATTCCTAGTATTACCGTAAACGGTGTAATAGTACCAGTTCTTAATGAACCCGTTGGTAATTTGGGCGCTGTTTTTGATCCGAACATGAATATGTCTGCACATGTATCAAAAGTTATCAAGTCTAGAAATTACCACCTTAGGAACATTGGAAAAATAAGGAAATTTCTCAATACGGATACAACCAAGAGTGCCATCGTCTCACTGGTGACATCACGCCTTGACTATTGTAATGGATTTCTCTGTGGAATCACTGATGAGCTGGTATGCAGGCTCCAGAAAGTCCAAAACAATGCTGCTAGAGTGGTTAGTGGCTCCAAAAAGTATGATCACATTACACCAGTTCTAAAAGATCTTCACTGGCTGCCCATCAGGAAAAGGATTGAGTTCAAGATTCTGCTTTTGACTTTCAAATGCATGCAAGGATGTGCCTATGCACCACGCCTTTGGAATGAGCTCCATGACAACATCAAGGCTGCTGATAGTGTGCAAAACTTCAAGAAACAGCTGAAAACATTGCTATTTCGAAAGGAGTTTAATTGACTATTATATATAATGGACCATGACAACTGTCCAATAACTTTAAAGCGCTTTTGAACAATATAGGTGGAAAGGGCGCTATATCAAATATCAATTATTATTATTATTACCTGAAATACTGTTCTGCCTTGTTGAAATTATTTTTCTGCTGTTATAAAGGAATTATTGGGCTAAATCAAGGAATTCCAGAAACAAGTTTTTAACCCAAAATTGATATAAGTCAGACTTACCTAGTTTAATTTTCACCAATTTTTGTCTTAACTAATGTCTTAACTCTAGGAAATGATAGGTCATGGTGTTAGTTTTCGAACCACAGATGGTCAAAGTTTGTGAAATATGACTTTTTGGGGGCAAACTTTCATGAAAATGTTAGAAAAGAGTTACTCAATTGTTACCATATATGCCCATCCTTGTATAAGATATTGTTGAGCAAGTGAACCCCATTGAAGTGAACACATGAATTATCACACATTTTTTCTGAAAACGTGTCAAAACATCAAATTCAATGAATATGAAAATCACTGTAGCCAAAAACAAAAAACTCTTAAGATACTTTTTATAATAGACAGGACGTAATCATAATTAGTACATATTCAATAAAAATCCATTTCTTTTAAATTTTTCAGTGGTGTCAGGTTATTGTGATAAATTATTTTAGTTTTTCCAATACCCAATAGGTGTCACCGGTATAGAGTATCGTAAGACCTTAAGATGAACTTGCAACTCCATAATCACACACAAACATGTTAACATGCAGCATTTCTGTGTCTATCCATTCATGCCTAGCCAGCGGCCCAATGTGGTTTGACTATTTAGTCATGTCTAATGTCCGCTAGGAAAACAGTTGAAGGAGAAGTGCTCATTAAAACATGCACAACAATACTCCTAATATTTCGGAAAGGTTATTTCATGATTTACATAACATTCAGATGAGACTTGTAGTGAAGCTCTACACATTAAAGGGTAAAAAAGCGTTGGGATTAGATTGATTTCATTTTCATTTACTTTTTGTTCTGACACAATGATACCCAATGTTATGTTACAAATACTCTTACAGTGGCATAATAGTAGATTTAATTAGAGAATCAGCCAACCTTGACTGGAATGCAGAAGAAAAAATGTAGCCCAAAAGCCTAATAATTTATTTTCCCTTTGCTGTGAAAAACCAAAAGAAACCTGTATGAAAAGTAAAATAAATCTGCAATTAACTGTAAACCTTTACATTAAGTATTCTGTGCCTCTAATTTCTGAATGCTTATGTTCTCTGTGTCGTTCATGTCAAGTCTTAAGCGCATAATGAATACAGAGTTATCAGCCTTCAGTATAACATGATGTAAAGTCGTTGCTGTAATAGGCTCCGTTAAAGCAAGCTTATGATAGGCCGTAACATGCGAGTGATTTGTCTGGGATAATTTGCTCACAAACTGATTTATGGCGTGGAGACTCGGGGAGCTATTTTTACAGTGACTCCGTGAAAGCTGGAATGGCTTTGAAAGGTTAGGGGACTGGGATGAAATGGCTTAATGAGTTAGTGTCATCTAATAGATCAAGCGTGGTTCAGAGCTCTAACAACATGTACACACTGTCCTGGTGATAATGATCTCCAGGGAGCACACAGCACCGCGGCCACTTCTAGCCTTTTTCATCTCTATACAATTGTACATGTATAAAGGGTGGCTGTTATTGATAAGTTCTCATTGCATATCAGCCCGGAGAAGAGAAATATGACAGTGTTGGAATTCATTAACCATCTATACCCTTTTAGGGGTCAGCTGGTCCTTTATACAGCTTTGAGGTTTCGTTTGCTTAATTTTAGTTTAGTTTAGGTTTTTGAGTTTCATTTCATGAATCTGCAAAATCAGGATGGAAACTCAAACTTCAGATGTTTGAACTATACTTGTAAAGTGTGACTTTATAAAATGCAACTATATTTTGAAATTGATTTGACATGTAGCGTATATCCAAAAAATAAGATTATCAGTGTTTCTGTTTTAAAATACTTAGGTTACCAAAAGCTATGGGCATGAAAGGGTTGAAGATAGTCTACACCTTGTGTTTCCACTTAAAAAGACTATTACAGGTGTTTCCAGTAAATGACATCTTATCATAAGAAGGCTATCTGTTACATGGAATTTGACAATGACCAAACAAAACTCCTGTTGCACTAGCCCACTAACTAGGCCACTTCACCATGAGAAATCTGAACTCACTTATGAGTTATGACTGTTTTATTGGTATATTTTTACCATGCATATTTAGTAAAATATTTGAAGAAATCCTAACCATGACTCAAACAACAATTCCTTTTAAAAACTTTGAATTCTTGCTTTATTCCACAAATAGTACCAATGATCAGATACGTTTTGATTTAAGTTGGGTGCATTGGTTGATATAACATGACAGGAATTTGAGGTTTATTATGATTATGAGTAAACATTGTCTAGGTAATTCATCAAGATGTAATAAATTGAATGCGTGACATTTTATGATACTTTTATGTTGTTAATTATCTATCAGTTGCATTTTTTTTAATCTCCTATGAAAATTTGGGTTGCATGAATGTGAACTTTAAGGGAGCATTATCTTCAGATGCTATCACATGCATAGTGTGAATAAGCATGTTGCCTGTTAATTCCTACCACTAAGATCACGGATGATAAAAATTCCACCTGAAACTAACACAGTATACCTGTATGATTTTGAGAATTCTATACTTCATCTTCTGTTGTTCAATAAGATCTTTACCTGTTCTCTTGATTCAATTATGATGTGGACATCCTTGCTATTCAATAAAGGCAAGTTCCTTGAATGAAGAGTTATTTGTCCAAACCACTAAGTTTTGTTGATAAATCCATGAAATCATCACCGATTAAGTTTAAGATGCTGGAGACTCTGGACATCCTGTGTGTGAGAGTCGCTATCGTTGCGGCTGCCGTGATGAGAGACACGGTGAGAAGAGGTAGCGTGCGGTGTGATGATGATGATGATGATGATGATGATGATGCGAGTGGCCTTGGATGACAGCGCTGGCTGTGGTGGTATAGTGCTGGAGGTCTGCCTTCTCTTGTCTTGCGTGGTGCTAGTGCACGCACAGAGGCTGCCTCTGAGGCTGCTTCTGAGGCTGAAGCTGTCAAGCTGCTGACTGCCACAATAACAACTCCCCCTGCTCCCCCTCTAGTGATCACCCACACACCACGGCCACCACCCGCCACCAGGGCTGCTGCCCCCGCTGATGTTGCTATGGTGCGGCGGCAGGTATGATGATACGATGATGAGGCAGGGAAGTCCTACCTTGTGAGACATCCATCACCTGCCCTCTGATGACAGACACTGATAAGGCTATAGATATACCAAATAAAGCCACTCAATGATGCTCATCTTCTATATATGGAAAGGGAGTGTGCTTTTGAAAAGAAATGAAAGTTAACGGGACCTTCTAGGTGATGATCTATGGACCAAATAGGCTTGTTTACCTGAGAAATCCACGTCATTCTATTACAGGGAAATACTCATATGGGATTTCAGAAGTTTCTGATGAAATATCCCTTCATCATATTAAACCGTCTATTCATTCATTTATTTATTGTTCATTTTATTTATTCATCTATGTTTATATTCAATGATGATGGACATAATAAATCTGGTTATTCTGAGTGTGTGTCTGGTTTGACTTCAATCTCAAGAACCACTTGTCATGTGTCATATTTTCTTTAAGTGGGAAAGAAGTCCCTGTATCTATTAGGGAGCCAAGCTCGGAAAGGCCGCAGGATTTTCGCGAAGCCTCGCAGTAAGTCAATAGAGCGTGAGTGTATATGACGTCACTAAGAAATACATACAGGGACCCAGAAAGTCGTCGTGAGTCAACAATAGCGTCCCTCGCGCCCATCCCTCGAGCGGTCGATTTCCGGTTTTAAGGTAGTTTAAGTAACGACCGATTTCATTGGTCGACAATGACGTAACGTACAGTACAATAACAAACACGCCTCCCATTGGATGAAATGTATGAATGAAAGTGCATTGTTGTGGGTGCTGCAACGCCGTTGCCGCCGTTACTATATCCTTGGATGAATCTAAGCTATATCCATGTTAAAACTGAATTTCTCTCGCCCATCCGTGGGTCAATTCTACTGCAGTTTAGATCGTTAGAACCGCCAGAATTCATTCTACTGACCATTGAATTCTCTTTAAAATCGAATCGCTTCCTGGCCATGCCACGTGGTGGCCGCTACTATATCCACATTAAAACTAAATTTCTCGCCTGTACGTGGGTCAATTTTAATGCGGTTTAGATCATTAGAACCGCCAGAATTCATTCTACTGGCCTTCGAATTTGCGAAATGTATTTTTTGGGACAGTTTGAAATCATAATAATTTGTATGCCATATATTTTCGGTCAATCAATGCAGAAATAAAAAAAAATTGAAATCATCCAAAGCTTCGCTCGGTTCCTGGCCATGCCAGCGTCATATTAAGAAGCTTCCCTGTGTATGTTCTCATTGACCCCCTGATTCCCTTGGGCCATTAGCTGCTACCTGAGTGCTCTCTACCTCTGCTTACCTTTGCTTACCTGTAGTCTGGCATCTGGTGCCAGGTGTGAGCATCGCTATGGTGACCAGGTAGACATTGTGTAATGGAGAGATGTGAGAATAACTGTGCCATGTTGGACATTGTCAATTAGCCTACTTCACAAAGAGTGATCCCCAGCTCAGTCCCTTCATCCCTGCTGCGGCCAAAGACGCCCGACTAATTTGGCATATCGTTCGCCTGGGAGCATCAGATCCCAACAAGCAACCCTCCTTTGCATTGCTCCATTATTTCCCACATTTCCAGGTAATTCACAAATGCATCAGGCATAATTATCTTTATGGAGATATTTGAACAGGAATGGGTTAGGCTACTCAGAATCAAGACTCTAAGCACTCAGCCTAGTGATTCTATAACATATTGGAAATCTAAAAGTTACACAAACCTGCTTCGCTTCATAAACTTTTGATAGTTTTAAGTGGTTGCTCCGAATATTATCCAAGTGATGCACCCATTAGAAAGGAGTACTATTTCCTTAAAAGTGAAATTGCTATTCATCCAAAGATTATTCATCTGCAAATGAAGATATATCATATTCTAAAGAAGATTTGATTAATAATCCAGTATCCTGAAGTTTGCATACATTATTAGATATTGTGTTAGGTAAATAGATAATCCCAGCAGTTAGTACACAATTTTCCTATAAATAAAACAGGAATATACAACCATCCCTCGCAGTGAGTGTGTAGAAGTCCTATTTCGACATCTGGAAGAAAGATTCTTTTCTCTACGGTCAGTTATCATGGTCACCTGCACAATTTTTAATGATTGATTGATGTGTATCATTTTGTCTTTTCCCTAGGGCCAAGTAGCGGAGATCAGTTATCGCGACCACCAACAGCTCTCAGCCATGAGGGGAGGGAAACACCCTTACTCAGAAACACCCCTTCTAGTGATAGGTGAGATATTCAGTTGTTTAGGAGCAATTATGCTTGCACTTTTACATCATTGTTTTAAGCATGTGTGCCATGCGGTCCATGAATACAAGCCAGTGCGCATGCTAATTATCTATGCACATACGCATGCACTTTGTTGCACAGGTTAAACTGATATAAAATTGCTATGAGTAACGGTACTGGCAAAAAGTGCCAGGACCTGCCAAATCTGGAAGCTGCCAGTCCACTGGACTGGCAAGAAAAAAATGAAAGTAAACCTCATGCTCATTCAGAATGTTTGGTTATATAAAGTCACATTTTGCTATAATTCCTTCTACTCTAGTTCTTTTATCGAGTCATCCAGTCATACAATTTAGTTAGTTTACTCATCACCAGATGGGGTTAGTTTTTCAGAGGGCCTTAGGGAAGATCCTTACTATTGGACTGAGTTACCCTCTTTAAATTAATATTATTATCATTATTATTATTATTATTATTATTATTTTTATTATTATTATTATTATTATTATTATTATTATTATTATTATTATCATTATCATTATTATTATTATTATTATTATCATTATCAGTATCATTATTATTGTTTTTAGAGGTTGTTGTACAAACAACAACCTATATTCAGTTCGCTTTTGTTGTCTTGCATTCTCGGGGGGGGTCCTGGGAGCTGGTTGATGCATTTTCCCTATGTTGTCTTACATGGCATTTTTGGAAAATTCTAGGCGAATGATCTGGAGAGTGGGGTGTGGTGGGGTCGTTTTGTTTAATGTTTCTGTTAGAGTTGGGTGTGTAGTTTATAGAGTTTGTTTCATTGTTTCTGTGGGTTGCCTAGTTTTTTTTTGGTGGATTTTTACGTGTTTATACATTACGTTTTCTTCACTCCAATACGATTCTGTAGCGCGTCTGGTCTGGTGGGGCGGCCGTTGGATGCGCATGCGTGGGTGGATGCGCATGCGTGGGTTTTCTGCATATTTAATGCGATCGGCTAATCACGTGACAGCACCACGTGGTTTGTCTCTGGTGAATTATCCAATGAGCGGTCTCACTGCCTCACCGTCACACCACGTGGTACTCTTTCCCGCGGTTTATTAACCAATGAGCGGCTATTTGTATTTCTTTTTGTACTATTTTACTTACGTGTTCATTCACGTATTTCTTACATTGGCTAGGTTACCCTCCGCCATTTTGAATATCGGTTTTGCCGAAATTTGCACCCCGATTTCAAAGCTTTCGTTTGTGGCCATCTCTAACTCTAAAATTCTGAAACCAAAAGAATTAACAAGCCAAGTATCTATATTATTAAGATTAATTCTTTTGGTTTCGGAAAATCGAAAATATTTTGAGATATTTGTCAACACGCATCGATGGTGGCGTGAACATGGCGATGGGTCGGGTTTGACGAAATTTGCACCCCGATTTCAAAGCTTTCGTTTGTGGCCATCTCTAACTCTAAAATTCTGAAACCAAAAGAATTAACAAGCCAAGTATCTATATTATTAAGATTAATTCTTTTGGTTTCGGAAAATCGAAAATATTTTGAGATATTTGTCAACACGCATCGATGGTGGCGTGTTGACCACGGCGATTAGTACATTCTCAATGGTACCTCGCCGATTCCTGTCAATTTCATCAAGCTATCTCCCCCCGATCACAATATGACTACCTACCTGGATAGATGAGATCCTCATCTATCTGATTCAATCATTTTTTTAATTCAACTTCAGGTTGGAAGCGAAAAAATAGCTTTTCGCTACAACCGGAAGTTGATTTTTTTGATATAGCGAGATTAGGGCATTGATATGCATTGTGTGCATTTCACACAAAAAACATACTTTTCTGCGATCGGCTAATCATGTGACAGCACCACGTGGTTTGTCTCTGGTGAATTATCCAATGAGCGGTCTCACTGCCTCACCGTCACACCACGTGGTACTCTTTCCCGCGGTTTATTAACCAATGAGCGGCTATTTGTATTTCTCTTTGTACTATTTTACTTACGTGTTCATTCACGTATTTTTTACATTGGCTAGGTTACCCTCCGCCATTTTGAATATCGGTTTTGCCGAAATTTGCACCCCGATTTCAAAGCTTTCGTTTGTGGCCATCTCTAACTCTAAAATTCTGAAACCAAAAGAATTAACAAGCCAAGTATCTATATTATTAAGATTAATTCTTTTGGTTTCGGAAAATCGAAAATATTTTGAGATATTTGTCAACACGCATCGATGGTGGCGTGAACATGGCGATGGGTCGGGTTTGACGAAATTTGCACCCCGATTTCAAAGCTTTCGTTTGTGGCCATCTCTAACTCTAAAATTCTGAAACCAAAAGAATTAACAAGCCAAGTATCTATATTATTAAGATTAATTCTTTTGGTTTCGGAAAATCGAAAATATTTTGAGATATTTGTCAACACGCATCGATGGTGGCGTGTTGACCACGGCGATTAGTACATTCTCAATGGTACCTCGCCGATTCCTGTCAATTTCATCAAGCTATCTCCCCCCGATCACAATATGACTACCTACCTGGATAGATGAGATCCTCATCTATCTGATTCAATCATTTTTTTAATTCAACTTCAGGTTGGAAGCGAAAAAATAGCTTTTCGCTACAACCGGAAGTTGATTTTTTTGATATAGCGAGATTAGGGCATTGATATGCATTGTGTGCATTTCACACAAAAAACATACTTTTTTCAATAAATTGTCACGTCGCCGTTTCTGGGTCAAAATTTACAAATGGCCCATCAAAGTGTTCGCAACAAATAGGGCTTTTACCCTATTATCATAACTTGTTGCTTATATTTGTAATTTTTGAAAAAAAATGGCGACTTCGGAAAAAACCGGCAAAAACGGCTTTTTGGAATGTTGATTTAGGAACCCTGGCGAAATTCTAAATTTACTTATTAATTTCGCCACTAAAACCGGAAAAAAAGTTTCAACTTCAAGAAAACAGACTCTAAATAATCCATCCTGCCCATTTGTGGATTTTCTTTGATCCCCACAATCGTAAGAAAACAACTTTGAAAAAAACGGAAGTAGTAAATATTTTTATCGCGATTTCAGCAGTCAGTATATATACCCTTCTCACCATGAGTGTAGTATGCAGTCCTGAAGTTAGAAGACCTTTAATCCTGCCATCCCTTCCGTTCTCACTGTTGTTGTATTTTAGATAAAGATATGATTTTAATTGTTTTGGGTGACAGGAAAAGTGTGTACTGTTATAATTTATTGGTCACAAACTTATAAGCCCAAAGAGCATGTAATGCGAATGCATGGGATGGCAGGGTTAATGGTCTGCATACTTCAGGATTGCATTTTCACTCATGGTGAGAAGGGTGTCAAGGGACATAACTGCAGGCAGCACTCATAGAAACTGGCTTCGACATCATACTGCATCTACACCAAAGAGCATCATAGGAACTTGATTCACCTGACAACCCAAAATAGTAAGCATACATTAAATTGAAATAAATACAAAAGTATCAATACAAAACTATCACTCAATATACAATTTTATAAAAACACATCCACAAAATATAGAAACCATGCAAATCTTCACTGTCCCTCAAACAAAACAATTACTGTTTAAAGAAGATATTGTGTCGGTGTGATAATATAAGATTGCATTTGGTGAGATATGTTTTGTGTTGATATTTTTGTGTTGCTTTGATGGTATGTATGACTCTAAATAATCCATCCTGCCCATTTGTGGATTTTTTTTGTTCCCCACAATCGTAAAAAAACAACTTTGAAAAAAACGGAAGTAGTAAATATTTTTATCGCGATTTCAGCAGTCAGTATATATACCCTTCTCACCATGAGTGTAGTATGCAGTCCTGAAGTTAGCAGACCTTTAACCCTGCCATCCCTTCCGTTCTCACTGTTGTTGTATTTTAGATAAAGATATGATTTTAATTGTTTTGGGTGACAGGAAAAGTGTGTACTGTCATAGAAACTGGCTTCGACATCATACTGCATCTACACCAAAGAGCATCATAGGAACTTGATTTACCTGACAACCCAAAATAGTAAGCATACATTAAATTGAAATAAATACAAAAGTATCAATACAAAACTATCACTCAATATACAATTTTATAAAAACACATACACAAAATATAGAAACCATGCAAATCTTCACTGTCCCTCAAACAAAACAATTACTGTTTAAAGAAGATATTGTGTCGGTGTGATAATATAAGATTGCATTTGGTGAGATATGTTTTGTGTTGATATTTTTGTGTTGCTTTGATGGTATGTATGATTATTTTTTCAGGTTGCATGGTGTAGGTGAAGTAGCAGACCTGAAGTATGCAGGCTTCTACCCTTTGATGCCGATGCCGGTCCCATACCCCTTCAACCCAGTGCTCGGGCCCAAGCAGCATCTCCCTGCATTTGTATCGCCCAAGATGCAAAACAAACGAAAATACTGATCAAAATAAAGGGAAAATTACAAAGTTTGTGTTTCTGATGTATTTTTTAACACTATTAGGTATGATAGAAAGATAAAGAAGTTCAAAGAATGGGAATTTTTTTTGAAATTGTTCTAGACTGATATTTAATGTACATTCACAAACTGGCTCTTATAGTTGTATTTCTTGGCACTATTAGGTGTGATAAAAAGATAAAGAAATTCAAAAATAGGGAAGTTTTTTTAAGTGCGGATTTAGATAGAAATCTTATGAAAAGTTTGGAAGATATGTGTTTCAGATGTATTTTTTGGCACTATTAGGTGTGATAAAAAGATAAAGAAGTTCAAATAAAAGGAAATTGTTTTAAATTGCTCCAAACTGATATTAATGTCTATTCACAAACTTGGTTTTTGATTAAAAAGTCTGTAAGTATCATCAGCAGCATTACAAGTGTGTATCAGTCTATTTTAGGTTTAAGTACAAAGTTATTGCATGCATATTGGGTTTCTGGTAGTGCTGGACCTGCTTTAGTGGCGGAAGATCATGGCCAGGGGCATATGTCCCTTAAGGGGCCATATGGTTGATATTTGTGCATGTTTGCATTCAGGCAGTGTTTGGCCATTTTCATGTAAAGGTAAGTCACGGACTAAAGTTCTTCAGGCAGCAGCATATTAGTTGTGGCAAGCATGCTGCTGGTGGGGTTTTGTTGGCTGTCATTTGCAGTGCTGGTTGTAGGCTTTTCCCATTCATGTTTGGTGATCTACTGGATTAGTGGTGGTGAGTTTGCCATAGTTTCTTGGATAGCTAGGAGTGGGTTATAGTTTTCGAAAATATTTGAGGGAGGGTTTTAGATAGAATTCTTTTGAAAAAATTGAGGGATATGTGTTTCAGTTGTATTTTTTGGCACTATTAGGTATGATAAAAAGATAAAGAATTTCAGTGGAAGGGAAATGTTTTAACTGTCCAGGTTTGGGGGTTTTGGAGCATTTTTCCAGGGAAAAAATTGAATAGTTTGTGTTTCTGATGTATTTATTGGCACTATTAGGTATGATAAAAAGATAAAGAAGTTCAAGAAAGTTGAATTTTTTTTAAAATGTTCTAAGCTGATATTTAATGTCCATTCACAAGCTTGGCTCTTATAGTTCATCATCAGGTAGCAAAATCACATAATCCAGGAACATATGCCCCTTAAGGGACCATAAGGTTGATCCTTGTGCATGTTTGCACTCAGGCAGTGTTTGGTCATTTTCATGTAAAGGTAAGTCACGGACTAATGTTCTTCAGGCAGCAGCAGGTAAGTTGTGGCAAGCATGCTATTGGTGGGGTTTTGTTGACTCTCATTTGCAGTGCAGGATGTGGGCTTTTCCCATTCATGTTTGGTGATCTACTGGATGAGTGATGGTGGGTTTGTCATAGTTTCTTGGATAGCTAGAAGTGGGTTATAATTTTGGGAAATATTTGGGGGAGGGTTTTAGATAGAATTCTTATGAAAAAATTGTAGGATATGTGTTTCAGATGTATTTTTTGGCACTATTAGGTATGATAGAAAGATAAAGAATTTAAGGAAAAAGGAAAATGTTTTAAAATGCTCCAAACATATATTTAATGTCCTTTCACAAAGTTGGCTCGTATATTTTTTCATCTGGTTGCAATATCACATGAACCAGGGGCATATGCCCCTAAAGGGTACATAAGGTTGATCCCTGTTCATGTTTGCTTTTAGGCAGTGTTTGGCCATCTTCATGTAAATGTTTTGTGTTACTTTGATGATATGTCAGATGTCAAATTTTTAACCCCGCCCCCCATCGCTCTCTTTTTCTGAAGTATGTGTGTTAAAATGTTCATGTTTATATTTGGCGGATAGGCTTAGTGATTAGTTTAGTTTGTCAAAAGTTGCATTTTATTTATGCGTGCTGAATTTTAGGTTATGATGAAATTTTTTATTCGCTGTTTAACTGTTGGTCTTTTTTTTATATTTGAGAGCCGGCACTTATTTTAATGCATGGGCTTTGTTGTATATACTTAGCTTATGTGTTAACATTTTGTGTTGTGGGGGAGAGTCACAAGCCTCTGTTAAGGGGGAGTGGATTTTTGGCTGTTGGCAACATGTTTGATTTTGATGTGGTGTTATTTGCAGGCAGCCAGTCAGTTTGTTACATGCATCAGTGATTGACTTTAACATTTTCAGACAGGAGCAGATTTGGCTCCCAGGATTTTAAGTTTAGGGGCTATTAAATTCCTGTGCGGCCACCACGACGGTATGGTTTTGCCAGGGGTGCATTGTCCAGGTTTGGGGATCTTGGGGCATGCTCCCAGGGAAAAGTTTGAAAGGTTTGTGTTTCAGCTGTATTTTTTGGCACTATTAGGTATGATGAAAAGATAAAGAATTTCAAAAAAAGGAAAAGTTTTTAAAATGCTTTAAGCTGATATTTAATGTCCGTTCACAAACTTGGCTCCTATAATTCATCATCTGGTAGCAAAATCACATGGTTCAGGGGCATATGCCCTTTAAGGGACCATAAGGTTGATCCCTGTGCATGTTTGCATTCTGGCAGTGTTTGGCCATTTTCATGTAAGGGTAAGTCACGGACTAAAGTTCTTCAGGCAGCATTAAGTAAGTTGTGGCAAGCATGCTATTGGTGGGGTTTTGTTGACTGTCATTTGCAGTGCAGGATGTGGGCTTTTCCCGTTCATGTTTGGTGATCTACTGGATAGGTGATGGTGGGTGGTGAGTTTGTCAAAGTTTCTGGATAGCTAGAAGTGGGTTATAGTTTTGGAAAATATTTGAGGGAGGGTTTTAGATAGAAATCTTATGAAAAATTTGAAAGATATGTGTTTCAGATGTATTTTTTGGCACTATTAGGTATGATAAAAAGATAAAGAATTTCATAAAAAAGGAAAATGTTTTATAGTGCTCCAAACTGATATTAATGTCTATTCACAAACTTGGTTTTTGATTAAAAAGTCTGTAAGTATCATCAGCAGCATTACAAGTGTGTATCAGTCTGTAACCACTAACGAAAAAACACAAAAATCAGAAAAATTTCAAAATAGCAAAATATTAAAAAAACAAAAAATTGCAAATGATTAACTACAAAAAGACATACAAGGAATCAACCTCTTGACGCCACTGGCGTCTATCTTGTTATTATTATTATTATTATTATTATTATTATTATTATTATTATTATTATTATCATTATCATCATCATTATTATCATTATTATCATTATTATCATCATTATTATTATTATTATTATTATTATTGTTATTATTACCATTATAAGTATTATTATTTATATATATATGTGTATGTATAACTACGTTACTTAGCTCCTTGAATTTTCTATTCCCTTTTCAGGGGTTCTGGGGTGTCGACCCTGAGTGATGAGGTGGACTCTATGAATGCAAAGCTGAACGTTCTCAAGTTAGATGAGGTCATCCTGCATCTCAGGTAAAGTGAGCGCAGCATATCTTAATTACCATACCATTTCATCCGTTCACACAGTTACACCATGAAAACTCCCAGCTTTATACTTTTAAGAAACCCTCTTTAATAAAATAATTGGAGAAAAGTTCATCAAAACCCAAACAATGACTCTCCTTCACTATTTTGCAGATTTAAGTTATAGTCTCAAGTTTTTTTGAGAAA
Source organism: Maea johnstoni (assembly GCA_963942565.1). Taxonomy (NCBI): domain Eukaryota; kingdom Metazoa; phylum Annelida; class Polychaeta; order Spionida; family Magelonidae; genus Maea; species Maea johnstoni. The sequence goes on along the minus strand of OZ012684.1, from coordinate 5,232,666 downwards.
TAGCATTTCATCTAGACAACATTGGAAACTTGACATTCTGTGTGCCTGCTCTTCGTCTATCAATATCATCTTATCTGTAATCCGTTATTTAGAAAGTACATCTTTCTTACCAGATTTTTAATTTACTCAATACTTTTTAGCTGCTAAAGATAATGTACTGAGATGATACCTGCATAGTTGGAATCCATAGATTCATTAGTTTTGTCCAGTTTATCATATGTTTTGTCTAATCTATTGTCATATTATCTAATTAGGCAAACAATGGAGGAGGAGGTGGAGCAGATAATGAGTGATATAAGGTTCTTACAGGTAAGGGAGTATAGCTTTCATTTCACTCCACCACCAATACTGTCAGTCTCCTTAAATGGGGGTAGGCCAGCTTCACTCTCCTATCTACCTGCTGCTTGGGCCCAAACATGGACTTACAGGTTTAATAACAAGGATAGGGTTACTAGCCTAATGACTCACTCATCTGAGGTGTGGTTGTTGATTGCTCGCTGTCTCTGACAACTGACATATGTCCTGGATTCAAATCTAGCTTGCGGCTTGGTAGAAAGTTGCCAGTGACTCAGGGTTATAGCTTTTTACTGGGTTAACAATTTGCTTGTCATACTTTAGCTGTAATGTTGCAGAACAGAGTAATTGTAAAAGGAATTTCAATATCCAAATCAGTGGTCAGGTAGTGTAAGTGGTGCCTGCAATCTGCTCTTTTAAGTATGGATAAATACGTATTTGATCATTAAACAAATGGATAATCATCCAAATTAGTGTTTTTTGTCCAAGTATTACTGTCTCCTATTTAGGATAGAAGGTTTAACATTGAAATATTGCAAAACAACTTTTGTGCAGTTCTCTAGACTACGATGGTCAAGTTACCATTAGTTTTGTCTTATGATGATAGGTGTAAAGCTTTGTCTTATCTGTTACAGAGTTGTCTGGAAGAAGAGGTTGATTATCGAGACCAGTCATCCATATCCAGGGAGCCTACATTAGCAGGTAAGGATAACTAGGTTTCTAGCCAAGCCTTATAAGTTGACCCTTCCTTCTTAGTTGAACACTGAAATTTAGTTCCGTAGACCACCTATAGATGGCATCAGATGGTGTCTCTGCCTCATCCTCCTGATAACTGTTATACTTGTCATATGCACAGAGAGAGAGAGAGAGAGAGAGACTGCCTTACCCATTAGCTCACTGATTTTAGCATTTCCTTTGTCAACTTAAGGTAGTGTATGGGTTATTTTTTAACCCTGCTTATTTGACAATCCAGCGAAAGTCCGATACAAGGTGATAGGAGTGGAAATGAAAGGAATGGAAAGTAGTATGAAGCTAGTGGCGCTGGGCGCAACACAGCGCAGAGGTTAGGCAGGTATGGTAGAGAAATGGATCCGTGCGCCAAAATATGTAGGCCGGCGCACGGATCCATATCTCAAGGGGAATTGATAGAGATGTAATAGTTATGAAATATGAGGAATATGGGTAGTGAGTAAAAGCAAATTAGTGATCGTGTAAATATTTAAAGCTAAGTTCACCTGGGAAAAAAGGTCTGATTTGGAAAATATTTGTTACTGAAACACCATAAAGGTTAGAATATGGGGAATTCAAAAACATTAACCAGAATTTGCACCCCCCAATATGATACTGACCACCTCTGGGTCATGGACTATTATGATGTATTCAGTTCAAAAGCAATCTCTGTGTGTTTCTCATAACTGGGAATTTGTCATCATGCTGCAAGTGTGATCTGCTACATAAAATTAAAGTTATTTCATAATCATACTTGTATGGTTATCAATTTGCCAACACCTGTAAAATATAATAGCCCACTCCTAAACTAATAAACTAATCTGACCCCTGGTGGCCAGGATTGGAACCGCATAAAATCTCCTGATTTTGGATGGTTGAATGTTAACAGGTATGAATTATATAACTTGGTCAGAAATCTTCAAATTAGCTACTGATTTGCCAACTTTCAAAAATCATCCACCATTCCTCAAGAATAAATTTATTTTCTAGCCAAGAGCCAAGAATTTCATAATATGCTGAACATAGTAAGTATTTGATCTTGAAATATCACACAATGTCTGGAAAGATCACACAATGTAAATGTTGTTGATGAAGACATTTTCAGTTCCAAAGCTATCTGCGTGTTTTTGAAAACTGTGTGTATATTATCATGCAGCAATTGTGATCTGCTAAAATTAAAGTTATCCTATTAACATATGTTTCCATGATTACCAACTCTAAAGGCCCGCTCCTTAAGCAAAAGTACTAACCTGGCCCCTCCAAGAATTGGAACTAAACAAAATGAAACCAAAAGACGTCGCAGTATAGTAAACCGCCTGATAACTGAAATATCCTGATTTTGGATTGTTGAATGCTGACGGATATGCCAACGTACGTGCACAATATCAATTGAACAATTCATAACACACACGTACCATGATTTAAGAACTTATGGCCAGTTTAGTGATATTCTCAGAATGAGACATCTCCGTAGTATAATAGTATGCCGTAGGTGTACGTCCTATACATATTTCGCTGTTTCGCTATGCGCGGAATTACCGTAAAGTCGTTCCCCTTTTTCGACATATTAGCTAGAAGTACACGGGCGCGAAAATATGCCAAAAATTTTCCCACATATGATCTTTAGACAATGTTTCAATCGCACGCATGACTTGATTTTTTGGCCGCTCAGTTTCATCAATAAACTCGCTACCATAAACCGTTATAACGACGAATTTAGATCTGACACTTTTCCCTATACACCTAGTATTTTGCCAACTTGGCGAGTGGCAGAATGGTGAATCTATACATGTCCTACGGACGACTTGCTACCCTATCGCAAGTCCTATGCCGACGTGGGTCCAGCCTGTACAAATAAGAGTATATATCAACTGAAAGGCCTGATGAGGAACGCATTAAGCAATAACATGTACCCTCTTAACAGGGTTTTTAAACTTAAAAATCATGTATAGTGTTTTCAAACAATATCCCTGTCCAAAATTAACTAGGGACCATCAAATTTCATGAATTTAGAGAAACCATCAATACAGAGAGAGGGGTGGTACATTTTTTCAAATTTTTGCTCCGTTCAAATTTTATGACAACTTCTCTAAATATTTGTTAAAAATTAGGGGGGGGGGGGGGGTAAAAAACTTAATAATCAGGACGGTATAGTGTTTTCAAAGAAACTCCTATCCAAGGTGAACCGGGGACCATCAGATTTCATGAATGTGTAGAAAACATCAATACGAGGGAGGGGTGTTATATTTTTTCAAATTTTTGCTTCAGTTGAATATTATGACCATTTCTCTCAGAACCATACTTATATCACACTTTTAAGCTATTCTCAGATTGTCTTTTTGATGTTACTTATTGTGTTATATTTTCAGATCTAAGGACTGAGAGGTCAGCCCTAGAAAAAGACTTGCTGAAAAATAAAACATCTTTGCCTAACTCTCCTGCACGAGTGCTTCCAAGGTATGACAACATAGACTTGAAAAATAACCATTTATGCTTGGCACTTCCTTCAAATTCTAGTCTGGATGTCATGATATATTTCGAGATAGTTTAAGATTTACTCCAGCAATCAGAACATATTTGCAGAAGAGATGATGGTAGAGTTCAGAAAAACTTTGTTCCTTAAATATTTCTGGAAAGATATAAGGGTAATTTAGAGTACAGTATACAGTGTACAGTATACTTCTTAGGATTGACTTACCAAGTTAGGGGAAAATATACCAGTTTTGACTTGGCCAGCAAAATATCAGTCTTTTATAAATATGTCTAAAATTGAGTATTTAGGTAGAATTTTCAATGTGCAAAATTCTGGGTAATGGAAATCACTTTCATTACAGCGTTTTATATATCTAATCATTCAATCAAAAAATGTTTTACATTTGTCTTGTCATGTTGGGCTATGATAATACTATCTGACTGGAAGCTATTACTACTTGCCACTTCAAAAGAGCAAGCACTTTATTATATTGGTGCATGTTGTATAATCATAAATCTTCTATCACTGATGTGGATTAATGCTAGTAGGCACTTTAGGATATTTCAAATTAAAAGTGGTAGCTGAGAGTAATTTGTGTAGCAACCAGAATGAAGCTCAGGTGCTTAGATTAAGCAGGTATCAAACACTTCAACTTATTTAATGGATTTTCATAATTATTAGACCTTATTAAACTATTTTCTATGTGGTGCTTGAATCATTACTCATCAGAAATATGTTTCCAATTTATAGTGGGAATATTTAAAATGCATGTCTTATATTTTTATATCTATTATTTTTATAAATATATGGATGATACTTATTTGTCTTTTTATTGATCATTTGCAGAAAACTACCATCGCCAATTACTCCTGGTAGTCCTAAGGTTCGTTCCTTGCCTGCATCACCAAAAGCTCCCCCTGTGAGTCAGCGCTCAGGGCCTCTGAAGGCCTCACATGAGATTGGGGGAAGGAAACTCAAGTATCCCGAACACAAAACCACTGGACTTAACAGCAAGTCCTCTTTGCCTAAATCTGCCAAGCTTGAGGGACAAGGTGGCAAACTGGACTCTACCTCGCCTAAGGTGAAGTTACGCCACAATGCACAACTCGTGGGCGTGGCCTCTATCAACCAATCAGAAGTCAGCAATGCAGGGTTGTCGTCCAGACCCACACCTTCCCCACCCTCATCAGCGAAGCCTGAGCGGCCGGGCTCGGCCTCAAGGTTCCGCAAGATGGTCCTCGAATGCAGGGACTCCTAGACTAGCTTCCGCTCCTTCTTACTGTTCTGCACTACCCTCATAGTTATATATCTCCTCTGTTATCACACCATAAAACAAACACATAGTCTATGCCAAGCATTTCAATCATTATAATGGAACAGATAAAAACATTCTTTTCAGGGAAGTCGCTAAGGATATCAAGGATTACCTGTTAAATGCAGTCTTATGACATCTTACTATCATCTTCCGAGATACCTCTTTAGCTCACAGTCTTATGCTATATTTATATAAGAATTGATATTTAGAGTTCATTTGTTAAGCACTGAAGACTAAACCATGGATTGTAGCAATATAGTTCTCGTTCCTCTATTTAATTATCATTTAATGGTTTTGTGTCTTATAAAACTTCTCTCTTAAACAACCTCGAGTGCTTAAGAATTCAGATTTGTTTTTATTACAAGGTATTGGATAGTGGTGAGGCGTCTGGAATTATTTAGTTCACTGATTTCCCAATAGGTGTCACAGTTTGTTTGAACCAGTAAGTATGAATTCTTGTCCCATTCCTGCCTACATTGCTATATACATAAAAAAAATGGAAATAGTTGTTTGAAAAATGAATTACCATAAAATGAAATTCAGAAGGGAATAATGAAATTCTATTCCAGAATTTCTTTAATTGTACCATTATTTCCAAGATATGCCCATTTGTGGCCGACCACGCTGTGGTTAACTTCACTATGGTATATTTTGCGTTAGTAAATATCACTTTTTTTGCATTATGCAATGGGAAATGTGGATGCTTGCCAGCAACTCAAGAAAATAGTTATTCCTGATAAGGCAAAATCTATGGCAACTCTCCAGCCTGTGTGTTGTGTAAAACTAGTGGACTTTCAAGTGGCACTCTTACAACATGGTGTGATGCTAAGAAAAAAACTGCTTACTATCATTGGCACTTTCTCACATGGCAGTAGTCCTCCTTACACCATTAATGGTACGTGAATGGTTTCTTAACCATCAGTATTGTCATGGGTAATGTATTTGATATTATCATTGGTAATTCATTTGAATTGACAAGAATTATCACAGATACCTATGTGTAGAAATGAAGGTAATCTGAGTATTCATAGACTCAAGTAGGGCTATCATTGAATCGTATTCCATGAATATATTTCATTAAATCATTTTAGATATCGAAATACAAAAAAGATAATTTCATCAATTTAGATTAAGTAGCAAAAATAGATCAAAAGTAAACTCAAGACTGGCTATTTCTTGAACTTCTTCCATCACTTATGTTTATTTTTGATACAAAGTTGGTATGCGATTGCTTAGTGTTAAAATGAATATAATTTTATTCCGTTAGATAACACATAAATCCCTGATGTTTTGATATCTTGATACTTTATATGCTTTGATACAATGCTCATCAGACGGGGGTGTGCATACATGAATGAAAGTTTGGAAACTTATCTTAGAGACTCAGCCCATTCCTTCTATGATACTTTTTATGGTGACCTTATTAATTGGGTAGCTCCCATGAATTTTAAAAAGCAAAGCTAGTCCCATCAATAGAATGATTTCACAGCGAATATGCCAGATTTTATGGTACAGCTAAAAATAGAAAGATAGACCAATTATAAGGCAAGGTATATGTTGTCTTTTCACTGCAGGTGAAAGTATCAACAGATAAAGTAGAACATTTTATTGGAGAGAACTTAGGGTCAATCCTTGTAGGCAGGGGGTCTCTCTTTACAGGTGATTTAAGAGAGTAACTGCCTTTAGGCAATACTTGGGGTCTTCAGGTAAAAGGTTTAAGCCGCAGCTGGAATTAATTAAGAGGACATATTTCATTTAACTCAGAACTCTCAGTAAGGCTTTTTTCATTTCTGTAGATTTTAGTAAGTTATCATATGCCTATACCCATAGACTTGTACATTCCATATCCTACCACTGGTTTCTTTATCTTCTTTGGGTATTTGGATAAATCATATTGATCTATACTTAGTTTTCACCTAATTACTGGTCCCATCTACCCATTAGGAACATACTTTTATTGTTTTACATTTGTAAATAGTGTACATATTTGACTGTAAATAATATGTTTGTGATCCAGTTCCAAGTGTTCATATTTGACTGCTAATGTGGTTTAGTCATTTGAAGGACTGCATGCAGCTAAAATGCATGTTAATGAATAAAAGTGATAACAAAAATACTTAAAATTTGAATATAGTACATGTATTGGGCAGTTGTTGGCAAATACACTTGTGTACCCATTAATGTTAATATTAAAACCCATTCGTACATCAGTATAACTTTTAAGTACACTATTTAACAAACCATTTTACAAATTGTTGTTGAGATATTTTCACAAATATAGAGTAGTAAGAAAGTATTCTAATGTTTCTAATGGTAGTCATAGCTCATAAGCTATTGGTTCATTTTATTAGCAGTATTAGCAGATAGAATGAAAATAATATCATTGGAACATGTTGGTCATTGTCACATTCAAAGCTGCCTATGGAACTTGACATAACAACAGTATAAGTTCCTGCAAACCCTCCACATATGTGTGACTTGATGCCTTTGGTATTGTTTCAATGCTTAGAGGCAAGAGTGACAGAATGCATGATTTATCCATATCTAGGTATTCACCACAAGATTGTCATTGTGCTGTGCATTTTTGTCTGAATTGATTGGAGTTCTACACAAAGCAAATGGTTTATGAATTCTTGCATTGTTATATGAGAGTATGGTTGTTAGATGTGATTATTTTGTTGGTTATCTTATGGTATGCGTGGGAGTATTGATAATTATTCACCCTGGTGATTGCCCTGATTAGCCCTGGGGCTAAGTGGTCTAACCACTTAAAAGGGGTGGTGTTGCTTATTTTGTGGTACGCTGTTGCAGTATTGTGTGACTTATCACTAAGGCAATGGCCATGTTTAGCCCTGTGGTTATTTGAAATGTAGTAGAAATTCATAGTAAAACATACTGCCCTGTTGATAATGTAAATAAAGAATTTTTGAATTGATATTCTTTCCTGTTTTTGTTAACGTATTGAGCATATTTTCCTTAAGTTGGTCACTCCTCTTCATAAAAATGGAAGAATCTTTTGACTTGCAATTATAAATTGCATGTATGTATGTATGTGTATATATAAAAATATATATATATATATATATATATAATATATATATATATATATATATATATATATATATATATATATATATATATATATATATATAAATATATATATATATAAACATATATATATATATATATATATACATACATATATATATATATATATATATATATGTACCAAATTCATACATGCTCTTTTGGTCAATGACACAATTGGCACTGATTTAACCCATTCATGCCTGGAGTTTCCCCTTGAAGGAATCCTCTAAATGCCATGGCACTTATGACAGTAACTTAGCAATGAAGTAAAACGTATTTGATGAAGAAGTGTAAGCTAAATCTTTAATGATATTTCTCCTAATGTTCCAAAAAGGATATGAAGATTAATCAACACTCTTTTGTTCTAAACAGCCTCTGCTAAAAGCAATGCAAATCACATCAAAGAAATAAATGCCAAACTGTGCACTGCTTCTGTAATTTGTATCTTCTCACATATTACCGGTACTATATTAGTTTTTGTACAAAACTACATGCATTATCTTCATCTTACGTCGGCACAAGCTTTCTAATCATATTTCCACATTCTAGATAATTGGAGGTTTTTCTTTATCGTCACGTTTTTAATCGTATTAAAGCCAAATTATGACTAGATAGTTGATAGCAGCAAAGAAACTCCGAGTACCTGGGGAAAACTTTAAACTAATACCGGTCACTAGCAACTTTCTCACATGCCTTGAACCATGGCTTAGTTTCAAGGCGACGTCGATGTGTTGCATTGCACTTGCGCTCCATTATTTCATCACAATGTATACAGCGCTACACTATTTGAGCCTTGGGATTACAAAATTATGAACAATGAAATTTATTTGTTATGATCGATTTTTTGAATATGTACACCTGCTCTGAATATATTACCATACATTTTATGAATTTCACCTCCCGCATTTATCACAATTTGCCAGATGCAAGATATTATTAGATTCCGCAGAACCTATTTGTGTACAATAATAATATACTTCTTTGCTGTGCTTGGCGAGTGGCATGCTCAGAATTGTGGCATGTTTATGTAGAAGGCGCTGCCAACTGGTCTGACCCAGGTCGAGCCGCAACGCATACTCCATAGAAAACCTATGCGATAAGTGTTTATCTAATAGCATCAACAGGTTTCACAGCTCTGTAATAACTGATGCTACCCACTATTAGCCAATGTTGCCCATTGCACGTTACGGTAACCTTTACTCAAACCTCTTATAGTCGTTTTAATTTCAATGATGATTGCAAAATTGCACTTTTTGAATGGGGCCCTGAAATACATTGTTTGTTGTATGTTCGCAATAATGTACACAAGGTAATGCAAAAGTCATATAAAGAAACCCGTTTAAAATCGTATTCAAATGAACAGTTGTTTTATTTAGAAATTAAAAAGGACTCGAAATAATTTCAAAACACTAAACATTATTGTTTATTTCTAACCAGAACTGAAGTGAAACACTTTCAAATGTAATGAAACTTTTAGGTACAAATCAAGATCAAATAACACATTCTTTGTTGTTTTACCATTATTGTAGATTTTAATTTATATAATGATATGTATGGGAGGTACGCAAAGAACTACCTATATAAAATGTTAGTATTCTTTTAAATTTGAGGTAATTAGCCCATTAAGATTGGCAACTATTTGAGGGTTTCACTTCCAATAGAGGTCCTGTAAGGTGCTTTCGGCCACTTTTTCTTAATTAACTGTTATTGCCATAAAGTAACGTTTTAATTGAGTGGACATGTTCTCCAACTGTCGCAAAACCCTAACAATATTGTCAAAGTATTAATTTATGCTGTTTTTGCTAATAATATGTTCGATTGCGTTCTAATCCGACAGTCTTAAATGTGTTCTAATGCACTTCATTGTCCTGTTTGTTACATCCTTGACGACAGTGGAATTTTTCTCTTTACTTCGTTTCTATCTAGTATACTACTTCCTTATTTCCCTAATTGCTAGACACATAAGCCTCTCAAGCAATAATATGTACATGATACAACTGCTGTAGCTAATATTTACTTGTACTCTCCGCGAAGGAAGCAGTCGTCGGCAATATTCCTGGAAGACCTCCTCGCTGCCAATTAAGGCAGTATAATTAAGGCTGTCAGGCGGGCGGTGGGCGGGACCCAGCCGAGCAGACACTCACTCTTCTAGATGTTTACGCATACTTCACTAGTAGCCTTCTAATCCACAAACTATTTGTGTCAGGTAGTCGGAAAAGAGCACAAGTCTTCCCCTCCTGGAATACCAGTGATAATCGGCTCTCGGGTGTCACGTGATTCAGTGTGTACACTGAATGAGCCAGTGAGAGGGGAGCCGGCTTGTGGCAAGGCCTATCATATGTTACCCGGCAGAGGGGGCTCACCCGCACAGATCCACACCGGGAGGTGGACCTATTTAAGATCTGTCCAACCCCTTGCTTAATTTACCATAGAATACACTTCGCTATAGCATAAAGCTACTAGGGAGACTCGAAATGACATGTTCACTTATATGGTAGATAGCTTCAGCCAATAAAGGCTTTCACATTTTTGACGTATTGCTATCAAAACAACATATAAAACAACATTCCACAACTAACCAGTGTTTTTTTTTACCATACCCCTTGCAATTTAAACTGCCCATACTTCACAATAAAAGGATGATCATCCAGTCTCGGTTTGCCAACTGAAAGGGTAGTACTGTGAAATATATATTGCAACCTAAATTCTCAGGTAGCGACGTGCTTAAGATACTTGCTTTGACCTAAAAATGAACATTTATTCAGACCAAAGTGTTGGTTAATTTGGGATTCCTTGAAGACCGAGGCGATGAGCCCTGTGTGATACAATAGGCATATTCTGTATATCGAAAGTATGGGCTATAGATAAGAGCATATATGATAGTGTTTTATATGCTCATATATATATATATATATATATATATATATATATATATATATATATATAATATATATATATATATATATATATATATATATATATATATATATATATATATATATATATATATATATATATATATATATATATGTGCACACACACACACACATATATATATATATATATATATATATATATATATATATATATATATATATATATATATATACATATATATATATATATATATATATATATATATATATATATATATATATATATATATATATATATATATATATTCTATACATATATAAATATATATATATATATATATATATATATATATATATATATATATATATATATATATATATATATATATATATATATATATATATATATATATATATATATATAGTATTATATATAGTATGTGTGTATGTTTGTATGTATGTGTGTATGTACTTAGATATTTGGTATAGATACGAGTCTATATTTCGCTATTCAATCCTACACAAGTTATATCCTTTCTGAGATGCCTTGTACACCCGCCCCTTAGAACTCTCTGAGAAGTCACACCCCTCCAGCCGTCCCGTGTGTACAACCACTCAGCGCCAGCACTACCACCGCTGAACTTCCCTGTCAGTCAGTATTAATACGCTCGAGCTGCGGCCTGGAGCAGCATTCTCTATCTGCAACTCGCTCGCATCAGCTGTTCCCTGCAAGACGTCCGCGTTTAAAGACACTAGCTTTAAATGTCACTATGTTTACCCAAGACCTTTAAGTCTGGATATATTCTCACTTGGATTTGGATACCAATTGACACTGGCGAATTTTAAAAGTCAACTGGACTACTACTGAGTTGAACTGTCAAGAACAGCTGTGATATTCTGCCTTTTATTGGTGACAAATACGTTCATTTGCGGCATCGTATAAATGCCTGTCCTTCATAAAAAAGAGACGATGTTGGACATGACGAGTAGTGTTTGTGTGAAGCTAGCAGTGCTAGGAGGGGAGAAAGTTGGCAAGTCTGGTGAGTATCTTTTATTGTGTACTTTAACCCCATAACATAATTGCATAACGTTTGATTACGGTTTGTTTTGATGAGACTGGCTCACCTGTAAGGTATCGAAATCTGACTTTCTGACAACAAGAGCGAACTGCTTTATCCATGGCATCAGTCCCTTCTCTGTACAACTGGACAACTACCAGATAAAAAATCAACATCAAGCTTAAGGGTTTTCTCTCTAAAATACCGCATGCATGATACGTGATATTTATGTTTATCGAGAGTAACCAAGTCTGTATCTTCGGGTGGTGTTCTAGTAACTTATATTTCTCAGAGCATCATTCACTTACTTTGATCCTGGCACAAACACACACTTATATCTCACACATAGGTGGCATCTTGAAAACAAAACTACAATGTGAAAAATTATTTGACTGAAAATTGTTCCAAGCGGGTGTAGTAAAACTGTTCACTGTGAACTATTTAGCAAATGCAATATATACCACCTGCTAAATGCAGAATCAAACAGTAAACACCATCCAGTTATCATCTATTCTATAACCATACTGTTTTGTTTCATCATCATCATCATCATCATCATCATCATCATCATCATCATCATCACAAGCAGGCGATTCCCTTTTGCCTAGTGTCACTGGTGTTTGGATCTCCAGGCCGTCCTGACCTTGCTATGCGATACCGCTGCCCTGCATATTAACCTGGGAATAGCTTTATGATAAAACAAGTGTTTCGTAGATAAGTTGGTCCCAGGACACTCGGCTGCATTCCAGATCACTTCACGACCTCTCCCCTCACGTCAGATAATCAGTGTGTTACGAAACCTACTGCTGGTTAAAGTTTTCCCAACCTGCTCACCTCTATACTGACTTCAAACTGCCCGACTTGTGGTGGTGTGTTATGATAAAGTTCTCTTTGTAAGTATTTGGTAAAAAGAAAATTGCTGATCAGAACCCTATGAATATCATGTCAAAAAATGCTTTATTTCAAAGTTGTTTTCAAGTGTCTGATGCATCCAGGCGACAACTTTTTCAGAAACCCCTGAGCATCGATTGTTACAACCCAAAAGCATTTCTAGGCAGATTGGCAAGAGACGTGGAATCTTAGACCTCATTGTATTTAAACAATGTAGTAGTATTTACCTCCAAGTATATCACCATATAATCAGGGGCTACTTAACTTTTCAATAATGGAACGGTGCATACTGTGAGGCTTGGCCAGTACATGCAGCGCTTCTGGACTGTGTGAGGTCGTACCATACTGGTGTCGGGGAAATGCCAAATAAACAACCACGTAGCCTTTGGCAAAATCGAAACTTTGACCAAATAGTACCACCCACCAATCAACCAAGCTTGAGATTAGACACTGAAACACTAATGATGATTTCTCAGGGTCCACTATGATGCACTACCTTTCTCGGTTTGTGGCAGATGGGCAATATGAATATGTATTTTGAATAAGGTTTTTTAAAGGAAAACCCACAAGGTGTAAACTGTTCGCATAGATGGTATCAGTTGGGAGGAAATGGAAAGTGTGTGGCTGTGCATTGACGGACACACCATGCATTGTATATATCTATAAGCAAATACTTAGAGACAGAGACGGCAAAGGGTAGATTGACTGCTCTATAGTATAAACTAGTTAAGGTGGACCTAGACAGTGATACGGCCTGGCTCAGCGAAACCTGCAGTGGTGTGGATTACCTGATGAATGTCGCTGTATCAGTGTAGAGTTTTAAACTGTGCTATCCCCCTAGACTTGGATTGTATGTTAAATTCTAATGTTGTATGTGTTCATTATAATAGGAGTATTTATACTTTTCATTCTTGATTTATTTTGTGTTGATCTCGATGGGATTATTTTCATGCTACTAGTATATAGTGTGGTCAATAGAATCATTATTATTATCACTGGTGTTTGTATTGGTAAAATAAAGCTGTAGATAATTAACTAGATCTGAGTGATTGAGGAATCGAGAGACCATCAGTAAATAGGAGAAGAGCCAATACTCTCTACAAGAACCAATACACTCAAAGATAAGTTGACTGTGTAACGATGAGATTATTGTCTCACAGGGCATTAAGCCAAGCTTTTCCTGGCAATGATATGCAAACTTTGCAGAATAAAAAGCTCAGAGTTTAAACCTGCCAAGAAAGGTGAGGGACGTGTTCATTATAAGATTTTTCTACATACATGTAGGTAGTTTCACTTATTCCAAGGCCAGTCTTTATAGTAAGATTGTCTTCACTCTCAGGTTGATAATTTTAGGGTCGGAACAGTCCATGCAGTGAGGTGGCCTATACTATCTGCCGTGTAAAAAATAATGACCTGTCCATGTAGGGAGGTGGCCTTTACTCTCAGGTAGATCATTCCTTAGCCTGTGTTTGTAGACGGTTGGTATCTATTCTTATGTGAAGAATTTTATCACGTAGACAAGTGGCCTCCTTATACAGCCGGTATCTCTATACTGCTGTACGTATTCTACAGAGCCACGGGAAGGGGGTAGTAAGGGGCACAATACGGAGTGTGGTATGGTTGTGTGTTGACCAGGGCTGTCAACACAGAGCCAGTGAGGCGCAAAGTTGTGTTTGACTGGCACCAGTATGTAGATACAAGTAGTAAGTGGCAGGGATAGGGTTTCCTCCAAGCACTTCAAATCAGCGCCCCACGCGAAGCCAAGCAAAACATTGCGGAATATGACGGGGGACGGGCTGCTCTCTCTCTCTCTCTCTCTCTCTCTCTCTCTCTCTCTCTCTCTCTCTCTCTCTCTCTCTCCACTATCGTCATTTCAGTATTTAGTTATATGATATACAACAATGTAAATTAGCTTCACTTTCAATCTGACTAGAAAATGCAAATAGCACAGAATCTCACGACATTGGTGGTGGTTTATTGATGATATGCTCATACTCATGCTCACGTTGTAATCTCTGCATTTCCTACCTTAGCAAATGCATTGTGTTTTCAGGCACAAAACAATACTTGAAATAACAAAGGCGTCGTATTTTCGTATTTTCAAGCACAGCACCTATCAAGCTCTCCTGACTGAGTGGTTACAAGTACCATTTGGCCCCATGAAGCTATTTTAGTTCTGTTGTTATTTGCTAAGAATGCGCCAGAGCCTGGAATAGACAATAGAAGCAGCAGACAATGCAGGGGTTTGGCATGTGATGCAGTAGTGGGAATTACCTCAGCGGCTTACGTAAATTAACTGAGGTTTCATCAAGAGTTTGTACATTCTTTGGTCTGACTCGCCCTGAGTAGGCTACTACAGACTAATAGTGCAGTGGCAAGGTCTGAAAAAGCCCTCTAATTAAGGAGATACCCCTCCAGGCGGTAGAACTAAGCGAAACTGGTCTTAAATGAAAGGTATGGATCTCTATTAATAGAATATTGGGTGAGTACGAATTTAAAACATGTACACACCTGTGTTTTAACCCTTTGTTTGCCAAAACTATCGAAATTTCTTGAGATTCACCAAAAACACAATTTAATATGTCTGAGTCTAATGACTGGTTGTATGATGGGTTTTATACTATTTTTCTTTCTTGAGACTTCTCAGGGAATGCAAAGGTGCAATGAAACAGCCAGATTTACCCCATTTTGTCATTATTTTAACCCCTTAAACACCATTTTTTATGTTAATTTCGCTAATTTGTTATATTTTTTTCCAATTTTTATCTCAAAAATTAAATAGAACTTAGTCAAACCACTTGAAATGAGGGCATTGGATATCCTTTCAATAAGGAAGAGGTGTTTACAAAGTTGGAGTGGGAACAAGTGTCCGTTTTAACCCATTATCTCCCAAAATTAAATAATGTGTTCATGCACCATATTCTTATACTGCCAGGGTTTCAGCTGAAACATACACTTTAAATCATAGTTTTCAAAGTATTTTATGAAGAAATACCCGATACCACAGTTCTTCTGATGATAAAATGCTCCATTAACCCTTTTCTGCTCTAATTTTAACCCTTTATAACCCATTTTTAAGGGTTTAAGTACATTTTATTGCCTTTCTTCAATTCTTTACTGATGAGTTGAAGCACTGGCTGCATGATGAGTTTTATACCATTTTTCCTTTTGAGGTCTCTCAGGGGAATGAAAAGTTGCAATAAAACAGTCGGATTAACCCTATTTTGTCCCTATTTTAACCCTTTGTAGCCCCACTTTAAAAGGATTTAGGTAGATTTTTCAACTTACTTCAAATTCTCTACTTTGATGAGTTGCGTGGTTGGTTTTATACAATTTTTCCTTCTTGAGGCTTCTCGGGAAATGTACAGATGCAAAAGAACCGTCTGATTAGCCCCATTTTGCTGCTAATTTAACCTTAATAATACCCATTATCTATGTTATTCTAGATAATTGGTCGTCATTTTCCTTACCATCACCTCAAAAAAAGAGGTACTTACAGATTTAAAATGAGAACAACAATGCATTTTAACCCATTATGCCCGAACACCAGATGCTGTGTTGAATTACCATGTCTCCCATTGCCAGGTTTATTTTTATTGAAACGTCCTCCTTAGATCATGGGTTTTAAAGTCTTTTTATGAAGAAATACCCAATAACAGAGCTCTTCTGATGATAAAATGTTACATTGCCTCTTTACTGTTTTCATTTTAACCCTTTATAACCCAATCATTTAGGGTTTTAGCAGATATCGTGATCATGTCTCCAAATTAGTCTTCAGTGTGAAGAGTCCTACCATCGTCTGTTTAATGGAAGGCCCCTCTCCAATACTAGAAGAACAGAGACGGTAATGATGGTAAGACTTCGCACTGACAAAGACTTGTCAAAAACATTTATTTGATGGACTTATGCAGCAAGTGTAATTGTTATATAGTTTATCCTTATTATACCTTAGGAACACCTCTTTTTAACTTGAAAAGACTTCTAGCATTATCATCTCGAGTGGTTTAACTTAGTTCTACAAAATGTTTAAGAACACATTTGGAAACAGGTTTACAATATATGTTAAAACACTTTAAAATGTTAACATTAGAACAGAAAAGCTTTATTATCAGGAGAGCTCTAGTGTTTAGTATTTCTCCCTAAAAGACTTTAAAAACCATGATCTAAGGGAATTGTTTCGATAGAAACCCTAAGAATGGGAGATATGATACTTCAACACATTGTCTGGCCTTCGGGCATAATGTGCATATTTGCCATTACCAACTTTTATAGTTATTTTTATCACGGAGTCTGCCACCAGAGCATGGGCTGTAATCAAATTCGCTATGCCCACATAGAAAATCGTTGTACGAGGCATACCAATTGTAAAGTGCTGAAAATTACGTCAAAAATCATGTGCCTGCAATCAAGCTAAGATGCAGTGAGCTTAGGATTCAGAAGTTGTTTTATCAGTATTGAACCTACATTTCATAGACCATTTCTGTAGACCATGTATGTCTGTAGACCATGTATATTCAAATATCTGCTGAAGGGTTAATTCTCATGTGCTAGGGCAAGACATAGTGGGGTATATTGGACATTAAAAGATTATATTGAGTGAATTGAAATATTTAAAATCTAATAATTTACTGATACTTTTTAGAAATAAACAATAGTACATAAGGGGGTCAATCAGGTGTATGCCTATATGACTCAGGTAGTAATATTCCTGAAATACAAACGTTCAACAACCACTCTGATACACACATATTCTTTCATTCACTTAAGGATATTGAAAATACCATTTTGAGTATTGAAACACTGGGTCAAGGATATTTGTAAATGATTTAGAAATATTTTAGTAATATCCAAAAATGCTTTATTGAAATGATTTTGAACATTTGTTGATGGATTATGAATGTTTGCGATTGAGCCAAAATTATACATATGTTTATTTCGTTTATGTATATTTATAATTCATTCAGGTAAACTAAGTTAAGGAATAGGAATCATAATGAAAGTGCTCCTAGTGGATATTTAATTAATGAAAGTGCTCCTAGTGGATATTTAATCATAAAGAACTAAGAATTTTCCATTTTAACTTATCATTAATGAAGTTCCAAATCCTAGCTACATTATTGCGAAGTTTAAACAGAGCTTTACCAAAACAATCTGTAGATTGAGCCACTTTACTCAATGTAAAGAGTGGACAACATTACCCCATATGTGGCACCCTTTCATTAAAAATTGAGCAAAGGCACCCCTTTTAAAAATATTTGTAGAATGGGAACAATCCAACGAGCCTCCCTGGAAAGCTTGAATGAAATGGGGATGTTAGAAGTGTGTGCGAACAAGTGCTCAAAATGATGGAGCTAACATATTTGGTATTCTTGCAAACACACACTCTAAAACAAAAATTCTGGAAATGAAAAATGGATGGGGCCGACTTTCAGTAATAAACTTAATTTTTATAGAATCATACAGCTGAAGACGTCTATTTTCACATTTTTGGTGAAACGCTTGGTGTTATTTTTATACATTTGTCCGAAATGGGTTGAAATCTGTGTTTCAAGGCATTTTCCAGTTCTCAAAGTGACTTAACGAATGGCATTGCAAACCCTAAAACAGCACTTCTAAAATTGAAAATGGTGAATGAATGGTTTTCTATTTATTAAAACTGTTTTTGATTTGAAAAGATTCATAAGCATCTAAAGATACAATATCAAAGTGAAACGGTAGATATTTTTGTAAGTTGAATGCTCATAAATGAATTTTCAATAAATTTCTATGTATATTTTAGTTTTTATTCTGCTTTTGGGATGGCAGTTCTCGAGCCTGCTACGTCATATGGAGCATGCACACTGTGCATGGTCTGGAAAGTTGTTAATGTCTAGCTTCATATCTGTAAACACCTCTCCCATGTTGAAAGCGTACCCACTACTCTCGTTTCAGGTAGTTTGACCATATTCAACTTACTTTTTGAGGTGAAAAAGAAAAAAATGGCGACTAATTATCTAAAATAACATAGATAATGGGTTTTAAGGGGTTAAATAGGGACAAATTGGGGATAATCAGATGGTTCCATTGCATTTATGCATTTTTCAAGAAGCCTCAAGAAGGAAAAATGTATCAAACCCATCATGCAACTCATCAAAGTAGAGAATTTGAAGTAAGTTGAAAATATGCCTAAATCCTTTTAAAATGAGCTACAAAGGGTTAAAATAGGGACAAAAT
>OZ012684.1:5141227-5206227 GCA_963942565.1 Maea johnstoni | reverse complement strand
TTATATGTATGGATTAGTTACCGTTGTCACTCTGAATTTACCTAGGCAATCAATGCAATGATCGCCTAACAATAGAGTACAAGCCACAAAACTACCCTTGAAAGTACAAATACTGTGCAAAGGATGAAATATTAGTGAAAAGAAAAACACATTAGGAACTGGTCTTGGACATGCATGTGCCAAGTAATATTGCTCAAATAGAATTACAAAAATGTAAAAAAAATGTCGCAGATGGGAATTATATGATTTTCGCAAAATAGTGCAAAATTCCATTGCATAGCAAACATCCCAGTCCATGTAAAGGAGAATTCATTCGAATTGCACTTAGTCTAGTATTATGCTTCTCTTTTGTATTTTGTGGTTAAGTAGGAGCAACACTTACTGTTGAAATACCTGTTTCTGAGAGGAAATATGGTCTCTTAAACGAGAGCAAAAACTTTGTTTGATGAAAATAGTATCGCATACACACTTTCCCATTCTAGAAATCGCTGGTTGTTGCCGTAATACACTAGCCTGTGAAGGAATGGAGATAATGCGAGAGAAGCCTTTGTTCTGTGGAAAGTCTCGCATACCTACATATTCCTCTCCTCTTTCAAAGGACTGATAGGGGTATAGTGAAATAGCCCCTGCTGCAGGAATACACGTCCTGAGGAGCAGGAACGGGGTTAATGATGACACAAGTGGCTGACATTTATAGGTGTGCTGGGAAGAGAAGTAGTGTGTCCTGATGAGGTCCCGCCACCACCCACCACCCCAGGGTGATGTCCTCAGAGCTTCACCTAGTGCATTTAGGTCGCTACTACCCTAGCTAGAGTGTGCCTAGGTTAGCCCGTGCCCAGTCTTCGCACCAAAACAAGCCTCGTGCTGCCTTACCCTGGCGGGGCGCCAGCATGGGAGAGAGGGAGAGATAGTGTTCCGTGTAAACGTCACTGCAGAGCGCCAGATGATGGCTTGTCGAGCCGCATCAAAGACAACCACGCTTCACCCCAATGTTGGGGTGAGCCTTCCTAACCCTAACCGGGGTATCTCTAGGTTACTGCTGATCTAAAATGAATGTGAAATTCCAGAAATGCGTGTTAACACGAGGACACGCTATACTACGAGTTTACTTTATAAACAAATTTGCTTGATATTCCTTAATAAAGGTGACGCATCTATGGCTTTGCAATCCTCATATGGCATTGCAATTTTGGAACATCTTGCATTGGTCTATGCAATGAGAGACGTGCTGCAATACAAAATACTAGTAGTACATTCTATTACATACAATGCAACGTTTTGTGGTTGTTGGAGCAACGATGGCCAAAATTGTAGAGATTAGCTCAAAGGCCACACAACTACCCTTTTATACGGGTCATCGTTTTGATATTAGCTTAAAGTTCCCAACATTGAAAAGTGAAATAACACGCTAAAATGTATTTTACATACCTAAACTGAATACTGACTTGTTAGGGTAGAAATTGATAATATATTCATTCTTGTATATATTTTGATTCAACACGATGTGAAGTGCATGGACGCAAAACTGCCAATCAATCACTATATTATATGAAGACCATTTTATATCGATAACCTCATAGGTTATCAGACTCAGAGGACAGTAAATACAATGATGATCTAGCGAAGTGACTAGTTCCTAGAAAAATGATATATCTTAAAAGCGATTACACATATAGAGTTCAGGTTATCACATCGGGCAGTTATCCAACAAAGATTTCAAGGTTATAAGAATTACCTTTCACAAAAGAACCTGCCTATTTATGTCCGTGAGCAATTGATTTACTATTGCATGTTACTTGTACTACTACTTATACTATACAATGTTGTATTAGTATGGTTTTGCAAATATATTTACAGTCAATAAACATGCAATACAATGTAATACTGCAAAAGCTCAAAGGCTATACTAGTATATGACACCTACCTAAGGACTATCAAACAAAAAGGCACCAAACATGGACTATTATATATATATATATATATATATATATATATATATATATATATATATATATATATATATTTATATATATATATATATATATATATATTCATTGACTGTAATTTAGTTACAAAAACAAGATATGAAAAAACATACAAAATACATATAGAGCCGGGTGTGTCGAGTTATTTTAAGTAATCTGAGTCACAGTCCTTGATTAAAGCTTTCGGGTTACCTTAAGTAGTATTGCTAATTAAAAAACCACATAACAACAAATGTAATATACTGTCCTTGGTACTTTAAGTCGAAATCATACTTTTGTTGTTGTGTGTGCCGATATTTATGCGTTTTGCATTTTGCTTCATTTTTAGTAATTTCTACTAATACCTCCTGCAGTTCTGTATTGTATAAATTTAAATTGTTTCGTTATTACCTATAACCGTCTCCTTGTTTGGCCATTGAGCTTGAGGGTTCAAGTGTTTTGTTTTGGGCTCCTAATTGTTATCTGTTAGTTCAAGGGTTGGTTTACACTGAGTGTTAACACGAGCACTTTGCGATTGGTAAGAGGGTTCACGACATTAAGACTGGCGACTCGCAGCGACTGGCGCTGTCTGCATTCCTACCCGCACTTCAGCAGACAGCCAGCCACAAACTGGCCAGCAGCAGAGTCACCAGCAAGCCTAGGGGAGGGGGTTTAAGCAAGCATTATCACTGTCCGATGGTCAATAATGTGATCAGATGATAGGCACAACGATCCATTGCAATCAGGATCTTAAGGGGCTCTTATCCGACTGAACTATTGACACTGTGGCTCATCTATGTACACACCTGTGTGATACGGGCCCTAGATGGTCATTTCATAGGTGCATTAGGTTCAATTAGATTGGAATCTGGTCCAAATATGTGCACTTGAATTAGCTCACCTTGACCATCAACTTGCGAACCATTCGGTTTGACCCCTACCACTACTAGTGGTACAAATATTACTACTACTACTACTATTACTACTACTACTACTACTACTACTACTACTACTACTACTACTACTACTACTACTACTTACTAAAGCTTCTTAGTTTCACTTTTTTTTAAAGAAGTAGAGTATGAACTATTCACATTTATCTTTTTAATGCACACAAATTCTCTATCTTGTGCAAAGAGTTATTTGATGTTGTCGTTTTTTGTCTGGTACACCTTTCTAAGCGCATTTATTTTTTCTTATTTTGCAGAACCAAGGGACCAAGAAGTATGCGGACAAATACATAGAGTGGGGAGACGCCTTCATAGTTGTTTACAGCATATGTGATAGGAAGAGTTTCAATACAGCAAAGCATCTCATGGAAACGATACGGGCCTCTCGAGCGCCCTCATATGTTCCTATTCTGTTGCTAGGCAACAAGAGTGACTTGGATCACGGGCGGGAAGTGGAAGTGCAAGAAGGACACGAAATCTCGCTAGAGAATGGCTGCCAGTTTTACGAAGTCTCGGCCGCAGAGAGCTATTTACCCATTTCAATCGCTTACCACAGTGTATTAAGGGAAGTCCGATCACTTCTAACACAAAAATGTAATTCATTAAAAAGAAGACGAAGAAACTCTTTGAGGTCCATGTCGAAAGCGATCGCGTCCATGTTTGGAGCAAAACACAAGGTGTCAGCGGTGGACGTTCCATCCGGGGTCAACCTGGAGACGGTATGTGCGGGCTCCAGGAAGTGACAGTTGGAGCTGTTGGTTTTAAGAGACTTGACAGCCGCCAGAACGTGTTGAGGAGGAGAGAAACTCGTCTACAGCTATTTTTAAGTTGAAGGTGAAAATGTTGTAAATGTTTTAAGCTGACGAGCTAAGTAAATACGTATCCTGAAGTCACTGCAGCTGGATCTGCAAACTCTTCAGGCAGAAAAAAGTACATAATTTATCATTTTCAAGCAGGGCTGAATCATGAATTCTTATTTAAAATCCAAAACATCGACAATGGATTATTATTTCAAAAATCTTCTTTAGATTCCATGCTTTTGTTAATATATTCTATAATGAAATATGTGGCTCACTAATTCAAATCAGCGATGAACAATGGAATGTCTTTCAAGTGAGTGCAGTAAAGAAAAATATGATTGCAAGTTTGGTTTCCAATGGCTGCACTTTATAATGCTTTATTTACATTCAATGTATCCTTGAACTTTCTTTGAAAATCCAATGTAGCCTTCACCTGTTTTTTAAGTCTATAGGGGCGGGGTGACTATTGTCAAAGCGCTCCTTCCTGCGCCGCCTTTTTGTGTTGGGGCTTTCAATGTCACGATACAGGGTAAATATTGTTTCAGAGCCTCATACAGATGTAAGCAAACAAAGTTGTGTTTTTGTGAAGTAAGACTACCTTCTAACGCAGCCTTGACACAAAGCTACACCTTAAAACATATCAGCTTAAAAAAGCCCATTACTACCAACTTACCCTATCATACACAAACACCTTGATGGCCGAACACATTTTTCAAACATTTCGTAAAGCCTAGAAATGGTAATCGAGAGTAGCGAAACGTTTCCCATCATAATTCGAGCGACAAGCTTATTCAATTCACATTTTCTGTTTACTATAAATTATCCGTATTTTGACAATCTGGGCATGCACCGGTCAATACTAATCTATGAACAATATACTAGAGTCAAGTATTTAAAAAATAATCCGTGTAGCACTACTCCAGTAAAATAACAGTTCTAACGAGAGACAAATGATAATTGTCTTGACTTACTGCTTATGGCCATGGTGAATTGCTTTTGGCTACTAGTCCAGTACACTCATTGCTCCATATGTGTTACTGGATCCCGTTATAAAACACATTGCTTGTTGCAATCATTTCCATTGAAAGTAGAATTTCCCGTCTAGATTACCAAATGGTTTAGCTTACTGGTAATCATTTTGATTAAAATAGAGTCACTTAGACCTGTTGCTTATGGTATTTCCTCAAGCGCGTAGCAATAAAAGAAAGCGTCATAACTGATATTCACCGTAATGTTCAAAGCAAGAATTGAGGTACTGTACTCCTGACAAGGACTAAAGAATGGTCTGTTTCTAGATACCCAATTACCCTATCCTTATATGTCGCCACCAGCAAGTCATTAGAATGTTCAAAGTTTGATAAATTTAATAATTTCGTTTTGTACGTTAGAATGAAACGATAAGTGGCTTAATTATGTTTCAAAATTCTGTATTGAATTGTTGCCATTGGCCTGTATTGCGATTGTGCCTGGATGATACTTTTATGTAAAAAAAAAACAATTAAGAAAGAAATCTCCAAGCAAGAATGATAGCCAATGCAGCAACTAAATATCAATAAACACATTACGGCCAATACAACGTGAAAACGGCTGATGGGGTAATATTTGCCTAACCTGAATCTAAAAAACTGCCTACCAGATCATATTACCATTGTTCAACATGTGAGGCGTCACAGAGAGGGTCTATTTTAAGACTGAAGGTGGTTGACACTAGCTGCTAAGAGTTGTCCTGATTATGTTGTTTATGGCTGTAATAGAACATTCTAGGAAAGAAATGTTGCTGTAATTATTGTGTTCAAATAAACACATGGCGTCGTCCCGGGAGGAAGGCGACGATCTCATGGAATCCGCGAAGCCAACGAGACTCGCTACTCGTGTAAATATTGATGTACATTTATTTTTCATTGCTAAACATTTTGCTCTGTTTACGGTTTCTGTTATGAAACCGCAAGTTGTATCACATGGATGTAGATAAGTGCATACAGCAGTTCTGATATCGTGCGTGGCTCTTCAATGGCATTCCGTATAAGATGGCATCAAGGAATAATGGCCTTTACTTATATGTCTATTCATCAATTACTGCCACCTTATCATGCTGCAGAGGGAGAAGCACTTAACTCAGATCCACTCACCAATAATTGCTGAACCATTCAAATCTGAGGCGTACATATACACATAGCGTACACACCTGACACTTTGAAATGTCTAAATAAAATTTAAAGTTTTGAGAAAAAAGTCACTAAAAGTTTTGTATTCAAGAAATCCCTCTTCAACTTTCATTCCAATACTACTCAATGAAGGAGGTTTAAAGCTTTCAGATCATTACCCTGATGCAAATAGTGTAACAATGATACTGATATCAGGTATACAGATATATTCGCAACTTTTCAAATCGTGTAGACTTTTTGATGTCAGTAGATGTGTATGTTCTATCAGGTATGAGGATATTGGGGTAAAAGGGGAACCCCCCCAACCTCGCTTTTACACGTACATAATAGGCGAACAAACTTTTTTTTTATTAGTTTTGCCCTTTTGCGTGCAAAGCAGGCAGTCCTCTATGCTAAGGTTATGGGAGCCAGGACATAACGTGTCTGATCTATTGTGCACGCAAACAAGCGAGGCC
The DNA here is from genome assembly GCA_963942565.1 of Maea johnstoni. Classification (NCBI taxonomy): domain Eukaryota; kingdom Metazoa; phylum Annelida; class Polychaeta; order Spionida; family Magelonidae; genus Maea; species Maea johnstoni. Next base: position 5,199,893 of record OZ012684.1, on the reverse strand, counting down.
AATAAAATATCAAACCATGTGAAACCTATCGAGATTGAACTGTGAGTAATTATTGGTATGTGGCGATTGTAATCCCTCATTGTGATATCAGAAACAATGTAAATATGTAAATCTGAATAAATGCGTAAATAAACATTTCTTTGTATGGTTTTGCTTACCCAAAGTATTACAAAAGTGCGTTATTCTATGCTCTTGAAAAGTCCCCAGTTATAAAAAGAAATATTATTTTGACTTGATGTTGGATGAACGACTCCCTAAGACGCGATCGTGGTTGGAGTCTCCATTGCATCATCATTAGCAGGTCAGCCTTGTCGCTATATAAGTGTGCGGCTTTCCTAAGGGCTGTATACATATCAACTAAAAGACCCCCAGTGTAAAAGGAAGAGAATTTCACCCTTACCGCTGATCCCTGGTCTCTGACTCGTCGTCAGGATTTGCCTTGAACTCTTATGTTGCCCTAAAGTTAGGGTGTTGCATCTTAAAAATTGTAATATATTGGATTTTATCCACAGAGTAATAGCTATAGTAAAATATAGCTTTTTATAGAAACTATTTCACTCCTTGCCCTGTCCTTCAGTACTCTAAATTTGAGTTCAAAAGTGACACGTTTTTGCCTTATATAACCTTCAGAAACCGTTCTTTGTGTATTGACTTGCATAGCATGACGACTAATTTAATTAAAAATGAAGAACGTGATAGTATCATAATTTCTTATCATTGTAAGTGTCGAAAAAATGAAACACTTACTGTATTCATCGACTATAATTCATTTTGAAACGTGTTCAATACATATCTTAAATGAGTTGTAGAACTATAATTTACAAAGGAACATGTGTGCATAGTTGAATAAAATGGAAACGTCCGATTAGTAGTATTTTTATTGACAGTATGTATCATATACAAAATCATACTAATACAAATAAAGAAAAAGGATATCTGTTAAACATAAACACAAATAAACACAAAGAAAGCGGATTGTCCAGGAGTGAGCCTCAAGAACTCTGTTATAAGTCATGCTTGGCAGGATTGGTACTACAGGTTGTGTGTTCTACTCCTAGCATATATATTACGGATCATATCAAGCAGGTATATGCGAATATGAATAACCTACAAAGTGGGTACAAAAGGATCTAGGTATCAGAAATAATAAAATAGCGAGCACCTTTTCTAAGAGATACAGACACTTGGAGAGTGTATATTATATTAATAAACAAGGAACTATATAAAGATAACTATAGAAAGTGTTATGCAAAACAACAGAAACTAAGATTGACTCAAAACTAAGTACAGATGTATTGCTAGCGTTCTAAGGTGAAAGGTATTCGGTTTATAGTCAGTCTTGTATCCACCGAAGCGCTCACAAAACCTTCCTCCCCTAGCAGGCCTGTACACACGGAAACCATTTCAATCCCACGGGGGATATTCCAGAGCAACTGGCAGCATATAGCGCACACGCTTATTTATGCCCAAAGACAGACCAAAATGCCGCGGCCGGGATGAACCAGCGACCCTCTGATTACTAGTCCGACACCTAACCAACTGAGCTACTTTGTCCCCATGTTCTATGCACCATTTTGTCTCCAAATATTATTCGAAAAGTTGCTGTTATCAAACATACCACAAATATACAAAAGGGCGATTTGTATGACACAGGAAATATGAGTTAAATCGATTTTATCCCAATAAGATGTTTTTCATATTTTTTAAATATTCGAATAAACTTTTTAATTAGTTAAATGTTCATATCTGGATAATGTTTTTCTTTCGATATTATACACTAACCAACATGGTATACGCTTTTTATCCACCAGTAGTTTTTAAACAGTATTTCACATACCTGCGTTATAATTCCAACGTGAGTTTTTGTTGAGAGATTATAAAGTTAACCTGAATAAATAGATGCATGCGAGTAGTTGAATAGCTGTTTCTCCTGTGCTGTTTTTCCGGTTGTGAGGTTTGCGAGGTGTCACAGGGAATGCAGGGCTCTTGATTGCAGCTATCAGTCTAGAGGAGATAAGTGTCTACGGCCCAGAAAGGGAACATGCTCCTAGGAACATCTCAATGGGAAGTCACAGGCTCCCTATCTCACACCATCCACTCCACTCTCTCCATTCACACTGTTTATTGGACACACAACGTTGTAAGTTCCACGTAGCTGTGTACAAATCTAACCACAACACAGCGATTCAGCAGGGCTCTATATGCTGGGCGCTCTAGTGGGCGGAAGAGTCTTTCACCAAGCCTGTGCCCTTTATGTGCGTGTGGAGGGGGATATTGTTTATTCACAATGTGTTTACAACATGGTCCGTACACCCGCACCCATAAGCCAAGAATGGACTTGCTGAGCGACTGCTGATTTCGGATATAATCTATACTGAATTTATGAATTTGTCTAGTTTTATGTGTTCACACAAAAGGGCAAATGTTAAGAATTGGAGTTTATATAGCCTTTAATGTGCGATTGTATATCCTTTGCATGCTATATACAGAACTACATAGGAGAGATTGGGAAATGTCAGTTCCTGACCTCTTTTATCTTTGGAATAACGTCAAATAATAATCAGTAATGTCTAATAGACGAAGCTAAACACTTTACGCAAACTTACTTCTATACTATACACCGAATAGGCATGGTTAATCGCCTTTATTTATATATAACTAGAAATGAAATGTGTTGTTATAAATGTAATTTGTTCTCGCAGACCTGTGAACATTTGCTTTTGTAAAATGATATCTGAAGAGAAACCACGCCGTATTATGGATACAAAACTGTGCAGTTCAACCAACTACTAGTTGCAGGTCCTCCTTCCAAGAACAACACACACGAACACTAATACATACATTAATGTGTTAGGATGCTTTACGGCTGATTTAGTAAATCGACGCCAGTATTAGAAATTCAAAATATTTCTAACTTTAATGATTCACTTCACTGACTCCTGTTCAACTACTAATATCTAGTAGAATATTTTTAACTCGGTTTGATGGACGGGAAACTACGTTTGTGTATTTGTCCTTTGCTGTCCAAAGATATGTACACACAAGCTGTTGGTTTTACATTTTATTTGTCTGATTCTGCACGCTTTCTACCAAAAATGATTGACCATTTCTTTATTCAGCAAACATATTTCAGTTTTCAGCCATACTACACACATCCTAGTGTAGTCAGTCTATTACCCAGTTTAATTTTTTAGCACACAGCTAGGCGGTTAGGACCAATCAGAAGCCAGCATTGCAGTGCTCTATTTTTCATAAAATACTGCAAGAGTGCTCTATGAGAATCCACAGAGACCCATTGTATTACTATGAGAATTCACAGTAATGAAATAGGGCAAAAACAAACAGTTGGTCAGGCTAGACCAATCAGAAACCAGCATTGTAGTCGACACTGAGTGCCAAATGTGTTAGAGTACTTCACTCATGTTTTATTTTCATCAAACCAACTCGCTAAAGCTCGTGGTTTAATTTCCATAAAACACTCTTTCCGTCCTCTAACCTATACTTAGACATTCACACCAACCAGTTCATTGGGATTAGCACACAGCTAGGCGTTTTGGACCAATCAGAAGCCAGCATTGCCGTGCTCTATTTTTCATAAAATACTGCAAGAGTGCTCTATGAGAATCCACAGAGACCCATTGTATTACTATGAGAATGCACAGTAATAAAATGGGACAAAAACAAACAGTTGGTCAGGCTAGACCAATCAGAAGCCAGCATTGTACTGGACACTGAGTGCTAAATGTGTTAGAGTACTTCACTCATGTTTTATGTTCATCAAACCAACTCGCTAAAGCTCGTGGTTTAATTTCCATAAAACACTCTTTCCGTCCTCTAACCTATACATAGTCATCTTTGTTTGGAATAGAACTTTTGACCTTAGTTTAAAGTGCTGACAAATGAACTTCTTTTCGGTGCAGGCCATGCCAGTGAAGGTCAATGTCAAGGTGCACGGCTGGTGATAGTGATAGGCAACTACAGCCGTGAGACTATAGGACAGTTGAACAGTCACTACACTGTGTCCCCAGGTCACTTAGATCCTTTATAGCCAGTGCATGAACACTCAGCCCAATGCATACTTGTATTTATTATTTCATGTGATCATCCTATGCACACTGTATCAAGTTTCATGTCATCATTACCTCACGTTCTTTCTGTTAACGTTAGTTTTTTAACTATTCATCTTGACCATTATGAATGTACAAGCAATAGGTAATGGTTCATACCCTGTAAGGGTTTTGAATGAACAATACCACATTTACATTTAAACGAGAACAAATATCGCTCTTAAAGAATGGTGTTGCATGAAAAATGATACTGTAAATGTGGGTATCTTATTAAATTTGTAACTTGGAAAGATTGCCTCAATAGTTTAGTCCCAAACAAACCATTCAGCGCTGTTTAAATGCGAATACGAAAATTGAAATATTGAAATGCGTAAAGGTCCAGTCTAGCTATGCGAAATGTCAAATATTGTGTTAGTTTATTATTTACGTTTTTAGCGTTGAGCCTCGGACGCAAAATTAAACTTCGCAAAGATTAGTGCTGCCACTTTACGTGTCTAGCTGGCACTTCATGTTGCGGCCAATTCGCAAAGTTTAAAAAACGCAAAAATCGATTATCTGTAAATTCGCAAAATTTACTTTACACAATCTTTTGTGAATCTACAGTATATGTAACTTACTGGCATCTCAATACGTACCTGGTTTATTGACCTCCGTATGTAGTTATGTAATCAAGTTCGTCCACCGGTCATTACCCCCAAACCAATCATTAACTAATGTAATCTGGCTTATGCAATGTAGCCAAGCTTCATTGATTGAAGGAAAATTAGATGTATTTGTTATCTGGATTCCTTCCATGTTGGGCAGACACTTAGGCGTGTACGTAACAGAGCTGCAAAGTATCTTCTGATCATGGGCTGTTTTTACATTTTTACACCTCAGTGAAGTGTTTAAGAATTGTTCCTCGTGCAATCATAAAGGTTACAAAAATCGGCCATGTATTGATGGTGAGAATTCATAGAGCAAATAGAAGAGAGAATACAGGAAAAACTAAACATCTACACATTATTGCCTTTCTCCTCATATGTTCATACAGAATACAAACAAATGGCACTGCTACGGTGCTCAACATTTAGTTTTTGCTAAGTTTACATATGCAATTTCCATGACAAGCGATCCTTGACAAATGCATTAAAGCTATAAGCCCATTTTCCTGTTTGTTTGCTAAGTCATGAATTTGCCATGGAAAAGTTCACCACACTACTGTGCTATGTCATGAAATATGAATGTATTTCAGGAATTCATTTTCCTCGTTTCTAATGTACCATGTTCATAATGGCATATTTGCTAGCGATAACGTATCCTTCTGCAATAGTTTGTGGCGAGTGCTTTATAAAATACAGCAATCTTACAGAACGCCACGGTGTTTAATAATCACTAAGAACCGCTTACCATAAGCCTGTGCTGTGATATGCTACCATGGCTGTATATTACTATTTCACTCTGAGCCATTTGTACGCGGGTGCACACATAGTCTGACAGCTTAGGACATAACTCATCGACCAGTGCAATATTAGAAAACTGTCTCAGAGGAATTGTATACCAAACATGTAACAGGAACAACGGCTGTGAGTCAATTCATTTCTCAACGTATTATTTTCTTATCAAGATATTCCCATATGTGCCAGTCTACCAGACCATGTGTGTATTCCGAATGTGGATGAGTTGGAACATCCCCTCCTTGCACTCGGTTTATAAGTAAATGATATGATACTTTAGTCTTTCTATTATTATTATATTAGCAAATATATCGAAATAATGAGCTATCAAATACTCTTCTACTATAACATTTGAGAAGTTTACACCCACATTAAATGGATATATCATATTGTTTGTAGGAAAGAGCTGCATATATGAACCATAACTACCATATTTCACTACCTGCCCCACGCTGGCGTCACGTGGTCGAGCATGAGGTCGAGCATATAGATAAGCACATGGTAAAAACGTGAGCTGATTACTTCGTGTTGCATCCATAAACATGGAGTCGGCGATGGCTAGCTCAAAGCCTATTCATTGATTTTGGTATCAGAAACTTCCATTATAGAAGTAACAACTTAATAGCTATGTCGATATTTTATAAGAACGTAGGTTATAACTGCATTCCGTATTATTGGTCAAGAAATGTGAACTACAATAACCATTTGATAGCATTTTCCTAACATGCCTGTTCTATAACATACAACCGGATTCCTCGAGTTTCCGGATCGTTTTCCTTATCAAAACTGAGACTGGGCATAAGTATCTACGTATCCAGAAGAGATACAATCACGTTTCTGGAATTCCATATGCATTCCAAGCATTCTTTATGAGACACGGCAAATCTTGTTCAAAGTTTGTTTATTTCCGGTTCGCGCTCGCAGACCGGGAGTGGAGGACGATACAGGGTTCCGTGAAAGAGCGTGGCGCCGGACTCAGGGCGTAAATCTGGACACCTTACAGACCTTACAGTGCACGGAGCCAGCGCTATCCCTGGGTGATAAGGGTGGACGCCACTGACCAACAGGATCCGCATTCTAGTACAAGTGGACAACAAATTAGGTGCCGCACAGAGAAGTGGGTTAAGTACTTAGTTGCCATACCAGAGGTCAGAGGGTCCTGCCCAGGAGGAGGATGAGCAATCTCACACAGGGGCTGTTGTTGTTGTTGTTGTTGTTGTTGTTGTTGTTGTTGTTGTTAGTTCAACAGCAGCAGCAGTAGCGATTGCTGTAGTAGTAGTAGTAGTAGTAGTAGTAGTAGTAGTAGTAGTACCACCACCTCCAGTAATAATAATACTAATAATAATGATAATAATACTAATAATAATGATAATAATAATTATAATAATAATAATAATTATTATTACGATAATTATTATTATTATTATTATTATTATTCATATTTGATAGAGCGCCATTTCCATCTATAATGTTCAAACGCGCTTTATAACGAAGAGTCAGTGAACAGATGTTTAAAGTAGTAGTAGTAGTAGTAGTAGTAGTAGTAGTAGTAGTAGTAGTAGTAGTAGTAGTAGTAGCAGCAGCAGCAGAAGTAGCAGTAGCAGTGGTTATATAGTAGTAGTAGTAGTAGTAGTAGTAGTAGTAGTAGTAGTAGTAGTAGTAGTCACATTTCCTCATTCTGTATTCAGTGTAGTGTATATGGTTATGAAACAGGAGTAGATCTGGGTCGTATTGTATGTTTATTGACTGTATATATAAAATAATACAAATCATTTCAATACAAAAAATATTTTCTTTTTTCCATTCAGAACAATTATTGAACAGAAGAATACATGTTGAATGGATTAAATTATGATAAACAGAACATAAAGGATAACAAGAAAAAAACTTTCTTAAAGCATAAAATGCTTGTCGGAAAATGTCGTATACGTAAAAATTATAGCTTCTATATCTGACCTCAGAATTGAGGTGCATCTTGCCCTAGGATGGATATTGCAGAGATACACAGTACATCTAATAGCTAGAGGCCGTTTTCCACACACTATTTTTGGGAGCATTAGGAATCGAGAATAGATCAGTTATGTTTTGCCTTGGCGTTAGCTCATGGAATCATGAAACGTTAGTTTTCGGCTGGTTCCGTGATTAAAAAATAAGCATCGTTGGCTTTACTTTGGCAGAGGTTATTAACCTGTCGGTCTTCTCTGCATTCAAGAATTTCATTGCTGCAGACCAGACGTGTCTATAGTGAGAAAATATCACTTTGCTGAACCAACGATCGACGAGAGAAAAAAATGCTCTCCAGACCTGAGAGTCGTGTGTAGAAAGTGGAGTTTTCACTTAGCTACTGACAAAAATGCCGTGGATTGGATGAAGCAATATCAGGCCGCACGACGGTGGAGTCCCATTCAAAAAATTGTGAGTGTGAAAGAAGCGAGGAATTTTATTTACAAGGCTCACTACACACTTTTTATGATTGGCCAGATAATATGTTGCCCATCCAAATGCACACCGATAGATGAAGAAACCCTTTTCCATATTTATCCCCATGTGGAACAACACCCTCATGTGTAACGAAAGTATGCTCATCCTTTTATAAGCCTTGGAGCGAGTACACAACTTTCTTGATATCTAAGTATGACGATAGGTGGCGTTTTCCTGCACGCCCGAGCATTAAGACTGCATCATTAACTACGTTCATCGCCAATAGGTGGCGTGTAGAACAAGGTCAACGATGACAATTCCTCTATTTCTGGTCTGGCAGACTTTTTTTCTATTAGTATGTAAAAGTTCATGGTACTTGTTCACCTTTTTGTAATCCTTTCTAATATATTCTAATGGTTATTTATTCTTTGAATGTGATGAAACTATTTTGAATACGATTATACTGTCAATAAAGAGTGTGGGGTCTGCGAACTTCTCCCCTGCCAAGTGACGTTTTGTCGGATTATTAATAATCTTGATGCGAAACTACCGGATAATACCGTTGGAGGCGGTCTAATGTTATGGGACTTAAGTGCAGTCTACATGTAGTAGTGTTTTCGTAATTTCATAAACGTCATGTCTAATGAGTCATGTGCTTAGATTGGAAACTAGAACTTTTTCTATCAATAAAACAATAAAACAACAATAAAAAATGATGTGCCAGACCAATCTAAATGTATCGACATACTTTAATAAACTTGAATGGTGTATGCCACACCCTCCCATTTGCGAATATTCTTGAGGTCTATTGACTTATTGACTTATCCCACCATCCTTGAGTGGGCCCTAACGAATTTTAAAAAAATTGAATATTTATTGTTATTCAGTTATGCCATGCATATACCGAAAGTGCTGCATTGTTGCCCACGTGCGTGACGCTTGTTCGAATCCACGCGCGCTATTGTTAGGTCTACCTTTAACCCAGCAGCAGTGACCCATTGATTGAAATTGAGGGATCTGATTGGACAATTACACTAGTTTGACCTTTAACCCCATTGAAGACAGCCCATTGAGGACGACTTATCCACGAGTGATAGAACCTGTTTCTCCCACGATAAAAAGGAGAAATTTACACGTTTTACCGTGAAGTTAGCTAGCTAAACTAGGTCAGCCAAAGGTCACCCGCGCACTAGTTCAACAATGGTAATACGCGTTTGTTGTGACGTGCACCGTTTGTGTCCCCAGAAACTGGCGCCAGATCACGTACGTGACGCTTGTTCAAATCCACGCGCGCTATTGTTTAACCCCATTGAAGAACACCCATTGAGGACGACTAATCCTTAACTGTAAAACACACCTCAGAGTGGGAGAAATAGAGGTTCCATCACGAGTGGATGGAAAGAGGAGGAATCTTGCACGAGTGAGTGATTTTGTGTCTTGGGACGAGGCTTGCCGAGTCCCAAGACACAAAATCACTCACGAGTGCAAGATTCCTCCTCTTTCCATCCACGAGTGATAGAACCTGTTTCTCCCACGATAAAAAGGAGAAATTTACACGTTTTACCGTGAAGTTAGCTAGCTAAACTAGGTCAGCCAAAGGTCACCCGCGCACTAGTTCAACAATGGTAATACGCGTTTGTTGTGACGTGCACCGTTTGTTTCCCCAGAAACTGGCGCCAGATCACGTACGTGACGCTTGTTCAAATCCACGCGCGCTATTGTTGGGTCTACCTTTGACCCAGCAGCAGTGACCCATTGATTGAAATTGAGGGATCTGATTGGACAATTACACCAGTTTGACCTTTAACCCCATTGAAGAACACCCATTGAGGACGACAAATCCTTAACTGTAAAACACACATCAGAGTGGGAGAAATCGCTGTCCACAACGTTTTGCAAACCGCATATTTTGTCACGTGATGTAATAAAGGCAGGAATCGCGCACGGGCGAGAAAGTATTTAAATTTCACTGACTGAAGACTAAATGTAATACATGTCATCAGTTGTGATATGCAACCGTAATTGTAATGAAAAAATACACAAAATGCAATATCAACCATGAATGTAAAACAAATGTAACGTAATTGACCAATTTAACAGCCAACCACAAATGCAATAACATAATTACATCAAATGTAATATTAGAGTTGCTGTATTTTTTTATAACATGGTCGATATTACATTTGGTGTAAGTTGTTTATTACATATGTGGTTGGTTATTACATTTGATGTAATTTTTTTTGTGGCTGTTATTACATTTGGTGAAATTATGTTAAATGCAGAAATTAAATGCTTTACTGGATCTGCATTCTAGTTTAGAAAAATCTAATAAACACAGCATCTTGGACATTGTTAAAGAATGATAAGATATCTCAATAACTCCGCTACAGGAACTTTCATACTGGAAACGAAATTCAGAACAAATCAGAAGTTGAATATGAACCTTTTTTGAATGTTTTACATAAAGATCATATGTATATTGTTCCTAAGCCTGTTTTATTAGTTGCGGAATGGTCTTTCCGTAATTTGATACCTTTTAGTAAAATATACCTATTCAGTAAGAACAAATCTCGTACCCCATATCATTGATCTTTCGTGGAATTAGATATTTTTCATGTCCCGACAAATACTCAGATGTTGGAATGCTTGACAAAAGACTCATGAACTTAAGGTCCTACGACACTTAGAAATCTCAGTTTAATTTTCCTGAAACTTTGCATGAACATAGAACGGTGATATTCAAAACAACTTGAAACCATCGGGTCATCGATTTGTTCTGCTGTTATATAGGAATTATGGACAAAATAAAGGAATTCAAGAAACAAGTTTTTAACCCACAATTGGTCAGAATTGTCTAGTTTAATTTTCACCAAATTTCGTCTAAACTATCTACACAATGCTCTTAACAAGAAGACATAAAGAAAATAACAGGTCATCAGGTTAGTTTTCGAACCTCAGTTTGTGAAACAGGACTTCTTTTGAACATAATAGGTGGAAAGGGCGCTAAATCAAATATCATTCATCAATTGATGTTTGTGGCCGTCACGCACGCTCCTATAGAAGGATTCCGGTGTGGCCAAGCAGCGACTGACGAGGTGTTCCTCAGACTGCACGGTCCCCTTGCGGTAGAGTTTGGCGGGCGAGACGCAGTCCAGCGCGGCACAGCACCTGCCGTAGGAGCCCTCCGTATCGCAGCGGGCACCCACCATGCCGCACGTCGCCGCACCAGCTCTGAAACGACCCGACGAGTTTTATGCAACAATATAGAGTGTAAATAATGAGATTATGCAGAAATAAAGATATAGTTTATGTGAAAAGATAATAAAATATGGCAAATTCTTTAGGGCTGTTCCATTAAGAATATGGCGGGGGTTGAAAACAATTCAGAATTCGAGGGGAGGGGAAGGGGCGTTAATGACAATTTAGAATTTTGCGAAGAGAGGGGGTCCTGGGTATTCAGAATAAACGAGGAACACAATCAGTGTACCAATTGAAAATACATTTAGCGATGCAAATTATGACGAATGAACACGTCTTTGGACTACAGATAGTAATGAGTTAGAAACCAAGCAGAAACGTTGATTCGTAGATTATATAACATTGCCACCCCATTTGACCATATAAACAAATGTTTGCTATTTTATTCCATGTGCATATTTTAAAATGCGAGTTCCTCTAATATCCATTCTTATGATAAACTGCAGTAGACATTCAAGCTGCAGTTCCCTTCCCTTTGTGGGTACCTCTCTTTGACCGAGTAAAGTAATACGTTCGCCACCATTGCCCATACGAATACGTGTATATGCTATGTTATTTCAAATGTATATTCAATATTACAAGTTCCATTTTTACAGTGAAGTGCAGTCGATATTTAAACTGAAGTTGAATTCCTCTTCTGTTCGTGCGTACCTCTCTGAGCGTATGTTTGGATCCTTTCCAATGCGCTTAATGCGGAATACACCACGGCCTGAAAAACAAAACAGTTATATTAGTTTGATATTTGAAGTAATTCTATATTACTTTTTAGATTAGTGTTAACTTACGCCTCATCAAACTGCTATACTATGGGTATACCTGTTACACCAGCAAGAACATTTCTTATTGTCTTCCCTACCGAAAGAGACTGTAGTGGTCATTTGTAAATGGCGACTCCATTCACTGGTTTACAGTAGCACTATGCGTTGATCATTCATGATAGTGGTATCATATTTGATGTTTTTTAAATTGATATTGGATTGCAACTTACATGTTAATGCAAACATATGATAATACATAATGATCTTTAGAAGTATGTATCAAATTCTGCAGAATGTGTATGTATTTATGCATGTATGTGTGTATGTGTGTATGTATGTATGTGTGTAGGTAGGTAGGTATGTAGGTAGGTCCAGAAAGACATGTAGGTATTCTAGAAACAAATGCTGCAGCTAGAAAAGTAGTGAAATTTACCGCCAACAGTAATTGAATCTCCTCCCATGACAATACCGACCAAAGCGAGCAAGAGTAGGAAGGACTTCATGATGCCTTGGTGATGATATGATATCTGAACAATGAAATGAAAAAAGATAAAATTGCATGCAAGCCTCAACTCTCCTAGTAAATATAATATGGCTCTTATTACATATTAAACATATTAATGTGCATTATAAGGATTTTTGTTATCACCTCCGGTGGTGGTCCACAAGCTGAGAATTGCTAGAGTCTTATTCCAATAGTGATGTACATTGTAGGTGTGATTTGGTGTCGCCCATTACAATCGGACGATTATAGGCTAAAAGAGAAATTGATCAATGAGAAACTATGCTATGAAACTATGACTTAAGTTTAACAGAAAATACGCGGCATGTAATTATGCAGTGTCAATCACCACACACTTTGAGAGATAAGGCATTTGATAAGATCTGATATGTCAGAAATGTGGTTGGCAAGAGGGTAACTGATGATTTAACCAATGTGGTTTGGTGCCCTTCTGAATTCAGAATTAGGTTTTACTAATATGATTGATATTTGGAGTTACACTTCTGTTGTAATTTGTAGGTTGCATTGGAAATTACTTGCCAGCTGAAGAGAAATAGCCTAAAGTGAATATGTTGTGTTATATCCTTTAGCCCCAGGTTTTTTTATTACTGACGGAGCCCGAAGCCTTTAGCCTATAACAGTAGCGTTCTGTTTTTTCGCGTTACCTCTAGTTTGGCAGGCTCGTTTTATCATCTTAATCATCGGTGACGAAATCAATAACTATTGAGTGTAAGAGACAAGTTTATTTGTAACATCTAATGTATATTTCATGAATAAACAAGTACTAATCTCTGATTCTCCTTTTATCAATTTGTGTAATTTTGCTTTGTCTTATTTTGAACGACAGTTGATTTAGTTTATTTTTTATTATATACGTTCATATTATTGTTATGATTTTGTGATATCAAAGCACAGTCATACAATACAATAGAAGTGCAGAGGGTATCAGCTTGTCAGAAACAGCATCGTATTGTATTGTATGTTTATTGACTGCAGGTAGATATTGTACAAAATCATACAGGTTACTGAAATATATTTTCTAGAAGTTCTAACTCCGAACAGAACTGAAATTGAACTTAAAGCAGCTTAACATCGCTTGCACAAAGAAAAGAAACAGAAAAGAACGGAGCAAAATCATATCCATTGAAATTTCCCAGGGGAGAGTAGGGGAGGTTCCGAAATTCAACGTATGGACCTCGTACACAGGACTAGCACTTTATCACCTTGAACAATCAAGATTGTATCTAGACTTTTGAGTTATCTCTATTAACCTCGCCAAAGCCAATGGCAATAGAGAGAATATTCAGATCCTTCCTATCATATCTTTCTAACATGTCAAAACGAGAAGACATTCCTCACAATATGAGTGAAAACGGAAATCTCTATCGACGAGATTAAAATATATGTAATGCACGTATAGCTGATATTCCAAATACCAACCCTCCTAGTAATACATGTATATAGACGCTGTTTAAACACATACCTTGTTTAGTCGTTGTATCCCTCCTGGCGAAAGGTAACTAAAGGCGGGGGATGTGCGCTTTTGTACATTGCGGTCGTTCTTAAGCCTCGCCTTCGAGCATGAACCTACTTAGAACATCTTATTGATATTTGTCTTTTGGTCCCGGTGGGGGGGCACTTGGGTATTTAGGGGGGTGCATACGTTCGTTATCAAAATTAAAAAATACCCCTAAAGCACTGATTTCTGGCCATAAAAGCACCCTTATTTTAATAAAACGCTGATTTTTTCCTCTAAATAAACACCCCTTCTTTTATCCAAACACTGACATTGGATGAACGGGAACACGTTTTTTAACTTAAGATTTTATAATCCTCTGCTTATTTAGCGGCAGCAAGTGGCGGCAGCAAACTCCTAAGCCCTGAGTCACTCCAGGAGTCACTCGGCGTCAGAGCCGCGTATATTTCGTGCATTGTAAGGGGATTTTGACCCCCATACTTCGTACCTGGGTACAAAAAAGTACCCTTCTTTTACAAAATCGCGGACATGCGGAGGTCTTAAAAAAAGACCCCTTCTTCCGCGAAATACGTAACGAAGGTGCGGCCCCCCTCTGTACCTGAGTGCCCCCCCCCCCCGGGCTTTTGGTATTCCTTAGACAATAAAGTGATGCGTTTTACCAAATATCTATACTATTTTTTTCTGTTCATCAAAATGTATTACCAAACAGATGCAGGGGAGTTTACAAAGAAAAAAAGAAACGATCAGATGGCCGAGCTTTTCAGTTCTATCATTAGAGAATAACGAACTAATACATTTTGAAAGGGAGAGCGGGTGGACGGGAAGTGGGTGAACTACCAGTGTATTGGTCTGACCACTTGGATGGAAGAGGTGTAGCAAAAGGAAACCATGTACACACGTGAGCGTGGTTGGATACAATAGAAGTGTGTGAAATCCTTGACCACCAAATAGGATCAGCAGTTTGATTGTCAACTCCATGTGTGAGAAAAGGATATTTTCTTCTAACATTTAAGTGCTACCTTTGCTTGTACTAAAACACGTGTTGATAAGATAAAAACATATTTGCCAACACTTGCTGCATAAGGATGTATGCACAATCCAAACGCCGGATCGCAAACATAAAATGTATATACAGTGGTTTCACATCATGCAGATTTCTGATTACTGAAGACTAAAACCATTTCTTCTCCATACATAAAACTCCTAGATAAATATGTCTGAGTTGGTTATTCATGGTGAGCACAGATGTATAACGCTTAAATATGGACCAAATGCTCGATGGCCTATCTAAGAATAAAGGCAAATGCGTTTTAATTAGGTCATTGTATGGTTAGTTCGTTTAACACCCACTCACCCACACTCACTAATGTCATGTGAGGGTGTGTTTACCCAGACACAAACGTACTGAATACTATGTACATACTTATGTGTGGCAGGTATTGTATTCTGAATCGTCTGTGACACCATTGTCGACGCAAATTCAAGAAGTGTGTCAGGAAATGACGTTAATATTGCATTCGTATAAATCCAAAGGTGCATATGCATATAGACAGCATATGGCCAATGAACAATGTTTTCATATAAGTCATGTCGTCCGCGTCAGAATCAAAACAATTCACCATCTTCCTTTTTGAGAGAATTCGTAGTAGCTGAATTATCCCCAAATAAGCAAGATACTACAGTAACTGTCAAGCCATTTTTGTACACGATTAAACTCGGAGGGAAAAGCATGATATGTGGTTAAGACTATGAGTGCCAAACCCAAATAAGACTCAATACATCAGTACCATTTTTTCACTTTTGACATCTTTAGTAAAATCCACGCTAACTCTTAGGTACTGCAGCACCTATCAAAACATTATGGTAAAATGCCAGTGAGCCTATTAATCCTTACTATGCAAGCTTGACGCTCATGCCAAAATAGGAAGTTTTGGTTTACTTTGGCAATTTGGTTGTGATGATGGCAAAATATCAAGGCATCATTTTCATCAAGCGCAATTTGAAAAGCAACAATGCATTTTGAAATCATCGCTAAGTATTCTTTGCTTGGAAATGAAATGTGAAATGGAGCAATATTCAAGTTTTTGACAATGCTGTTCACACTCGCAAGCATAACATGCCCAGAATAAGATTTGATAGTAGAAAAGAAATCATATACTGCATAATCATCATTAAGACTAGGTATGTAGGATTGTTTTGCCATTTTAAGTGTTTAACTGGGATAACTGTGGTCGTTCACCATGTATCCTCTTCACACTGTTACCCTATCTGGCTTAAAAGTAACAATGGCAGTCTTAGCCATCAGGCTATTCTTTTGTGATATTTGAGATTTTCTCTGCGGCAAATATTTATGCCAATATATCTTTTCGCCAAACCAGTATATCTTTTCAAATCTACTACAAGCCGTTCTCTTTACGCTTTTCTTTCATTTCTCTGTGAGACTTTATTTTAACCTTGCATGAGTCCTAGATTATCCTTTTGAGATTTTGCATGAGTACTAGGTTATCACATCTATACAATTATGGACATTGTACAGGTCCCTTTTGTGCCAACTTACTATTTGGATCATAACCTCATTAAATATTGATTATGTAGACAAGAGTATCCAGCTGGCATCCATGCTAAATCCCGGTTTGAAAATAAATGAATAAATCCTTATCAATTGCACCATTGGAGCTCTTGCACTAAGTACTCAATGTGGCCACCTTTAGGCCATTGGGGCACCTTACAACGGTCAATGTATATATATATATATATATATATATATATATATATATATATATATATATATATATATATATATATATATATATATATATATATATATATATATATATATATGTATACATATATATATATATATATATATATATATATATATATATATGTATATATATATATATGTATATATATATATATGTATATATATATATATATATATATATATATATATATATATATATATATATATACATATATATATATATATATATATATATATATATATATATATATATATATATATATATATATATATATATATATATATATATATATATATATATATATATATGTATATATATATATATATATATATATATATATATATATATATATATATATATACATATATGGCCGTAAATCAATGAAGAAAGTTGCGCATTCTATTGTCAAACTCGTAAAGTATGTTTCCTGAATTATTCAAATTCAGCAGTAGGCTAGCTCAGAGTGCTGCGCCACCTATTGACAATATGAACAACCATGTTGCATAACAGCCACCTATTGACAATATGAACAACCATGTAGCATAACAGCCTTTCTCCATTCATACTCATACGAAATTCAAGTAAAAATCTGTCACAAAAATCTCACATACATTCAAGTCTTTAAAATACATTTAAGTTGTCTCTTTTTATAATTTTGTCTATTATCTAAATATTGGAGCATACATGCAGACGGCTGATATTGTTAATGAACAATTCATAGAATAAACTCTTTTAGGTCAGTACCATTATGATGTAAACTTTCATACTTATCCTTCTCTTGTCAATTGCGTATTGGAAGAGTCCGGCATTATAAATATGGATGTTTTTTAATTCAACTTATTACTCGCAAGCTGCAGCTCAACGTAGAAAATAAAGATATGTTACGGAATGAGTATTAAATGAGTGGTTTTATTTCAAAAATATTTACAATTATATATATACATGTGCATAAATGCATAATCATCAAACATGTTAGGATTCATTGATACATATACCATCATAAATCTATTGCAAAAGATTGATCTGTGCCATTGTTTTCTTTCGTGTGTGTTCCTCTGTGTACGTTTCCCTTTACGTCCGCAACTAGATTCCTGTCATTCTTTTATATCAAAACGATGCAAAGTAAATTAAGAAAATGTGTAGAAGATTTAGTGATAACTTTGCTATTCCACAGCTGGCTTGCAAAATGAATGCTTCAAATCGCTTAAATTGTTGTTTCAATATTTAAATATTGAAACCAGCACTTTCCACTTAATCATACTTGTGAAGATGACGTTGCTACATTTTCATGAGACCATTTTGTATAGAGGCACATCAATTTTATTATCTCCGCAAAGAAATTACCTGGCCAGTCATGAATCATTTAAGATACTACATTGTTTAACTCTTTAATATCAATAGGATTAGGTAATTGTTTTTTCTTACTAAATATCGACTGTCGGTTGTTGAAATGTGCTTACTTTTATTAAAAAATAATAGCGGCATTCTTTTATCGCCACCATTGACAGCAAGCACTTAACAAAGTGCATTCCAGTGAAAAACGTACGGTTACAGAGAGATATTCGACATCCACTGGCCTATATGTCTACATCTCACGATCTTTCTTAATGTAATGTATGATTGACTTCATCACTGCACTTCATACGGTAAAAGCATAACATAATGGAGTTTATCAATACTGTACAATATGAAATGCATAGTAAATATATGCCAATTGATATATGCGATGTATGTCCATATATCAACTGCATTTTTCTTGTATCATTAAGTTGTTCCGCGCACGGATGACGACGTTTGGTATGCTAGGGGCTTCCCTTAAAGTTGAACTGACTAGCGCGGTGCGTATAGAACACTATTGATTTAGTAAGTAATTTTCCCAAAAGAGGACGCACGATGCAGTCGACAATCGCCTTTAGATGAAGTGACGTGAGTGAAGATGACACATAGAGCAGACGATTGATTGCAAAGGCAAGCACTGGGCTCACAATTTACGGTGCAAACACTCATCCAATACATATACTGTCCTTAAATGAACCGCGACCTTTCACATTGCCCTAAATATTTACCAAGCACAGCTGGCACCAACCCAACAAGGCTGGCCCCAACTTGCCAATTAGAAAATACGTTTATTCAGAATGCCATAATGTGTATTATCATAAGACATACGAATGCGATTATGTGCCCACTCAATGTCACTTTTCACTTTATCCTAAGTGCAATTCCGTTTGTAAATAAAGACGAAATGGCAATTTTGCGTTAAGGAAAGGCGATTGCACGTTTGCTTGAATAATACCTATTTCTCGGGGCAGGTACGATTCAGTGTGGTGTTAAGCGCTTTACTCAGATTACACCTAGACCTTATTGGTATCCCAAATTGCAAATACTTGGAATACTGTGAGGAAAATGATAATATTTACATACACATTGCTCATGCACATAGCTCGATATTGTCAGGTTGTTGTATTTGCATCATTGACAAACTCGGCATGGCTAATAATGTGCCGCTGTCATTTGCTTCCCGAGTCCTCGTCTGACTCCGGGCTCGGAGATTCCAACTCTTTGGGTGCATGAAAAGAGGGCATAATCCTCCCTACAAACTTCCTGGAAAGAGAACTAGTCCGACTGAAGCGGCGCACCATACTTGGAACCATAATGTTTTCAGGCGGTGGAACTATTCTTTTGTTTAATTCTGGTGTTTTTGATTTCCGACACATCCGGTAGAGGGCGTCAAAGACGTCTCGCACTTCCTCGTAGGATTCTCGCACGGAGATCTCGTGAAATGCCAGGCAGCCTAGTTCAAAGGCTAGCCGCTGTCCCTCCTCTGCACTGACCATGCGGTCCTGCAGTAGATCGTTTTGATTGCCGACCAGCATGACCGGCAGGCCGAGCTGCCTGCCCACTCCGCCAACGCTTATTCTGCGAGTCCTTTTGGCGTGGATATTGATCAGGAACTTAAATCGCCTGCATTCCTCGAAGCTGCACCTATCCGTCACTGAGTACATTAACACGTACGAGTCCGCCCACTTGATATTCTCCTCGAATCGCAGACTTTCCTCTTCCTGAAAAATCCACACAGTTATTTACATTCATGCAGTACAAGCATTAAAATTAGGATACTCAAGTGTTTATAAGGATAGTATTGCATTACAGCTACGTTTTATAGTTAAGCAATGCTAGTTTTCACCCCCGATGATTATACTTGTGCGAATCTTTTACTTTTAAGGCATTGCTACTGCCATATCATATCATAATTCATATGGTGTACATTATTTATTCAGTATATATAGGTATACCTATAAACTCATATCTGAAACCGATTCCGCTTTTTGGCATCCTTGTTAAACAAATTTAAAATTAAAACCAATTGATTATAATTTTAAAGGACCTGTTCTGGTTTACTATATAGTACAAATTACCCAATTTTTGCAAGTTTCATAAATTTAACCGAAACTCATTTGATCATGTAGCTGAGGTATTGCTTGTTCATAATTGTTAACATATTTCCCAACCCTCGTCCTCGATATTGCATATGACCCCTCTGAAATGACATGTGTCAGCATATTTGCACTGAATCAGATTTCAGCTATAACTGTACCCAGGTGATCAAAAACCTATTTATGGGTATACTATGAAAATGTTGGGGGAGATCCAGTAATGACATTACATAGAAGACTGTACTTATGGATTATGATGAAAATCAGAAATTCACTATCCTATACAGTTCAAAAGAGCATATGCAGGGCAATACACTATCAATTGAGGTCATTTGAGAGACAAAGAATCCCTAAGGAACAGCTACAGGTCAGGTTACTTGAGTTTTACTTTTGTGAGTGCCCTGCATGTGCTCTTTTAAACTGTCTAGTATGGTGTATTTTATACAAGTGACCAAGGGTCACTAAATCACAAAATTCACCCTTTTGGCCAACGAGCGCGTTCAAATGAAATTCACATAATCTGTATTTATCAATAATATATAACATATTAACCTGGCTTGAACGCGTTCGGTGGGCAAAGTTACTATTTAGAACCATTTCCACACAGGCTCAAATCTGATTAGTAGGCATGGAGGCAGCCATTTTGTTGAAGGTCATAGGTCAATATCACTACATTGAAAATTTCTGATTTTCATCAAAATCCATACGTATAGTCTTCTATGAAATGTCATTACTGGATCTCCTCCAACATCTTTCTATTTTACCCATAAAATAGGTTTTTGATCACCTGGGTACAGTTATAGCTGAAATCTGGTTCAATGCAAATATGCTGACACATGTCATTTCAGAGTGGTTATATGCAATATCCAGATCGAGGGTGGTGGAATATGTTAGCAATTATGAACAAGCAATACCTCAGCTACATGATCATATGAGTTTCGGTTAAATTTATGAAACTTGAAAAGAATTGGGTAATTTGTATAGTAAACCAGAACAGGTCCTTTGTTTTACGAGAATGCCATAAAGCCTAATCAATTTTACTTTTACTTATACATACTGTGAATAAATAATGTACACCATATAAATTTCATGAAAACAAACCATCCAAGAAAGTGGCAAAAAGTTATAAAATGAAAAAGGGGTTGAAATGTAGTATGGCCGCGAAGGATATATATTTTTGGTACGTATTCTCCTTCAGAGATTTATGTCATGAGATTTTAAGTGATAGCAAATCAGCTACTAACCCTATGGGCCCTTGACAGTGCTTCTTGTATGAATCATAGGAAACGCCTCTGCCATATAAACAACTGTCATATATGATTATATATAATCATAACACGATTTCAAGTTATTTATTTGGGTAGGTCATCTTATAATATAATTGCCTAGGGTATCTACGTCAATATAAATGTCTATATATCAATGTAGCATTCTCTCTGTAAGTACATTCATCAATTCCGCTCAGCCATCGAGTGACTAATTTACCTGTCCTGCTGTATCCAGTATCTCAAAGGGGGCCCACTCACTGTCCACTTCAGTGTTGAACGTGTACTTCTTCTCTGAAATAGAAATCCTTTCTGTTTAATGCTGGAATTGACAATTATACACAATCGTCTAGTTATAGAGTTTAAACAGTTATATTGCCGTTATATCTGGCTTCCAAAATGGATATAACAGATGAATTGATATTCTCTAGAGTTTTATCTATACTATTATTATATTATTACTGTTATCAAAAGATGGGAAACATGAGAAAGTAATCTACACACGTGTCATTTACAGATGTTATACCAACTCAAAAATTGAAAACTAAGACACTACTATTTACACAACTATTATATGACTATGGCCATGTTTTCTTCACATTGGTATTCCAAAGTCTTACCTAACGTGGGATCGTATTCCCCTATGAATCGTCTCGTGAGGAATCTGACCGTGAGAGCTACAACAAAAGAGAGAACTTATTAATTGTTTATAGTTATTTGTCCGGGATATGGTCCTCATATGCTGCATTAACATTGAATGGTTATTGTATGCTTATAAATGATAATTCACACACAAAATGCAAGCTTAATTCGGTACAAGGAAAACAGCACGTATAAACCATTACATATCCATTACGTTACTCAATATTACCAAGACCGTGTGCAACTTTTGCAATAATATACAAATATGGACTGATCCCGAGGGCAATATCAGGTTATATGGACCGAGGGAGAGCAATATTGCCCAAGGCCGAAGACCGCGGGCAATATTGCTCTCCCGAGGTCCATATAACCTGATTTGCTCGAGGGATCAGTTCATATATGTTTTATTATATGACCACTGACAAATGGAAGAAGCATTAATTACACATCATACAGATTGTTAAGAAACATTTTGATTAAACTACCACTATCAGGTATCCTTAATACAATAATAAAACATCGTTTTGAGGCTCAGATCCTATCAAATCCCTCCTTCATTTTTTTATTATTCTTTTTTTTATTTATTTATTTTATATTTAAAAAAAATATATAATTTTATAATTTTTTAATTTTTTTTTAAAAAATTATTTTTATTTTTTAAATTCTTTTTCATTAAATTTTTTTTTAAATTTTTTAAAAAGATTTCTTCTTTTTTTTATTATTATTATCATTATTATTATTGTTATTATTATTATTATTATTATTATTATTATTATTATTTTTTTGGGGGGGGGGGGGGGGGGCAAAATGGTGGCCGGTCATGTCACAGCCCATCTGATTGGTGTGTCACTATTCTGGCACTTTCATTAGATGGGAAATATTCCCTAGTATAGGAAGTGGTCCTAGCCTGAATTAACCAATCAAAAGAGAGATTGGTCAGTGGTCATATAGTATCAAACATATATCATAATGTGATAAAAATGGAATGTGGTTAATCGAATGCTAATGCGTTTGTTAATGAACGCTCATGGAATAAAAATCTCTTTCATTGTCAGCTTGGCATTTTGAAGGATTCTTTGTGATCAACAAAGGCATATAGACTAGAGTAATTTTACTATATCGTAGTAGCTGGTGATATATTGGTGATTTAGGTGGTAACCAGACTTACTAACCAAACAGAAAAAGGAAACAAGTATACGTAAATAAGATTTCTCAAATGTTGCGTTCATAGCTTAAAATATTTAGAATATAAACTACTGATTTCAACTAATAGGAAAAGTATTCACCTCTTCCAACCATTGGTACTGATGTCAAAATATACATATGAAAGGATGTTATTTTGATGCATGGATCATTTTATCAAGCAATGTGTTTTAGTTTAGCTCTAGTCAGTGGTAGCGTTTTTTTATCTGTAAATGTACTTATCCACCTAGCGGGAACCGCCCGCACTACAGTGAAGTGGGTTGGTTTGATGGGGTGTTGGTGAGAGTATCACCTAACCTGTGCACACGTGCTGGCCTCATAAGTAACCAGTGAGCATCCTGAGGTTGAACCTTGACGTTTGCGGCAGGTGAGAGTTGTGGTAGAATCGTTACAGCACTATAACGCTGGGTAAACACACAGCAGCCAGCATGGAGCGGGCGAGCAGTCTCTGCACTAATCATAGATAGTAAACCAAGACACGCTGTCGACCCATCGTTACTTATTTAATGATACGGTATCAGTGGAGGGCGATAATGGTATCTGGCCTCTCTAGGAATGATGGCAGAGAAAGGTCGCTACTTGATGCACCCTCTCACGCCTGGATGGCAGTTTATGTCAATAACCACCACTCAATCTGGTTAAGTGTGCTGCTCAGTCTCTCCTACGTGTATAGCTCTTCGCAGTAGCCAGGACAATGTTGTCTTCAATAAAGGCTGTATTCTAATGCTTTCCCATAGTTTTTACCGGGTTAACTTCTGGCAAATTAGCGATAAACTCATGGGAAATTCCACTGGAGATTTACAGTTTGTAGTGTAATCGCTTGGATTCTTTCGAAAAATAGCATCATGTGGTAGAAAGGTTAATGTATGTATGTCCTAATAAGCATATAGTTCTAATCTTGATTGAGTCTACCCCGTTTTTTGTAGTAAACCTAGTCTTTTTTCCATTTGTTGTCACTTACTTTCACTAATTTCTATTTCATTATCTCTTCATTTGATTGTTTTTGTTTCCTCGTAAAAAGTACATGTTATTACACTCAATTGCGTATTTATGGAAGTAACTCATTTGCCCACCCATTATGACTGACCTGACACCTATCGTTAAGTAGTGGCGTTATTGTGTTGGTGAGGGCTGATTAAGCCAGCCTTGTCTGCAGGCTAGGGGAGCAGCAGCCCATAGCTGCACAGCGCTGTCAATCACGCTATAAACAAAGCGATACCTACGAGATCCCTCACTCTTTGCAATGGGGTCAAGTGGGGAGAAATATTTAGGGACACCGTTTTTCCAGATGTCAGTTAAATCTCAAGCAGATGTTTGAGTTTTCTAAACATACTGTAAACTTTGGAAGTTTAAAAACAAGCAATTATGGGTAAAAATGTATGTTTATCTTTATTCCAGAACTTGTAATGGCAGTACTTGAATACTTCATGACCTGCATTCGCAACTAGGTCTTGAACACTGAGATGACCAGTTAACGTTTGGTTCAGAGGTTTGTTGCAATGCAGGTTTGGCAGAAGTAAAAGATAGAGAAACATTTAAAGTTGCAAAATACGATTCGTAACAGGGTTTCAGCAGCCATCATCTCGCTAATGAAGGATTGAGCGAACGCATTGATAGTTACTAGCTAGGCTTTATGTACCAATCTGTCAAGTATGCATATTCTTTACTTTGCTGAATCGTGATAAAGAACCCCACCATCTTCTACACGTAGAATATGACTTCCGGAATCCTTTATAAGATGGTAATTGTCCCCATATAAGATATGTTGTGTGCTTCCCTCTTTGACATCTTCGTCTATTGTTTTACCACTCTGATAAAACATGTCCTACGTGACTGTATCCCAGCAAGGCATACACAGCCCGCGCAGGTACATCAATTAACCTCAGGTAACTTCATCTCACCTGGATTGTTGATATTGTGAGTACTGACTCTTATCTTCCGGACGTAGCCAGCTGAGACATAATGCATGATGAATAACTCACAGGTAACAGGATGCTGGATAGTACGCATCGCTACTTTTTCCATAACTGCACTTGGACACGACCCGTCAGATTGTAAACTTACCAATCGAAATGTAACTTGAAATCTCCCTCATATAATATGGAAAATTCAGACTAATCATCAATACGAGTGATCTTTCTTGAATTCCATTTTTTTCAAATGTCTGCATATATCCTATACCGGTATCACAAGAATTCTCTCCGTGCTTACCCAAAAAGGTCATAATATAGGGATATTAGGTGGTACTCTTTTGCAATATTTGCTATGCAATCTCTCTCTCTCTCTCTCTCTCTCTCTCTCTCTCTCTCTCACACACAAACACACACACACACACAGAAGTGTCTTCTTGCCTGTAATATTGTCATTGTATTGAATTACATCAGGTACAGATACTTCAGGTAAATGACAGAATTCCATCCATTCATGTCGATTCATGTGAAATATGTAACAAACACTCCAGCTATGTGTAAAAAGTCGCTGAATCATCGTGACAGGCATGCTGCAAGTTGAGTATGTGTCCAACTTAAAATAAAAATGCCTTCATGCCCATTTTGTATTTCAATTTCATGAACAAGAGCAAGTCATTTTAAGCATTTTTAGTGTACCTTAAGTATACATGGCGAGTTTTTTTGTGATGGAAGATGCTGTCGTAAAACTCTCTAAGGATACTAACCAATTGAATGTAAACTTTAAACTGACAGCTCTGTTCCATTGACATAGCATCTTTCGTGTGTTACTTATAAACACAATGGTGTAGATAACCTTTACCGATGTATTCACCTTGAATACACACTATAGGTCAGGAGGGTTATCAAAACCTTAAACGCTAAGCTCTCTGACAATAGCTTTGTCTCGGTCTGGCATAAAACTAACAAATATTTAGTACTGTAAGGCAGGTGAATATAATGCGCAGTCATCTTCTTAAAAATGTATTCAACGATACACTTTAAAACGTGTACACTTTAAAAAGTATACACTTTTATTCCTGAATAATTGAAAAACCCATTATAATAACATTGTTAATTGACGGATGTTCAGAAACACATGTTTCTTTTTTGTAAAGCAGTGCATTAAGACTCAAGCAAACAATACACATGATGTCGTATCATGGTAAACGTTGAGTATCCACAGCCATTTGCTATGGTGCATGATATTCAGGCCAAAGATGGTCGAGGCAATGGTAGCGAGAAGATTGACAGTGTAGAGTTCTATGATGGAGGTTGACATTTCCCAGCGCTCGTATTACACAACAGGCCGTCCCAGCTGATTGGCTGTGGTGTGTGAGCGTAAGTACGTTAAGTCAGAATTACAGTGCTGCTCGCTCACAGCGCTGGTTTGTCTCGAGGAACGTAAGATAGTGTGGTATGCGGCGTCAAGGCATGCAACCAACACGACCAACCATGCCGTCGACTTATTTACGTGCTTTTCTTACGAAAACAGTTTGTTTTGGTTTGTTTCGAATGAGTTCTTGTCTTGTGCTGTGTACCACTTGCTAGGCGTAAGGCCCTCAAAAGGCAGGCACCGTAGGATGACAAGCAAATCTCAAAGCGGATGTGCACACAGCAAGGAAATTCGTGCTTTACCTTTACGAGAATATTTGAACTATTTTCCACTTCTAAGATTGAATTATGTTGTCCCACAACCCTTTGGAAAGTATGATGCGGCGATAACGATTCTAGAATTTAAAGTATATATATATATATATATATATATATATATATATATATATATATATATATATATATATATATATATATATATATATATATTTATATATATATATATATATATATATATATATATATATATATATATATATATATATATATATATATATATATATATGTATGTATCAATAAAACAATGGGTAACACTATACTCTTCCACATTGCTGTATGATAAGGACTGATGTATACTAAATGTATTCTTCTGAGTGGATCGTTTACTATGCCATAAAGGGTTTTGCTAAAGGTCTAAATCACCTCGATTTGCAAATATTGAGGGCACAGAAAGTTTATGCAAACTCATACTTTAATTATAAATTGTCCGAAATTGCTTTATAGTTGTTGTCAATATGCAGTTGATTAAACCTGATCGGTGCTAACCATTTTTAATTTAGTGAATTGAAAATATCTGTCATGAATAATAAACACGGATCATTGTTGCATGCAACATCGCCATGTTCACCGTTATGGATATTAACATCCGATATTGCCTATGTAAAGTGTAGTTTGTAAGTTGTATAAATACAATGATAATTCATCACTCTCCAGTCTTAACAGGTTGGGCATTCGCCTCAGACCGCAGGGAAGTGATAACCAACCAAAGAAGTAGCAAGAAAAATATTTGCACTATCTCAGCTCTGTATACATTAGTCTCAAGTTGTTTGACTAATCGGTTTTTGATTAGAAAACTCTCAGGACACTGAAACCGTTATGAATAGACGTTGCCGCCAACCGTCTGGCCTGTTTCCAAACAATTAATACACAGCATAAAGACCTAGACGCTATCCTGCCTTTCATCATCCTAGCTATTTGAAAATACCTGTTCCCTAGCTGTGGGTTTGAGCAATACTAAAGTGTGGCAACCTGGAGTTACAATCACGAAAACGGCGTATTCGCTGAAAACATTGTGTGTCCACCACAAATATGGGAATGCACGTAAATGCTTCTATGTTCTTAGCTTATGATTGGTCAATGCCTTACTGACAGGCACTTCAATCTAGCCGTATTTATCCTACGCATCCTTTTAGGAATCGAATTAAGCAAGGCGAACAGGCAACGTGAAACGCTATGCTCTTTGTTCTTGGCCTCATCTCGCCTAGCATATATATAGGCTTAACCTACAAGTGCTTTATACATTCAACGAATGGGTGGGACATCCCTGTATTCCACAACATTTGCCATACTCAATTACCGTTCAAAGGCTGAGAAGAAATACGTATAGACAGTATATCACGTGTGTTTTATTCCATTGCATTCTTTCAGAAAATACCTATCTATAGTTTTGCAAAAAGGCGACCTTCTTGTATGACGCATTGCACAAACACATGCAATGTCTTGAACTGCAACTCCCAGTTTTTCGTGAGCACAGGACATGTGATGAGGAACAGAAAACTTGGCATATTGCGCAGCATATGCCAAAGTCTAGTCACATTAATTGTACACTGAGCAGAGTTTCTATCCTTGTGCATGTTGTGGATATGTTGAAGAGGCCTAGACAGCCTGCTGTGTGGATGTGAGATCTACCATTGTGAAGGAGGAGCAGTGCTGGAGCAGCAGCGTAATGGAATAAGCAGATACCTGCTGCATGGCTATATTGCCTGATAGATTACTGCAATAACCTGGCCATGTTCTTATCTTTCATGTCGCTGAATCAGCTGATCGTGGCACCGTTCCTCCTAGAGGGTTTATGTAGTGCACCTCGCCCCACATTCACTTGTAGCTGCACTGAATACTTTGCCTAGATCGCTGATTAACTAGTAGCGCTTCGTTTTAGATTATGTAATTAAGCTGCCTCGCAGGGCTATTTTGTGAACATAGTTCCATTTTGATATCTGTACATGTATGAAAGCTTACACCCATTTTCTCAAAACTAGTCCATCATTGTAGCAAAGCAGGAGACCAAGTATATAAAAGCCCCCCTAGGCTTGCACAAAAGCGGGAAAGGTTTTTGTCCTTTTTATCTATACCGAATTTCACCCTAACATGATTGCATCAAGCATGCATATTGGGTATCACATATCTACACATTTGCGTGAGATTTAGCATTGATATAGCTTTAGATATATCTATTTCTATGCAATCTATACTTTGTATATATGCTTCACTGTCAAATAAAATTACGGTTGAGGAAAAACTGAGTTGATTCAAAGAAATAATCCTATAACCTACATATCTTCACTGAAACATTATGAGGTATGCGTACAACTTAATCCATGATAGCATTTAGAAATTCAGACATTTTTTACAAACCGCATATCTAAGTATAGCTAGCGCATAAGATATCCATTGTTATGATTGCTGTTTTTAATGCGCACTATTTCATGAAAAAAAAGGATTCTGCGAATCACTGATGACGACAAACTATTTTTTGTAGATATGCAAAAACACAACTATCAATTCAATAACTGTGGCCAACTGAGAGGTTATTTATAGGAAGAGACAAGGTTACGGACTTTCATATAGTGTTCATGTAAAAATAATCCGTTTCAATCAAATGATAAAAAAAAGAACTCCTATAATGACAGTGGGGCAGAAGAAGTCATTTTTTAAAAATCGGGCCCCATAGAAATTACAAAATGCCTTTAGATTTATTTTGATCGATTGACAGTGAGGTGAAGTTACAGAATTTTGGGATATTATTGATCTTCCAATATATTTGCAGTGCCACCATATACTAGATAGGTATCATATTTTTAACTGCACTACTGAAACTTTTGAAATAAGATGATGTTGAGAGGCAATAAAAACATCTGCTTTGCGGATAATTATCAAATTATCAAAAGA
The DNA here is from genome assembly GCA_963942565.1 of Maea johnstoni. NCBI lineage: Eukaryota > Metazoa > Annelida > Polychaeta > Spionida > Magelonidae > Maea > Maea johnstoni. Next base: position 5,170,156 of record OZ012684.1, on the reverse strand, counting down.
AAATTCTACATTACACTACATGTGAAACACCTAGTGATGCAATGCCCTTCCTATTAACTGATCAGTAGGGAAATCCTTCGTAATATCAGAGAGCTTGATGATGAATATGTCAATATAATTATTGAAAATCTGCGGGAGCTTTTCGTAATTCTAATGGGGAAGCATCCAGAGAATATTGCATTCGAAATAATGCTGCGGTTTGGGGATGTAGCCTTTACACACATGTCTGCGATGTATAAAAGGGTGACCAGTCAGCCAGTAGTATGTCTTCTTAATAACCTGTCGACATCCAACATATCTCGAAATGTCGTATAATTATGTTAAATATCCTATTTTTGCGAGGCATGTTTTATGTCGTTATACCATTCTGGAGTTAAATGTGAAATTCTAAGCGTGTGTAAATAATCCAGCCATCCTTCTTGTTCATGTTTCATTGAATAGTTTCTCTGCTTTTTGTAGTGTATTTTTCCAAACAGTCGAGTTGGCCTGCGTTTAGTTGGTTTTCTATTGTTTGAAATGTATATATACTGTATGATTTTGCATGACTATGCAGTCAATAAACATACACTATTATACTATTTGGATTATAAATGGCTTTACCAATGGCATGGCAGACATTCCGCAAGAAAATGACAACCACAAGACGGCTTATCATGAGATAGCTCCTTCACTAGATTTACCAAACGCAGACGCAGCTACTTTTTATTGCTTTTTTCGTGTTTCCTTTACCTTAACACAAATATGATTTTAGTATGTTCCTTTCTTGATTGTTTGGGTTTCTACGAGATGTTTGCGAATTACTCTTTAAAGTATAATTAATGGGCATGTTCCATAGAAAAAGATACACCCATCACCAGAACGAAATACTGATTGTGCATGACATTTGCTACACGCCAAAACCTATGCTGTCATCAATACAAGCCATTTTCGTCGCTTTATCATCCAAACCAGCAGAGTTCAATCTAAATAGTGATATAACTTACAAAACAATCAAAGAATATGACACAAGTAAACATCAGAGTGTTTCATATGTCTCCCTCGGCTTCTGGTGTAATTGTTGAGTATACAGACCATTTTGGACTTGTTTGCTTCAAATACCAGAGGCGAGGAAATAAAGAACCACCCATTGCGACTACAAGAGGTGTTATCTTACCATCGTAAATATTCGCAACGCATCTCTAGGCGGAACAGATCCTGACAAAACAGTCACTAAGACTATCCTTACCACCCCAGAGACTTAAGGGCTGTAATTTGATTTGTGCGTAGCTGGCTGTGTAAAGCAGGGGTCGTGTATGATTACTGTGGCGTGTAGCTGGCCTGTAGTGGTGCCCTATGAGGAGCGGGGGTGCCCTACGGCGAGTCATGCATACACAGCTGTTACTGGTGTCCACACACTCTGCTATGACGTCACCAGGCCATGGTGATTGATGGGCCAGTTTGCTGAGGAGTTAGGTCAATACATTCACGTCCACCTCTTCCCAAAGTCTCGCCACTCTTTTCATTTCATGATAAACTACTTTCTAATTATCGCTTAGATACTCCCCATTTATATGTCTGTCAGGCGTGGACATTAAAAGGGATGGAAGGCCAAAGGTTATTAAAATAAAGAATACAGTCATCCGCCCATTTGAGATGTGTGCACACATCGGAAATAAGTGTTTATGGAAATGAGGGGGTCCTTAGCTTGATCGTTACATACAATATATCCTAGATGAAGATATGCATGCATATCTAAAATGAGTGCCAGTAACATGCAATGACCTGTGATCATTTGGATACCTATCTATCTATGTGAACATGAGTACATGTGGCTGGAGCCTTGGTGTTGTTTGCACAAGTAGGCCACTGTCTAATTGTGCACACACATACTTGTAGAAGAAAAATTACAAATATGTATGGTATGTGATTGGGCCCTAAAGTATTGCACGTATTGATATCTACACGCTGGGTGTTACCTGTACACAGCGATGAGTGCAAAGCACTTGTTATTATAAATGCCACTCTATCATAGTGTGAAATTACTCACCAAAAAAAAACAAAAGCCCTACATTCCCACCTCCAAATAAAAGAATTGTGATCAACTGGGTTGGAATAGCGCACATCAGACAATGCCTAAAATCAATCATACTCATTTGATACAATTCCATGTAACACAGATGTATATACTTTTACAGTATCAGTATCATCATGTCTATTTAAGTGACAAAGTGCCTTTGTATGCCGAAATATTATAGTAAAAGTTCAAACGGAACTTTTTATATAACGTAGAAGATTGTCATAAATGAACTTAAGGCCGTGATAAACCTCGAGATAAGCATATAGGCAATTCGTTATCATGTGTTTTCCTCCTAATCAAAGTGTACATGTGTAGGAGACATGGTGCAAAATGAGAGAGAGAGAGAGAGAGAGAGAGAGAGAGAGAGAGAGAGAGAGAGAGTGTGTTTGTGTGTTTCATTGTAATCGGGTTTCTTTCCCTACTACTCTGCACTGACCTATGCATGCGCATCGGCTGTATGAGCCTGGATCCGGCTATGAGGTATAGCGTACAGATGCCTGAGAAGCACAGCTGTTGCTGGGAAGAGTTACTTCCTGGGCAAGGATGGTCTTCATGTCAGAGAGAATGGTCCCACGTATCCTCTGCGAGCCATAACAACACAGCAGCTAATGTGAGAAATATGTTCTCACTCGAACCAAATGGTCCGTGCTGAGGGACAAAGTGGGCTGCCCATCTATGTGAGAGGGTCTCTTGTACGTTGTACGTCATGGTCAGTACGGACTACATGCATGCTAGGTATATCAAATGTGCCAGTAAATAGTAAATGGTCGTTAGTTCAAATTTTCGCAAGTGCACTACGTGTGTATATTGTTAAATGCTATGTTGAAGTCCTATTGGTCTGCAATGCCAGGTACTAAAAGGGGTGTGCCTTTTTGCTCTTTCTTCAGTCAGTATTAGGTGCCGTGTATCCTTACTCTGCGAGTGATCTAGCATGTGAGCTTCTGAGGTCTAGACGTGTAGAGGCTGGCATCCCTCGACGCGTTCACATTGGCTAGTCACGATTTAGTCTCAACATGGCACAAATCGTGACCATAAACAACTTTCGCAAATCGAAATCCGAGCTAAGAATAGGTGTAGATTCCTAAACAAGACGCAATGTAAATGCCATTATGCTGGAAAACTGGCCACACCTAGTAAACGGAAATACGCCTTTCGTTTCCATCCAATACTGCGAGTAGCCCATTGATATAGAATCCAGTTACCTTTGTGATACGGGAATCTGTTCATGAGCATGTCATATTCTCAACCATCGCTACGGTCAATGCAACAAACCAATTTGTAAGAGGATAATATTAGATAAAATTTTTTAGCCCGTGTGAAGGCATGGATCAGTTTTCAGATAGGACCTGAAATACGTTATGGATACAAATGGACAGGTATGGAACTAATTCAGCATCATGTAATGCCTGTTGTATTGGGTAAACCGGTTGAGTACTTCTTACTTAAGAATGTGATGGATATATGGAAAACCTGCAAAACATATACATGTGGTGTACACGCGCAGACTTAAAGAAGTTGTAGGATAATTGCTCTATATGATAAGCTTTAGAATTGATACCATTGGTCTTCCTCCACCCAACTCCACTCTGAGACACAGTATGAAGTACTGAGGAACTAATTTATGATTGTAAAACCACTTAGGCTTCTGGCAAGTTGAATACTTTGCTGTTAGGTACGAGATTGAAGATCATTAGCTCTCTGGCATAAAAACGCTGAACGTTTAGCTCCCCTAAGGTAGTCTAGATGTTTTGCACTAGGGTTCGCGCCGTGAGCGTTACTTGCCGTGGGGGATGACTAGGTGATAAAGCGTTGCTAGAAGTTAGAAGAGTGAATGAGGTATTTATTCAACTGTTAGCTGAACTGACACTTCGTCAGCTTTGCCAGAATCAGGAATTCCCCTCAGTCCAAATGCTGCTTAACACTTAACTGCACTAATCTATCATTCGCTAAAAACTAGAGACAACGTCTTTATTACAGATGTTCACAGTTCATCCAGCTATTCGCCCGTTGTCTGTAGTAACCGCGGGGCCCCCGACTGCCGGGTGGTCTAGACATCGTCTCGTTGCATACGGATGTATGAGGGTGGATAGCAAACCAAAACACATTTTCTAACAGGTTGTAACGAATTTATCGCCTGCTTATCTATGGTAAGAAAAAGCAAATACATCCCATTGCTGACTAAGAGGTGATATCGACTATGGCAGTGCGCTGAGGGGTGATATCGAATTCAGAGGTTTGATAATAAATCAAATTACATGGTTTGAATGGCTGTATATCTGGCACCTATTGACCAATCATCATCGAGAATAAAGACAGAGCATGCGATAATAGTTTATTTTGCTACACATGACCATCCTCGTCTCAGTCATCTGACCGCTTCAACAGATTCCTACACAAATACAACTACATACACGCAGTACACACACACTGCCATACAAGACCACCGGTGCAGGATCAATGTGATTACTTCAAGGGTAAAACAGTTAACAGTTCAAGCCTAACAAAGGAATAAAGTAACATTCGACACTCGAAAGATATTCTTTTGTTTACAGGCATGTCTTTACGTTAAAGATATTTCTGTATTCCTTTTTTGAGGCACAGGCTAGTAGTTGTTGTGTTCACTTATTGTATTGTTACCTTTCTTATATTTTGTTTTTATTGCGTTACAAGTTTCCATATATTAACTTTGCATAATGTATGATTTTGTTCTATATATATATATATATATATATATATATATATATATATATATATATATATATATATATATATATATATATATATATATATATATATGTGCAGTCAATAAACATACAAATACAAATACTGAATTTCATTCAAATTGGAATGTACATTCGATAAAGTACTTTAACTACAATAAATGAGTATTAGACCCTTGAAATCTTACCATTTGACACCATCGACCATGATATTCTATTCAGCAGAATGGAAAATACATTAGGTATTACGGGTCAAGCACTTGCTTGGTTTAAGTCTTACCTGTCAGGACGCACACTCCGCATCAAGATTGACAAGTCATTCTCTGAGTTACAGGACATTCTGTGGTCCGTACCACAGGGATCAGTGTTAGGACCATTGTTGTTCCTGATGTACCTCCTACCCCTTGGAAAACTCATCAGAAAGCATGGTTTAGAGCTTCACATATATGCAGATGACACACAGCTCTATCTGGCAATAAAACCTATCACTCAACAAGCTGTGGACATAGGAGTTGCTAGGCTGGAGGGCTGCCTCACTGACATATATACATGGATGTCACAGAACAAGCTAAAACTGAATGCAGACAAAACGGAAGTCCTAGTGCTAGGTACCCCTAAGCAGCGAGCCAAAATATCTGTGCCTAGCATCTCCGTAAATGGTGAGATTGTTAAGATTCTCAATATACCTATCGGCAATCTGGGCTCTGTTTTTGATCCAAGCATGAATATGGCCGCACATGTGTCAAAGGCAGTCAAATCTGCAAACTATCACCTTCGAAACATTGGAAGGATCAGAAAATACTTGACTGCAGAATCAACTAAAGGTGCTGTCATATCCCTGGTAACCTCAAGATTCGACTACTGCAATGGACTTCTCTGTGGAATACCTGAAGAGCTAATATGTAAGCTCCAGAGAGTACAAAATAATGCCGCCAGGGTGATCACACTCACAAAGAAGTATGACCATATCACTCCAGTACTAAAGGAACTTCACTGGTTACCAGTCAGGAAGAGAATTGAATTCAAGATTCTTCTCCTGGCGTACAAGTGTTTGCATGGAACTGCACCCTCTTACCTGAGGGAAATGCTGAAAGAGTATGTCCCACCACGGACACTGAGATCAACATCCAAGAACTTACTCTGCGAGCCGAGAACCAACATGAAAACCTACGGTGACAGATCATTTAGTGCCTGTGCCCCAAAACTATGGAATCAGCTCCCAAATAATATTCGGGCAGCTGGGAGTGTGGCAATCTTCAAACGACAATTGAAAACACATCTGTTCAAAGATGTATTTATCAAATAACTATGTGGATATCAACATCTATCCTCTGACAATGAATGTAATGCGCCTTTGAGCATGTTTATATGGAAAGGGCGCAATATCAAATGACAATATTATTATTATTATTAAAGCTTAACGATTAATTCAAATATAACTCAAATATCTACTACTTGCTGCAAGATCATACTAAGCAACCTTTTTGTTTGTATACAGTGCCCTTAAATACCTCGTGATCGACTTAAGGGTGAGATGATTGTGTATCACGATTGGATGAATGGCGTGGATGCAGTGGATTCCATCTGTCCAGCTGGTGAGCCCCCCCCCCCCCTCTCGGTATCATCCATCTCCTTAACACCACTCTTTACGCAGCACTTAACCCAGGCCAGATAACAAGCTCCCACTGTACGTACTGGCCGCCTGCCCAGCCGAATCAGCACGCCTGTTTGATTTACATCCACATGGACGTTCCTAAGCATGTAAGCATACCTTAGCAAATTAACATTGCTAGAGTATTTTATAAGGGTTTATTACGCGTATGCGTCATGCAATTAAGGAACCCATTGAGCATATGATGTTATCTACAAATATATACCTTGCCAGTGGAATAAGGTGGCCCTAGTAACCTCCAATCCATTCTGTCTCTATCTGGACACCAACACGTGCATACTGACTCTCGCATAATGGGAAACATGCACAATGGCAACTTAACAATACGTGCTGGTTTGGTCAATAGGTCAAACAGTGTGAGCTGACAACATATTTATGACAAATATGTATTGATATAAACCAGTGCCAATTTAACTATATTGCTATTTGCATAAAACAAGGCAATCATAAGTGCAGGCGGAGAGAATTTTGCAGACAATTTGTCATTTGCTTCTTCTCTGTGATGAGTACGTTTGCGTCATGAGAACGTAGAATTGGGTATAACCAACGTAAAGAAATTGGATTAGACAAAGCCTCTGTCTATCTATCAAGTGTATCATCTATCGAAAGCATTGCGCTTCACAATTGAACATCCACTGCATATAAGAGTACTGGACAGGATTTAGGAAAGTACACCGGGTAAAGTCATTATGCTAAAGACTAGTAAGCCTTTTCAATGTCCTCGTCAATTGCTTTATGAAATAAGTGTCATTTCTTAGATAACACTTGTTTATTGATTGTAAAATCATTCTAGCGAACACTTAAAAGATGAATGGACGAATCCTTCTGACACCCTCCTAGAATATCAAGGTGCGCTTCACTTATTGGGAATCAATACCTAGAGTATTACTCAACGAAATAGTTAATAAGGGTACATCTGTTCTGTGTCATGAGATATTATATGCTCTTTCACTGACTTCTACCATGGGAGGCACTTTTACCATGCAGTCCTATCCAAAAGTGATTTGGCATCGATTGTATAGCTTAAGGCTTTATGTGCCTGCCAAGAGTTGGTACCCAAAGAGGGTCAGTTTGCCTGGGTCAATTCTTCCACCAGAGTGGAGACCAGCGACCCTGGACGCTCGCCTAGCAGGGGGTCCTTTTAGGGAGTTTTCACCCGAGACAAGATCCGGGCCAGAGAAAATGGCCTCACAATACCAATACTTAGTAGAGGAATTGGACCTTAAAGAACAGTATTTGGGGAAGGGGGTGGGTTCATAAAGAAATGTGTTCGCAGACATCGACACGCGAATACTCTTAAACAGTTATTCATAACCCAGATTTACAGCTGTCCGAGGACTAGATTATATTTTCTATCCGAATAGTGAAAAGAGCATGTGCTGTAAAATGGATAGCTGCGAGTTATAAAGATACAAATATAGTCCAGGAATCATAATAGTTTGTCCTTTAATACGGCTGAAAAAGCAGCTGAAATCATTCCCACGATCATATGCCAGAATGGTATTTTGATATATATTGCTTTCCCCTATCCAAACTTTTCAAGTGCACAGTACCAGGAAATACAGTTAATACTGTATCCCCAATAGACATGTCCTGTATATAGGAACTGACATATCCCATATGGCGCTAATGCACTAGTCGAACTCTGCCACTATCCCTTCATCATAACTAACCTCATACTCATAACACTAGCCGGCCCTATGCTATAACTCCTGGACACTCCAGCAACGGCTGGCTGGGACCACGGTATACTACAGATAATCGATATAGATACGTTAGGTAGCCCTTGGCGAGAATGTGATATACCCCTCAGGCTAACCCCTACTGAGGCCATCTCGGGAGATTACCATCCACATATTAACGTATTCCTCGGATGCCAGGCTCACCCGGTGGGACTAATTTCTTTGACTCTTCTACCCTACTTTTATTTGACTAGTTAGCCATTGCAAAGTGTATATTGCCTGAGAGGTCTTTTGATAAGAAACTTAATCATCACATATGTATCCTCCAAACAGAGAGAACATTTTATGGGATGGAAAACTGATAAAACAACAACACGCATAGTGCTTTCAGACTCCTACCCACAATTAAGGACCAGGGATCATCACATTTCATAAATGTGGAGAAAAGATTAAAACGGAGTGAAGGGTATCAGTTTTTTCAAATGTTTGCTGCATTCAAATTGTATGACCTTTTTCGGAATTTCAGTCGAAAATGAGAAAAAGAGATTTTTCAAATCCTCGATTGTATAACTTTTGCAAAAAAATTCAAAATTGAGACAACTGTGTATCCATCTCCTCTATAATTATCTAAGGTAAATGTATACCAAATTTCAAGCAGATCCGTTAACACTTGATACCCAAAATGCTTGCTTAGAGTGAACATGTTTTGGTGAAATTCAACATACGAAAAGAGCCAAAAGCCGTTTCCAATCAGTGTGCAAGCCTATGAGAGGCTCTGAGATATTTGGCTCCTTACTCTGCTCAGTGATGGTCCATGTCCACAGTCAGTCTGATTATGATGATGGGAGTGTAGGCTTTAAACTATGTAAACATCTCAAAATAACCCTATTTTCACAACTTAACCCCATAAGCCACCTTATGCAAAAGCTCCCACCTCTATGAGGTCAAGGCCTGCTTCCTTTTTGTCTAGTTCATATCATTGTCACATGAGGGAGTTGTTTATGCAGTAAGACCTACGACTGACTACCCTTGCATTACGCAGTGTCATCTATCCACAAGGATGTCAATTAGAAAACACGCCCGGTAGGCAGGCTAATATTGGGACATGGGAAACTTGTATCATTTAGATTCAGCCCTGACCATTGTAGCATAGCATTAGCCTGGGAGGCAGGTTAGTGAAGTGTCCTCACGCTGATCGTGGTGTTTCCCACAGCTTGAAGACTTGACCTAAACCCATGAATGACCAATGACCATTGTCTATTCGTTTGGAAGACGTTTTGGTAAGAAGAGGGTCGGTTGTTGCGTTAGCACTTATAAGAAAAGGACCAAGAACTGGGTTGAGATTAAGTAAGTATTAGCCTCACTCGATCAATAGGTATAAGGAATCGCCATCAGTGTATTCTAATGTTGGAGAGTTATTAATCAAAACATGATTCCATTGAGCAATATTATAGTAATATACCATTTATGTAGAATGATGCATTACATTACAAAAACTTTTTTTCAATGTGAATATTTATTTTCATTTATCGAATTCTTCAACTCAATTTCTAAAGGTCACTTAAGTTTATATATAAACTAATTAGTAGCCACTTCGTAACCAAGAGGTAAGTTTGTAGTTTGTGTGTGTTGATCCTCAAGTGGCCTGGGTGTGTTTCTGCGCTGTTAACTGTTAGCAGCTTGTAAAGCAGCACCCTGTAGCTTAGTATAACAGGCAGTAGATTGGCTACAGTGTTTACAGAAGCTGTGGGCGCAGAGGCTCGCCCAGGAGTTCCCCGAGCTCAGGGGCTCTATGCAGGGCCAGGATGGAACTGGAATAGCTGGCCTGGAATGTTGGATGGGTGACAAATGTCCAGTCACTGCAGAGACTTTATAGTGTCAGAAAGCAGATGTGAAGTGGTCAACATGCTGTTAGCAGGGTAATAACAACATGGACACTATGCTACAAACAGGTTGCTAAGTGAGTTGACGAGAGCCGGAACATCGCCACTGTACTGACCCTTTCATATCTAATATGCAGGGTTATAAACAGTATCAGCTTTGGGGTTAAGAACTCAAATTTGGCAAAAGCACAACTTCTCTATTGGCCGAAAACAACCTCCGATACAAATAGATCAAATGATCAAAAACAAACTCCTCCACATCCGCTTTTGATAAAGTTTTGAAAAAAGAAACATTGCACGTTTCCGTAAGCCCCACCCCAATGATCATCCGCAAACACATTCCAATGACATGCAGTGTAGTGTATAACGATTGAACATCAGCTCTTCTGCCATTTTATCAATAGCTGTTGGACACCCACCCATTTACTCTATACACATATTAGTTTTCACACCCCAAGTCCAACAATTCCAATATATTTTACACTGTCCACCAGATCACGGCCTGCACAGCAATATAACACTGGCTATGACCCGATAGATACAGGTCGCCAGCCCCTGCACAGAGGAATGCTGATGACTACTGACGGACAGCTGGCTGTTAATCAATTTCAAACAGTGTGTGAATAGTTATATTTAATAAGGATTGGCAAGGAATTGCGGAAAAAAGATTTCTTTTAAATTTCGGTATAAGGCACACAATGTTACATGGGGTTGATGGGATAATGTGCAATTTCAGTTGAGGAAATTTGTTAAGGGAAAGTCGGAAACCCTAGTGTATCTACAGCCAAGCATATGAACTACATGCACAAGTCCCCTTCCGTATATATACGTGTGTATGTGATGTATGCAGTGTTTTGAATGATGTGTTTATCCTTTCCTCTAATCCTTCCAGTCGTGTACAAAGATACGAATGCACATGCCTGCGCCCTCTTAAATCTTCGCCCTGCCGTCTGTCCACGTAGATCTATCCAGATGTAAGTCCCTCCACATGTGTTGCAACAAGAGGAGCGATAAATTACATTTGTGGGTTGTTTTACGTGTGTGTCTGCGTTTTCGCACATTAGCAGGTATTTAGGGGGTATCCCTGTGAGCCTGCTGCGGCTCAGTCTGTCTCGTTTCACATGCGTGCTGCGTGGTGTCTGCAGCATCTGCACAACGAACACAATATAAACGGTGAGACCTGATTAGGGGGCTATCCCTTTCATCAAAATTCTCTATCAATAACGCAAAATTCGCGTTGATTATTATGTAACACTGTTGGATTCTGCTCTTAGCCAAACGGTCATACTATAGGAATATTAGGAGGAACTCCTTTGCACTATTTGCTATGCATTTGAAGGTGAATGTACTCTCTCTCAATAATAAACGGAAACGGAACACAGGATTATGACTTTTGCTTCAGATGACCAATAATATGTAACCCACTTGAATTTACTTTATTTCAATACTTTGGGCTGCAAACTCATTTTCATGGTATCACTTTTCAGTGCATATATTAAAGAAAAAGAAATTGTCGAAGGCAGCTTTTCTTTTTTTGTTTGCCCAGAGTTTTCTTAGAAAATTTCCTTTTTCCTCTTAGCCTGGCGTGTCTTATTGAGAGTCAAGGATATATGGATATTCTCAAAATATGTAGTGATTTTGGTTTATTCATACTGACAGATGCTGAGCGGTTTTAGATGTGTTTACACACTAGTATGAGCATAGCTGTGTCACTGCTGGGCGGCGCTGCAGCACTGTGAGTGAGTGGTTCTGGGAGCGCCCGGGACTGCAAGACCACAACGCCCAGCAGCCTGCCCGGGTATCTTCGCTCACAGATCTGAATTGACGTTCTTGGTGGTGGGTATGGTCTTCCAGGATATTATCCCCAGACATGTGCCCAAGACACAAAGTCCATGAGCAACTTGGGCTGCTGTAGCAGATAATTGACTTTGCATTCTGTTATTCATGTTTTATGGATTGGCGTAAAGCACATTGCGTGCAAGTTTGGCATATTGTCCAAACTGCATGTTTATTCCCAGTTGATATTATATGTTCCATTTTGTTCATACACATTCCCATTAAAGCCATGTTGCCTCTAGCACTCAGCCCTTTCTGTGATATTCCTTATGTTGTGTTGTGTTCTTTGATGTTCCCCCAGTTGTGTTGTGTGTTGTGATGTTCCCACAATTGTGTTGTGTTTTGTGGTATTCCCTGTGGTATTCCCTCAGCTCAGTTGTATTCTTTAATGTTCCTTCAGCTGAGTTGTGTTCGTTAGTATTCTCTCAGTTGTGATGTGTTCTGTATTGTTCCCCCGTTGCGTTGTGTTTTGTGGTATTCCCCCAGTTGTGTTGTGTTTTGTTCTGTAGTGTTATCTCAGTTGCGTTGTGTTTTGTAGTGTTCCCCCAGTTGTGTTGTGTTTTGTGGTGTTCCCTCGGTTGTGTTTTGTCATGTGGTGTTCTCTAAGTTGCGTTGTGTTTTCTGGTGTTTCCCCAGTTGTGTTGTGTTTTGTGGTGTTCCCTCGGTTGTGTTTTGTCATGTGGTGTTCTCTAAGTTGCGTTGTGTTTTCTGGTGTTTCCCCAGTTGTGTTGTGTTTTGTGGTGTTCCCTCGGTTGTGTTTTGTCATGTGGTGTTCTCTAAGTTGCGTTGTGTTTTCTGGTGTTTCCCCAGGTGTGTTGTGTTTTGTGGTGTTCCCTCGGTTGTGATTTGTTATGTGGTGTTCCCTCAGTTGTGTTTTGTTCTGACTGTTGTGTTCCCTCAGTCGTGTTGTTTTATGGTCTTCCCTCAGTTGTGTTGTGTTATGTGGTGTTTTCTCAGTTGTGTTGTGTTCTGTGATGTTCCCTCAGTTGTGTTGTGTTCTGTGATGTTCCCTCAGTTGCGTTGTGTTCTGTGATGTTCTGTTTGATATATGGACCAAGTGAAAGTAATATTGCCCCAGAGAGTGAGTCGATAGACTATAGCATCTAGAGTATTAGAGGGTGCGCCCCTTCGCACTACAGATTAGTTTAAAGGGTAAGCATCAACAGTGTGCAGTACATCAACTGCTTTGATTTTCTGGATGGAGATATCATTTATTTCAGGAATTGACTAATGAAAATAGAACATTATCAATGGTCAAATAATCATATTTGAGACTGTGTGCTCTTTTCGTCACATACGTTGACAACCTATGGATAATCGAATTCTCCTTATTAGTTCACCCCCTACTAGTCAAAACTCAACAAGCTCATACATATAGTCCGAATATTTCCGCATACCCGTTTTGCTGTCTTGACACTTCCCGGAAGCAGCTACTCTTGGACCTTCCAAGTATTCATCTTAGATGTGCTTAGATTACACACATTAAATGATAGCGCTACAGAAAGATAGGATCAAGTCCAAAACTGCCCTGTGGATACACGTTTCACATTCTGTGAATTTCCTGCTAGTTTCGGTCACATTTTGAAGAGTCCCCACGGGGCACGGGAGAAAGTTACCAGTGACGTCGGGTTTGACGGTGGTTTTCGCTGGGGACTCCGGTTTCACAACTGGCCATTCACAATTTCGTCGCAATATGGCAGAGAAAGTGACGATAAACGAAATTCCAAGTCCAAATCAGTAGAATCACATCCATGATTATACCAAATGAAAACAGCATGGTTCTTTGATCCTGGATCCTATGGCTCAGTGGGTAACTTGCTGAACCGGATATCAGGGTTCAGGATCTCGGCCATAAATAGGTAGATGGACTCGGGACTGTTGTTGTAATCTGCAGCAGATTATCGTTGAGAAAAGTCTTGATACATGACAAGATGCACCCTGAACTGCCGAGCCACTGTGCACTAGGATAGATACCCAGTCTCTGACAGGCAGTGCTGTTGTGTAAGCTTCTATTGGCTGCCAATGATAGAAGCGATATGGCAAGGAACTCGGCATTACTATTAGCCCCCTGCGTGTGTAGTAGGGTGGTCTCTGGTCTCTGGGACTCCATTTGTTCTACCACTGGCTATCTAAGATAGCACAACCTAACCGAGTTAATCTGCAATAACAGAAATACTACTGGACAACGGGGTTAAACCCTTTCCCGGCAAGTGCAGTTTTAGCCTGATGTGAGCTGGTGCAGTTTGATCTGCTAGTGGCGATGTATCTCTGAGAGCGAAGCTGCGGGAATCGCTGGGTCCTGGAGACCTTGGGGGGGGGGGGGGGGGGGCTGGGAATCTGCTAATGTAAATGAACAATAGCCGTAGGTGGGGATGATTGGTGCACCAGATGAATGTCAGGACGATCCAGACTCGCACCTATACAATAGCATGGATACACGTTTAAGCCAGTACTCTGCTAAATGGATAACATTATGGTAACGTGCACTAAATGATTCGTCCATAAGCGTAGAGCGGATTCAAAGCTATATCGAATTCTTTTTTAATATGAATTAAAGATGGTTTAAATATAAATTGAGTTATGACATAACAGCAATGCGCAACGATACCAAGTAATGTCACATTGCAATGCAGTATTAAGATGTGTAGAGTAAATCTTATCTAGATGGACTATCTTCGTTATTTGATAGTAAATGGGAACAGGTTTTTATCCAAACCAAATATTTATCCTGTGACTCAGCCTATCCCATTCATATGCCAAGTGGTGTATTCCAAAGCATTGTCATTTATTTAGACTATGGTTCGCGAACTGCAATGAGCATTTAGTCAATCATACTGCATTGTTTAGCCGGCTGAAAGGATGTAGATCTAGCTTAACCCTTATGCTGCTGTTGGCTAAATTGGCCAATAAAAAATGAGACAAAAAACCTGGAAAATGATTGAAACCCTGGCATATGGGTACTCATCTGAGAGAACTCAGCGAGAGCTATCCAATGAATACCAATTTGACAGGGTGTCAATGGTTTTCAAAAATCTTTGCATGTTTGTGCTTCGGACATAAGTAGCCTCAGCATTGGCAGGGTTAAAGACCTTTTGGAACAATAGTTTGAACTACGATCGACCCTCTCCTAAAATACCGGCCCAGCAGCCATCCATGAAGCAGCGGCCGCCTCTAGTGCTGGACAACACCGTATGGCTATTGTCAGGCGTGAGCAAGATGGATGCCTTAAAGATGTTCACTTAAGATAAATGTCACTTAGGAGTACTGTTACTCAACGTATCGAGTTACAGCATTGGTTATAATGCCTATTTACACCTTAACTGCCCCTCGCTGTCTAGACATACAATGGTGTTGGTGATTGACTTAAGAAGCGTTCACAACTCAATATGGTTGTAGCAAACGATATAGGAATTGTTGACTCTCTGCGTTAGCTTTAATATCAATACAAGTATAGATTTCATTATAAACACACCTACAAACAATATACTGTACATAGAAGATACTGTATCCTCAAACTGGCCTGCCCTGACAGCGAGAAAAGATTCTGATTGGTCAAATTTTGAAAGGAAAATCTAGAACAACATCAAAGCGAAACATGTAACTCAAGTACCTTTCCGAGAACCTTTTTCTTTTGGCTTATGTCGGTTGTCCTGTATGAAACGATTGATTCGTCTTTTAAGATAATTAATGTATGGTTTATTTTTTAAATGAAGAAGAGTGGATTTCTTGTAGCCATGTGAGGCATTCCATGGGTACTCTTATGAATGCTTTTTTAGGAAAACATGCCATGCTCAAACTCCACAAAGAAAATTATTACCTTCCCTTTGCAGTGTCTAAAAGATTTATATGACACCATGCTTATCAAAATAATAAAAGTAAGTGTATGGTTATTAGGAACGAAAAGCATGAGCGATGTATAATCAAAAGGTACAACTTAGATTGCCACACACATTTATTAAACAACTCCCCCCAAAACGCCATCACCTTTCTCAGCATAAAGCCCTAGTTGTACCGGTACCAGAGGAGTGCGGAGACGATTCCCTGTTGATTAAGGGGGTTATATTATAAGTTAGCACCTACCTGACTTTCCCACCGCCGCCTGTCCCAGGATGGCCACCCTAAGGGGCTTCACCTTCACAACACTGGAGAACTTCCTCATGAGGCGCGGAGAGCGGCCATTGGGGGACGACGACATCTCCCCCACCCTCGGGCAGGCTGCCACTGGGGGCGGCAGGGAGGGGCCACGGGTATCCGAGAGCGAGAGCTGAGGAGAATTAGGACCTGCAGGTCCAGGGTCCTGTGTAGTGAATAAAGCAGTAATAGGTCGTCCACTGCCGCTCGGACTAACCAACAGTAGCGCACAGTAGCCGTCTATACACTAACTGCACCAACAACCATCGCTTACTGCACTATGTATATGGTGAGAACTGGCTGCTACGTCATCTCACTGGCTGGCTGCCTCCCCCACCATAGGAGGTAAACATGTTGTGCTAGGCTGTGTTAACTTAATGCCTCCTCAAGTATCGAGCCATCTCCGTGTTCTATTAGGCGCTAATGGGGATGGAGTGAGGCGCAGTCCGCCTATCACGGCTAATCGAGCATACACACTCATACGAGATTGCAGACACCGGTGCAGCTTGAATAATAAGTGGTTTATGAGTTTGACACCAGGGGTTACATAGGGTGAATGCATAGGTGGACAGCACTCAATTAGTGTCAATTTTCTACCTACCTATCTATCTAACTATCCGTATACATACACATACATACATACATACATACATACATACATACATACATGCATGCATGCATACATACATACGAACGTACGTACGTACATACATACATACATACATTTGTTATGCAATCTAGAAGTTAAAAAATCACCATTTTTCTCATTTTCAAATTATGAAAGAAATGGTTATACAATTTGAGTGCAGCAGATCTTTGAGCAAACGTGATACGCTTCGTTTCGTATTGACCTTTCCTCCACAATTGTGTAATTTGAAGGTCCCCGTCCCTGAATGTGGATGGGAGCTAAGTTTTGAAACACCATGTCCCGGACACTATGTATGTTCAAAAATGATACACCGCAAATCCTGCCCCTGCTGGAAGGGTACACTTGTGGTGCTTAATGTATTTTTCACTAGAGGATCTTTCAAGCAATATGTACCTAGTATCGGCTAACTAGTTAAATAAAGGCAGGGCAGAGAAATAACCAATAAAGTCCAAAAGATTAACCTCATAAGCTACCTTACCAGAATAGATAAAAACTTCAATTTACCATACTTGCTTCAACCAAATTATATTTTGATTATTATTAGTAGACCGTCTCTAGATATCGCCCTTTGATGACCAATAACCTTTATGAGACGAAGATAACACTTGCAAGATGAAAAGATGAGCAGACGCCCAAAACAATTATATTGCAATCTCTTGGCGCATCCAAGCTTCGAAACGTCATCGGAAGCAATGCTTTACCCGATAGATAAATCCTTTTTGTAACATGTACGTATATAGGGTGAGACAGTGTGGATGAAGGAGGATGGGGGGATGTTTGAGACTTCATTGTGTACTATGATTTGTTATTCTAAGTGGGTAAGAAAAGATGAATAAAACACTAACTAGGCCTACAATTCTACAAGGTTCACTTTGAGACCCTTTTCAATTTTCTTTGCAATCGTTCTAAAGTTATTATAGATTTGGCAAATATTTTTTCATATAACCTCATTGTACTGGCCTTACTGCTACAGTGATTCTTCGCATTATGTGGTTTATTTAGATAATATTTTGGTCAAATAAATATAAAAAGTGGTACCAAATCTGATCCAAAAGTATACATAAATATATTAGTGTTAATTGTATGGAAGGGGATACCTTTCAAGCGAATGTTTCAGTGCGCTTCATATTAAATCAAATTAAATCATATCGAACATAATTTGATGTTTTTAAGCACAGTGCCGATATCAAATTCCTGCATCAAATGCATGGCGCCTGCACGCCTGATTGCCAGTATCCTGGTCATGGATGCATGGATGACCTCACAACTGTATTTAGCTTTTATTCGCAAGCTACGTAGGTCATTGATGTGCTTGGCTTATTTTTTGGCATTCTATTCATGGGTGCTTGTACAACCAGGCACTAGCAAGCACCCGGTTGACTGGTGCAGGAATTAAATGTTTGTACTGTAAGAGGTTATTGCAATTGAGTAATTGTGAAAAGACTATGCAAATATATACCACATATTCCCAGAAAACTGCATATTTCCGGTCATCAGGGCTTGAAGCAGAAGTTATTCACTACATATCTTTGCTTCTGTCCATCAACGTGACAGAGTGACCTTGGTTAGGAGGAGGCTGCCTCGAGCTATGGTCTCACATTGATAAGTGTAAATCACACACATGCAGCTGATATCTGACCAATCCTTATTTACGATGCTAGGCACATCTGCGTATGTGAAAACAACTGTTAAACATCTTGTACTGGACGAGCTTTAAATAAAACGTCCGCGTGAACTTCTGGATAGGATCCTCTGACCAATGGGAGCCGTTAACCTCAGCGTGAGCAAAAGACACACACACACACACACACACACACACACACACATATATATATATATATATATATATATATATATATATATATATATATATATATATATATATATATATATATATATATATATATATATATATATATAGCTTAAACTGTTCATCTGTTTGGACCTCAAGTGATAATTTCAAATATATTTGGAACAGGTTATTCCTAATGAATGCTGGGAAATCGAAATGAATGACCGGGTAAGGCATTAAATAGTGGCATTGTTTTCAGTCAATCATGTTGCTTGCTTTCGTTCGTAACTCGGGTCGTGATTAATATACAACAGGGATGGAGGAGTTTTTGGGATCATGCTATAAAACATAGATTTGTTTATTCGAAAATGTATTTTTTTTATGAAAATGATAACAAAGAATACAGACTGTTTGGCGTGGTATGAACATTCCAACAAATATACATCAATGCACCCTGTGAAGATTCATAAATCTAACGAAGTAACATACGACATGTCAGTAATCCCGCACCAAATAACCAATATGCCAGGCATAGACATAACGACGAATTCTAAACCATAATTTCGTATAGATGTAGTCGGAACCTTCACTAGCCTCAAGGCCCCTGGGTATTCTGTTAAGGGAGATAAAGCATAGGGTTGATACCCATGTGTAGTACCTTACTATACGGACTTGTTGGACCAGTTGCAATTCACGTCAGAATTTCAAATTTCCTGAAGAACCTGGCCAGAATTTCCCTATCGCCAGCATATTGCGTGATCGCGGTTAATACGAGCAATCGAAAAGAGATTGTAACATAGAAAACTATGTTTATTCAACTAAGTTCAATAGGTTCTCCTTAGACTGTTTAAGCTCAGAATAAAGTCATTACGCATTTGGATATGAATCTCCATCCTACATAATAGTTATGTGGTTATGAATGTTCAAACGTAATACGAAGACGGCAATTTTCATATGAATATATAAGATATAATGATTTAGAATGGGAGATGAGTAGACTTTTCTAACAGGTAGACATACAATAGGTTTAGTGTCTGCGAACGCACTTTGAGCAATTTAGGATAAATTAGTGCTACAGGCATACAGGACACTGGACCTTTCTGCAGTTTTACACAAGGGTCTGTTAGTTTATCACTGCCTCAATCTGGATAATGAACTGTCTCACCATCTTTCCTCGTATGTACCATCTAACCATCAACAGAGAAGAAGCCGTCCTCTACTCCAGATTCTTCAACAGGAATCTAAATCACAACGGCAGTTAAGTTATGATGCTTCTTAGAGAAGTTCACATGAGCTGTTACAAGTGCCAGCACAGCAGTACAATAAATTCCTCATTACACCATGGGGATTATGAGTGAGGCTGTATTCATGTGCCAGCAACTTCCCTCTAGCCATCTTTTTTCCTACTCGTAGACATATTTGTATAGTATGGCTTCAAATAATCCATTATGCTATTGGCAGTACCTCATATTCATCCATAGAAACCCCTCTAAGTAAACATAATGGTAATGGTGTACGATGACGAAGTTGAGGATTTCCAATTATACTAAAGATAATTTTTGTACAAATTAGAGTGAGAATGAAACAAGAAGTGTTCATTGGAAACATGTAGAGCTATAGAATGTCAATTTCCCTACTGCTTTATGTGCGCCTTGCAGAACAGCACAGGCAATTTACAATTCAGGAATCTCAAGATTGAATTATCAACGTCTTCAACGAAGCATGCTCTCAAATTTACAAAACAGTTTCCCTAGCCTGTTAATAGTGGATATGCAGCGACCTCTATCATCTAATGGGGAAACTGATTATCTCGAAGGTGATACTTTTAGCAGAATATATTTACTCAATGCAGACCATTTTCAAAACTCGAGAAAATGCAAGAACAAAAGTATGTATTCATTAAGTGCTGCATAAGTGATAATAAAATTATTCTACCATCAAAGTTAAAATTCATTATTTTTTTAAGAGCGTGTGTGTTGCTAATTAGGTACAGTTAAAACTATTCGGTAGGTGAATTCCTCATTGAATAATAGATGGCGCTGTAAATCTGGTCTGTTTTGCTAGACGGTCCTGGAGAATTGTGTGATGATGTCGGCCTCATTTAAAAAGAAACATGACGGAGAATTCGACTTTATATTGCGTTTGCAAATTCTCATATTCTCTAAGAGAATTCTCTATCTGATGTTCAAATATACTCGTTTGGTTGTCATAATCTAAGGTTCTGCTTCAGTAGTAGATCCTTCTTAAGGCAACAGTATTCCCAGTAACTGCATGTTTGCAAAATGCAGATGATGTACACAATGTATTTCCGCATCTCTCACAATGGCACAATTTGCATATTAACTTATTGCATATTGACACACAATAGTTTTTTTCTTCCACTAGGCGGCAGCCTGGTGTTACTGTTCAGGTTTTAAACGAGCGCCCCCTTGCGAACATTTTATCCTTCGCTCGATCTAGGAATGATCGTGACCTCCGCTTGCTGGACGCTATTTCCTTGTAGAGGACGTGGAATGCTTCGGCGATAGACCTATAGTTCTCAGAGGCAGACACCTCAAGAAATGGACAACAGAACTCGCCAGACTGCTGCTCACCTACAAGATAAAGGCACAGGAAATAAGCATTGAGGCCAGGACACACTGTCACGCTATGACACTGTATTTTGATATGGCGACATCGAACTTACTTGATCTTAACTTTTTCTAATGAAGAATTAATCAATTTAGTATAAAGTGAATCTTCGTCACCCTCTTCGTCCAATATCATCTGGCACATCATACGACAGATATGAATAATTATAATTCCATAAACCATCCAGATCCTGAATACCAATTGATTATTACATTTCTGAACTCGAGTTATGTATCGTTGACGATGGATTCCAAATATATACCGTTAAATGTAGTATTACATCAATCAATTATGATGAATTCTCAAGGCCGTAGAGTAATTTTGATTACACTGAGTTGAAAGGTATTGGTGAGGGATTTGGTAAAGGGTGTTCGATTACAACCCAAATACTTGCCTTCTCGCCGCGGCACACGCCGAAAGTGCCCTAGGTCTGCCTTATTCCCCACCAGCACGACAGGCGGTCGACTCGTTTTCTTTACTTCACAGGTAAAATTGTATAATCCTTTGATAGCCAGGAAACTCTCCCAATTTGTAATGGAATAAACTAATAGAAATCCATCCGCCCATCTGGAACAGTCCTCTCTGTTGGCTCCACCTACAACCTGAAACAAGGAACATATCTATGTTACTAACTTCTTAGCGATTTTTGCCATTTTCAACTTTATAATTTTAACGTGGCTAAATAGAAAATCGGACGAGTGGGAGTCTCGATTTCCTATAGAGGTGTCAATGAACAGCACTAAAAATGTACATTTTGTATAAGGGACCGGACATCCAGCTTGACAAATGTAGATCAAAATAGTTTGGCAATACAAAGAATACGATTATGCTTCCACCTATATGTAGGATACAGCTTCAAAAGATACAAGTACACGCACAAAATGCGCCCAATTGCGTAGGCTGTCAAAACACCTCATTAAACGTTGATGATACTAAAGGCGAATTAGCAGCACATAGGGCATTCTTATAGAAGCGAGACCCACATGAGTTTATGCAACAAATGATTGATAAAAGCTATACTCCATATGCGCTTTTTATGTTGAATTGTTTTGTTTAGAATAACAAATCAAGCATTTAGAGTCAGTTCCATGAATGTTCCATTGATGTTCGAACATAAACCGCCTACAGAATGTGGTAATTTCAATCGCGAAGAGAATGTGTGCGTTTACCTTTGAACCCGTATCTAGTACTTCAAATTGGACAGTTTCGCCATCTACCTGCGTTCGATAGGTATATTTACTTTCTGCAAAATCAATAAAATGATATGAACATTCACGAGACATATAATACATGATATGAAAGCAAAATTCAATATTCCAGCTTTTCGTCGGACAGAGATGTTGTTTCATTGAATAGAATAAATGTGTTTATGGGCCAAGTGGAAAATTGACATTTTGGTAATTATGCCGAGAAACTGGAATGGATGGATTTTAAGGTGTCAATGGATCAATATTGGATTAGACTGATCGCACTGTCGACGTCCAACCCATATATCAATATGGCGTTCGGATTTCCAATCACACGATAGATTATCTACGAACTAATGATCCTTGATATGGAGTAGAAAAACTGTGTACAAAGGGTGTGCTTTATTTTGCAAATATGTATGGAGCCGTTCAACTCTTTTTTTGTTGACTGGAGTAAGTACATATTTCGCTGCTCCTCTTATCTTATGCGTTCTGGGGCTTCCTGAAAGAATGACGATATGCGCGTCAAAGAGAAACGCTTATAGCGAACATCGTCCGGTAAATGCTTCAAGAACTGTATAACATCGTTCCTTTGCATTTTAATTATATATATATATATATATATATATATATATATATATATATATATATATATATATATATATATATATATATACATACACACACATATATATATATATATATATATATATATATATATATATATATATACACACACACACACACATATATATATATATATATATATATATATATATATATATATATATATATATATATATATATATATATATATATATATATATATATATATCAAATATTTGTCAGCAAATATAGTACTGAATTAAAGTAGTGGTATTTGGAATATCAATTATCGACTGTAACTGGCTACATTCTCACATGCCATGAATGCCCAATCGGGATTCGGGTCCTGGCAATGATAAGGAACAACGAGCGCTCAGTGGCAAAGCCCTAGACACTGCAGTCCAACTGTTAGTAACTCATTCAGTCATACATGTGTTTTGCCTCCCTTTAATAATGACTTAAGTAAAATGCAACAAACAATTCAAAAAATGGCCTTAAACGTCTGTTGTTGAAACGCCGTCTTCTTGAAGCCTGAGGAAGAAATATATTCCCTTCACTACTATCCGCCTCAGTGCATCATATTTTCGCAGCGATGCCTGGGTGAGATAACAAGCATCGTATGGTCACCAATACTGTCCTGCCGCGATGGGACTAGCATGGCCCAAGGTTAGGACGACCTCACATCCTAACTAGGTCAATGCCAATGTAGGACATTATTTAGTTGTTGTTTTTTGCATACCTATACCAAAGTCTCTTGGTATGATGGAGAACCTCACTCATACAGTACCAACAAAAAATAATTGATGACGAACGAGAAGTTGTATTGGAAATAATTATACCTTAGCCACGGCACCCTATCTAAGGGAAATACTGTATATCTATTTCAGTATGACACACTAACAATGTGTTTCTCATTTGATAGATACTAGTATGCGAAGGAAAAGTTGGGTCTAACATTGCTGATATGTATGTATGTGCCTATATCTCGGAATGCAAAAGACATCCAAAACACTGACACGAAAGTAAATAAACAGTTATAGCTTGGGAAACGCAGATAAGGGCCAAACAAAACAAGTGATTATGATGTAATAGCTGCATAACCTGGTTGACGAGTGAAGAAAAAAAATGCTTCACTAAAAGCTAGATAAAAATATTCAGCATCATTTTGATAACACCCTTTGCATCATAGTTCAAATATACTTAATGTTTAATAGCTCTAATAAAATGCTGCACTATCATGGCATATAACAGAGTGTAATAGAGAAGTGGGTCTCGATTAGAAAGCAGTAGACGATGGTAATACACAATCGTAAACAGACATACGGTAATAAATAACATAGAAATACGTGACCTACCATTAGTCTTGTCATACTCCCCGATGTATCTCCTGGTGAGGAATCGTACCGTGATGGCTGGAATATAAACAGTAACGTAAGGAAAGTTCATCAAAGCATGGGTGAATACGTTTAGAGATATCAAACGTTCACGATCAAATCGTACTCTTTGAACGAATCATTTAAACAAACTGTTAACTATGAATCCTTTCATCAAATGATGATAACGAGGTTGATAACCCCTCCATGTGGAAGGTAAAACAACGGGAATATATAAGGGTCGGACGTATGAGACCAATATGTAATACGTCGCTCATTATTCTATGACAATATTACCAATATTACGGTAATTGTTTGATTCTTACATATATTTCACTTATTGTCGCACAGGTGTTGCAATAACTGTGTGCCTCCACCATTATGTGATCAGGGGCGGACCATTTGATATCCTAAATAGCTCAGAGCTGGTGTTATTTGAAACAAGTGATACAGCAATAAAATATTAGAAATGCAGTTGACAGTCTAAAAATACAGGAAATAAAAGCAGATTTCTTGAAAAGCAAATCATTAAAACTTTTAATTTATTTTGAGTGCCAGGAATGGCTGAGAATGCATTTCAGTGCATCAAGAACCCTTTGGCTCATGCCCCCAAGACCCCTGGTCGCAAGTTCCAAGCACATATGGTGCTCAGCAACAGCCATTATTTAGCCAACAGTTTTAAGTGCCAGGTATATCAGTTATAAGTAATACAAGAAAGAAAATGAAATCGTTAGATCTAGCATTCAAAGTTCCGGGAATGGTTGTTAATGCATCTAAGAGCATCGAAAAACCTTATCTCCTGGTGTCCGCTCAAGACCCCCAGACCCCAGACACATTGGATGCTCAGTGGCTGGCCACTTATACCTTTGTCACAAGTCAAATTGCTTGATTCGCCCCTAAAAGCTGTGCTATGAGACAGGTAACACGAACTATAATTTTACATTCCTAGAAATATGCGTAACTGTGTTCGTTGTGGATAATTTTTTTAACACCATCTTAAAGATGTGCCAACTAGCAATACACAGTTCATGTATTAGGTAAATCTCATAACACATGGTATACGGCAGCTTTATAAGAAGTTCATGCGAATGCATGATGAGATGGAAAGCAGGAACATCTTTGACAGCAACATATGTGATCCCACAACATAATGTGAGAATGTTTTGCAGCCTTGTGAATGGTTGCCGTGGTAATTTTCGTTCGCTGAGTAGCCTAAGGTATGGTTAGCGATCATACGCATCTCCAGACTGATAAAGAACCGGCCTCCCATCCAAACACAGAGTATCAGGAATCCTCAGGAGAGTCAGAGAATGGTGCCTAGTAACTGCAATACACATCGTATTCCCGTTGGCCTCGGGATGTTTGTCAGCTCGTGGGAACACGGCTACCTTTTGGCCTAAATCTAGCCTGCCTCCCAGACCATATTTAAATGTCATCCCTTGTGTATACTAGGAAGTCAGATGAAAATACGTCTATTAAACATTAATCTCCCTCGTGTGGCAGTTGTGTGAACTAAATGGCCAACAGTAGGCCACAAGTCCCTATCTAGTATAGGTGCAGGCTTCTATATATAATAAAGTCAAATCATAATAGAGCCTTGTAGCTAGTCTAGCCTTAATCTAGACTTGCTACAAGTCTGTGCTATCTGGCTCTTCCACGGATCTGACTTCAGTTGATTTCACTCCAGTATTAGTTCTGAATAAATCCTCAAGGGGGACACACTTGAGCTCTAGTTATCAAGCCGCAACTCATGAAAACAGTGCTTCCATCTATAGTTTGAGAGAGACATCAAACATACTTAGTATGTATAGCATAATAGTGGTGGGGGCATCATACCTAACACAGCCTGAGAACCATAATCATGCTCTCACTAGTGTATGTTTTAAGTTACTGACATTTCTGTAGATAAGATGTAATCTGGGAAGGAACCTGTTATCGCAATCCAGCAATCTCTTCTGGAACCTTTGGGGAGTGCAATACTGTCCGTCATATACTCGATAATTATGGCTGGCTGTAAATTCCAGGACAAAGATGTTATTCGTAGCGGCTTAACGTCTTATGTATGGCTGAGAGGGACTTGACACACACTGCTTGTTCAAACATACTCATTTCAAGGAGTTTTATCATATAACTGCCGCAGTATCCTATCGTAAAGTCACTCAACATTGAACTAATTCCAGAGATAAAAAGATGGCCTGGCCTAGGTTAGACTTGCTACAAGTCTGCGTTATCTGGCTCTCTCCTGAGTTGATTTCACTCCAGGTTTAGTTCTGAATAAATTCTCAATGGGGACACCCTTGAGCTGACGTCTGTAACACATGAGTTTCTAACTGCAACTCATGATAACTGTGCTGCCATCTATAGTTTTAGAGAGATATCAAACCCACTTAACACCAAGTATATGTAGTGGTGGAGGCATTATACTAACTCGGCCTGAGAACCAGGCTAGGCCTAGGTATGTGTACCTTCCATTTGGGTGACTACACTATTACATGCAGGCCCATACTCACACCTAAATGCTATCTGCTTATTATAATAGTGCATTCCTTCTCTACATGTATGCAGGGGTTCACTACAGCCCATTTAGCAAATCCCAGCGTCTCGATGTAATTTCTGACTCTGGCTGGCCAGTAGGGTACCTACCGGTATATCTAGAATTGTTCTCATGTCAGTTCCCCACGGTCAATCAGTTGTTTTAAATTTGAAGAGAACGGTGAAATGTGACGGGCCTAAATAGCGAATTGGTTAGAAAGTACCTAAGAATGGATTGCATGATAGGTCAACAAGCAGGAGTATCTGCATCTTTACTCCGAAATCATAAACATGTATGAAGACTGAAGATATCATTCAATTGTCAACTTATTTCCCCAGAGAAATATTTGACATGTAGATAATACATATCTATTCCATTTCCAAAAGTCCACTGTCTTTGCTCTGCATATCATTTACATTGCTGTTACACCCTGTACGTTATACTTTAATTATTATTTTTACTTTAATCATTATTTTGCAGTCGGTCAAGAGCCGTTACAGCTCGTGTTTACTGGTCGAAACTATAAACGACGTGAAATAAAGATTATCTATCCATCTATAGTTTGTTTTCCTTCTCATAAAGGCACTCTTTCGTTTAATAATCGGTATATGCGCAGTCCTGTAAACATAACTACATACACCGCGAGCAAAATAAAAAAGAGGTAACACCATGTTAGTGTTATTTCAAGCTAGCCTGCAGCACTAAGTCATCATAACTACACTTCTTTTCATCTGAAAAAAGGGACTGACTTGTAAGAGTTTCTTATCAAGTTACTTGTCACCTTCAAGCTAACCTTATCGCGAATCTGAAAATCAAAAATGTCTAATAATAACCTCAAATTAAATAAATAGGGAGGAGTTTTTTAAAAAATAATTGGAGAAAATATGATGTCTTTATCGGTACATAATCTTTCGTAGACAATTCTAACAGCTGGAAATTCAAGATAAGGATTTAGAGCATTTAGTATTGCTTAGAGTGAAAAGGCTTTGTTTTATTATAAGCAGTGTTTTTCACTTAGCTTTTCCTCACTTCCAGGCATATAAAGGCTAGATCGTGACACGCCAGGTATGAACAGTGCAGGGAACCAAATAAAACAACGCTGAACCACACGTCTCTGGTAACTTCCTCACATGCCTCAAAATGGGGTCGTATTTTAGGAGAGATGGCAAGCAGTTAATGGCAACATATTACGCCAAAAGACTATGAGAGTACCTCTATGCCACACCGATCATTTGCCATTTAAGGGACTCTTTTATTGGTGCCATTGTGATAATCGCTTTTGGACTAGGGAAAATTGTAAGTGCAACGTTGGCAACCACAACAGCTTTCAGGCACCAACATAAGTTTCAGAACTAACTTTCCATGCCAGGCAAGTCGGTGATGATTTTTTACTTGCCCGAAATAAGTTTTCGTTTCTCCAAAATAAGTTATAACATATCCTAGAATGGCATGTATTATTTATCATGTATTATGTATTATTTCTCATGAATTTAATGATATTAAAACCATTTTCTTTTAAATGTTGTGCTTATGTCGAACCCTGGCTTTCGTTCTAGTCTGCCAATAGTAGGCCGCATGCCCGTACTGTAAGAAGGAGTGATCATTGATTTATGGACAATGTGAAGCCTAGTAGCTAGGCTGCATTCCTTCCTGAACCTGTCTGCGAGGGCTGTGTTTGATGTTCCGCTGTTCTCCCGTGGTACTGCACGCAGCTAGTGCTGCTTGCGGGAAACCCTTTGGTGGGGTGTTTTCTGTGAATGGACGTGCAGGAGATAGTGGGGCTTCTCTCTATGTGGGTTAGCGATGAACCGCCCTGCCTGTTGTAGCACGCTGCTGCTTGATTTACTGTCTCTAACTGCACTTCATGGGGGATCTAGCACACCAGCTACCTATTTCTCTCGTCGAGTAACAAAGAAAACGTATTCCTGATTATGTTGACTATGATTCTCTCAGCATTATTCTTATACCTTTGTTATAATAAAGTTCACACAACAGCATTTGGGGCAATGTCTTGCTCATCAAAGTTCATTATTTTCAAACTAAAGTATTCCATGTTGTTTTTTGCTTAGCATGGCTTTTAGGAGAATGCATACATGTATGTATCATCTATTGATTGTAAGG
Source organism: Maea johnstoni (assembly GCA_963942565.1). Classification (NCBI taxonomy): domain Eukaryota; kingdom Metazoa; phylum Annelida; class Polychaeta; order Spionida; family Magelonidae; genus Maea; species Maea johnstoni. Next base: position 5,141,284 of record OZ012684.1, on the reverse strand, counting down.
ACACATAGAAAAGAGCACATGTACACAATAGAGAACGGCATATATGACACGACAATA
>OZ012684.1:5123727-5138727 GCA_963942565.1 Maea johnstoni | reverse complement strand
CAAGGAAATCTTTGCTGAGCCCCTCCCTATGTCAGCTCTCTTTTCACACAGAGAGAATCTGAATACAGCCTTAGAAGGAACCACTCTCTAATATTACCTCCACATAACACCATCTCCTTTGGAAAGCAATCAATTAGATATACTGGACCTAAAGTATGGAACTCCCTACCTAACAACTTAAGACAAACACCATCACTAAAAGAGTTCAAAAACCTAATCTCAACCTGGTCTGGAACTAACTGTGCCTGCTCTCTCTGCTGCTATAAGTAATTCCAGTAAATGAGCAGAAGTAGTTGCTATTTTACTCAATAATCATAAACACATGTCCTGAAAGACTGAAGTTATTACTCATTGTCAATAAATGTGTGCCAACTTACTTACCCTCTACTTATCTTTATATTGCTGTTAAACCCTGTATGTTATATTTTGAATTGTTATTTTGTAGTCGGCCAAGAGCCCTGGTAGCTCGTGTTTACTATGTAAAATTATTACCGACTTGAAATAAAGATTATCTATCTATCTATACCCCTAGGAAACACCTTCGTGTTTTAGGCAGCTTATAATACAAAGGCTCAAATGTAGTAGGTTAGTTTGAAAAAAAACACTTCTGGAGGCCTGTGGTTGGTGGAATACAACCATCTGTGATACAACCTGCCTAAAACACCCAAGGGTATTGAACAAGACTTAGCCAAGCGTTTCTGGATCGGTGACTGTTGAAATGGAGCCCACTGTGGTACAAGCTGCATAGACCCCTGGAAACCGTGGTTTATGTGACATCGGCTTCGCCTCGTAACATCGCGGGTACATCACACACACCACAGCTTCCTTGGCCTCTATCTATTACATGAATAACACTTGAACTAATGTTTAGTGTTAATGATGTGATTTATTTATGCCTATGTCGTTTATCAGGGGTACCCTCCTGGTGATGTATTACATATAGATAAATAAATGTATGACCCCCGTTGAATCCAAAGAGAGATTGTTGCAAGATTATCAGTACTCTCCATAATAGGTATACACTTCATTCTGATTCATTCAAACGAAAGGAGGTGTCCAAACTTGATGTTATTTTCTCACGTAGGTATTAAAAGACCTATGTTTGTATTTTGGAATACTAAAGAAGATGCTTACCACTTTTCCCGACTCCTGTCTTGCCGAGGACGGCTATCTTGACCTCCCCCAGGCCCTGTCTCCGCCTGCGGGGGATCTTGAGCGAGTCCATGCCGTTACTGCTGCAGGCCTTCATCCCTCCTCCGCCGCCGCCGCCGCCGGGTGTTGGGTGGGCACAGGTACCGTTAGTGCTGCCCACGTTCTGTACAAGGGCCCTCCTGGTCTCCATTGTCAGCCCGATAAAACCCTCCTTGACTGCGGCTCAATCACCCACTCGTCTTCCGCTATAAACTCTAGTGCTCCAGCTATCTGGAGGATGTAGGCAGTCCAATAAGTTGTGTACCTCGTAATATATCACATAGTGCGGTATTTTATGTTGCCTTTTTTAAATCTTAGATGATCCACCGAAAGACATCCAACTCCAATTGGCAATAATTATCTCCACGCTTGTGTTTTACACTGGCACCTCTGTCTTCACAGCCATGGCTAGCTCTCTAATTAGTTGGCCTGGGACTGACTGCTTTACCCACAATTCCTGGCGCCGGCCAACAAGTGCAACTTTTTCCATCAATTGTCGGCCGGCGCTATTTTTACTACGAGGGAAAGGAAATACGGAGAGTGAGTGTTGTTTGTGGACGAGCAGCAGCCAGGGTGGCGGAGTGTTTAGTAGTGGTAGCGCACGCTGGGCCCGTGTTACTGTTCGTGTCCTCCGCTATCTGACAGCAGCAATTGACGTGGCTGTTGTCTTAAGCCCGCCACGGTGTGTCAAATTGTCGTCTGCAATACAGCATTTCATGCCCGCCGCATTGCTCCACCGCACGCCGCCGCCACAGTATCTATCTGACTGTGGTGCGGGCACTGAACTACCTCAGTGTGTACCCGCCTCATATTCTAGTACTCGTCTAGTAAGGGGGACAACCCTCTTGCAGGGCTTGCGCCTAATACGGCTTCATCGTCTTTATCTTTGGACTAGTACCCTGACTTATTTCACTACGTTCTAGGTCATATCGGCCATATTTTATTGTTTTGTATGGAAGGCCAAAGTGGACAAAAAGAGCATTTTCTAATATTAATAAATGATTTATTAATATTAATAAATGATTCATTAATATTAATAAATGATTTATTAATATTAATAAGTATTTATTAATATTAAGAAGTATTTATTAATATTAGTAAATGATTTATTAATATTAATAAATCATTTATTAATATAAATAAATCATTCATTAATATTAATAAATCATTTATTAATACTAGAAAATCATTTCCATTTATTTATATTAATAAATGATTTATTAATATTAATAAATGGTTTATTAATATTAATAAATGATTTATTAATATTAATAAATCATGGCATTTGTTAATATTAATAATTGATTTATTAATATTAGAAAATGATTTCTTAATATTAATAAATCATTTCTTAATATTAATAAATGGTATTCTAATACTAATAAATGCTCTGTATTTCTTAATATTAATAAATCATTTCTTAATATTAATAAATCATTTCTTAATATTAATAAATCATTTTCTAATATTAATTAATGCTATGATTTATTAATATTAGAAAATCATTTATTTATATTAATAAATCATTTATTAATATTAATAAATAAGTGACATCTATTGGAGAAACCTTGAACTATTAAATTCTATATGAAATAATGAATGCTCCCTAGCACATGGCATTTGCATGAAAATGACAGAGGGAGTTGTACGCGGTCTTTTTTAAGACCTCCGTATGTCCGTGATTTTGTAAAGGAAGGGTACTTTTTTGCACCCTGGTTCGAAGTATGGGGGTGGAAATCCCATTACAATCCACGAAATATACGCGGCTTTGACGCCGAGTGACTCCCGAAGTGACTGGGCTTCCGTCAGTCTGCTGGCAGTGATGCCGCTAAACACTAGAACAGGCAGAGAATTATAATTTCAAAAGTTAAAATGTGTGTTCCCGTTCATCCTATGTCAGTGTTCTGAGAAAAGAAGGGGTGTTTTTATTGGAAAAACAAGGACAACAAGGTCAAATGTTCACGCTTATCCCAAGCACGTGAAATGGGTATTCATTATTTCACATGTAAAGACTCCCTCTGCAAACAAAAGGTGGCGCTCATTTATTAATATTAGAAAATCATTTATTAATATTGGAAAATGATTTATTAATATTAATAAATGATTTTCTAATATTAATAAATCATTTATTAACATTAGAAAATCATGCCATTTATTAATATTAATAAATGATTTATTAATATTAATAAATTATTTATTAATATTAGAAAATCATTTATTAATATTAATAAATGATTTATTAATATTAATAAATGCTGAGGATTTATTTATATTAATAAATGATTTATTTATATTAATAAATGATTTTATAATATTAATAAATGATTTATTAATATTAATAAATCATGCCATTTATTAATATTAATAAATGATTTATTAATATTAATAAATGATTTATTAATATTAATAAATGATTTATTAATATTAATAAATGATTTATTAATATTAATAAATGCCCTTTTTGTCCACTTTGGCCTTCCATAGTTTTGGCAATATCGGCCATTTCAAAGTGACTTCCATTGATACAATAAGGGTAAGGAAATCCTCCCTCTTCTCTACCTTGAACACACGTTGCTGTACATCAACACTGAACAAGCATTGGATAACGTCCACAGTGTAATATTCAACACAATCTGTAACTATATTGTAACCTTTTCATATATATTTCGATGCCAATACCACCAGTTTATGCCCAGGGAAGTGCTCCGATGAAAACAGAGCATAAGGTCCCATTTTATTCGATTCATGGACAGCGTATGATAGGAAACATTAGTTACGCCCTGTTGGAAAGTACAATCCGTTGGAAAGTCATCCAGATCTCACGAGGCGGAGCCGAGTTGGATCTCGGTGGCTGAGGGCGGATAGCAGGCCGGATTGCACTTTCCAACAGGGCGTAACGAATGTATCACCTACTCTTTTATGCTAAGAAAAAATAACAAATACATCTCAAAAAAAAATATAATAACTCTGGAGGTCAGAACGAGGCTGGTGTCCAAGTGGTAATATTGTATTCTGCCGTTCGATATTGAATTTACAAAGTGCGAACGGCTCCAGGTCTAACACCTATTGACCAATCATCATAGGAAATTACAGCAGAGTAGGTGATAATAGTGTATATATACATATATATTATACAAATATGCCATGCCAGTGGGGGTAACATGATGGAATGTTTCCCCGAGGGAGGATGGTTTTCCCAAGGGCGGAGCCCGAGGGAAAACCATCCTCCCGAGGGGAGACATTCCATCATGTTACCCCCACTGGCATGGCATATTTGTTTTATCATACTGAACAAACCCCATTTGTAATTTAAACAAAGCAAGGTCACAGATGACTGGTGATTCACACATTCCCCGCTAGGTGTCGCTAATGGCAACGGGCAACATGAAGCCCTCACTGATGGCATCAGGCAACATGATGATTGTTAACTGTTAAGTCAGCCAATCACGGCTTACGATCTTCAAGTGAGGTATGATAAATATATATATATATATATATATATATATATATATATATATATATATATATATATATATATATATATATATATATATATATAAAAATAAATATGTGTGTATATATATATATATATATATATATATATATATATATATATATATATATATATATATATATATATATATATATAACGGTATATATATATATATATATATATATATATATATATATATATATATATATGTATATGTATATATATATATATGTATATATGTGTGTGTGTGTGTGGAAACGTTTATTTCATGTAAATATCTGAACATTTTTAATGAGTATTCAACCCATTCCTGTTTAAAGTTCCACTCCAATGTCATCGGCTCGACATGATAGTTTGTACATAACCAAGGATATAAGAATGTATTCACAAACTATCTGAAGAAAAGCTACCTAACATGCCTCTTCAAAATATTTTTAGGAGATTATTACAAAAATAAGCCTCGTGCTGTTTTAGGGCTGCAGAAAATATCAATGGGTACGGCTTGCAAACTGTAAGGAAGCATGAAAATCTCGAACACCTTTTTTTTTTTACTAAAATGTCACCCAGGTACATTAATAGCAAAGTTGTGGTCGTTGATAACCACGAATGTGAAGTCTGAGAAGTTGTCTAAATAAAGAGACGTGTTTGATTGGAGTTTATTCTGCATGTTTACCCGCGCAGGATGAGAACTCTGATGTCTCATTAGGTTTCAGAGGCAGCGAGAATGGTCGAGATGTTTTCCTCTAGACTTCACACGCTGTAAAAAAGGCTGTTAGTGGAGGCAGCTTATCTGTAGAAATGACGGGCAGAGTGAGATGCTGCAGCCACAGGACCACATGGTCACGTGACCTACACGGGCTCTTAATCATCACGCATAACTAATTGAGCAAGTGTCACTGCGCGCCCTGTGCACGTCCTAAACAAATGAGCAACTAGCGGCTTGACAGCCATGTGCCTCCGAACGTAGGCATTGTCCTGCTTGTTGTTTGTTAATATGTACAAGCCCTGCGGGGAGTCTGCTGGCAGTTAAATTGCACTCAGAGAATGGAGTTATATTCAAAGGAAAATATGAAATATTAATATCACTGATTCATCAGTGGCAGGACAACCCTAGAAAAACGATGCGAAACCAATACTCTTTAATCATTGGTTAATGCAGGTGGTTAATGTGGGTTAACAATCAAACATGATGCTCTGGACATGTCAAAGCTTTCACAGTATTCACAAAAAGGCCCTACCATCCAGGTGCATGTAATATCTGCCTAATAAAGGCATACTTTCGGCTAATTTCAAATGGTGGAAATGCAAAAATAAAAACAAAACAACAACTATTGATTTATAAAGTTGTACTTAACTGGAAAGTACCCGCCCTGTTATTCTTCACAAATTCTGGTCATTCAGTAAAATTTACATATTTGTTCGTAATTTTATAACGCTACGAGTATTCTCGAGGGTAGGGTAGTGAAGGTACCGCATTCTACACGAACTGCGATCTTGCAGTTGGTAGACCGACCCTGCCTGTGCTGCCGCTCAGGAACACGTTGACGTTGAGACCAGAATTTGGAATTTTCATTTTTAGTCAGTTTTTTTTCTGCCAAATTGCGGCTAGGGCGTATTCAGGGCAGTTGTAACAGGTGGAGGAATTAGATAAAAAAATCCTTTTTTTTTTTTCGTTTGGCAATTCTTTTAATGAAACTACGAGTATTCTCGAGGGTAGGGTAGTGAAGGTATCGCATTCTACAGAAACTGCGATCTTGCAGTTGGTAGACCCTGCATGTGCTGCCGCTCAGGAACACGTTGAGACCAGAATTTGGAATTTTCATTTTTAGTCAGTTTTTTTTCTGCCAAATTGCGGCTAGGGCGTATATAGGGCAGTTGTAACAGGTGGGGGAATTAGATAAAAAATCCTTTTTTTTTCGTTTGGCAATTCTTTTAATGAAACTACGAGTATTCTCGAGGGTAGGGTAGTGAAGGTATCGCATTCTACACGAACTGCGATCTTGCAGTTGGTAGACCCTGCCTGTGCTGCCGCTCAGGAACACGTTGAGACCAGAATTTGGAATTTTCATTTTTTGTCAGTTGTTTTCTGCCAAATTGCGGCTAGGGGTATTTCGTCAGTTGTAAAAGGTGGAGGAATTAGAGAAATCCCTTTTTTTCATTTGGCAATTCTTTTAATGAAATACATATTAGAGCACACAGATATCCCTACGACCACACACTTAGGGCTACCTAACTTATGTACCAAAAGTTAAAAAAGCTCGGCTAACAGATATGAAATTGATAAATGAGATGTTAAACCGGCTGAAGCTCATGTCATTTGCATTCGTCCTAGTTATTCTCCACGAACTTTGGTCATCCAGGTAAATTTACATATTTGTTAGTAATTTCTTAATGCCATGAGTATTCTCGGGGTTAGGGCAGTTAAGGTATCGCATGATAATGCGATCTTGCAGTTGGTAGACCCTGCTTACTCTGCCGCGCAGGAACACACTTAAACTTAAATTTGGAATTTTCATTTTTGGCCAAGCATGCCGGGAACGCTCAAATCTGACTGGGATCTAAAATCAACCGGCTGGGGCGCATATTAGAAGGTGTGGATGATAGGGAAACCAATCCGCCACTTGGTTTCAAGTCTAAGCATCAATCTTTCATGCCCCCAGCAGGGACTCAAATTCAGACAGGGTTGAGAGACAGCTAGCAGTCATTGGCAACGCAGTAGCCCACACCGCAGGCCACGGTCAAGCTCAGTGGAGGGTATCGGGGAGAACAACCGACACACCATCCACCGAAAATTTGCATTCCCCTCGCGCTACCGATCTGATGACACATCGAGAGCGACGGGAAAGCGCAACAATCATTGATTGTGCTTACCCTACCTAAGCCAATGATCCTACTTATATAGGTAGATTGGAGTACAGTTATGTGCTTAGAGTAGTTGACCAAATTTTAACTTTTCCAAGTTATTTGATTGAATAAAACTGTTCAACTTTAACTTTATCGAAATTGTAAATACTAGTAGTTTAGAATATTCCTATTGAAAGAAATATTCATAATTTTGTCACATTGCCGAATTAGGTACCTTTTACACCTCTGTGGGTGTATTTGTTCTTGTTTTATCGCCGCTCATGGCTATTAATAGAACACAGTTCCGCATTTGTCATTCGTCGACCGTGATAGGGTCACATTTTCGAAAATTATTTACTTTGCGTATGCCACGATATAAAAACACATTTGAAGTTAGTTAGTGGTATACTATTTTTATCTATCTATTAAAGTGTCGATAACTGTTCTAATGTAATACTTTTGTTGGGAAATGTTAAGAGCTGGTTCTTCATCTCATTTCAAGCATAACTAAAATGACTGGAGAAGAGCCAGCAGGAACCACAGACTTCTCCTGAAAATGTGTTTTTAATAAAGAGGGTAATAAAAGGTTAAGGTCAGAAAACGGCAGAAAAATGGTCTGTGAGTCTGTTGGAACAGATAACAACAGATCAAACGAAATTCTCAGAATATAGGCTGCACATATTATATATCTATAAAATAAATTGATACATAAACATACCTTTACGAATGAACATAATGAATATTACAGATAGTTCTGAATGTCCTTTATGTAGGTATACACCTGAGACCATTAAGCATGCATTGATTGTCAGATATTCCACAGCGTCAGGTGGGTGAAGTTTTGCTTAGGACACGCTTTAAAGAAAAATAATCAGAACTTGATAAATTATCAGTAGTTAGAAAATAATTCCATAATTGACACTATGATATCATTTACATCAATAAAAACCTGCTTAAACAGAATACGGGTAAATATTCTAACCTCCCAGAGGTTAAACGGTTAAATATGAACTAACAATACCGTCAAAATATAAACAATACCATGCTGAAATATTTAGGAAACCTTCGACTTGAACTAAAATGACCAGCTGTAAATAACAGGAGCTGTTTGAGATATCATAGATTGCAGTGTGAGTTGAAAATAATGTAAAAGTTTTGACGACTTTCTGAATGTGTAGTAGAGTTGTTAGACATTGCCTTTTAACGTCATCATGAATTTTCAGTAGAATCGCCGATTATTGTCCCTTCTCTTTCTGTTTTTGTTGTGTTTCTTTTGTATGTGCAGTGGTGATGTTGGATTTTTATCCTTCTTGTTAACGTTTGCGAAATAAAAAAAAACATGCATTGTGCAGAAATTTAATAAAAATTGTTGGGAGAAAACCACACGCCCTTTGCTAAAACCAAAAAAGACATGTCTACGTTCATTACCAAAATGCATTCGCGCTGTTTCTAGAGTGAACCTCTAAGGCTGGGGTTCCACATCGAGCCCGTGCGAATGCGACTTTATGCAAATGATATGGTAATGAGTTTTTCAAGTCGAATTCGACGTTAAGGAAAAGTCGCAATCGACCTTTCGACAAAAGTTCGGCAATTCAAATTCGACCTTTTTTTTGGCGCAAAAAATGAAAAGTCGATGCGCAAATGCGACTTTTTTAAAGTCGCATCCGACTTTTTTGAAGTCGAATGCGTAAAATAAACTTACGCATTCAATAAGTTGTTTCGACAATGTTATGGTGGTTATTTTCCCCATGATCAAAATGTTGAATGCGCATTTGAAATGTCGAATTCGACAAAATGAAGTAGAATTCGACATTTTAAACGCATATTCAACATTTGAAAGGTCGAATGTGACAACAATCTGCAAGTCGCATTCGAATTTATAAAAGTTGCATTCAACTTTTTAGTCTTCGAATGCGACTTTTGAAATGTCGAATGCGAATTTAAATGTCGAATGCGACTTTTGGAAAGTGGCATTCGACCTAACCTGTCAATCAATCAGGAAATTTGTATAAACTTGCATTCGACAAGTCTTTCATGCGTTCGCACAACCGTTTTCGACCTTTCGACTTCTAGCACGTCGAATGCGACGTTTAGCGATTCCACATCGCATTCGACAAGCCTATAACCCAACGACATTTTTGCGTGTCGCATTCGACTTTTAGCAAAGTTTTGCAAACTCGTCGAATTCCAGCCAGCTCGATGTGGAACCCCAGGCTAAGCAAGATATGACCCTAGTTACTGAGTAATGTTATTTGATACTTTGAATAATGCGTTGATTGGAAAGAATGTATTATCAGAGTAACTGTGACCTGGCTCCATAAATTAACCCTTTCAATGCTGAGACTACTTTTGTCTAAGGCAAAAGAACTCAAAAATCTTTGAAAATCATCTTAACCCTATCATCTTGGTATTCATTTGAAAGCTGTCATCAAGTACTCTCAGATGAGTACCCATTTGCCAGGGTTTCGGTCATTTTTCAGCTTTTTTTCAAATTATTTTGTGTTGATCAAATTAGCCACCAGCAGCATAAGGGTTAAGAAAAACATTCAATTTCGAATAATGTTGTACAGACATGATTTATATTTTCATAAGATACAGGGATCACACGAATACCTCCGCATAGAAGAACTCTTTGTGAGCAAATGCAACACAATTGAGTACATTCCGTAACATTTGTAAAGGTGAAAACCCGTATAAACAAGACAATGTAACACTTGGAAGGCGGTTCTGTACCACTTTGATATGTGTTTATTTTTACATAAACAAGTACACAATCTCACCACCAGAGCTTGCAGCATACAATATCAGTACATCATTACTTCGACACACATTGGACCATGTGCAACAAGGCAATACCCTAATATGCATTGTTACAACATATGTACGATCTGTATACACATATCACATACCAATATCATGATTGATAATATATGGGCTATACATCTATCCAGATTCACACACACACACACCAGCCAATAACATCATTTACTGTTGTATATTTTCAAATAACATCGTTGAGTAAACATGAAGCAAACGTCACCAATCAGATATAATTTATTTATATACAGAACGATTATACATTTACACATACATTATCAAAACTGCTCATCGGGCGAAACGAAGTATATGACTGATTTTAATCAGAACAATGGATCACATCAATTTACATCGAACTTGGTGCTTTTTCAAATTTCACAACCGGTCACAAATCGATAAATACAAACTTCACAATCTATCACAAATCGATAAATGCAATTGCTACGAATATCATATTTTTCATATCATAATTTACACATACCGTACATTGTTATGAGGTTACTGAAAATCCTGTACACAATCAATACAGATATTTTGGAAAATCACTCTATCAACAAAGAACTTAATACCCTGTCTTTGTAGCTTGTGCCAGACACAGAAGTTGCTGACTAGTTCTTAAACAATAATCATACATATCACAAGAATAAAGCGGGAATCATTACCACTCTTTTGGCAATATATATTTACACATCAACATATTCTTTCCACGTTGAAAGTTGAGTTTGCATGATGCACTGTACATATGTGTGTGTATATGTTTACTGGCGGCACAGGTTCTGGTGTAAAAGGAACATTACCAGATAAGATAATGAGTTAACAATATTCTTAAGCGTTTCCATTAAGATATACACAGTTAGAGGATGGTTATCAGAACGTTTACGCACATCCTATTCTTTCTCTGGTTAAATGATTTAAGCAATAATCATCCTACAGGGGTCGAAAGCCATCATGCTGAAGATCAACTAAATGTAGATCACATACCATTCCTAACTTTAGTTAGTTAATTTAAGTTTTGCTCAATAGATGGAGTCTAGGTAGTTCCATACAAAAGAACTGCATATTTGATGTGTATCCATGATGAATAATTCTGATCATTGGCAGGGTATGGTTTTTGTTTTCGTATTATGCCGATCTTTTTTATGTTATAGTTAGTGATCTTTGGGGAACATGCCAAACAGCAAAATGACTTTTAGGGGCTGCTTAAGTATGAATTTAATAAAACACGCCAATTATTGCTTCAAAACATACACCAGGTATACAACCTTTTAGGAAAGTGATTGCTGCAGTCAGTTTGACATACATGTATACCATCTCTCTTGACTCTTAGTACTATCTTACGGTAGGTAATCATAATTGATATATTTCCCTGACTGCACGTATGCATTGAATTGTAAATTCAATTGATGGTTGACCTGCTGTTTTCCTAATATCTACAAAAAAGGAAACAAGATTTAAAGATTATCTGTTCCTAGCCTTTAGCATTGTGATTGGTAAAGCTTTATAGCACACACACCTATAGTTTACAATTGGTACTCGAAATAAACTTACTTGACGTATTTGACCATTGTTTTAGCAAAAACATTATCCTCCACGTCATTGAAAGGTTTTTCTCCTTCAAAGACAAAGTCTTTGACCTTCACTTGGTAAAGTACCTTGTAGCCATAGTAATGTTCCGCAATACTCTGAAACAAGACAAGACGAAAATTAATGGTCGTTTAGAATGAGCTTCGCATGTGGTTTGAAAATTTGCAACATGTTCTTGGAGTAGATGACTTCATTGCCACTTACCAATATTTCAATCTCAGTCTTTTCTTTACACAAGCTTAATGTCAACAGTATGTTCTATTCATGGTGTAATTGTCCTCTAATATGAAATAATTTTTAACCGGTGTTATATAAAGCAAAATATACTTTTTTCTTCGAAATAAAAATGAACATATAGGGGCCTTACCTTCATATCATTTTTATCTTTATTTCTTTTTGTTAAAAGTAGTGTATGTCAATTATCAGTATGTATTAACGACTCCTGTATTGACTTATAAGCATAAAATCATGATCAATTAGTTATTAAGCTTCTTAAAATGGAAGAACTCTTTCTTTGCTCTTTTTTTCAAAATGTGAGATTCACAATTATTGAGCCAGATTTCTACCGATAAAGTAAATGTTCCGAAAATGGATGTAAAGATATTTTGTTCTCAGAATGAATAAGCCACTTACTGCGGTCACATGGTGCGAATTGACGGCCATTATCCCATCATAGTTGAGTGATTTACATCGACGAATGGTCTCTTCGTCCATCATGTGAATGAGCTTGACATTTTCCTGGGGCGACATCGAGAGATCCGTGCCGCTGTGAGTTGACAGGAGGAACTTTCCAGTCCCGCGAAGCTTGTTTTTTCCCGCGTCTTCTGCCTCGTGCACCAGGGCATCAATGGGCGACAAAAGTGGGTCAATCACTTGATCTGGCTCTGAGTCAAAGTTGATAATGAAACCTGCGGCAACCATTTTGTTTGAGTCATTATCACGTACCACAATTGAAAGATTGTCCTGCACTATGGCTGGCCAGATTGACATTAGATAGTCTGAGAATATTTGTACTGGCACTTTCAGGGCTGTCACCATTGCTTCTTTCGCACAGAAACTTTCTGACAACAGCGTAACGGATCTCTCTTTGTCCGGGCAGTTGTTCAGCGGGACAATGGAATAACGAGATCGGGTTGTTGGGCTGTAGGGCAAGAGCGGGACCTTGGTTCTGATGACATCAGTGACGGCCTGAAGACTTGCTGCATTCAAGAAATCAGAAACATCTATATCCAGTCCCTGTTTGCGAAGTTTTACCATGGTCGATATGGCATTTACAGAGTTACCTCCGATCTCAAAAAAGCTGTCCTCTAATCTGAGCGATGATTTTGGCACTCCCAGTTCCATTGAGACAGTTGAGAGCACCCTATCAGTGACCACGTCAAAGTGCTTGAAATCATCATTGCCTGCTGCGCTGCTGCAAGAGTGGTGAGCGGTTTTACAGAGAGATTTGAGCTCGGCACGGTCTATCTTACCTGTATGTGCCTGGTAGGGGAATTCCGTAAGCTTAGTGACTTCTGGCACCATGTAAACTGGCAAGAAATCGCGACACTTCATCAAAACAGTCTCCTCCTTCACCTCTGCTTCAGGGGGAGACGTGTAAAATGCTACTAGGATCTGGGTGGTGTCAGTTGGCTGATAATTGATGACCACTGCTCTGTCCACTCCTGGGACACCTTGAATGACACGCTCAATCTCACTAACGTCCACTCTCTGCCCCCTGATCTTGATCTGGCTGTCCTGACGACCCTCATAGATAATCCGCCCATCCACGATTCGACCATAATCTCCTGTTCTAAACATGGTCTCGTGGCCCGACATGGGAAGAACCGTGTTTTCCTTGAATCGTGTCATTCGCTGTTTATCCACATAACCATCCACAATGTTCAGCCCGCTCAGGTAGATTTCCCCAGACTCTCCTTTGGGCATAGGCTTCAAGTCCTCATCAAGAATGTAGACGTTACAGTTGTAGATTGGCTTCCCTATTGATAATTTATGGTCAAAGGTCTTCTGTTCAGCCTCTGTGGAGTCATGGAAAATGTCAAATGTAACGTCTCCTGTGGTCTCTGTGCTACCATAGAAGTTTGCCAAAGTGTGCCCGTCTGGGAACTTTTCGAAAAATTCCATGAGCAAAGACGGTGGGAGTGCCTCGCCACTGGAGATGAAGAGTCTTATATTCCTCAATCTCAGTCCTGGTTGAAGCTGTAGATAGAGCAGAATAGAGCGTAACAGAGAGGGCACAAGTAGCAGCCTCGTGACCTTATTCTCCTCAAGAGTTTGGATGAGGGATTCAGGGTTCTGTGCGATGGCCTTCGGGACTATTACCAGAGGCAGTCCTTGCAGCAAAAAGCTTAGGGCCTCAGTCAACGAATCTACAAAAAGTATCGACGTCTTGCCACAACCAACTTCGTCATCTTGAAATGGGAACTGTTGCCATTGCCAGTGGAGACGGTTGATGACGTTCCTATGGTTCAGTCGAACCCCTTTTGGTACTCCAGTACTTCCAGAGGTATAGAGGACGCAGGCCAGAGGGTTGTCACTCACCTCTCCCTCAAACCTGATCTCAGTTTCCTGGATTGTGCGGCTGCTTTTAGCTTCTTCCAATGTCTGATCGCAGTCTAAGATGATGAACTCGCTGCCGAATGTGCCGTAGATGTTGAGCATGTCTATGTACTCCCTGGCGGCGAGGATGCACATTGGCTTAGCCTCCTGGAGGATGTGCTTCATGCGCTGTATGGGCTGAACAGGGTCTAGCGGGAGGTAGGCAGCGCCAGTTTTGAAAATTGCCAGCAGAGATACTATCCTCATCTCACTGGGCGGGATGAGAATAGCGATGACCTTATCCTGCCCAGACTGACCACCCTGGTCATTGTGGTTGACCATTTGGTGAACAATTCCTGATGCCAGGAGATTGACTTTGTCGCTCAATTCTCCATAGGCTGTGATCTTGCCCTCAGAACGTATAGCATCAAGGCCAGCCACTGGTTTTCCTGCCCGCTTAGAACGCACTATGTAGTCAAAGAAGCCATGAATGGTTGCAAACGGTGGCAGATCACGAACATGCCCCTGGAGGA
>OZ012684.1:5028727-5121227 GCA_963942565.1 Maea johnstoni | reverse complement strand
ACGAAGAATCTCCTGAGTCCTTCCAAAAGCAGCCATTTTGATTTAAATCTCCCTAGCGACGTGTGACGAGTAAGGGTGTCTGGGAAGCGTCAGTGTTGCGCTGTCGTCCTAAGGAAGAGCTCCGTGACACTGCCCCTTCTCGCGGCAGCACACAGGCAGGTACAACACTAACTGCCGCTACTGCCAGCAGCGAGGAGGCAGAGGAGGAGGGCAGGAGACTCCTTAACAAGGCACTCTTCGTGGGCCCGCAATCCCCAATTAGTCAGCGTCGATCATTAGGCAGGATCAGCTGTTGGCGGAGGCTGCTGGGGGAGTAGTGAGGACGGCATCAGCGGCGGCGGCGGCGGCGCGCACAGGTATAGTATAGCGGAGGCAGCCAGGCTGAAGATTGCCATGGCTAAGGCAATGCAGCTTCTCCCTCTCATCAATCGTGGAGAAAAAACTCACCAACCCAGCTCTGCGGATCCTCGATAAAACCCCCTGGCTTCACAATCACTCCAATTAATTTGCTGTGTATAATGTGTGCCGGTGGCCGAGTGAAAGGGAATTAATTGCAGAGTGACAGGGTTGGGCAGGCTGCATCAACAGCTGACGCTTAAAGTGCCCCTAGCTGAACACCTTCAACAGGTTAATTTCCCGCCAGGCACCGTGGCTTTTGTCGCGCTTAGTGAAAACCTATCGCGGAGCCTGTGTCCGACGTCAAGTGTGTGTCAGCTATTCACCTTCAGATGGCATTTAATCAAGAAAACGATGGAAAAATACAAAGAAAATTATATTCGTAAAGCATCTTCTCATATGGAGAGGCCAACGTAAATTGAACTTTAATTTCATCTGGGATCATATTTTCTTATCAAAATATACTCCAAAAAACGAATTTGGCGTTCCTTGATCACGTAATTATGTGCAATCCCTATAACTTAATACATTGAGTCCAGAAAAATCAGCATATACGTCTGTATCATCTGAATCCATATGCTTGATAACGAAAAGGAAAGGCATGTATATATACTTTGCATGAAGGAGCTTCCAACAAAGGGTCTTCATCCTTTGTCCATGCTGTATGTGCTGTCTTCTTTTAAAGCACTATATGCATGCTTCTATTTGAATAGTAATTAGACAATAAGCATTTCTCGTAATAATAATACTAAGTTGTCATTTGTAACTGGAATGCACATGTGGTCTAACAACCTGGACATAACTCAAAACGTTAGGAAACACATGGAAACTATTGGAAGGTAAAGGCTAAACTAAGTAGAATGAACAACCACCAAGCACACATTTCTCTTAATATTGTTTTGTTATCAAGGTATATCCATGTATGACAGAACATGCGCATCGCCCTTATGTAAAAGGTCAACTTGATAAATGTGTGATTTATGGACGGTATCATGATGCTGTTACCGGTGTCTGTTCATCTTCTGCAGTCGACGTCGTCTCCATATAGAGCATAAACAACGCAGAACAAGGAACATAATACTCCGCCCCATAGTATAGAGTAAGGTTCCAACAAAAAGGCAGCAAGCACATCACGACCCGCTAGAGGTGAAAAGCCACCACACACCGCCGCTTTAAAATAAAGAGTTTAGTTTCAATCAGTTGCAGTTACCGTTATTCTGAATTCTAATCTCAAAAATACTTCGCTAAATTGCCTTTTGTTTCATTTGCTTGGAATCGGTTGCGTAATGTGTGGTGTTATTTCTCCCAAAGGTACGCTTCTTATATCTTCTCGTTAGATGGCCGCCGCCAACAATTACCGTCTCCATAGTGAGTGCCATTCATGCTGATTACATGGCGGGGCCAGCTGATGATCATGTAGTTACCAGCAGCTAGACCTACCTGATCTCTCTCTCTCTCTCTCTCTCTCTCTCTCTCTCTCTCTCTCCATAGTGAGTGCCATTTGTGCTGATTACAAGGAGGGGGTCATTGTGATTCTTGTTTTTGTGCAGATGTCCAATGGCATTATGGAATTTTCATGTTTAATAACTCATAATTTATGGCATACATTGTGACATCAATTCAGTATTTGAAATTTCGATTATCGTTATTTCTGCCATACAAATGCAGTGCTACATCTAGTCATAGCATATCAATAATATTTAAACTCGTGTACAGGGTATACCCCAAAAATGCAACAAGCTATATTTTCCCACAATTGCTGACAAACTATGAGACCAGTATTCATTCTTCATACATCGTTGAAAACTACAAATGTCAGCTAACTAACATAGGAAAAATCTGAGGAGAGATACCCCTTTAAAGGTCACACCCCCTCCAAAGTGAAACTATACGCGAGAGGTATTTGCATGTTTGCATGTAATATTCCCATACAGATGGCCTGAGTACCCCAAAAACAATAAATCTAAAGGCATATTGCCATAAGTCACGGGCAAATTAGATTAAAACGGTCTTTTTGGCACACTGGAATAAAATCAAAAGTCTTTTTGGCACAAATGAAATCAAGGTAATAATAACAACTAGGTAATGGATGCGTTGCACATTAAAGTCTTTCCAACGTTTGGAATATTTATACAAATTGTCACCCTTTATCACCACAACTGCCTCCTGCTCCACAAATTTCATTAATAATGTTTTTCAAATGTCATGAAAGACCTGCATGCCCTTCCACTTGTCCTCCACCTAACTCAATGCAGTGCCTGGCCCTTCTGACCATTTCCTCAACAGCACATCTACCCATCCATGTGTGGCAAAGGGCTTGCATTTCCCTGATTATTCTGTTTTAGAGATCTGCCAGGTTAGCTGGGGCTGTTCTGTACACTCATTTGTTTCACGTAGGCCCAGAGAAAGATGTCCAGCCAGATGTGTCAAGACTTGTGACCCATTTTTCTTGAAATTTTGGAAAATGTAGCTCGTTGTATTTTTGAGACACCCTGTATCATTTGATACCATAGCCAAACACCTGGTAGAGTATGTTAAGATAAAAATATAATTGCCGAATAAAATAAAAGTAATATGCCTATTGGAGTACTTCATTACTATTAGTGTAAAATAGTGCCCATCGACAACAAACTTATAAAAGGTATAATAATTATTGAAGTGTGATTAAAAATGGGGCACCCATCCTTATTGTAGACTTTTAATCTATGAACATTAGAAAACAGCTTTTTAAAATTCTGAATTATTTGATTCTAAACTAATTCGATCACAGATAAAGTACATATAGGAAATAGGATGATTAAATGAAATACGGCATTTGAAGTGAACTCGTTTATTAATAACTCCAAGCATCAATTGGTTATAGATGCTAAAAACAAATCTGTTTTACAATTTCATCAAAGCGATAGTGGTTTTAACTCAATATTAAAGAAGTTATCAATGCAGAGGTTTGTTATTGATGCAGATCTTGTTTGTCGCGGCGTCAAAAAGCCCTTGAGCTTCCCCGGGAATCTCGCGATATCTCGTGCTTTATTGAGCAGATCGAGGAGACGGCGTAGACGGAGGTCCCCGGAGAAAGTGACATAGTGCCATTAATGCTTCTGCTACTCAACACGCTGCTAATGCAGCCGCTCCTACTTCTGCTTACTTCTGTTACTAAATCAACTGTGGTTTCTTCTTCAGCATCATTTTGATGGTGATGATCATCTCCATGGTCTTTGCCAGTGATTTGAGTTTAGGCTTGGTTTCCCAAGGTACTCCGGTTTCCTCCACGACTTAGCCGCAATATGGCAGAAAAAGTGACGAAAACCTTAAAGGGCAAATGCACCATCAGAATGATTTAGGTTCAAAATGAGCTTATACATGTCACCTTTCGAATAAGACCTCCCCCGAACCTATCCTCTTCAGCACTACTCAGTTATAGCTTACAAAAGTGACCAAGTAACAGGCCTGAGGCAGCCATATGGGGCGTACGTGTATCCCAAGATGCACTCTGTTTATTGCATCTTCTAAGCACCAGCCTGTGTCACCAGTGCTTAAGAGATAGCAGTAACAGGGAAGCCTGCTTTCCCTTTCTTGCTAATTTTTTATTCCTAGCTCAACCCAACTTTTGGAAGCAAATAAAACTTCAAGAAGTAAAACTTACATAGTATGGCAGAATTGAGCGATTCCGGAATTTGGAGGAATGGAAATATCTGAATTACCTAGGGAACTTCTCCCTTAGACCCACATGATCCTTTACTCAATGGTGCCAGGTTCTTCACTCAAAGATAGCATCTTGACAACAGGAAGTGAAGGAATACTCATACTAATAAGCCCTACACTATTCCCATGAGTAACGGCTAACTGACACAAGTGTTGCAATTTCCTGTAAGTGATTAGCACAAACTGATTTCATAGCAATTAGGAAGTAATGGTTTCTGCCCAACAATAAGCTACAAATCAAAGACAAGCCACGTAGTATAACTTCCAAGGATTGTCGGAATATACGATAGAAAATTGAAGAAGTTCAATCTTTGGGAAGTGTGACCACTTATAGAAAGCCAGGAACAAAAATCTAAGCAGGAAAGGGGAGCCCAGCTCCCTATTACTGCTATCTCTTAAGCACTGGTTACACAGGCTGGTGCTTAGAAGATGCAATAAACAGAGTGCATCTTGGGATACATGGACGCCCCATATGGCCGCCTCAGCCCTGTTACTTTGGACATTTCTGTAAGCTATAACTGAGTAGTGCTGAAGAGGACAGGTTCGCGGGAGGTCTTATTGAAAGGTGACATGTATAAGCTCATTTTGAACCTAAATCATTCTGATGGTGCATTTGCCCCTTTAACTACAAAGTCAGATATTCGCCATGTATTCTTATATTACCACTTTTACTACTACTGCTGCTCCTCCTCCTTTTCCCACTACTACTGAATGAGGGCTTAAAGGCACATAAATGCCATAAATTGTTCCTTTGTTACTGTTTAAGAACAATGACAAAGCATATCAATTCTAGGCGAAAGAAGGAAAAGAGGAAGAGCAGAGTCGTCAAATCAAAAGACGACCAATGGATCTTTTAGATGCATGGTATCGACAGACAGATTACACAACCCCCCTCCCCCCAACTCTTTTATAGTTTGAGCAGGATGCCACACCAGCTAAGGGCTCCCTGTGAGCTGCCAGCTCCTATTGCACATTATTGAGCAAGCCAAGAGGGTATGGGTCCTGCTACTACTACTACTACTACTTCCGTTGTTACTGCTGATGCAACTGCTATGGCTACTACTAAATATATTCTGATTAAATCGTCATCACTATCTTCCTTTTCTTCCCCTGCAAAAGAAACTGCTAGGCAACACCCTGCTAGGCATTGCCGTTTCTTTTTGTTATTGTTCTTCCTTTTCCTCTTCTGCTGCTGCTACTGTTACCGGTTGTCCTCCTGCTTGAGTTCTGTTTAGAGCCCAGATGTAATTTCTGTAATTGTAGAGGTCTCTACAGAGTGAGTCAGTGTGTGACGAGCGCGTCAATAAGCCTGGCTGGCCCAGGGCCTGCATATTGCGCCGCGCCCAAGTAGCAGGCTCTCAGAGGGCAGGCTAAGCTGTGTGGCACTGCAGCCCAGCACACACCTACCTTTGACATTTCAGCAAGTGCGATTCCGCATATGATAATTGGAACTGAAAATCCACGCATCATTAATGGATTCCTAATTTCATTGCTATTATGGAATTGCAAATTGGCTTATGAGACACATCTCGTCGTTACTTCTGCCAATGTATCGTGGTGCAATATATCGTATCAACACGCAAAGAGCTGAATCCTTAATATTGGTATGGTGGCACCGTCGATTAACCCCAAGACAAAACCACTACACTTCCATGTTTACATTAAATGCAAAAGATGCATTCCCTTCCAATATCATAACGGTATGCATTATGATATTATACAATTATACATATTAAACTGCGTTTGGTGCATTATGACACTTCACAGCTTAACCGTGCATATGTATGTAAAATCAACTGTGCTTGTACAAGGGATATATTCTAGACTGAGCGAGCAACACCTCGATGTATAGGTCTTCTGGTCCTGTGATCACCTGACTACTAGTCTTATCATGTTGAAGTCAATTCTCACATCTGCTCATCTCTGAATCTGATGACCCAACCTGGAGGCAGGTTGGCTCATCGGTAGAAGAGAATGGAGTGTACTTGTAGACACATTTGCCATTTTATTGAAAAATACATGCAGACCTCATCAAATGATAGTTTTCTGGATTCGTTTGGTTAAAACAATATGAACGCATTATCCATAATGGGAACTTTACATTACGTCATCATTCGGTAAAGTGTTTATTGTTACGGCAAATGAGTAACATCTTAAGGCATACACGTCGTAGAGAGTTACACCCATCCGCCCTCCTTTGATATACCACCTACTCCATATTTCACACACCATTAGGCTAGGCTAGGTGTGTTGCTTTAGTGTGCCTTACACGCTATTTACCAAGGCGTGGAGTTTAAAGTGTGCACCAATTATGCCACGAGGAATCAATGAAAAATCCAGGCCCGCCACAGGCCTTTCATGCCGTGAAGCAGTGCAATCAATGGCGCACCCAGACTGAGTAAGATGTCACAAGAAGAGAAGTTGGGGCATCGTTTATGGTCACTTTTATTGCCACAGAGAGGCTAAATCGCGTCTAGCCTGTTGTCAATAGTGGAGGAAAGAAGATTTTCCAGGTAAAACTATCGCCTAATACAATGTGACTGACAATTGACACCAATACAATAGTCATACTCGAACCCTGGCAACGCCGTAGACACCATGTCATCACAAGAATAATAACTAATGTTACAATGCTATAGTGTATTCAACTTCAAAAGCCAATTAAAGATTCCATGCATTGTCATAGGCTTTGAGAATGTCTGCTAGCTGACAACAACGTCGGCCATATTGTGATAAGACATCAAACTGAGAGTAGGAACAAAAAATAAGTACGGAAAACTGTCTTGAGATAAAGCGTGCAACAAACAGCTTTGGCCAGGGTTGGTTATTCCAATTGCATGACAAACTGTGACTTCAACAAACGCGGACTTTCCCTTTCTTAATTTGTAATGAAAGAGAGGTATTATAACCTCGCGCTAGAAGTATGTTTAAACTAGCCGTTTGTCTGATTATCCGCTGCTAGTATAGTTAACAAAGGTCTCACATACATATATCAACATGGGAACAATGCTTGTATCCAAATAGGAGTCGGGGATGTACTAGTGCATAACAAGTTAGTGGTGCAGCTCTCAGCAGTCATCATCACTAATGCCATCAGCATAACCCTAAGCCTCAGCAGGGCCGCCCCAATGGCCGAGTGGCATAGATCACTGCTTGCTGTCTCTCATATCACAAAGGTTTTATTTTCGAGTTCGCAATCGGCTTGGAAAATTTGCATGTAATTAGAGTTTAAACGGTGGTTTTCCTCCGGTTACTCCGGTTTCATGTTTCATTCTAATGTGAACAGGTGGTTATATACTAGTATACGATAGTGCTCTGTTTCTTAATACTGGTCAGATCGCTTAGATCCACGTTTTTGGTTATTTTCCCCAATGGCATTGTACATTGTCGAAATAACCAGAGCATACGGGAAAGTAATATGTGATGTTTTTGACCACATTTAGAAAACGTGAAATTACAAATACATCAAAAAATTAACAAGGAAAACAGAGTTAACAAATATAAGAGTATTATAAACAGGAGTTCATTATTGCCCTAGACATTTGCAAAACTTGCGTGGTGTACCCAGTTGCATAACTGTGCAACAAGGTCAAGGGCATTATGCTGAAAAGACCCGTGAACATTTTCCCTAGGGTAAAAATTAAAACTAAAATCAAAAGGTAAGTAAGTAACCAAAATAACAAGGAGAACAGTGGATAACCAAGTAAAAGTAGGTTTTGTGATATGATCTGGGTTACTCAGTACTACAGATTCAAGGAGGTCTCCGTCAACCAATTGCAATGTTGGGTCATATGGCTGTTGAGGTGATCCGAATTGCTGGTCAATAAATGTCATATCAATTTATAAGCTATTCACGTGGTATAAATGGTGTCGTCCCATTGGTTAAAATCATAGGAGCAAGAGTGTGTCTCTTGTCGTTGCTGGACAGGCGTCCTCCAGGTCCCTGCGTGCACGCCGTCGCTGTCTCAGGTGCAGTGCCCCTGTCAGCGCTCGCGAGCAGCACCAGCAGGGCACCCGTTGCCATGGAGTGGAGGACGAGGAGGTGCTTAATATGTACTGAGGCTTAGCCACTCCATATGCATGGATTATACCAGCTATGTCCCTAAAACTCCCTGCCAAGGCAGTCAGCTAGGTATTGGCACTGGCGTTACTTTCTGCTGGGCAATCATATACTCCCGTCAGTGCATTGGTCAATTACCATTATGCAACTGTTATGCTGAGCATAACACGTTCTCAAGTCGCACCGGGTTTTGCAATATGATCCAATAGACACTCTTTATGTTGACCTATTGCTGCTTATGGTGTTTGATGGGTTGATTGTTGACTAGTCCTAACACTTTTCTTTAAATATAATGTACGACAATACACAAACTGTGACGTTTGATGGATTAGTATTGATAAAGATGACAGATATTCCATGTCTTTTCGTGGCTTAACACATATTTGAAATAAATGTACTACCTTAACTATTTGACCTATTAAGATATATCACTCACGCATGCATTCTAAATACTGATATTCACACATTTTCATCTTGAGCGCAATACTTGTCTGGCAATTTTGAACACAACTTTTCAACAAGACTCATATTTCAAGAATAATTGCGGAGTGTGTTTTTGACTCAAAGGTAAAAATTCAGTCATTGTTGAAACATTACGTTTTCGTTTCTATCAGGATACTTCAAAATGTACCGGATCAAACGCATACACAAATGTAGGATTAAGCATCCCCAAAGTATTGAGAGTTGACCCCCCACGAACATATCGCTGCTATATAGTAGAGAGTGTGCGAACAACAACGCCTCCCTACTAATTGCGGGCAGTCTATTGTATTGCAGGATTTCGCGGGGAAGGCTGCGGCTGCGGATCTACGTGCCTTCTGCTGAGCTGCTGCTGAGCGAGTAGCGTATTGGTTCAGTATCGCTCACCAAGAGGTTTGGAGAGTATCAAGAATCGATGCCGAGGCACGATCTGGCTTTACGAGCTAGTTCCTGACTGTACAGTGTCACCAGCCAGGGCAACACCTCGTTAGTGGCTAGAGACTCAATGATAAACCCCCATATCAGCAGCGGCAAAGTCAAAACAATATGGATCTAAACGGAGACTGGCTGGACATGGTTCAATTATTTAGGTCTTTGAAATCAACATGCATAATCCTTATATATATATATATATATATATATATATATATATATATATATATATATATATATATATATATATACATATATATATACATATATATATATACATATATATATACATATATATATATATATATATATATATATATATATATATATATATATATATATATATATATATATATATATATATATATATTGGAATAGTAAAGGTCTTTGCACTGATATTTGGACATACTAAGAACTGGTTGAATAGGCACTGGCTGGTCTTTGAGTGCTGTCCCTATCAATAACGTGATGACATACCACACAGCTTCCGGTACAAACAGTTGCCACTGCATACACTCAGGCCTGCATGCTAGCCAGCAAAGCAGCTACCTGAATTAAACATTGTAGTGCAAGTTGTGTACGTAAAGACATGCTATAGCAGAAATTACTGTTATACAATACATACCTGTTGCAATTGCGATGGAAGGCGTTGGAATCGTCCCAATTTATGCCAGATTGTTTTGGAGAAATCCTGTAAATACAAAGCCTGGCTGTAGTGCAGTTTGGGAAGCATCAGTGAATATCAATCTACATTTTAGTGAAAGATAAATCACTTGCGAGAGGTATTGAGAAGTGAACACATTAGAGTATGAGCGAGCAACAGGCATGCGGGGGATGTGATATTGACAATGAACAGCATGTCATCTGTACTGGTGTCTCTTTAAGCAGACTGTGATTAATTCCTAGTGCATACTCACGTTATGATCTTACCTCACTGTGCGGCCTGTACGTTATGGTCCGGCATGTCTGGATGTTGAGTTAGAATGTCAATACTCTGCAGCAGCAAGGTAGAAGACAGCAGGCCTGAAGCGGCGGCGGCAGCAGCACGGATAGTATAGCTCTCCTAACCATAATTTATAGGCAGTCCTCAGGAGCTCCTTGCGCGCCGCAGTGCTGCACGCTATACACGCTAGAGCGATAATAGAGCCAATGTTACTGGCATTATGATCATGGAGTGCCCAGGCACAGTGCATGGAACCGTCAGGCTCCGCTGGCTTCACGACCACCAGTCGACAGCAAAAGTAATCGGTAGTTCTTTATGAGAACATCTACGTTTATATGATGCCTTCTCTCGAGCTCACTGTAACCGCCAATGGTATATATGTGATGTCTTGATGTTGTAAGCTTTTTAGTTGATATGCAGGGTTAGTCATCCCGAAAATTGTTTCACCTTTGTATATATTTACTTTACTCTTATATGTGCTGAATGCCTGAAGACAATTGTAGGAACGGGAAGGAATGGCAAGTCAGTTCAGACCAATTCAAGTATTCAAGTATGTTTATTGACTGTACAATCGACGGTACAATATCATATCAAATACGGAATCAAAATCATAACAAATGCGAAAACATGGAAATAAGAATAACCCATAATGGGAACTGAACATAATAGCAACTGAAAAATAACTAGAAAGCTGAAAGTGCTAACATACTAATTAACCACGGTAAAATAAATATACCAGCGTGGTAAATTAGATACAGGAATACATACTCAGTACTAGGTAGTGTCTTAAGGTGGTTCAAGACATAAAGTCGGTACGACTGACTGGTGTCACCCAATGACAAAGAGTCAAGTAAATATGACATCATTCAAATAAGATTGGCCTAGGGAACAGTTGCCGAAAACTTTAAGGTGGCTGTAAACGTTTCCGGTGGAGAGCAGACTTTCCCTCAAATAATGGCTGATTTCTCATTATTTGTACACTAAACCCCTAGCAAACTATATATTTTTAGAAAGCTGAGATTCTAAGGAATACATAGGATATGGATAGGTTGTATGTGCTCCAATTATTTTGAAGAAATTGGGGTCAAAACTTTGACTAATCAATTTTCAGTACATATGTCACGGCTGACGCAAATCTAAGAGCAGGATCTAAGATAATAACCTGATTTTTTAAAACATTGAAAAAAACCTTTGTCTCTTGAAAACTAGACGGGGGTTTTGTCAAATATGGCCCCTAACTTTTTTTATGGCCATTTATCTAACAACATTTTAGGAAAAAAATGCTTTTTTGGTTTCTTGATTTTTGACTCACTATAAAAAATTAACCAGATAAGATATTGCGATATCCCCGTCTAGATTTGAAGAGAACATGTTTTAGAATCTATATACAAAGTTTGAAGCTAATTGATTAAGATTTGTGTCTAAATTTACGTCAGCCGTGAGAGTAAAACTATAGAAAACTAAGCTGAGAAAATGGCAGTTTTGTGTATTTCCCAGTTAAAGTTACTGTGCAACTTTTTGCTTCTACTTTAATGTATTTATTTTTGTCTAAGTGGAAAGATAAAGTAACCTTCCATTGTATTTCACAACTGTCAACATTTTTTCTTCTCAATTACCTCAAAAAAAAGTATAAATGAGTACATTTCTGCAACCTGCCTAACATCCCTGTCAACTGGATTCCATATATGGGCATATGACATCACCCAAGCCCCGCCTACTTAGTAGACTGGCATCTTGTTTGCATGCTAATGTAATGCATCATAGCTCTTGAATTCTTAATATTTCAAAGAACTGTGCCATCAAAATCAATTTTCAGCTATCTAGTGTGTTATGCTGGCAGACTCTTTGACTGCAAGTATATTGATTTGGCAAATAAAAGCTTGTAATGCTCTATATGGGGTTTTTAGCTTCATTTATCTAAGACAAACATGTTGCAGGGCCAATTCTGAAGCTATCCAAACTTCCAAAGCATAGCTTTCTGACAAGGTGGCTTTTAGATTCTGGGCCTTGAAAGAAAGATAATTTCACAAACCTCTATTGCTGTATCTCCACTCCAGTGATCCAAGTTACATAATCCAGAATGAGTAATCCATACATATTTTGCAGCAGAAATGGCAACTTTCCCTGAGGTCTGACTAATGAATCCCATATGAGTAGACTGTACATTCGCTACTACACTGCTTGAAATGCTTAGAGGAAGTGACCTTTCTATACCCATAGCAAATCTTATTTTTAGACATTGGTTCCTGACTCCCATAATCCTTGAGGGGATTATGAGTGACACCACACTCATTGTTCTAGAATGGGGAGTCCTGAGGGGATTATGACACCACACATACCTGTATCTATTTCCTCAGAGCTGAGGCCACAGTGATAATCAATCAATAAACCCAATTATTCACCTGCAATTTCAATCTCCTTTGTGTCTGCAACTGAATTGACAACAATTGTTGTGAAAAATACAATCCAGGCTTTAATTAGTTAATAGCTGAATTATATGGGTGTAATTGTACTTTGGGTAACTATATCATGATTGCTGTATTATTTTTTGAGAAAAACATGTGTTTGAAAATGAAACCAAGTTGATAAATACTAAAGTATTGTTAGTTATCCATAGAGCATAGAGTGTCTGTTCCAGCTGAAGGTATGAGACAGATTGACCCAACATCCTCCCAAAAGTCCAGGTTTTCCCATCAAATACACACATTTTTTTACTTGAAGCCCCAAAACTGGGATGTTTCCTGTTTTTCTCAGACAGCCGGAGACACATTTTGATTAAGACTAATCCCTAATACACTATTTTTGAATTGATTAAAACATCATTGTCTGTGGTGCTAAAGTGGCCCACCTTACCCAACAGACATCCTTTCTAACCAACACATGCATACAAAGAAAAGACTGGCTGACCTTAAATGCCAGCTCTAATCAGTTACCAATCCAAATACACATCCATTTCCTGTAGCTTTGATAAGGAGGTGGGAGGGGCTTACCAGCTAACTGGGGTCACATGACCATAACACTGCAGCATGCTCTCTGTCCTGTCTGTCTATTCATACCTGTCAAATCCAAATTTTGCACAAATTATGAACTTAGGATTGGAGTAGAGCTATGGTTTTTTTTCATAAGGAGGGTAAGACCCGGTTCATTAACATAATACATATATCTCAAAACAGGCTTCCCTGAGGACGAAACGTTTACGGCCACCTTAAAAAGAAGACGCACATACCAAATTTCAACATGTATAACGTCTGAGTTTAAAACCCCAAACATGGAAATATGATGATCAAGTTCACGTTTAGACTATCGCATTAGTTAATCCAGCAAAACATTCATAATGTCTAGATTATCTAAATGATTGCAGTCATTTTTCGAATATCTTTTTTAATTGTGAAATGTTACATGATAACAGTTGCATCACGTGTCAATACTAGTATGTAATTTCATGTTGGTTTGCCCCGTGCTATGTAGTTGTGTATATATTCCCTCAAATAAAAAGATAATATATGAAAAAATGTTTCAGTCGAAAAACGCAGAAAATGTAACATTGAGTTGTTTATGTCTGTCTCTTTACCTTCAGAGTATCTGTATACATGTATTCTGACATAAGAGCAAGACACATGGCGAATAACACAGAGTGGCATCCTACATTGCGAATGCCAACCTAGGCTAATTCAAGGCATTTTATAACAGTAAAAGCATAAAAACCAATACAAGGCCTTCTTTGAAAGTTTTTCTCATCAACGTGTTTAAAGATTGATAGCCGCATCATAAATTACAAACAAAAATGAATATTGCCAAGCAATACTTAAGATAGGTCGTATCTGGGAGAAGTTTGTAATACGTGCCCGCACGATGGTGCTGCCCTTATGATTTTAAGACTAATATAGGGCGTTGCTATGGCAATAACAGGGCTGGGATTATACACTTTGTTCAGGAAGCAGCTGTTTATGTGGCTTTAAAGTGATCAAGGTTCGGTGCCATAGCAACCAACTGAGCCGGGACCATATCCCGACTCAGCAACCATAAGAAAACATGATTTTGTGTCATTTTTACGGCGTTGTATGATATTTTCTATCACTAAAACCCCGCTATAATAGCCATCAACATCCACCACTGAGCATTAATGCAGATTTATAGCCTCGCCGTGGGTGTTTGTTGCGAAAATTCGGCCATTGGCGGACTAAGCTTTGGCAACAAACACCTCCGTCTCGGCTATAAATCTGCACCAATGCTCAGCGGCGGACCTTAATCCCTAATACCATTCACCTAGCTCCAGGCTCCAGCCCTGGGCCAGGTGCACCATCAGGCTAAGACTAAACGATTTGCTTAAAGATTTATGTTGTCTTGTCCCAATTGATTATTTCTAGTGCAACAGTTACTCTTAGTGCTATAGTGAGGTCCACACACTCTCACACTCGCATAGCGGCAACTCTCACTCATTGAAAAATCTCAACAATGGCAGGGTATGACGTAATGACTGACGCAGACCTTATTTGTATTGTTGGAACTACAACCCAGCCGCAAGATCGTAACGAGTCCTCCACGGTGGACT
Source organism: Maea johnstoni (assembly GCA_963942565.1). NCBI lineage: Eukaryota > Metazoa > Annelida > Polychaeta > Spionida > Magelonidae > Maea > Maea johnstoni. Next base: position 5,106,662 of record OZ012684.1, on the reverse strand, counting down.
TCGGACGCATGAAGTACCAGTTTGACGCCGTAGAACTTGGTCAAGATGGAAACGTTTTATTTCGCTTTTTGGGTTGCATTAATAATGATTATCGTGCGCCCTTTATATGCTAACAGTAAGTACGATTAGACGATGAGTCCAACTTTATGAAGTATTTTATGTCAACAATATATATACTAGTATGTCAACGTTATTGTTGGTGTTCAACCTATTATAGATATAGATATCTGTCGCTGTTGTCGGCATTGGTAGTGTTTATTTGTTGATTTTGTAGTTGTTAAAGATATGTTTTGTTTCCCCAAATAATAAAGAAAATCAAAACAAAGCTCATAACAATAGGGTTATATCATTTCGGTGTAATGGCGAAATTTCAAGAAACCTTATATTCTTTAGAGTGTATACTTACAGGCAGTTTCTCTTTTTTGTAAGGATATCCTGCCTTTCCTGGCGAATATATGGGTCTACAGGGAATAAGCCCCGACTACAACATTGACATGGCTGTAGTGAGCGAGGAAGAATGCCAGAAGATGTGTAACAACAAAAGGACCTGTGTTGGTGTGGTGCGAGTCAAAGAGGGTCTCCTCTATGGGAAGAACTGCTGGCTCAAGCACTCCATTTCATATCCACCACAGGCAACAGACAATCCCAATGTCTATGTCTACTACAGACTCCGTGAGTAACATGAGAGAAAAACAATTGCGCAACTGATGCAATACTCTGAGGGCCACAGCGAAAATCAAATCTTGTATTTGACTGTGTTACCCTCGTGAAATAAAGATTATTATTATTATTATTATTATTATTATAATACCATAATACATGTAGCTTCAGGAAGGAATAGGCAATTCATTTTCCCAGCAACTCGTGTACTCCCTCTGTCGGTATGACACGTAACTAATAAATCTAAAAAGTGTCCATAACATTTTTACATGCAATCCTTAGAATTCGCGAAAAAAGACCACGACTGATTATTTTCAATTAGTATCTGCCTTTGGATCATGTTTCAGGATTAGTCACGCGATTTCTTTTATCATTAATGATACATATCCTTTTATTATCCAGAATATGTTTAATAACTTACTTAGTAATATAGGACAATGATAGTTTTAACGATTTTGCCATTTCGATATGTCCTATACCCTTACCAACCATTTGTGTCTGAAAATCCATGACAGCTAACAGGAATGGAATGTAGTAAGGATCAGTTATATTTGTGCCAGTCAACTGTTCTATGCACCACTAAAACGTTGTATACGATTACAAAATTGCTCTTTTTAAACAGGCATTTTAATGCACAGGGTTGTCGTAGGAAAATGCTTTTTTTATTCACAGTTCTATAACTTGTCTGACCCAAGTTTGGCTGGCCGTATTTAATCTCTTTTGCAACATGAAGTTCTTATTTCTTTTCCAAACTTAGCAAAGCTCTTAGGACCACTGTGCCATCTATCTATATGCCTACTTTCTTTATCAACCCCGTAAAATATTCATTTTGCACATCGTAAAATTCCTTGTGAGATCGCTCAAATTTGTATTGTTTGCAATGGGCATTTTTTACAATGGTACCTAAGGAGCAAAATCGACAGTTTACGGAGTTGCAGAAAGTAGGTACAATTTTGTATATAGATAAAAAGCAAAGTAATCCTAAGAGGTTTGCCAAGTGTGGATAGGTAATACGAATTTAATGTAACAAAAGAAACGGAGAAACGGCCAGCCAAGCTTGGGTCATAAAATGATTATAGCAAAGAAGTTATGTACATTATTATGTACATGTATATAATAAAATGCAATACTTGGTAGATATATATCCAGCCTATGTGTATGATGGAGAGAGTAAGATGTAGTAGCTAATAACTATGTATCTAAATGCTCGTACTCCTGGTATTTCAGCCGGAAAGGAATGTTTACTACCACCAGTCTACCCAGAAAGTGCTTGGCAAGAAGAGGTTGTATTAGATACCGTGTGGGAAGCAGGCCATTGTTATCACGTCGGCCATTGTTGGAGGGGTTCCAAGTGCTACAAGTGTGCAGGGTGCTATAGCAACAATAACCCTTGGCTAGGTACTCTCTCTCTCTCATTTTAAAAAAATCTAGTTGAATGTTGTTCTTACCTGTATTGTTATAAGAATATTATTTTGTATTCCAAACGTACATGTATACCCAAATGACGATACAGTGCCAGCATGATATGCAACTTAAATACTTATATTTCCAACCAAGCACCACACTAAAGGAGTTGGACGAACTCTTCCCTGGGAATGTATGGTCCCTCGGTGTCCGGTTACAGGTATAGTCTTTGTTTGCTGTTTTTTCTCAACCATTTTATAACACCTTAATTCATTAAAAAGATGAGCACTATCTATCTTACCAAACCACAGTCATTTGATCTTTTGTTCATTATGTATCTATCCAACAATAGCTATAATCACAGTGGTGCCTGTCGCCCAACAACTGTTTTATGACTTTTACTTTCCTTTAGAAAACATCGCCTTGAACAAGTCAGCGAGCATGTCTGCCAGTGGCCCCCAGTCTGGCCCGGCCTCCGCTGCGGTGGATGGGAATATGGACGGTAACCTGAACAGGTTGCACTATTTGCCGCCGTCTCAGTGGCAGTACACGTATAGTGAGAGCTCTGACCGCGACCCCTGGTGGCGGGTGGACTATGGCAAGACCTACGAGACTCATACAGTCATCATATATAACAGGCGAGACTGCTGTGGTGAGAATACACCTACACTTAGCTGCTCTTTTGCAAAGCCATACTGGTGTAAAAATCATTTTTGTCTATTGATAGTGATATATCTACTGCTTTTCTATCACTTTTTAGGAAAAAATTATATCATTCTCTGTAGACATTACCTACATAGAAATTAATTGCGGAGTATATCAGCCAAAATTGTTTATTCAATGTTTTGTGTAAGAATTTATTTGTAGTTCGTCGTTTTGTGTATGAATAATTGTATATTGTGGAAAATGAACGTGGTGGACAAACTTTTGGTCACTTTTGGCATACGCAAAATGGTACCTAGCAAAGGAATTAAATGGCACAATATGCCATTTTTCACATTTTCAATTCTTTCATCTCTAACATTTTACATATCGAAATATGAGGCTCCCCAACTTTGGATATTGGTAAAGCACTCCCGAGTTATAGCAATTTTAGATTGGTGTAATTCTCTATGAAACAATTTTTTGATAGGTGAAAGGTTACGTAATTTCCAAATTCGTAGCGGGTTTAGCCTGGACCTCAACCAGAACCCGCTGTGTGGAGAGCAAGGGGACGAGGCGTTTGCTGCAGAGAAAGAGTTTGTCTGCAGAGGCGGTCCCAAGGTGGGGCGCTACCTGACGCTACACCGTAATGACAGTGCTAGCAACAGAGAACTTGTACTCTTTGAGGTCGTAGCAATGGGAGGTATGTTATAGTGAGTATGAAAGAAAATGTTTAAGAAGTGAACACTGCTATATATATAAGGTAAATTATAATCTTTGATATCTATAAACATCCATCAATACCGGATAAGTATGCCGTACCTGGTCAAAACGGTTAAGAAAGAAGATTATTTCAATCGCTAATGGCCATTATCAATGGGCTTTGGCGATGGTTTTGGGATATATATGGATAAAATGAACATAGTTGGACCGCCCATAAATCTAGTTCTCCCGCGTATTGCTAAGCAGTGGCCATTATTATGGTCTTACTGGTTGACATCTGTGTGAATGACTATGCGCTCTTTGCCGCATCTTCTTTATTATTTTAAGCTTCATTTAAATTGGTGGAGCTCAGGAAACGATATTTCTGGCTATCAGTGAATCATTTTTGTTTTAGGGAACTCGATGACGCTTGTTCCTAATTAAGCAGAAAATAATCCACCAGAATGTTTGTTCCTAAAGCTCTCTCGCCAGGGATCCTTTCTGTCATACATATTCATGTTTTAGCCTTACCAAGACTTGCAACCTCTCCTAAACTTGTATCTCGCGGGAGTGACTACCTATCAATTGTTTGGGAGAAGTACTCACCCCTAGAAGGAGAAGTCAACGAGTACAGGATTGATTGCTCGGTCAGCAGGAGAAGAGTTAGCAGTCTCCATGTTAACGGTACGGCACGAAATACCACAATCACTGGCCTGAACAAGGGGACGTCATACACCGTACGTGTGTATGTGATAATGCCTGATGGTACAGTGGGACTACCTAGTGACTGGCTACGGACCAAGACTTGCGCGGGTAAGAGGAAAAGATGTATTGAATTAGAAGTACTGTAATACATTAAATCATTATAAGCACGAGGCTGACTAAATTTAAATTACATACACAGTTTGCATCACAAGGTGCTTTGCAAAAACGTTTTCAATTCAAACGTCAGAGCACATGCAATGCAAAATGTTGAGATGAGACAATAAAGAGTATATATTTTTGTGACGAGTCAATAAAGACACACAGGCTATGTATCGTATCTCATTCTTTAGGTACTAGCACTATTATAAAAAATATATATGACATGACTGACTAGACCCTATTCTTTTCTGACCTATTGATCACAAAACAATGATTGACATAATGATAATTGACAGTGCTTTGACATAACTATGATGAATTACAAAATTGTTTATTTTTCAGACCCTGTAAGTTCTCCTGATATGTCGAGTGATGGCATACAGACGTCTCTAGTGGCTAACACAGAGTACCCTGATCGTGCTTCAGTTCATCTGCAGTGGAAGGTAACGAGCAAACAATCAACAGTTCTGGATTTGAAACCATGCATATACTAATATACATATTAACATTATGAAAAAAGAATTCAGCAAATATACTTAATATCACATGATTTACCTTAATATTAGACATTGTATTGATGAGCTTCAAATAACATAAGACACTCATTCAAACTCTTGTACAATGTGTCACCAATTCCTCATTTTATGTTAATTTCCTGATGTGTTTATTTGTACTCATAATCCTTCTTAAATATTTCAACATTTTATCGGATTTTAATTTGAAATAATCACTTAATCACTGTGCATGAAGCAGTAGCTGCTGATGGACATAAGATTAAGCATTAAAAACCTTCCTGTATTGTGCCTAGGTTTCTCATGTCTATAGAGTTGTCTTAAATATCATGCCAAATAAATATGCAATCTGTGACATTCCATCAAAGTGAAATGAAAGGACCTTGTTAATTTCAGGATATATGTGGTCTATTTGGATCTCTAGGTACCGCATCAGGAACAAATCATGTGTGACCGTGTAGACAAGTACAGGGTGTACTACAAAGAACAGGACAGTGACACGATGCATTGGAATGTGTCCATAACAAACAGCACATCACTTCGAATTGATAATTTACCACCCTTCACAGTTTATGATATGAAGATAGCAATATTGAACAACGCTGGATTAGAAACTATTAATCCCATGGTTCTTCAGATCAAAACACCACCAGGAAGTAAGTCACGTCTTACATTCATCAAACCAATTTTGTAATTTTTGTGTATCGTCATTTTTCTCTATAGTGCAAATAAGTCGAGATTAGCTAGTAGTAAGTAATGGAGGAAACATGAATGTCTGGCGAAAACCACTGCCTACGCCGAAGTCATGGGTATCTTTAATAATTACCCCCTGTGGGATTCTAACCTGGGCATAACCGAGAGGCAGCAAACAGTTAGTGAAAACGCTGTACCATTCGGCTATCAGGGTAAGCTCCCAACGAAATGGTCAAAGAATAGCAGTAATGCCATTGTAGAGAACCGTTTCTTTAAATTTCAATGAGATCGATGTTTATGACCATATCATAAATAAGTTATATGCTGTTGATATACATTATAAGTAAATGGATTCTATCATGGTATATGTTTTCTCAACCTATATCGTCACAGGACCCGGGATTGTGCGCAACTTTACTTTTGTCAACAGCAGGACTAATGACAACTCTTTAGCATTTTCGTGGGAGTGCCCGCTAGATATCAATGACCTATCTGAAAACCTGAGGTACGGCGTGAGAGTCAACGCCCTCTATGGTGCAGGTGCATCACTAGAAGACTGGAATGAGAAGACAGGACTAATTGATACCAAGGTGACAGTGAATGCAGAGGAGCACTGCGTAACATACAGAGCCGAGGTATGGGCAATCAACAGTGCTGGATCTGGACCAATAGTAAGGCTTGGTGGTAAGAGTCTTGTATATAGCAATATCATGTTCTCATTGTATTGGTGGTACCACCAGTAAAATCATATCAACTGCTTTCTGGAAAGTGAGAATTGTGATGATGAAGAAGAAGAAGGATAAGAGTAGTAGAAGTATCCGTTCAATGGGGCCTCATCAAGACCACTATAAGAAACAATGGAAACACTTCCATGTTATATACAATTTACCAACTTAGACAAAAGTACATATGTTTATATTTTCAGCATTACCAAAACCGCAAACGGGACCAAAGCTCATATCCTGGTCGGCCAACACAGCGTCTGTTTTATGGGAAGAATATTCCTATCTGAATGCTAACGTCAGCCGCTACAGGATTAACTATATCAGTGATGATGAAAGGAAACATGTGCAGTTGGATAGGAGTACATATTCAACTGACCTCACTGATCTAAACATAGATACAACCTACAGTATCAGTGTGGCTGCTGTCATGGAAGATGATTGGGAAAGCCTACCAAGTGATAACCTCACTTATAAAACATGCGGGTGTAAGTAGCAACTGGGTAGAAAGACTGATTTTGTTAAAGATATACATTTTGATATAATTGAAACACGTTGAAAGTTGTTCCAATATCTATGGACTAGAAGTCTTAGATTTGCCAATGATATGCATACATTTTACAGAAAACAAATGAATTAGTAGAGCAACTGAAATAATACCAACAATGCATGACTAATATCCAGGGTCATTTTTCACACACTCTGGAGCAAAGTCTGGGAGGCTTATTCCACTTTGGCACGTATCTAATGCATAGATACTCCGCTTTGAACACATTCACTAGAAGGAGGTGACTGACCTGTGCTAAATCGAGATTGCTAATAGCTTTGGATTATTTGGGCTAGGTAAAACTCATTGTTTAATTGATAATGCCCCTGCTTATAAGATATAATGGTCAAATTCCTGTATGAGGATGCTCAAACAATTAAGCTTTTGTCCTAAGTCTAAGTCTTGTCCTAATGGAAAGGCCCTCAGACGTCCATAGACAAAGGGTTACTAAAAAAAAGCCTCAAAATTAAATTTCTGCTAGTCTGCAGGTGTCCAGCTAGGGGCAGCACCTGTAGCGGCTGCAGACAAGGACGGTCGGTGCATTCGCACCTAACACCCTCTTCTTTTTAGGTTTGAGCTCTGCCAGCAGGGATCAACAAAAGCTCTGAAGATTTTAGCTTGTTTCTGTGCGAAACTCGAGCGCACAGTACAGACATTAATAGCGTATTGAGTATAAGCCCCTCAGTATACGCCAGGAAAGGTATGTTTGTGATAAATAAATTGTAAACCTACCTTTTTTCATCATCTTTGTGTCTTGGTTTTTCGACGATGCCCGAGTACAATGTCGGTTCTGGGACAGGTTCTACCTCTTCCCAGTTTCGCTGCAGCGCGAAGCCTTGCTGTAATTTCACCACAAGATCCTCTGCCATAGAGCCGTGGATGGAACATGCCTCCTGTGCGAAGCACACAAGGTGTTCAAGCTCTCGCACCTGCGAGATCTGCTCCGCATGGCCAGAGACGACTTGGTTGGGCTTCGACAACTGGATTTTGTGGCGAAAGCAGAGATCACAGAGGGATGCGGCTAACCGCGCTAGGAAGGCGACAGCCAGAGCGCGGGAATGGTCTGAATCGCCTCCACCATCTTCCCCTGCTCAATCTGAGCGTGGTTGTACTCGTACACGACGTACGGGGACCGATAGGACAGGCACCGCTGCTACGGTGCCTCCTCCAGCGGTCACATCAGTGGGAAAACCAAAGCCAAAGACACCTACTAAGGCAGCCCTCAAATCCTACGACCCGTCATTTGCGATGAGGGATCCTTTGATGCCCAATCTGGAGGACGACCCCCTTGAAGGGGATCTGTTCGACGACTTTTTTGGTCGAGATTCAGGCGAGGATGAAATCCTGTGCCGACAGAGAGAGAATCTGGCGCACATATACAAAATGGCAGAGGCATTGGGGCCCTTAATGCCGGCACAGGTAGGAGAGCCTAGAGCACCCCTGTGCCACCGCCACCTCCCATGGTGCAGATGGCCCATGTGGGCGGCGCCGCCCCAGCCATCAACTTAGGGATGCTGTTGGCAGCACTGCGGGAGGCTGTTCCGCCGCCGCCTCCTCAACCGCAGACTGAAGTAACCAAGTCTCTCTTGGCTATCAGCCAAACTCTCACTGCTCTCTCTGAGAAGATGGACTCCTATCGGAGCTCAGGCAAGAGGGGTCGATCCCACTCCCCCTCTCCAGCATCGTCTCCATCACCACCTCATGGTAAGAGATCACGGGCTAAGTCCCAATCTCGGTACCGTTTTCGGTCTTGTTTTCGGTCACCGCCACCGTCACATTCGGGCAGGTGGTCGCCAACGTCATCTCAATTCTCCAATCAGTTGATAGAAGAAGCGTCCCAGCCCCCACGCCGTGGGCAAGTGACCAGGTCGTGAAAGTGGCCACCAGCACCGACGACCGTAGAGTGGTCAAGGAAGTATCCTCCTTTGGTGACTCCACTCTAGCTAAGTTCTTCCCGCTATCAGAGGACGATGAGGCTCTCCTCAAAGTCCTCGAAATTGATAACGAGGTTGTGGTCTATATGCGGTCGACCCAGAACATGGACTGGGACCCGGCCAAGCCGTTTGGCACTAAGCTTGCCCAGGCCACCCGTGAGGCGGAGAAATTCGCCAAATTGTCCGAATCGACGGCAGCCCTAATGGGCCGGCTGGGGATCTACCTGCAACGTATGCAGGGGTTCATCTCTGGGGCCTTCTTGGCCCGGGAGAAAGAGCCCCTAGCCTGGCTAGCGGGTCTCCCGCCTCCGGCACTCCCCTTGTACGTCACAGACGATACGCTGCCGGCCGCCATCTCTCTGGCGAACATTTTGACAGCTGTGATGAGCAGACTGGCTATCAGACTGGCTATCGGTTTTGACCGGCGAGTACGCTTCATGTCGGTTGCTCTCTCAGAGCATAAGGGTGTTGTGCCGACCATGGCCAAGCTACGCCTCAAGGAGCTACCCTTGACCAAGGGTATGCTCTTTGCTGGTGAGTGGACTTCGACAGTGGAGTCCACCACCAAGGCATAACTTATCTCGGCCCCTCAAGCTCAGCTTGCCAGAGACCAACTCGGTACTTGGAAGGCCTCTGTGACTTTGTGGTCTTTCGCCCACCTGTATCCTCTGGTCACCTCGGACAAATTTGTCCTAGAAACGGTGTCCAGGGGCTGCATGATTGAGTTCACGGCAAAACCCCAGAGACGCCTACGTTCACGTGGCTGTGGCGCCAGAGCATACCAGGTACCTACGCTTTGCTTACAACGGCAGAGCCTTCGAGTTCCCAGTGCTCCCCTTCGGTCTGTCGACGGCTCCCAGAGTCTTCACAAGTATCGTAAGGGTCATAGAGGCCTTCCTCAAAGTACAAGGTGTCGGTATGCACCAGTACTTGGACGATTGGCTGATGAAAAGTCAGTCATAATCCACTGTAGGTGTACCGTTTGAGGAGATTATGGATGCTGCGGCCTGGAGTCGCCTTCAGACCTTCGCAGACTTCTACTTGAAGGACCTCCCTGCTATGAAGGGACGTTTTAGTAGAGCGATGATGGTGGCGGCCGGCACAGCGGCTAGAAAGTAATTCCAGATCCTTCCACAGCTTATGCTAAACAGTGGTACTCTGCTTCCAATGTGAGCAGGTAAGGATTTAGTGATAAAACAGGAAATTAGAAGTAATTTCTCTTTTATAATAAATACTTACCTGCGAGCATTGCCCTCCCTTCTGTATCCTCCCCTAGGACCTGGAATTTTATTCCCTGAAGGGGGCATTTGCCCTATATGTTAAAAGAAGAGGATGTTAGGTGCGCATGCGCTGACCGTTCTTGTCTGCAGCCGCTACAGGTGCTGCCCCTAGCGACACACCTGCGGACTAGCAGAAATTTAATTTTGAGGCTTTTTTAGTAAGCCTTTGTCTATGGACATCTGAGGGCCTTTCCATTAGGACAAGACCTTCAAAAAACAGAGCCTCCCTTTTGGGTAACCAGAGCAAGCCCTGGAGATAGCTTTCAATGCTCGCAGGTAAGTATTTATTATAAAAGAGAAATTACTTCTAATTTCCTGATTATGCAATGTATAAAATGCAAAATGGGAACTATCAATTACCAAGCATACTATTATAGCATCTAATGAACTAAACACAGTCATTTCTTGATCACTTAAATCTATCATAGATCAAAGATCTTACATGATTTGTCAGTGAACTATTACTTAATTACAATATAATATTCCACTCAAGGGAGAACTTAGTACAAATCGGTATTTCAATAAACCCATTTTGGATATCTCCCACCCCCAGCGGGATGGGAAAGCTAAGCAGCACCAACGCAAAGCAATCCTGGCGGCAATCACTGGCATCATCACAGTATGGGTCTGAATCCAGCTTGAGCCATGAAATTGCCAATGAGATAGGGTCAAGGTTCTTTATCTAGGCACTCTGGTTTCACAATTGTTCACAACTGAGTACTCACTATTTAGTCCTAGTATGACAGAATAAGTGATAATGAATATAATTCCAAATCCATGTTCAAAGTCCTGTTAACCGAACTATGCTGTTTATATTTAGTTTGAGATATATAACTTGACATTTATACTTCAATTGTTATGATATTTGAAATGATAAATGTCACCTTCAGAGATGTCACCTGTTTTATATCATTTCAATTAAACTCCCTTTGAGATTCCACTCATATTTACTTCGAAATGTCCTTTCAGACCCAACTTCACCAAATTGGACTTACAGTCATGAAGAGTCAGCACCGTCCACCAATTGTTCTTGCCCTACACCCATGGCAACAGTACGTTTGAAATGGCAGGTAGGATGTTTCATGACAAACGCTTATTAGATGGTTTGGCTCTTCAATTTAAAAACATATATTGTTGCGAGGAGTATACTATGGTAACTTTATGTGTGTAGGTATACCTATTGACTGTGTTGAGATCAAAAACATTTTTAGCTCAGCTAGCAAAATAAAGTGAACACAAAAACGAAAACAGACTGAAGCGAAAAATGGTTTACTAGTAATACATATACATGTAACTGGATTAAAACATAACTTCTAGTACGGTAAGATCAGTGTGCACATGTTAAAGAACTGCGAAAAGGAGACAGAGAAAAGTCTTACCTAACCTAACCTAACAAAATAGTTAAGTTGTCCGATTAATATGAAAGTTAAAAATGTCATCAGCTACAATGACGACAATTCAGCAGCATATAGCTTTGAATGAATTCGTGCCTTAAAACCTCGAATATTATCATATAATACGACACCTGCGTTTAATTAATTGTATGGTGCCTTAACCTATTCGGTTAGTATACACATCTGATAGACTCAATTAAATATTTCCAATATTATCAACTTATATATGTGACGATATAATTCAAAATAAAGTATGTCAGTTTTGCTATTGACTATTCCCTTGTGTTCGCCAGCTTTTACAACTAACTCTAAGATATATACCTTACAATCAAATGGAATCATGAGTTTGGCAAGATGCAGCAAACTTGATCGATTGCTTTATCATTATATTTTCAGACACCAAACTCAGAAAGTATCAAGTGCGATTTTATTCTCGGTTATAAGATTTATCACAGGATCAAGAATGAAAGTCTTGTGTGGAATGTCTCTGAGACCGCTTCAACCAATTTCATATTTGACCACTTGAATCCCTTCTCAACATATCAAATAAAGGTTGTAATGATCAATGACGCGGGCCTGGAGACTGAAAAACCAACCATCCTGGATATCACTACACCAACTGGAGGTGAGGACTACCATATTTGACTAAAGAAAAAGCATATGAGTTTAGCGAAATCATTATTACGTTTATATCTAGAGGCTTAGAATAATCACTGCACGTAAAAGATGTCATGTTGTTATGATGTCATATAAGTCTGGTATGTATGTAATGCTTTCACTTTTAAGACTATTTTCATTTCAGAATGGACTCACTTATTTTTCTAATAAAGAAATATAAAGAACTGTTCACCCTAGCAAGTGCATCTGTTGTATTTCCTCACTTTGTTCTTCCTGCTTTGACTGGTCGTTTTTTCTTTTTTCCCCCTGGAGATTGGCTTGGTATAAAAGTTACTACACTGTATTACTAAGACGATTTCGACATTTCGCACCAATGTGTGCACCCCATTAGCATTTGTCAATTCGTTTATGATTACTCCTTCCATGGCCTTTGTCAATGCATTTCACATTTCACCTATGATAAAGTTAACAATGAAGAAGTGTAAATGTCCTTACTATGGGAATGTCCTCATGGCCATAAACGAAATGAATTTTCTTTGTAACAAATATGCCATGTCACTCACTATGAATTCTTTATCACAAAGTGTTTGATGTTTTATGCAATATGCAGAAAGCCATATCAGCACCGACATCCATATAGAAAGGTAATTGATGTGCAGTTTTTGGTGCTGCAGAGTCATTTCACTACAGCAGCTATATTGCTATCCCTTACTTCAGATCAGACACCCACGCCACAGAATCACCGCATACAGGACAGGACCACAACCTCGGCTCTGATCACGTGGGATAAGCTGCAGTGTCGCCACCTAGAAGACGTCCTTACCTACTACCAGGTATCAGTACTCTAGTATGTCATATCCTCTATTTGTTATACATATTAGTATGTGATTCTGGAAAAAAGAAGATTACGTAACTTGCTACAGAGCAGAAAGAAACTTAAACCAACATGAGGCACATCAGCAAAAAGGTGATAGATATAATGAGTTGATTTTTTTCCTGTGTTCGAAATGAAAAAATGAAACTTTGTCACCCTGACTGTTTCTTTTATTTCTGTTGTTTTGACTAACATATCTTTATCTTTAGCTCTAAGTATGTTTTTGTATTGCACTTGCCTATATTTTTCCTAAGATTCAATGCTTCACGGCTGTTGTCGGTGATCCAGTTCGGCCTCCAGAGAGAATAGCCAGCAATGCTACACGTTACAATTATACTGGTCTGGAAGCTGCCGCCAACTACAGGTGCGAACTAAAGGCAGGTACTAGGGATGGCGTAGGACCTGCTCTAACTGAGGAATTTACCACTTATTACCGTAAGTGTCCCAGACATATGCATGATAAACTATACCATAAGCTGGCAAGGGTTTTATTTGTTATCATATACATTCAAAACCCAATTACCGTTACAAATGGTTTCTATACTACTATGTATGAATACTTTTTCAACTGTTGAGAGATAAGTTAGTATCATACCATAATATGATCCAAGCTGTTCAAAGCAATATCCAATCATGATTTATGCCAAGAATGTATAAATTGAAAATATGCTTATAGAAAATACCATTGTCACAATAATTTCTGAGATACTGAAAATGATGAATAAATATCCATGTATTTATGTTAACTCGTTTAGACAAAAAGAAGTATTGAACTCGAACTATCTAATATCTACAAGATCCCAGTATGACATTCCTGACCTTGGCATTTAAGAGAGAAAATGTATATCACTTTGAGTTGCTTTTTTTCATTGTGTTTAGTGGAAGTTGCTCAGGAGATGGTCAAAAATAGTGACCGAATGCCACGACTGATTTAGATGTCTTATTTTTTTGTTAATCTTTTCACAGACATCTTTCCACCTGACCGTATTAAAAGTGCTGGTAAAGAGGATAGGGTAGTCCTGAAACTCCATAAACTGACTGATCGTGCAGACATATTGTAAGTCAATACTTCGTTCAGTCTGTCTTTCTAGTTCTGAAATATTATAAGCACAACACCTTCTATGTTATATTGTACCAGGAGAAATGATAGTCCTCGTGTATTCTTTAGTTCAACAAGACTGCAGGATATTTCTATTGTTTTAAATAGTAAAAGTTGGCCAATCAGAAGCATACCAATAATCACATTCCACTCACTTTCAACTTGACCTTTTTTTGCATTTAAGAAAGAATACAATAATATTTCATGATGTATATTGCAGCATGGTAGGCAATCTTTCCATTGATAATCATTCCCAATGCTGCAGTGTCGTAGCTCACATTGAGAACAACGTGTGGCCAAGTGCCAAGCATTGTGGAATTCTCTTCCTCTTCGCCATACTTACTCGAGCGTTGACCACTCTATAACAAATATTAAACTGTTGTCCGTCTTGTAAAAACAATGTCTAGATCTGAAAATCACTTCTTTACATTGGCAAGTTTCTTGTTTATAAGTGGTCTGAGAGTGTTTATATTCACGTAAATATCAACAGCTAACTCGATATTACGAAATGCATTTGAACATCACGCTCGCCCATTCAGTTTAAGATGCCAAGGCATGCTACTCGGGACTGTGCAGAGTTTAGGTCTTCCATCAGATGAATTTATCCTCATTTCAGTCATCTTCTACTACTCCAAGAAAGTCACACCATCATAGCCAACCTAACAGCAGCCATGATAGCTCAACCATTCACTGTGGGAGATGGTAGGAACTATGGCGGATATAAAAATGTTCTCGACAAACGGGCAAAACTTCTGTATACGGCAGTGGACAACAAAAATGTAAGTTTAATCTGTATGCAATATCAAAGTTCTTAACGTTATCCATACCATCCTTAGGTGATATTTTTCTGAGACAGAAATATAATCATTGTGATACAGATATCTTTGTTTGAGTGTGTTTACATCAAATCTATAAATTTCTGCAATTCTTTTCAATCTAAATTGGTTTGGAATACTTTCTAACCAATTTATCGGAATTGATCTTGTTATGAGTTCAAATCATTCCACCCAGTGCACTAGAGCCGAAGGGGCTAGCAGTTAGGACTAGTCTTGCTGAGTCCTGAAATGCGGGATGGTATATTCAATTTACAGTTGTGCAGTATTGAGTAGGGCAGTCTACGTTGCCTTTGAAACTAAAAATAAAGTATTTGAAATTTTGACAAAGATACGGTGTTTTTTCCCAGTTCCATGTTCCTATCCTCTGATATGACCTTAGCTGTTGAAAGCAGGAGGAATCCTGACAAACCAAACCGAACTAGATTTGGTTTTGCCACTAACTACCTCGACGACAGGTCAGCTGTTTATATAATGCACTATGCAGTGTGCTTTCTTGATGTCCTTGGTGTGAAGACATTAATTTAGTGCTAGTACAAGCAGTCAAAATTATCAAAATTATCAAAACACAAATACCAATTATAAGCTTGCATTAAAGAATCTTGTTAAAGAATCTTCAGTGAGCTGATAATATGTTATTCAAGTTTGTTCCGATATTGATGGTATAGAAATTATGATTGTCTTTGCAGAATCGAGTTGCAGATTACATTTCTCTTGGACCGTTCGAAAGGGCTGTAGGTGTGCATGGTTCAATGCGTGAGTATCTCTCTCTCTCTCTCTCTCTCTCTCTCTGAATGTATACTAAACGACTTTTGATGGGTTAAACCATGTGTATTAGTATATGGCCATACGTTGAGTTTTCCTGGTTAGTATGACACACCTTACCTGTTTAGGAACCTGTATGTATCCGACCCGAAGCAAATTCCCATGCAAGCGGTGGCTTAATCCCGACATGCCTACACTGCATATGCTAGCCATATACCTGATGATTAGAGTATAAGAATTACCAGTTATCCACTATGTGCCACACTAAGCTTGCTTTTACAGGGAATTGGATCTTGATACCTAAATATCAAGGTTCGAGGTACAATGTCTTACGTTGCAAAAATGCGATACCATTGCTTCATCATTTACTAGTATTTGATCCGTACAGAATAATAAAGTTTATGCCTACCCCCCAAGTGCATCAAAATTGATTGTACGAGTTTGTATCACTACTATTTATACCTTCATTTGTAACAAGGGAGGTTGGGTATATTTTCATTTTAATATTTAATAAGTTCATGGCTGTTAAACTGTAAATTGTGTTATGACATGAAGTGTACCCAAACCATAAGTGCCAGGTCATCCAGTACCAAATGGTGCCGTTTCCAGGGATCAGATTTTTGAGATTTAGATTACAAGCTGATTGCAGACTGACTTCAGGTTCTTGACTACTCACCTCGACCTTAAAAGATATGCCCTGTTTACTTGGTGATTTTTCGGTATCGTCAACACATGATGCAATATGATTGTACATGTACATTGCCAGACATCGGTTTTAGAAATTTGCAATAGAGTCACACGCTTATAGCCACACCATTTATGCTAGGGCGTGTTAACCTCTCATATTGGAGGATGGCCAAGGTGAGTACCTAGGTGGTTTCTACAGGTATGCCATCCTTAGATGCTGTTGCGATATTGCCAGCACATGATGTTTAGGTTATGCATGGATATATATTGGTTTTAAAACAACTTCCTGCTTAGAAGGTGTCAAAAACAGAGTGCATCTTGGGATGCATGGAGGCCCTCTATGGTTGCCTCAGGACTTGCTTGCTGAACTTCTGTAAGCTATAACTGAGTAGTGCTGAAGAGGACAGGTTCGGGGGAGGTCTTATTTGAAAGATGACATGTATAAGATAATTTTGAACCTAAATCATTCTGATGGTGCATTTGCCCTTTAAGTAGTTCACTCTTGGATTAGACACGTCAACCTAACATCTTCATAGAATTGCTTCTTTATCTAGTAATAAGATATTGACTCTCAATCACAAGATGGCTCAGCCCCGCTCCCCACCCACTGAGGCTGAACTGAGGCCCAATTCTATCCATGTTAAATTAGAGTTATAACTTAAAGTTATTTTTTTCTTTTTTCATGTTCTAGGTCCCAGAGGAGGTGCTCGAAAATCTGCCGAGGAGGAATCAGGATTTATAAAACCTATCATCATCATATTGGCCACGTGTATGGCTGTAGGCTTTGTCACTGCTGCCATGGCATATTGGTTTGCTAAGAAGCGGCCATGGCAATAAGTATACATATAAGATAGGAACATGTTAAACTATTTTAAATCACACTTGGCAGGTTTCCACATTTAATAAGTGTTCGTAATTTTTAGAGAATCAACACTTATTCATTAGGATTCAACACAATATCCTAGTTCCATGACTGGTATTCAAGGTAACACGTTGTTCCTGAGCAACATTTCTATAGAATATGATGAATGCGATGAGCGGTATAATCCTTAGCAAGTATCCCATGAGTGTAGTAATTCAACATCCATTGGTGTCTGATCATTTATATATCACTTAATTCAAATTGGAATTCAAGGCCGCATACTCTTTCGACTGCCAATGGCTTGGCAAAAAAATTCACTCTTGAAATGTCTTATGATATACTTTCATATTGAAAAAATCAAATGCAATGATGATTTGTTAATTTAGATATGTTTCCCATCATAACAACGCAAAAATATTTCTAAAGAGATATTTGGCGAATAATATGACAATTTGTAGTGGTTTTATCATAATCCATCTTTGGGATGACCTAATATGATAAGATCATTCGAGCCTTCAAGTAGATGACCACAGCATACCCTAGAATGATTTCAGGTCATTCGGAATCGGGTCACATGACACAGCTGCACGTCTCAGCAGGTGTGATAGGCCATATCCCAACGGAGGTCTGTAGGAGAACTGATAGCTTCAAAACAACAATCAAGTTGTTCTACCAACAAATAAAATACATGAAATAATGAAAATGCACGAACGAGGACGTGTAAAATATCCAGTGATGTGACAGGTAGTTATAATTAGAGAAACAACTCAGAACTATTGATTATCAAGGTCAATACAATTATACTGAATGTTAAGAATTTATTTTTCTTGGAAAAAATCAAAGACGACATCCCAACCATCCAACAGGCTAAATCCAACATCAAAATGATGTATGAACATGAAGAGTATAGATTAAAGATGAAAGACTAAGAAGATATCTTCGAAGAAAGATGGGGAATATCAAAAGACTACTATGAAATATGAGATTTTAATTATATATATATATATATATATATATATATATATATGTATATATATATATATATATATATATATATATATATATATATATATATATATATATATATATATATATATATATATATTTTTATATATATATCCATTCTGTGTACAAAGAGATATTAAATATTTAATTCATACGACAATCTTATACGCTGTACTATGTTTGTTCTAAAATCGTTATACAAACACAAATGTCATGTCAACCCCTGCAGTTATTGAGGATTGAACATTGTTAAGCATAGCCATGATGCTTGGCGAGCAGGAAAATGAAGAAAAAGCTTTTTAAAATAAAAAAAAATGTTAAACAAATTGTACCAAGAAAAGTGTAACATAGTATGCATTGAGGTCAAAGTATCCATGTCTCACATTATTGCCTCCCCTAGCTGTATTTCTAGGATTACCTTATTCACCAAAAATGTTTATCATGTGAAAACTGATTAAACTGAAGGGAACAATAAACTAAACTTTCTTACCTACGGAATACATATTCCGCATGTGTTGACACATACATACATCTTAATGTATATCAGCCCAATGATAGATCAGGCATAAGTGTACCATGTACTAGATCTAGTACCTCCTAGCCCTTGGCGTACAATATTGCCACCATCGGTTAACACTTGTATTGTGTATCTGAACACCATATTGGTGTGGTTAATGCAAGAAAAGAAGTTGAAGAGCAATGAAATGAATATGCACAAGATAATGTTTTAAAACGATGTTTTTGAGATGTATAATATTTACAACCCTTTTAAAAAACTAAATATGAATAGGTTATACAATAATGCTTGTAAAGATGTACATATTCGGCACTTTTTGCAGAAAAAAATAAACGAATGCATACAGGCGAGTAGATGGAAGTTGGCTTAAAGTTAGGAATGCATTCTAAACTGCGAAGGGTTAGCTATTTAGACGTGTCATGATGGACATATATTTGAGAGATTTTGTTGACGTCTACAGACTAAAACAAAAAGCAATCTAAAATGCACCTGCATCTTTAAATACATTTTACAAACTTTCAAGCAGTGTACAGTGCCACACTAGGTGGCTCAGTCAGGAATTGCCGAGTTTCCACTGATTGCACATCAATAGGTGTAACAGGTTTATGTGTCAATACTGAGTATGATATCAATATTATCAAATATCAATATGACCATTTAGGGTATCATAGACACAATTTGATCGGGGCAAAACAATGATTATTTTTAATTGAATGACTTTTTCTCTTTTAAAATGTTAACTAGGAAATATACTTTTATAAGTAAAGAGCATGCTTATTTTGACATATTGCATCAACCTTCCAGATACCGTATATCTGGTTTTTTTGGAGGTAATCTAATTTTGGCCTATTTTGGCTCTCCATCTTAAAGAGCCAAAATTAATAAAAGCCAAGAAAGCATACCTTGAACACCCCGACTTCAACCCTGAGCTCAGGTTGTGTTGAGCTTAGTTTCTAGTGTGGACACCAGATGTCAGACACTGCATGGCATGTAATGTGAGGTAATCACTGGCCTAAGTGGCATGCTTCATGATTACAATCAAAAATCTCAGCAGCATGTTATGTATAGTTTGTTTAGAAAATACATGTACAGTTGTCTTTTGATCATACTCCCTTGCAAAATCTCTTTGTTTGTAATTACAAGGGGTGCCACTACGCACCTCCTGAGTTCTATTCACCATGGTAAACTCAATTAGAAGTTAACTACTTGATCAGGCACTCCCAATGCGTACGTAGTAAGTGCATTTTACACAGTGAGAACTCATCAAGCCTACCCTAATCAAATTGTAATTTAAACAAAACTATTTCTGTACAGAGTTACTTTTAACAGATTGAACTAGAATACATGCTATGCAGCGACAGACATTTTGTCATTCTAGGTAGTAAGATAATTTCAAAAGTAAGGTAATTTTGGCTCAGACCCTGGGAGAGCCAAAATTAATATGAGCCATAATTTCCTTACCCCCGTTTTGGCCCAAAAGAGCCAAAATTTCACACAGCCAAAATAACCAGATATACGGTAGCGTTGCTGTGTTTACTCGTCTATGTGATAAGTGACGTAATAAAATGACGTAGTGGCTATTTTCTTTGTCTTCCTTTTATACCATATTGATTAACTAGTTTGTAACACATTTTTCAGTATTGTCATATAAACCATCAAGACTTCGTAACAAGTAGTACTAGTATATTCTTTTGTTTTTCGTAGGATAATTAGTACCATTGTCGTGGGTTGTGCTTGAATTTCACACATTATCTGTTCACTGGAATAGTTATTTGATCACTTTAATGTGTCATTTAATAGTCCGCTACCTGACAGTGTTAGACAGAATCATTCCGAAGCTTGAAATAAAGCCAGTAGTAGAATAACTTGACAAACCTAAACGATTCTAGTAATATTGGTGTTATATATACAAAGCATATATTTCCATACAAAATACTCCTTATCCCAACAAGGTATACGCTGTTAGCGGAAAGATATAAAATGCTAAGTATAATGATTTTAAACGCAGCTTCTTTCCATTTTTTGTGAACCGAGAACCATCAATTATCGTATATATGGCTTTAGATCGATGAGTAGGGAAAGAATTATCATGTCAATTATTTATGTTCCCTCGAAATTTTAGTCATTTCGTTCAGGTTGTTTTTGTGATAATGAGAAAAAAAATGCTTTTTTCAGCTTTTAGATTTAGGGAAAAGTTCTTCCGACTTCACAAGATTTCAGGCAAATCTATTAATATTCAACATCGTAAGACTGTTATGCCACATTCACTAAATTCTTCAAATGGCGTCTATATCCTTAGAAGGACACATGAAAGATTAGATGGGTAGGTATTGTAGTAACTACAAATGTCCAATACTAGTACTACATACAATAGTGATTCACCATCAACTCTTAATGCTTATGACCAATATTCTGTGATATTAGCTTGCTATCCTTACTCAGCAGTAATCTCAACTGAACTGCTTTCCTGCCTTGAGAAGGCAGAAAGCAGTACCCTTCGCAAAACGGGAAAATATAATTATTTCCGTTAGACCTCTCTGGTTACACGTTTAGTTGAATCGTCGCATCACTCTTTTCCATATATATCGCTGTATACGATGAGCGACACCTATCGGGAACGTGTAGAATCATCTTATACGTACACTGTCAAATTTCCAGAATGGCGGTGAACTGTATGCCTAACTAGTTTCCTGTGCGTTGTATCGTCAGTGGGCTAGCGCCAGGGTGATTACGTTGATTGCTGTGTATGTACCTAAGCCATCTCGTGAATAGCAGCATAATACTACAACAATCCACAGCAGTATGCCGCCATTCCCGAAGTTACAGAGGTACGCATCTCTGGCCTGAAGCTCAAACCCCCCTATTCAAGTATCTTGGAAAGAGACCTGAAACAAAATGAAAACAAAGATTATAACGAGTCAGTTGTTTTTACAGATACAATTATTTAATATGTAAGATCATGATTCGATGATGTGGTGTAATGCAGGATGTGTATTGTCCTTATTCGAGCTAAAAAGCAAATAAAGATACACTTCATGGTGAAATGGCGATCTGATTGAGAAATAAATGCAACAAGAGGAAGATGAAGCAAAATAGGTAGGATGTAGAATATATGGGATAACAGTGGTATAGCCGCTGCCTCCAGTAGTGTTATCAGGTCTTGAGATGCATTGCGTGGTACATCACTATTGTAATAACTAGAATGTCACCTATAACTATACCTGCGGTAGAAAATGAGTACAACACAGCACTTGGGCGGTAAACTACTTTTATATAAATGGCATAATGACATCACTCTGAGTCTCTGACAGCATACATGTATATGGATCCTATGACTCATTTCGTAGTTCAGCATATTACCGCTCGGTGGCGTCAGATATCAGCAACACCCGTAAGTGAAATCATTGATAATGCTGATTTAAGCTGTCTGTATACTTAGTTATGACGGCAAACAAATACACTCCATGTATACTATTGACACACATATCTTCATGGGTGTACCGTGTATGTATATTTTTGTAATACTGACAATATTGTTAATGGTTATATTTTTTCTAATGATATTATTGCATTTCCTCTATGTACCGTAGATTGCGGTTAGAGAGTAATAAAGTATTCGTATTCGTATTCGTACCCGTTGAAAGCAATCCATCGCGGCTGCCGCACTGCAAGGTGAATACATGCATGCAGATTTAATGGACTTGAGCTGTCTGTGATTTTGCTCGAAATAAATTTATCTTTAAAGAAAATATCTCCAAGACCTACATATTCAAGTTGCCATAGTGTGAGAAAATCGGTGAGCCCTTCGACCAAACTGTAAGATCTAGATCGGGCCATGCTTGGATGCAAAATCTAGGAAATGTCAATGCCGTTGCCAGACAACGGTACACCTACTTCTCCGTAGTGATGGTGATAAAGATATTTACAGCATAGACAGTTTGTGCTAAGTTTCCTCGCTGAGGAATTAGCAAAATAAAGATGGCCGTACAACATACAAACTCCACCATTGAAGTATGCCCTTTCAATACGGCTCGCTGTAATCTACAGAGATTACCTTGTAAGTGGCCAGATTTAGGATCTTACTTGACATAAAAAGTTCCGGACTTTGGACTCGTTTTATATCTTAACTACATGAAGCTTTATCAGTTATGAGAGATGTAAAGGCCTGCTGCCAGTTTACCCTGTACGCCTCCTTCCCCGCCCTTACAGGGAACTCTCATATCACTACACGAATGCGATGATATCAGTAACAAAGGGAGCTTCTATCAGAGATAGGTGTTATCTTAAATGAATAAGAAGAATTATTCATCTAAGGTGCTATGTTATAGGTTGACGCAGAATGGTTGATTATACCTCAACTGTTGAAAACGTAGAAAAAACATCTCAATATCTGTATTACTAACCGATCTCATTTTCTGTGTAACTTCATGGAGTGCCAGTCGATTTGCCTCATGTGTTTGGAATGGTTCGCATTATAAACAATGCGTGACGGTGTGCTGCAATGTTTTCTTCATTAGTTCATGTGCATATGTTGTGTATAGCACCCTCGAGGTTCATTTACTATATCGTGTTAGCAGATTGGTTGGAATCTGGTCAGCTATGTATATTGGTGGGCAGCTTTGTCTCCCCGGGTGATGAGGGGCCATGGTTTGCTTTTGCAGATATGCTAGTGTAAGTTATAACCGTTGCTATCTTGATGACACACCTTCGATTAACTAAACAAATACCTGTAGCATGCGTCTGCGGCTAATACTTGAGATAAGCCCCTTGACCCCCTCGCCCTGGGCCCAGCACACCTCAGATAATAGACGGTGAGTAAGAACCAAAATCATAGAATTACAATACCGGATTTCTATGATGATCATGATGATGAATTTGAAATTTCCGTTTAATTATCAGTTTTTCTACTTTATGAAGGCTAGTTGGCGCCTAGGAGTGAAGCGGGGTGCATGGGTCCACCACAAGTCACTGGCAACTTTTTCCCAAGTCTGGCGCTAGATTAGATCCCTGATGTCAAACACAAGCCGCCAGATAATGTTCGCATTATTGCTGATAATGATTTTGCTCCTGTTTATTATAATGGTGAGGTTTGAAGAAAAATTCCTTACCTCCTGCTTCATGCAGCAAAAGAAAATAGGTCGCATAAATACGAAAAAGTATTCATCTTGCAAAAAGTTTATACTCGGCAATTCCAGTTGTTTTCTCTAAATGTGGGCACAGCGCAACCATTTTAACTCTTAAACATCACGATAGGGAGGGTGTTGAATTAAAAAGCAAAAACATTTTTAGGTCTGATGATAACGATTATAAGGATGATGGTAGCTTTGGTGGTGATAATTTTGATGACCACATCGTCCGATTTGGTGATGCGGATTAAACTGGCCATTTCACACATAGCTGTAAATGTGTATTTCTAAATGTACTTTCCCTTTCACTTAAACTGATAACAGAAATATTTATAACATGAACCATTTTGACAGTTTCAAATTACATCACATACGTGGTCTGGTACACCTGGTACATTCACAATCGGTTTTACAGTAGGTCACCAGTATGAATTAACACCTCTGAACATATCAGAGGAATGCTGTTAAGACAACTGGCTATAGAAGACAAAAGGACCCCATAGTCGTTGATGAATAAATCATAACAGCACATAATAGAACTTACGAAACAAAGTTAACTGTAAAATACAATATCCTGAAGAAAATATTCTTCGCTGCATGTAAGCAATAAGCACCAACCCATCAGTCAATGCCCGGATGTAAAAACGGGTGCTATAGAAATTGTCAAGGCAAATGGAATAATTGTTAGTGTAACGCCTTTATAACCAGCATGGGTATAAGGGAAACCAATGTCCCCAAAGACCTTAGGGTACCCAGATCACTTTGCTGAAGTCACCTTGCAGTATGACAATAGATATTAGTCAGAAATGAACCCTACCTGTTGACAAGTGTCCCCGTCCTCAGTGACTGCTGCCGGCAAGCCGCCGTGTGAACTAGCAACTGTGTGTCTGGGCGTTATCCAACTTGGCAGACGGACTGAACCATATCAAAGTTGGTCTTTCATCAGTCCAGCATCAAATGCCAGTTTCCTCCTCGGCCGTCGCCGCAGCTGTGTGTTAGTTGTAGGTACACAGCTCAGGCGGCGTCAGTTACCATGGCAAAGACTTTGTTTCTTTCCTTGTGCGGCCATTTTTCACCGGCTTCTGACAGTTATGACACTCGTGGAAACGGTCGACCTTTGTCCCTGTTTACTTAGCTTAATACGCCTTGATCTCAGCTGTAAATTTGCCTGATTCGTGTCTCGCATATATGGTGACGTCCCAGCAGGCTTCGTGCTGCCCTAGCCTACACATTACCTACAAACAGCTAGCACGGCTGAGGCACTCAAGTCAAACCAACCTATCTGCCTGAACAGTAAGGCATGAAAATAAAGAAAAACTGAAACCAATGCTCATTTGTCGTTAACCCTTATGCTGCTGGTGGCTGATTTTACCAATACAGAAATGACTGAAACCCTGGCACATGGGTTTTCATCTGAGAGTACTCAGCAAGAGTTATCCAATGAATACCAACATGACATGGTTTAAATGGTTTTCAAAAAACGTGGCGTCCATTTCCTTAAGACGAAAGTAGCCCCAGCATCGAGAGGCTAAAATAAACCAATTAGTGGATTCAGCATAGCATTAACAACGCGGAACTCTGAGAATAGGGAGGAAAAATATGCTTACCTGACATTGAAACCAATGTTCTTTTGTCTTTAGATGAACCAATTACTAGATTCCGCATAAAATGCAATATAGTATGTTTTAAAATGACGTATTATAATCTACCAAAATGATCTTAAAACATGTTGGTGGATATATTTTACATGGTAGCACTGGAGAGAAATGCTTATGTGCTGTTGTGTTGCTAATTATTCCAGAAACGATTCTAATCACTAGGCTTGACATCACCTAAATTGAGGAATCAAAAATTAGACGTATAGTACAATGACTTGCATAAACTACCTTACAGTAGCATGTGCCGGAGCATGTGACCTCCTAAGTGTCTTTAATGCCAGTTTAGCCAAATGCATTTATTGAGAAAACTGCGAATATCTCAATTTGTATCTGTAATGTATAAAATGTAGTTTACTGTAGTAGTTATTTGGAATTGGGAGAGCATGACAGGTAATTTCAGTTCGTGGCCAAATTCGACGAATTCTCAAACGTCAACTGCAAAGAGCAACGGTGATCAGAGGTTTGGTTGATCTATATCTTTATCTTAATTTAAACATACACATCCCAATCATCTTCCAAAAAACGAAAAGCACACTTCTATACCTAACAGTACAGGCTGGTGTTTTTATTTTAGAGAATAATGGGTCCTATCCGGATGCCCTTTTACAGCAAAGGGGGCAAACATGGAGACCACCATATCATGAAATATATCCCACGTGGAATGCATAAACGAGCAAACGAGTCCTATCAAGTAGCCCAAGTGATTCCGAGGGAGAGATGGAAATATACTCCAGCTCTTCCACTGACTGATAGGAGGCCTGGTATGATTGTATCAGTTGCATTAGAGGTCCTTCAGGATCCTGTGATAAAAAACCAGCGTACAAATCCGAATATAGCCGCCAAAGACAATGAGGTCTGCTAGTCGGGCGGGCGCTATGGGAAGAGCGTAATGTGCATTATTACAGGGATGTCAGAAATTAGCTTATCACGATGTTTGCCCCATTTGTCAGCATCAGGCAGCCATCCTATAGGGAGGGAAACATAGCACGGTAGAAAGCCTGCCGTGCCTATACTACGTTGCAAATTTTTCTTTATCCCCATCTATATAGTGGTGAGTGTATTCAGATGTGTTTGTATTCAACTCATACCGTGTTCTTTTAAGAGGGCTATCCCTTACGAAAGATATGGGAGGGCGACAGGACACATCAGGCGGCGCCCTCTCGAGGTCATTGACAGAACTACTATGATTAGAAAACACAGAGAGTAGGTCCACTCCGTCAGTGACCGGAATCGCAGTCTGAGAGCAATGGAGTTATGATATTAGCACCTGAACCCTTTCATATATTCGACATGGCTTGGCTATTTAAATGATTTATTCTTAAGGAAAAGCCATTTGACATAGTTTAGAAGAAATGCATACAATAACTGTTCTTCAAATATAATTTTAAAATATAATTTTATAAGTATCTTTGCATCTAGGCGATATGTTTCTAATGAGACACTGATACCCATCCCCTTTGAAATTGTTTTTCAATAGTATTCAATTTGAGTGTACGTCATGTTTTTCAGATGGTGCATTCCAGACGTAAACGTGTTAAACATCCCCTGGTTTCAGCCACAAGTGATCCTTCCTGTGAATGGAAATGACAATGCAAACAATGAACAATGCCCATTCCTGAGGCTGACCTTTGAGTGTAAACGTACGTTTCAAATTATAATATCTCTTACTCCCATTGAAAAAAGTGCAAATCCAATATAGAATAAAGCCGACTTACCAGAGATATACATAAAGAAATCCTTCCCTTATGATCCGTTCACTATTACCAGCCGCCAGTACTGGAGACTACGGTGTAGAATATGTGCTGTTAATATTCAGCCAGGCTCCATTATGAGGCAGAATTGGCATAAGCAAGTGGTACATGTTCCTTTGAGCTCCCCTGGTTTGTGACTGACTTGTCCCTGGCTGCTCCGCCTTTTTATCAAGGACATTGCCGTCTCCCACGCCCCCTTAATTGCTTTATCATACCAATTAATTGATAGACCCCCCACGAAAACCTGCGACTATTCCTCCTCCTGGCATATCCCCTCTAACAAAGCGTGTTCCTAATGTGTCCGAGGCCACCAAGCTGATCCCTTCGGCAAACCCCGTGAGTCAGGTCTATGGCGAATTAGTTCAATCTTGACATCTCTGTAAATTTACCCAGGCTATCTATTGACACTGGTAAATCAGAGTTGTCGATAGGTGGACGTCGGTAAATAAATTACAGCTCTTTGTCAACAGGCGCGTCTTTCATCAGGTTTATAAGGGTGGTTATCATAAACACTTGTTTGCTTGACTCTTCGTGCTGTGTTATGCTGTAACGCGTTATTGACAGATTAAACCTGACACCTTCGCCACAAGTACATTTGTCAACAATGGGGGTTGGTTCTTGATACGGTCTGTCGCTTACTTCCTGTTTATGGACCCCTACATAAAGCATGCTAATTAGTTTGTCTCGCAAACCCATATTTTTTCAACCTCGTCAAAAAAAGAACCTGTTAAAGGAGACACCCCGAAGACCTGCCCTGATATTTCTGTGGCTTAGGCGCTACCACTAACTGCTAGTTGCCTCCAAACACGCTGCACATGTTCATGTGAGGAAGTTACCAGTGACTAGAGGTTAGGGGTGTGTTTCGCCGGGTCGTCCGGTTTCCTCCCCTACTTACAACAACTGGCTGACCACAACTTCACCGCAATATGGCAGAAAAAGTGACGATAAATCATACACGTAATAGAATGGTTATATTGAATACGTATTTGAACCTGGTCAGAGGGTATGGGTCGCGATAGGCTAGGCACCCAGTTCCTCATCGGTGGCACCAAGCGGCCAACTGTCCCCGTGGTAAGACAAATGTAAGTAACCTGCCACTTGGTGCCTGATAACAGAACAATTTGAACACAGGCGAAGTATGTATGGCACCTCAGAATGTAGGCTAGAGTATGTCGGAGCCTAACTTGGCGGACCGTTTTTTCCTCTTTTTTTGTGACAAAAAGTTAGTGTTTGTCATCCAAACGTGGCAAGCCTCTTGACCACTGGGCCCTGTATAAACCCACATTTTTTTCTCAACTCTTTAAAAGATTGATTTCGCCATTAGGTACCCATTGTAAAATCAAATTTGAGATCGCTCACATTTGTACTGTCTGCAATGGGCAACGTTTACAGTGTTGCTAGTAAATGGCTTAACTCGAGTTGCAAACTCATTTCTTGTGGACAGGCATGTACATGTATAACGTGACTCAAACTCTCTTGATCCCTTATTTGAGTTATTAAGAATTCCGTCCACTCGTATACCCTCTATTGCTGCAGAGAGGATATATATTATCCCTGCCAGGAGGCAGCCACATGGATCTGACACCACCACGATTTTTTCTCACCCTGCATCAGGTGATTAGGGGAAATGGTGTTCTTTGAGGTTCCGGGGATTGCGCTATATCTTATGATTACATTTACATTTTGTAGATTTTACTTTAAAACATAACTCAAATCCTTCATAATAAATGCTATTATTCTTAACAGAAAAGTAATATACATAAATAGGCAAACTAGTAAGGACATGTATGCTAACTTATTAAATACCATGTTTATCAACAGCTTAAAGCTGATGAACACAAAGCAAATTTCAATATAACCATGACCCAATTTGATGAGAGGTGGATTATAGTGTATGATTCATTGAGGCACTGGTTATCGAAATATTTCCCTTTTTATTTGCACAAGCTATCAGCATTTATATTGCATTTTTATTGTAGTTAGCCTAATACATGCTTTGAGATGACGCATATGTAACTGATATGGAATCAGCTGTTGACTGTGAACTTTTGTTGTATGCTGATGATTCGGCTCTTTTGATCAGAGGGAAAAACATCATTGATATTGAACAAAAGCTCAGCGAGGAACTTGCCAAATTAAATGTGTGGTTGATAGACAACAAACTTTCACTCCACCTGGGAAAGACAGAGTCTCTCCTATTTGCCTCAAATAGGAAGTTAAAACAACAGGATTCTTTAAGAAGCTCATGTAACGGTATCAAAGTGGGAGGGAAAGAGGTTGTAACATACCTGGGCGGTCAACTAGACCAAGACCTGTCAGGAAAATATATGGCTCAGAAAATCATCCATAAGGCTAATGCCAGTCTCAAATTCCTTTACAGAAAGGAAATGTTCCTAAATCAGTACCGCAGGAAAACTGTCTGCATGGCAATGATTCAGTCGAGAATAGACTACGCCAGCAATTTCTATTACCATGGTGTACCAAAATTCTTACAGAGTCGCCTTCAGGTCGTACAAAACAAAATGATTAGATATGTTTTAAACTATTCAAACAGAACACCCTTGGTAGCCAATGACTTTAATGAGGTTAAGTGGATGAGCATTGAAAACAGAATAAAATATCTGGCTGCAAGCCATGTATTTAACTGCATTGATGAACAGGCTCCAGAGTACCTTCAAGTTTTTGAAAGAGTAAATGAATCCCACCACTATAACACCAGACACAGTGTTAATGCTCTGATTTTACCAAAGGTTGGTTCATATGGTATAAAGTCCTTCCACTACATAGGTGCCAAAATCTGGAACTCTTTGCCAGACGAGATCCAGACTACGTTAAGTAAATCTCTCTTTAAAGTGAGATGCAAAAAAAACATTTCATGTCAGTCCTCTCTGACTCATAAGAAGAAATTCATCAATTCTAGTCCGAACGTTTGCATTATACTATATGATATTGTTGTTATGTCAATCTTGAGCAGTGGAGTTGATCATTACATGTGATGCCATTGGACTCTGGGCAGACTGGGACCACTATGGAAATAAGTTTCTAACTTTTAGTGTATATATCCTGTGTATGGTTAGAATTCTATTGCATAGCAGTTAATGACTCTCCATCTAGTCACCGTTATATATGATTTTTTCAAATCAACTAAAGAGATGTACAATAAAATCATCTCTTTGAGTATTAAAGAAATACTCAGATGTGTTCGAAGCTCGTAAATACGAGAGGTGACGATTTATGTGTTGATTTGTCTATTAAAAGCAGATGGAACTGCTTGTATGACTGATTGGGGGTTATAATTATGCTCAAATTCAGGTCATTGAATGATCAGAAGAGATAAGTGCGTTCCTCGAAGTGAGGGAGTTGCTGTATGTATTAGCTGTCAACAAATTAGTATTATACACAAATCTAGGTTGGAGACTGTTAAAACATTCGACAGTATAAGGAGGGTGACCTCTCCCGAATTGCCATATGCTTTGCCGGAGCCATTCGTGAATGTACATAGCAAAACACAGGACCTATAGAATTACAATGCAGATTAAAAAAAAACAGAAAGGCACAATGCTGCGACATTGTGCTGCTGAGGAAAAAGGATATTGTACCTGTACTTTTTCCTTAAAGAATTAGTCTATTCATATCGTCAGACAGTTCAGAATACTTCTCCCAACCATTTTGTCTTAATTCATGAAGGGGCAGCCAGTCTAACGATGTCCAATCAAATACTTATCTTTGAACATGTTCTGTGTGCTGATGCCTTGCCCTACCCTACAGGTGTATGCATAAGAATGGTGAAGTGGGGTAGTCCTACGGTCTACTACATATTGCCTTAAAATACAATTTGGCCTTCGACCATTGATGACATTTAGATAGATGAAATGAAAGAGAAAGTCCCCAACAATTTCCTCAGAACTGCATTATGTTGAGGCTCAGCATTTGAGATACACGTATAGCCAAAGTGTAAGATCCATTTCAAAATGCATTTTCTATTGTATGTGTCTGAGCCTGTATCTAGCAGAGACTATCTACTAGTATATGGGCCATTGATAGGACTACACTTCTGTTGGTTATTACGGAAGGGGAGGATAAATTATCAGCGATTTGGAACCTAGCCTGCTTCACAATATGAAGTCGTGCATATGCGCAACAGAACCTGCTATTATAACCATGTTTTCTTTGAAAATAGCCAATGTGCACTATTAAATAAAATACACTGCTCGCTTGTTTCATCATGCATTTTCAAATTCTTCAATATTCTCACCAAATAGAGGTATTGGGATCTCCCACAATACGTCATGCCTTCGACAGGTGTAAACGATAGCCTGAACATGAGAGTTAAACCTTTAATTAGGATGTAGCCCCGAGCGGGTCCCCCACACACGAGCTGCACACTATGAGAGCAGTCGTACATAATATCACCTGAGATTTGTTACACCTGTGTGCAACATAAACCTGGCTCAAGTGACGGAGGTGGTAACATCGTATTACCTGGGCGCTATTTGCGGGAGAGTTGGCCATAGGGCACGTAGACTGGGGGAGCGATAAATCACCTTCCTGAGCTGGGTCAGGTTTACTCGGTACACAGGACAACTCCTACTCACAGCTGCCCGGCGACAGCCTCGTACGGTGTATTGGCTGTTAGTGACCCCCTTGCTAGGGGCTGGGGACTCATTCAATCCCCTTGGTAAAATTCTTTCAGCCACTAGGTGTGGTCGAAGGCACCTGCGACCGGGCTGATATTTGCAAATAACAATCTTTCTAGAGATTGAGGACCACACCCAAGTTTGGCGATGGCAGCAACCGGTGCAATAGCCGTATCTGACCCCACTTCATAGTGACCTGGAATATCACCCAGTCACTGAACCCATGGGAGCGGCTTCGACTGGTGTATTGAATAATAACTATATCTTGCTGGTGAGCCAGGATCACACCCAGTCACTCACATGGGCCTAAGTTTACTCTGCGACTGCTGTGGAATATTGCCTGGCCAGAGATCACACTCGTTGCTTTGGTAGATTCACCAAGTATTCCCACTACGACGGCATCCGATGCAATAGCCATAGTGACCATCTTGCTGGAGACCTGGGATCACAGGCTTCACAGCCAGTCACCAGATATACTGGCCATCCATTATAATCAGGCCCCTATTTCGGACGGGGACGACAGTTATAACCGGTGTAAGAGCTGTACCAGCCTCCTTGTCGGTGGCATGGGATCACGCTCATCCCAAAGCTAAGTGCGCTATTAGTGGGTGTGTACAAATAGCAAACAGGGGAAAGCTAGCTAGTATAATTGTAGACGATCCCCTCGCTAGGGACCTGGAAAATTTACCCAACACTTATTATCAAATTTAAAAGACTTAAGAGCTTAGGAAGCACGATTAAATGTCAGATTCCAAGCTGGCAATGCTCCTCCTTGAGGCTAAATCAGGCCTCAAGTTTAGCAATAGCCTAGATTTCCAGGCTGTCATATGTATTTTTCTGTTTTGTTTTTTCTCTTACCTAGCACCAGATATTCTAGGTGGCCATAGTGGTACATCTAGTTTACACTTATCTCACCAGGATTCAATTTGAATAAAATCTCTAGAGCTAGGAGGATCATGTGGTGCCATCTATCTACCATTCATGGTACTACACCACACTGCTTGGTCAGTGGAACCTAGTCTAGTTTATCAGTTGACAAGATCAACTCATCCAAACAGAATGGCGCTTTCCACACATGAATGATAATTTAAAATCAATCTATTATTAAAAAAATAGGTCTTTCCCTTTAAATAATAATTCGCTAGCCAATCAATTCAAACAAGCACATCTCTCACATAGTGAGGAGACCTTAAAGATCAAACCATATATATATATATATATATATATATATATATATATATAATATATATATATATATATATATATATATATATATATATATATATATATATATATATATATATATACAACACTGGCTTGTTGTGTCAATTCTACATGAACCTTTTAAAGCCAGATCAATGTCATCTCATCCAAACAGAACTGCACTTTCACTCACCAGCTAACTCTTGGTCAACTACTAGACAGATTGTTAGAGAAATCTACATTACTCACCTGTCGATAGTAGCAGAAGAAATAAAGCGCCATTTCAGTGATTAAAGTGACCTAAAGCTCTGTCCCCACCTGGTCCTGTGATGAGCGGTGGCATTGTTCTACCTGGCGGCGGCGGCCGTGCTGTGATGTGATGTGAGCCACAGGTAAATCACACCTCATAACTCCCCGCGAGATAACAGCAGCATTCCGACTCTGACTGTCCCGCCAAAATATACACCTCTCTGGCGGCCCGCCAAGCACAGGCCCCTTCGGTCAAGTACCTACATAGGCAAACAAAAAACCCTCCTCTGCAGGGAGACTAGAAAGTAGAGTCGACCGGTAAAACAGCTTAGCACACAACTAGGCGATGTGGACCAAGCAGAAGCCAGCATTGCCGAGCTCTATTTCTCAGAAAATAAAACAAGACTACTCTATGACAGGGACTTCCATCACGAATCTCTCTGTCTATGAGAATCCACACTGCCCCTTTGTATTACTGTTGTAAGTCATAGTAATACAAAGGGATTCTGAGAGGCATCCCATTGATACCACCTGCAGAGAATAAAGAGCGGGCTCCTGATGGCTGCTGGTCCTGATGGACTGGACCATCAGTGTAGACTACCAGGATAAGGCAAACAGAAATACCAAAATTCCAAAAAAAAAAACAACTAAAAGGCCTCACCGAAGTTCATGCATGATAAACTAATCGCCATATGCAGTCACCAAGTTATCATTCCCCAGCTTGGTATTTGTAATTTAAGAGATGATCACATTTACTGATACACTCCCTCTAATTAATAGTACAAGACTGTGGAATGGTTACTTCTGTGTGGAAACATGTTCCTGAACTGTCTTTTCTCTGGAATGTTGGTATTTTTGTTTAGCTTACCCTGGTAGTCATCACTGGTGTTGAAGAGCAGCTTGGTCATGGAGATGGTGTTTGGTCTGTGGCTGCAGTCGAACTGAAGTTTCAGCTGGTGTGTGACTCGATTATTCATAAGACGTGTATTGTTTTTTGTTCCATTAATGAATGGATAGAAGAACCCCTTTAGTGGTCAGCCCAACCCTGAACTCCAGAGGAACAAGATTGATAAGGGTCCCACTGTTTAGAAGTGCTCAATGATTTTATGGACGCTGTGTGCTAAATGTGCAAGATCTCTACACTCGTCTTTTATGGTCATTAAACCAGCTCGCTGGCGCTAAAACACCCTTTCCGTGCTCTAACCGATACACAGGTGATGTTTTATTGAAGTGGCTGAAAAGAGACGAATGAGTGGTGGGAAAAGGAGAATGCATTAACCTGTCTCCTGAGAGGTGAATAGATCCCACTCATTCCAATAATATCGAGGAATATAACAACAGCTGATATATAATGTTACTATTTGCGACTTACAGAACGCCCCTTTCTAAAACGAATGTACATATGTTGTGACTCACGAAATAGTACACTCGCATTGTTCCATCACTGTAATGAGTGTGAAGGAAAGGGTACAAGTGAAAACATAGTAACCTCATCTCTTCGCGTATTGTATTCGTGTTTCCTTTCAAACTTGCACGAGTAATACGCAATTGCAAATCATGTTTTTAGAAAGGTAGTAGATAACTGAAATACAAAATCTAAAATGTTCTGGGGCGCCGTTTGTAACATCCATACTTTTGTTGACAGAAGCAACTTTTGTCAATACAGAAGTACTTTTGTCTGACAAAAGTTACTTTTGTCTGACAAAAGTTACTTTTGTCTGACAAAAGTAATTTTTGTAATAAGACAAAAGTACTTTTGTCTGACAAAAGTTACTTTTGTCCGACAGATGTCCTTTTGTCATAGACAAAATTACTTTTATCCGACAAAAGTACTTTTGTCGTAGACAAAATTACTTTTGTCAGACAAAAGTAACTTTTGTCAGACAAAAGTAACTTGCTGGACAAAAGTACTTTTGTCGGAACAAAAGTACTTTGTCTTACACATGGCGTAACAACTCGCCAAATGTCACATCTTAGACTTCTGTCTCGACAAAATTTGCTTCAAAAGTAGTATGGATGTTACAAACGGCGCCCTGGGGCGCCGTTTGTAACATCGTTACTTTTGTTGACAGAAGCAAATTTTGTCAAGACAGAAGTACTTTTGTCCAACAAAAGTTACTTTTGTCTGACAAAAGTTACTTTTGTCAGACAGAAGTACTTATGTCGTAGAAAAAATTACTTTTGTCGTAGACAAAATTACTGTTGCCCGACAAAAGTACTTTTGTCGTAGACAAAAGTTCTTTTGTCAGACAAAAGTAACATTTGTCAGACAAAAGTAACTTTTGTTGGACAAATATACTTTTGTCAGGACAAAAGTGCTTTTGTGTTACACATGGCGAAACCCCTCGCCAAATGTCACATCTTAGACTTTATGTCTCGACAAAATTGCTTCTGTCGACAAAAGTATGGATGTTACAAACGGCGCCCCATAGTTTTGCAGTAATCCAGTTATGATGCAGGTGTTCTAGGTTTACTACCATCGTTTGCTTCTTGAAACAGACCAGCGCCCCTGGTGTCAAACTAATGAACAATTCACCCAAGGTCAGGGTTTAAGTAACTGAAAACAAAGACAAATCGGCAAGGCCGAAGGGGTATGGTAAAGAGAAAATTCTGACAAATATCTCGGGAGTAGATAGAAGGAACGGGTTGTGATGAAATGGTTGCAGTTGAGGTTACCAAACCCTAGCCTTCCTCCCAGACCATATCTAAATATCCTCCTTTGTGGATAGATGGCACTGCGGTATTCTAAGGGGTCAGTTGAAAATGTTTCCATTGCAACCCCCGGTGTGGCAATTGTGTGAACTAAATGGCCAATCGTAGGCCACAGGTTCTGATGTAGACTAGGTTCCTAGTCCCTAAACAGCTGACACTCCCTTCAGTGCTGACCAAGCAGAGTGGTGCAGTACCGGGTATGATGGCTAGATGGCACCACCTGATCCTCCTATCTCTAGAGGAGTTCATACTCAAACTGAATCCTGTTGAGATAAGTGTAAACTAAATGGACCACTATGGCCACCTATAATATTTGGTGTTAGGTAACAGAAAAAAACATAACAGAAAATACATGACAGCCTAGAAGTCTAGGCTAGTTCTTATGTAGTATAGGTGCAGGCATTTATACATACTAAAGTAAAAACAGAGTTGAGTTTTGTAGCTAGGCCAACCAAACAAACCCCTCCCCGTCCCTCCCCCAAAATGAATATGTTTATCAGCTATGCTAGAGTTGGCGGCTTTCAAGGCCACAATGCCTGATAACTCAGCTGGGGGTCCTATAAATTACAATGTTCACCTAGAGGTCATAAATCCACAATTATCAGATAGTGACTGGACAATTTTATTCTGGAATTGATATATGTCTGATTGTCTGGTGATGAAAGCTTAGACTAATACTGGTTGAGGCTCACCATTGCTTATATCGAAAAAAGTGCAGAATACTGACGGGAACCCTCCCTCCCTCCTAGGCCAGATTCACTTCCCTGTCGATAGATGGCATTGCTGTGTGCTAAAGTGGGTAGGAAAGACTACATTTACAATCTAACCGTTACATGAACTAAATAGCCAACAGTAGACAGGTAGGCCAAATACGTTCACGAAGGTGGATGTACTGATCTATATATAATAATGTAGTGTTCAAGTAGGGCCTAGTGGCTAGGCTAGAGACTGGTCTGCGATCCCTCTTTAAAAACTAGAACTTCAACCAGTAGTAATATTTATCTCATTATAGTAATTTGACATTCTGCCCTTTTGATACAATATTCCACAGTCATCAGAAGTTCCCTGTTGGAAAGGTGTGTGGATGCTCAGTTCGTTTTTGAAAGGATGTTTCCTCTCAGTTCTGTGATACTTGTAGTCACTCGGATGTCATGTGTGGAGCTTATTTATAGTCTTAGTGCACAAGTGAATGTAGGAGCAAAGTAGCCCGATTATAGGACAAGCATCTTATGTATAAACTGAATTGCACACCAACTCACAAGAATCTACCATAGTTTGATGTTGCACTTGCTCACCAGGTGGCCACCAAGAGCTCAATGGTAATACATAATGCAATTAACCACACCTGGCGCCTTCCAAAATGAAACCACAACATTTATTGAGTAAACGACAGAGATCCAAACAGGGGAAAGAATGATTCCATAGGCTAATGGAGTTTACGTAATTATGTACAAATATGGCACTTTGGTGAGTGCAATATCAATTTTTATTGCACTCTGAAAGATGATATTGCATGAGGCGCTTCCACCGAGTGCAATATCATTTTTCAGAATGCAATAAAAATTGATATTGCACGAAACCAAAGTGCCATATTAGTTTATTATATGCCTACTGCTCATTCAAATTAAATAATTTATTAATTTAAAGAATTATGAAAATGTAAATATTGTCGATATGTTTTTTCATTTCCAGGTATTACCTCAAATCATTGGATTGTTGTTAATTTCTAAGCTGTAATATATTCTTGTGTTAATTCAGTGATATCGCAATCAAAATACTATAAATACCTGAAAGAGTCACATGCATTAGTTTCAGAAATGTGATGATTTATTTATTTAATTTAAAAATGTGTTTTCCTAATTCCCTTCCTAATCATGTTCTTACAAGAAGCCCAAACTCTTCTGAGTTTCTTGTCTCAATTCACTACTGTTGGGTTCCTTTTCACGAGTTGAAGTTGAGAATTGAGCACATGAAACTGACAGCTCTGAGTCTGAGTGTTGGAAAGTAATATTGCACCCCAATATCAATTTTGCAAGGTGGTCATGTGACAATGATCTGACCAATCACAGCAGAGAATGAGCAGTAGGCATATGCTAATACGTGATATTTCCACAGCGCAGCGGAGGCCCGAAGTACAGACACGGAACCTGAAGGCCTGTGACACATCTCAAAAATGCCCTAGGGGCAGTCAATAACGCTTTCATTATAGCTTGAAAATCATCCTCAAATAGAAACAAATCTTAAGTGATTTAGCATGTGTTTATTCACTTGATGTTGACAGATTGGTGAGGTAGGGACTGTTCTCAATGTAAAATTTAGTAAAAATGTAAATGTAAATGTAATCTTTATTTTAAGTCGGTATATCAATTACAAGAAACACGAGCTACTAAGGCTCTTGGCCGACTGGAATCCAAATTTATCACAGATATAATGTGTGGCTCTTTTAGTTGACATACTATCCGTCTGGTAATCTTTTAGATAAATTGTCATCTGGTATATACATAAAGTCACGAAAACAGTCATTTGTGTCTGCCATTTTGAGAAATGTTCAGATGTGTTTGCTTTCACCTGAGACAAGTGGGAAAGGTATAGACTAATGTCACCCTAGGGCCGAGGGCCAATGTTAAACTTTGGGAGAAGTGATATCAGGAAATAACATGATATGAATGTAGCATTTTTATTGGAGGAAACATTTTACGCAACACTTACACCGTTAATATCACGTTGAATCTGTAAATCGCATACATTAAGGAACAGCTAAAAACACAACAGATCCATTTTGCCACATTAAATATATACGATCTAGTCTTAGACCTTGGAGTTTCGTGAAACGCACCTTTAGCACATCACACAACGATTATAAAGGAAGAATGCTTACCTGTTGTACAACTAAAGCAGGAAGTATGAAGCAGTGGAC
Organism: Maea johnstoni; assembly: GCA_963942565.1. NCBI lineage: Eukaryota > Metazoa > Annelida > Polychaeta > Spionida > Magelonidae > Maea > Maea johnstoni. Next base: position 5,067,795 of record OZ012684.1, on the reverse strand, counting down.
CACGCCCGTCCTGGCTGCATCTCCCAGCGACTCCTCCGCCAGCCCGGCAGGCAGCTCACGCAGGCAGGCAGGCAGGCAGACAGGCCGAGTTCTTGACGAGGAAGATTGTACCGATGGTTGCCCCGAACACCACTAGCTCCATATCCGCTATTATTGCTTTACTGATAACACGTGTCAACAAACGAACATGTCGGCAGTTATGATCCTCATGAAACTCCACTTGCCCGACATTACTAAGGGGGGGGGGGGGGGGGGGCACTCCCAAACAAAGGCCACAGGCGGTTACGATCCTCATGAACCTCCACTTGCCCGACATTACTAAGGGGGGGGGGCACTCCCAAACAAAGGTCACAGGCGGTTACGGTCCTCATGAAACTCCACTTGCCCGACATTACTAAGGGGGGGGGGGACACTCCCAAACAAAGGTCACAGGCGGTCACGATCCTCATGAACCTCCACTTGCCCGACATTACTAAGGGGGGGGGGCACTCCCAAACAAAGGTCACAGGCAGTTACGATCCTCATGAACCTCCACTTGCCCGATATTGCTAGGGGGGGGGAGGCACTCCCAAACAATGGTCACAGGCAGTTACGATCCTCATGAAACTCCACTTGCCCGACATTACTAAGGGGGGGGGGCACTCCCAAACAAAGGTCACAGGCGGTTACGATCCTCATGAACCTCCACTTGCCCGACATTACTAAGGGGGGGGGGGCACTCCCAAACAAAGGTCACAGGCGGTTACAATCCTCATGAAACTCCACTTGCCCGACATTACTAAGGGGGGGGGGCACTCCCAAACAAAGGTCACAGGTGGTTACGATCCTCATGAAACTCCACTTGCCCGACACTAAGGGGGGAGGGGAGGGGGGGGCACTCCCAAACAAAGGTCACAGGCAGTTATGATCCTACCGAAAATACACTTGCCCGACATTACTAAGGGGGGGGGGGGGGGAGGGGGGGGGGGCACTCCCAAACAAAGGTCACAGGCAGTTACGATCCTCACGTAAATACACTTGCCCGGCATCACTGAAGGGGGGGGGGGGCACTCCCATGCAAAGGTCACAGGTAGTTATAGTCTCCCTCATGCAAATCAATCTGTCCGACAGTATTGAGAGGGGAGGGTGCACTGTAGCCCAGGTGCACTGCCATACGAACTCTACACTCCCAATGTTACTGGGGGAGGGGGACACTCGAAAAGGTCACAGGCAGTTGTGATCCTCTTCATGGAACACCACTTGCCCGACATTACTGAAGGGAGGATGATACTGCATTACAAAGGTCACACGCAGTTGTAATCCTCATGAAATTCCTCTTGGCCGACATTACCTAGAGGGATTTATTCTTAAACAAAAGTTACTGGCAGAAATGATTCTCATAAAATTCTACATTACTCAGGGAGGGCGACACTCCCATTGAAAAAATATAGGCAGTTATAATCCTCCTTGAAAATGTACTTTGCTGACGTAATTGAGGGGGGAGGATCACTCCCAAACAAAGGTCACAAGCTCTTATGATCCTCATAAACCTCCTCTTGCCCGACATTACTGGTATCAATTAAGAGAAAAGGGATCGGGTGGTTACGATGCTCATGGAACTCACGGCCTATCAGCACGCACGCACTTCGTGGGTACACGGCGACGCCTGTATGATATGATTCTCACTTCAATGCACTGCAGTTACCTGTTCAAACTGATTTCATATTCAATTCAATTCAATACTTAATTTCTGACACGTGTTCCAAATACAAAGGTACACTAATGACTAGAAGATGTAGAGGGACGTTTCCCAGTGTTACCTACGCGCTACTATCTATAATATACTTTTCTACTGTATGGAGGATACCTATGAACCTATGAGTTCCTTTCCTCAGTCAACTTTCTGTATCTCCACCGTTCTTTTATTATATAATCACCAACATACAGAAGCTTGATTATGCAATAAAACATTCAGATATAAATCAATACAAGCAGAGACGATATTGCTTATAATACTTAGGACAGTGTCCACTATGTATAAGGAAAATATGAAACAAAAGAAAGGAATAGGATAAGTTCTCGCACCTAATGCGGAACCACCTTAATGGACAACCTTTCTGCTCTGTACCAAGGACAAGCAACTTGATCAACCTTAAAAATACCTAATTTTGTTTATTTTGTATATTTGTAATTTTGTCTGTATGTTTATGTTCGCATTTATTATTTTTGTATCACAGTACAGTCAATAAATGATATATATATAATGCTAGTTTGAACAACATACTAAGTTGAAACCCACGTTTTTGAAACTTCTTGACGTTTTTACGCCAATTCTTTGTTTATATTGCGAGCTTACTCGCATTTCCATCCTAACGTATAGCGCATCCTTGATAAATGAAAGTACTGATTAGAAACGTATGTGGAGACGGCAAGGTCACGTGATCGAACCAATAACCCTTCAATTCGTCTGTTTCGGGGGGTAGGCGATCAGCTTTTGTCTGTAGAGTTTAGTGAGATAGACGTATTTCATCTCCAACTGACTTGCAGGTGCGGGCGCCCTGTCTCTACACAAAATCGCGTCCTACTTAAATATTACACCCTTAATCCAAAATTTCACCTCTTGAATTGAGCCTTTCTGGATCTTGTTACTTGTTCATCTTAAGGCTCTTTTCAGGTGTATTGCACTTCTCATGGTTCTGGTGTTAGACCAGTCTAACGGATAAGCGCTTCCAGAATCTGTTGTCACGGATAACTATGCACCTTTACACATCCGGATGTTTGGATCGCCGACGTCAACCTATCCATCAAATCAACTTTACTTCTAGTGTATTCACAGAAATACAAATTGATTTGATGAAAAACGCAAGTATACCCCACCCAACACACACTGAAGCAAAAGCAAAACGTCTTGTAATATAAGATTCATATCCTCACGTTGCCTGGGTGAGTGGACTAGATTGTGTCAAGCACTTACACTGCCATGCCAGGCAACAATCGCTGCTGCTGTCATAAGCAAACAGTTCTGTGAAACAGACATGATAAACTGTCCTGACAAGTCGTTAATCATTAACCGATACTTCTGGCGCACTATGTCACATACTTAGATGAATAAAAGAATGGATATGTAACGAGAGACAAATGACCATATGCTCTATAGTGAAAAATTAAAACCTGGCTATCCCAGCCTGGCCTTAGTGTGACGTTACTTGGAGACAAAGACCAATGACGGCTCTTGTCAATCTGCAGCACAGCGATCTCGTCTTCCGCGATTGCTACACGACTATGCGTAGCGGGATCTATGTGTGGAGAGTGGGCTCTCGTATCGTTTACATTACAGAGAAACTTGCGCACCAACATGTGCAGAACGCGGGGTTTGTGCTATTCGACGCAGCCAGATTGTTCAGGTTGACTGGACTGATTTCATATCCACTTGTTTTAATTTATCTAAGGTCGCAAACTAAGCTGTACGATCGCTGGTGGATTTGTCCCGTGACGGGGCGCTCTGACGTCGTCACAGAGTGCTCTTGTTTATCCGCCTCTCGATAGATGGCAGCACCGGTAACGGTGATTCGTGGAACCAGAGACCTACTGAGAGGAGACTGGAATTCCAAGTATCGTGACAAGATGACCGTCGCGGGTAATTATTTCCGTCGGGAGTGAGTGGGAGGGGTTCCTACTCGATAGAATCTTGCTGAATGGTGAGTAATTATGATGATGATAATAACAATAACAATAACAATAATAATAATAGTAATAATGATTGTAATGATAATAAAGATATTATTATTATTATTATTATTATTATTATTATTATTATTATTATTATTATTATTATTATTATAACTATTATTATTATATTATTAGGCAACTCCATAGTCAGATAGGTCTTATCGTTAAGGTGTCTTAAACCCTTAAGGACCCTTCTCTTGTAAATAGGTATATATACCCTCCCCTTATTATGTTATATTATTTCCTAATTTATTTGTAATGATACCCTTGTTATATAAGTATCTATGTATACTCTTTGTAACCTGCGTTACAGTCAATAAACATACATACATGCATATATTATTATTATCATTATTATTATCATTATTATTATCATTATAATAATGATATTAGTAATAATAATAATAATAATTATTATTATTATTATTATTATTAGTAGTAGTAGTAGTAGTAGTACTATTATTAGTATTATTATTATTAGTATTAGTATTATGACATTGATATTATCAAATATTTGAAATAGCGCACTTTCCACCCATTATGTTCAAAAGCGACATAGTCTTATAAGTAATTGTTTACTGTAAAAATCTGTAATTGCCGTGATCAGGCAAAGTTGCTGTGACATTGTCTTTAATCTTGGAAGGCGTGGATTACTTTGCGATGCCCTTCAGCTGCGAACTGTCCATACATTATTGCTCAGAGCTAGGTACGAATATTCCTGTAAGATCATTGGTGCTAAAAGTCCAGACCAAGTGCATCCCTCCAGCAACATTCCTTGTAATTATAATGGACTATAATGTAATAACTAATTATCAGGGACTAGTCCAATAATAGCAAATAACCAACGTGCCTGGAGACGCGATAGAATATCGGCCTGGATTTCGTCTGGCCTGCCTTCCAGTCCAGATTCAGAGGGCACATATCTGTGTGTTTACTTGAGTGGTTACAATCTCCCCCGTGTGGCAAAAGTGAGAACTAAGATATCAGGTGGCAGATCTTGCCCATGTGTATTGTTATACATTGGCTTATATTAGTAAGGTGTTTCCACCCATACGCCTAGCAGACCCTGAAAGGGTGTTATATTTTGGTAGGACATGCGAAGTTGTGCGGAGACAGGGCGACCGCGACCGCACGTCAGGTGGAGAAGAAATAGGTCTATCTTACTAAACCCTAGGCACAAAAGCTGATCACCCCCCCCCCCTCCCCCCCACACACACACGTTTCCTATGGGAAAACGAATGCCGAATGCTGAACTGATTCGCACTCAGCCACACTTGTTCCTTGTAGTTATACTCCGCCATTTTGGACAGTGACGAATCCCTCCTCTAAGCATTGGGAAAGAAGCTCGATGTGACCTAAGAATGCACTGTATTAGTCCATGTATTCATAAGTAGACTGTTGCTTCACATGGCCATTAAACAGCGTAAAGAGCGCGTTCACACTCATGAAGTCAGGGTACAACATAATACTGGCACATGATCATAATGGAACGTTTCTAAATGCGAAATAGACGAATTGAAAGATTATCGGTGCGGTCATATGGACTCGCTGTGTCCCCTGAAATCCTTAACCAGTTCAAGCTTATGGCGCTATACCAAAGCATGGAAATGCAAGCTCGCAAAATAAACAAGGAATTGGCGCAAAAACGTCCAGGTCCATCCATTCATCTAGACGCGAGGTTCCGAAACCCGCCGATAGGCGGCTTCAAACACGTCGAATGCCTTTGTGGAACGCCTGGGATTGTTTCATTACTGAAAACTTGGTTCTTCCAGTTATGTATAATAGCGTCCACTCTGTTTTGGTCAAACAGCATGGATACATTCAATGGACTAATTGTACTAAGAATACACTTTTAGGAAATTAAATAACCTTTTTCAAATCAGTGAAATTAACGATTTTACAGTTTTGATGACGTCACAAGTAATTATAATATTATAATACGCGACGGTGGCGACGCGTAGCGGGCGTTCATTTACAGCGGGCGTTCATTTACACTACAGACCTGTAGTGTAAATGAACGCCGAACACGAACACGTTACAGTCAACCTCAACCCCCCCCCCCCCTCCCCCTTACTACACCCATTCTACTGCCGACACATGGCATCCAACCCTAGTTCCGAAAAACTCTGGGTTAATACAATGACTCTCATGTGGAGTAGCCTTGCAAGGGGAATGGGGGAGAAAAGATGGAGAGGATAATGAGATAGATTGAGAGATACAGAAAGAAATCCAAATATACCCATGCTGGCCGCCTGGTGAGCCAATATAGAACCAAATATGGGTAGACATCTTAGAATGGTATATAAACATTAGGTAAGTTATTAAAGAAGTGATAAAATTTCTTGGTCTAGGTCTAGGCTAGTATCACCCTGGTTGTGCCTTACGGTACAGAGCCTCGGTGGGTGTGGCTAGGAAGAAAATGCTAACTCAGCGACTGTCGCTGCTCGCTATGCATCCACTTCACTAAATTATCCAGGATCTAAAAACCTATGCTCTGTCACTGCTGAACGGATGCGTGGCACTAGAATACTTGAATCAGTTCGAATTCCTTCATCATCCTGGCACGACTTATGAAAGGTAATAGGAATGTGTTAAGTGTTGAAGAAGTTACAAATGTGTAAATCTCAGACATGCGAAAAAGTCAACATCTCACGCAATCACATCCTTAGCCTGGGGTTCCACATCGAGCTGGCTGGAATTCGACGAGTTTGCAAAACTTTGCTAAAAGTCGAAAGCGACATGCAAAAATGTCGTTGGGTTAGGCATTTATAGGCGTGTCGAATGCGATGTGGAATCGCTAAACGTCGTATTCGACGTGCTAGAAGTCGAAAGGTCGAAAACGGTTGTGCGAACGCATGAAAGACTTGTCGAATGCGAGTTTATGCAAATTTCCTGGTTGATTGACAGGTTAGGTCGAATGCGACTTTCCAAAAGTCGCATTCGACATTTAAATTCGCATTCGACATTTCAAAAGTTGCATTCAAAGACTAAAAAGTTGAATGCGACTTTTATAAATTCGAATGCGACTTGCAGATTGTTGTCACATTCGACCTTTTAACTCGACATCTATTAATCGCATTCGACCTTTCAAATGTCGAATGTGCATTTAAGTTGTTGAATTCTACTTCATTTTGTCGAATTCGACATTTTAAATGCGCATTCGACATTTTGATCGTGGGAAAATAACCACCATAACATTATCGAAGCAACTTATCGAATGCGTAAGTTTATTTTACGCATTTGACTTCCAAAAAGTCGAATGCGACTTTAAAAACGTCGCATTCGACTTCCCATATGACGCTTTCGACTTTATGCAAATGAACTACTGGGAGTTAACTCATTAGCATATGGCCAAAGTCGAATCCGTGCGAATGCGACAAAAAAATGATGTTGGGGCCTCTCAAACGGTTTGAGAGGCCCCTTTTTGCGCATGCGACATTTCATTTGCGAATTCGACTTATCATTTTTCCCGCCAAAATAAAGGTCGAATTTGAATTGCCGAACTTTTGTCGAAAGGTCGATTGCAACTTTTCCTTAACGTCGAATTCGACTTGAAAAACTCATTACCATATCATTTGCATAAAGTCGCATTCGCACGGGCTCGATGTGGAACCCCAGCCTTAGAGCCTATCGAAACATATCGTTAAAAAAACTTGTATATGTGAAAACATCCTAATTCTGATACGGTCGTCCCCCAGTACGCACAAATATTATCTGAAGTTTTATGAATATTCTGAACCAATTATGACCATTTCAGCATCGTTTGGGTCCTAACATTCCTGAAATGTTCTTGTGTGATGTCATATGAATGTTCAATTTTGATCAGAGTATCATTCACCAGTAATGAACATCCATGCTGAATATCCCTGGAATGTTTAGATTTGACATTTTATAAGCATTAAATTGAGATATTTCCTGTATCATAAAAGCTGAACTGCTATGGAGTGCTTCCAATGCACAGACAACTTTCAATGTTCATGCAATTCTGAATTCAAATGATTCATTTAGCATTCAGCTCGGAACTTTCTATGAATACTCTCACCTGAACATTCATATAATTTTCATTATGAACTATAAGGGTATCTTTTCCAATGTTTGGGCGAAACATTCCTGGAATGTTACATGAATTTTACCCTGGCCACTGGGCCTGATCTCCAAGATATTCACATTTCAGAGTTTTAACGACGATGTATCGTGTTGAACCCGCCTCATCAATGCTCAATCCGGCAATCTGTCAGTACAAATCTATTTTAGAGTTATAAGTCACTGGTCAGTACAAGTCTTCCTCATTTATGAAAAACTGATAATTCATTCTTGTTTACCTTTCTTGCGGAAGATGGCGCCACATTAATGGTACATGAGGAAAGGTAACACATAGTATAGTACAGTATGTTTATTGACTGTGCTCAACGCTCAAAATCATAAAGTATACAATAAGATATAAACATGTACAAACAACATAGGGAAATATGAATGAAAGGAATACATAACATATTTACACCAAATAAGAACGACTTAGGATACAAATGGATACAATGTACTAGTATTCATAGGGAAAGTACATTGATACTTATTTGTAAATAAGAGTTGAAAGTGTTGATAGATGCGTTATTCATTAACCCCCCAGGCTTTCATTGCTCTAAATCTAAATACAAGTATACACCTTTTGAGCACGCTACGATGCTTTTCTTATTTAAGTGATGATATATATGGTAAATTGTCCTAACCATTGTTAATCGTTTTGTTAAATCTTCATCTATCAATTGGATAAGACAACCATATGATCAGTTTAGTTTAAACAAACAATTATTATATTTGTCTATCATTTGATAGTCAGTTCAACCTCTTGATTATTAAACTGTCTTTGTTCAATTAGTTTATTCGCATTACGTACCACCTTGTATGTCCGTGTTCGATTGTGAATTATTATCTAATTGTGTTATACTTTTGTTCTTATGTTATGTTGTAATCGCTGTTTTGAGTTCTCAGAGCGCATTCAATCTGTCGGTAAAATTATATTTTAGAGTTATAAGTCACTCGTCAGTACAAGTCTACCTCATTTATAGTTATTGATTGTTCATTCTTGTTTACTTTTCTTGTGGAAGATGGCGCCACTGCCTAATGGTGACTGAGGAATGGCAACAAATGGATACAATTTATTCAGAGGGAACGTACATTGATACTTATTTGTGAATAAATGTTGAAAGTGCTAAAAGAGGATTTTATTCCCCTATACTCCCAGAAATAAAGACCAACGTGCACCCATAATGTCCCTATATGTACTAGTGTGTTCGCCTAGGCATAGTGATAGGGCGTCTCGCTACTTCCCGGGCTAGAGCCATGCCCAGGGCCATTACTGCTGCGCTTGTGTAGACGTTTTCAGCCTGTCTATTGCAGAAAACAGGTAGAAGATCACCCAAATATGGATGTTGTCTACCGTTTTCATTGAAAAGGTGACCCGTGAATGATTGGAAAACGGAGCAACTATATATATATATATATATATATATATATATATATATATATATATATATATATATATATGTATATATATATATATATATATATATATATATATATATATATATATATTAGAGCTGCACTCACGGAGGGAGATCAACTCATTAGCTCACCACCCGTTTGACTCGCGAGCTCATGAGCTCACGGACCTTCTGATTTTCCAAAAAGATATATATTTCCCAGTCTAGCTATTAAGAAATAAATATTTATTGGCGGACATTTATTAACATTGCCATGTTTCAAAACGTGCTGACGAGTTACAAAGGTCAGTTTAACACTCAACACCGCTTGAATGTATACATTGGAGATTGTAAAGAAGTCATGACAGCGATAAGCAGTTATGTATGTTGATAATGTGTGTTATGTGCCCTGTGTTACGTCTGTGTTCCCAACATCGACGAGCTCACGATTTGAACATTTCAGCTCGAGCTCGGCGAGTTTGCTCCAGGGCTCGAGTCACTCGAGTTCGTGAGCGTTGAGTGCAGCTCTAATATATATATATATATATATATATATATATATATATATATATATATATATATATATATATATATATATATATATATATATATATATATATATATATATATATATATATATATATATATATATATATATACACATTTGGAAAGCAATCAATTAGATATACTGGACCTAAAGTATGGAACTCCCTACCTAATAACTTGAGACAAACAACATCACTAAAAGAGCTCAAAAACCTAATCTCAACCTGGTCTGGAACTAACTGTACCTGCTCTCTCTGCTGCTATAAGTAATACCAGTAAACGAGCAGAAGTATCTGCTATTTTACTCCAAAATTATAAACATATGTCCTGAAAGACCGAAGATATTACTGATTGTCAATTAATGTGTGCCAACTTACTTCCCCTCTACTTATCACTTATATTGCTGTTATACCCCGTATGTTATATTTTGAATTGTTATTTTGTAGTCGGCCAAGAGCACTGGCAGCTCGTCTTTACTATGCAAAATGATTACCGACATGAAATAAAGATTATCTATCTATCTTTCTTTCTATCTTTCTATATCTATCTATCTATCTATTTATCTATTTATCTATCTATCTATATCTATCTATATCTATCTATATCTATATCTATATATATATATATATATATATATATATATATATATATATATATATATATATATATATATATATATATATATATATATATATATATATCTATCTATCTATCTATCTATCTATCTATCTATGTATCTATCTATCTATCTATCTATCTATCTATCTATCTATATCTATCTATATATATATATATATATATATATATATATATATATATATATATATATATATATATATATATATATATATATATATATATATATATATATATATATAATTAGTATGGCTTTAGCTCACGAAATAATGAATTACAAAAACAAATTCAGCCTAATGACAGGATTCTATTCTTTTTGTATATACAGGGGTCTGGAAACAATACAGGTTTGAAATCTCCGAGAACTGGTTTCCACCAGCTTTTTCCACTCTGAAGTAAACATGTTTTCAGTCTCAGAGGTGTCATGCCGCTGAAGCCACCTGGCGGGCATCGGCCAGACTAGTGAATCTTTGCTCGTCGCTGATTGGTCGAAACGTATTCATGTGACTAACCGTCCCGCCAAATCTGAGCGTGGGATATCTGTCTACATCTCTGGCACTTGGCTTCTGTTCGAATGTAGCTTTCAATCAAGCACAACTACACTGCACAAATAAGAAAGTCGTTCATACTGGCAACAAGACATCACCATGTCACTGTGTAGGAGTAGGCTATTTTTCGAACCTGATGAGGAACAGAGATCGGAGAATGTCGGTATAGTACAAACTTTAAACTTCGACGATTCGGATAATGAAATTGATTCTAGCTGCAATGACGTTTCGATGGGATCTGCTGGTTCTCTTATGTCACCAAGACAGAGTGATACATCCGATGACTTTTGGGGAAACGGTATGATTAGTCCAACACCAGTTTCAAGTCCACAGGCAAGTCACAGACGCCCTATTCGCCAAGGAAGCACACCGTTGCCACTACCTTTCCATAATTATCGGGAGGCGATAATGGAGGAAGATGGCGACTCGGATCCAGTACCACATCCAGTTTCTTCCGATTCTCCTCCTTATAAACGTGTACGAGCTTTAAGACTATATGACACTCCTCACACGCCTAAAAGTTTACTACAAAAAGCACATCGGAGGTTAAACCGAAGTCGATTATTTGGGGGGAGTGGCAAGGATATCACTTCAGCACTTGGGACTGGAACTGAGAAGAAGAAATTGAACAATTTACACCACCGACCTCTTGCCAACGTGAATCCTTTTACTCCAAATAATAACACACAATCTCACAGTTCAGGCACAAAACGAACTCGGAGTGCAATAGATAGGTAAGTTGCCCAAGTTACAACCGCATAACTCTGTATGATGTTTTTAATGTTGGGATTTAAATGTCCTCAAGCCTGTCTGTTGAAACTAGGTCAAGTTCAAGTTTGATGAACCTGCCCCATTCCACAGGTCGTCATCTGTGGTCTGACACTGTCATTGATAAGAAGTATTCCCTTGATGACATGTCTTATTTCGTTCTACACATGTAACTTTTCAAGAAATATTTCCTCACATTCCAGTTTGCTAAATCTTGAATCCTGGTTTTATATATTGCAAGGATGCTTATCTGATAATTTTTTTATTTGTGGTGATTGTATCCCATTGTATGGTTTCTAATCTGACACATCTACACTTACTGTTATTGACCTTTGGCTATATGGAATGTATGACCTGGTTGGTCACACAGTTTGAATTACTGGTTACTGAGGTAATATGAATGATGCCTGGTGAATGTGCTGACACTTAGCTTGATTATTATTTTTTTAAATCATGACATCAAATCTCATATAATACCTTAATGTTAAAAGTGAGCAATAGCTATAGCTATGGTACTTGTAAGATATCTTTGTAAGAATTTTTTTGAACATGGTCCTGTCATTTGTTTAGGTAACCATATCTGCAATAACAAAACGTTTTGCTGACGTCTGTGTTGCCGTGTCATAATGAGTCATGCAGTGACGCATTCCTATGACCTGGCTGTGGCAGGTGCTAAAAATAGACCTTGGATTCCATACACAAAAGACCATTGTGTGCTCTCTTATGGACAGTCCAGTGAATAACCCCTATGTTGACTAATATTTTAGTCTTGCCTTTTATGGACATTTCAATATCGCAACTTGGCAACAATAGGCGAGCACCCTTATGCATGTCTTTGAACTCTTTCTAAGGCTTAGTAACCTCAAACACTAAGCCTTCTTCAGAACAATGACATACTTCAATTGCCTCCTGGTGGATGGCTAATCCCTTGACCCGTTGAATTCCAAGTGAAATGATTTACTTTTTAAGCCCTATTCTTTTCTGCAGCAGTTTAATTACAGTTACCCTTTGAAGGCATTACAACACCATCAAAGACGTGTGTGCAGTTAAGACTTATGATTGGTACCTGCATTCAAAAGTGACATGCTGTTCTAATAGCAGTTGGCATTGGAGATTGCAATCCGATCCCTAAGACCCCCTTCTCTCATCTTCTACCTAACCTGGCTCCCTGGCTGGTAGCAATGATGGCAATTAAACTTCTATCGAAGTAGGTGGAAGAGCAGGACTGATTAATGGGAAGGTTGGGGCTTTTGAAGAGACTTTGTATTTCAATTTGTAAAACATTTATATTTTTTGTGTTGGCCAATCTTCAAACATGCTTAAAAATTGTTTAATGTATGAGGTTTGAAACTTTGACCTCAACCTCTCACTAGAACATGTATTCAACTGTTTGTGTATACCTGTTTCATGATGACATGGTAAACTGAACAGCTGTGTTGAAGGTGACTGGCAGTGCTGTCCTAACTGACACTGGTTGACAGTGTGAGTGGTCATTTGGTATGCACACAGATAGAATAATGGTATTCAAATTTCCTTTACCACAAGAGGAGCTGGTAACTGTTTGCATTTATCACAGTTATGTTGAGATTGTCATGACAGTTACTTGAAAAAAATATCAGCTATGAAGAGTTTTCCTCCCCATCTGGCAGCAGAGTTGCTTCTGTGATTGTTTGTCTCTTTCACCAGGGAGAAAACTTCCATTGGATAATGCTTCTTTGATTATGTTAACCCCTGACAGTTAACTCCCATGTTTATTCACAGTACTTCACACAGTCCTAAGACATTTAGATAGTTTGAGTGTCTATATGAGTTGATGGGTCATAATGTTCCTTTCTATCCCAGCAAACCATTGTGAGAAGACCAATTAGTAAGAGGATCACCAAACCACTTGTGTGAAAACCAGGGTCTCATTTTCACTGTCTGTGGAGGAATGAATGCAGTGGTATCATTGAAGAGGGGGAGATTTGTTAGTAGGTGTGACATTCAGGCGATGCCCTGGAGCCTCCACTGGTATTCAGTGTCTCCTCATTGTCCCTTTAACTCCCATACCAGCCAGGCGTGACCTCAATCCATTTATAGTGCAGTATTTGAAAATACTGGCCAACTCTTGTTTGTTCATCCTCCCAGTGGGATGCTAGGATGTGACCTAGTTTCATTTGTCTTATCAAGGGCCTCCTACAATCACTCCTGCTGTGCAGGAAAGTAGCAGTGTTTCAGATAACATGGCCCCCTCCCCCTGATACACACTAACCCTGCCCCTCTGATACACACTGCTGATCCTTATCTCTCTTCATGGAAATGCCTGCTGGCTCTTTATGCTGTTTATGGCTTTTCCACAAATAAAGCAAACATGTAATCTACACTGATATCTAGTAGGCTGATGAGATCTCTAATTTGTTTCTTTGAACTCCTACTCTTGCATAAGTATCTGTCTTGCTCGCAAAATAGATTTGATACTTTAACAAGGTGGTAGGTCTATCTAAGTATCTCTGCTTAGCCCATTCATGCCTTAAGATTTCCTTGACTATTACCAACTGAAACTGTCATACTGTTGAAAATGACAATTTAAAATTTAGCATACATTGAAGTATTAATCATTTTCTAAATTCTGATTTACTTTTCTTTCTGAAATATTTTCTGGAAACTACATTTATTCGACAAAAACACTATGCAGATGGTTTTGTGTTCTTAATAAGTTAATACTTAACCCAGAAAATAATTTTAAAGATGCACTGATTTGTGAAATGCACATTGTCATTTTGTCAGCTGCTTAGTACTATGAATGGGAAGGGGTCATTAAATCAATGGTCAAACATTTTTGTTGATACAATGCAACATGTTTTCTTCTACTTCCATCTTGCAACAGATGGAAGTATTCAAGAGTGTGCTGCTACTTGCATAGATTTCTCATTGATTCATGCTTGGCATACTGATAATATTGTAAATGTAACCTCTTTTACTTCTGAAATCTATAAACTATTGGGACTCTGTGATTGTATAAAAATGATGTTTATATTATTCAATGTATGCAGAATAAATTACACTTCTCAGGCAATACTGTGCTACTAGTCTGTTTGTGTAGTATTTTCTTATTCCTTGCATTTGAGTACTAGCTGTTATTTTGATGTAATTTCCTTCTTTTTCAGTATACTTGATGATACCATAGATGATGAAATGGAGGAGGATATGCCAACAAATAAGGTAAGAATATTGTACGCTCTGAAAAAAACAATGAGACTGTAGTTGCTTGCCTGTTAACACCTGTGTGAAATATTGATGTTCCTTGAATTCATTGCAGAGTTCTTTGAAATGACGTGGTAAGCTAAGGCATCCTTTTTGCCCCATCCTACGTTCCGCAGTTAGAGTTCTTTGAAATGACTTTCATTTATCTAAATATGACTGGCTCTGGTGTGTTATTAAATGATGTTTTGCATACAGTTTTACTGCACTTACATAGTAGTTAAGTTGGTTTCACTAGAAAATAAGGTGGTTTAAACATTTTGTGAAATGTTACTGTCAGAAAGACGTTAAACAAAACAAACATCCTGAAATAAAATGCTTATAACTTAATGCTTATAACACTCACATTAATGTGACTAAATATCTAGAAACTAAAGACTTCTAGCTTTCCATATTTTGTAAAATACATGGCTAGTTACCATAAGTTTTATTTTTTTGTCTAATATATATATACTACCTTTAACTTAATCAAGTCCAACTGTCGTCTTATGTATCCTTTAAGGATATGTTTGCCATTGTTCTTGGATGAGGTTTTCTTATGATGGTTCTCATTTTTGTTGCAGAAAATTGCTCTACATGAAATCAACACGTCACGTTACAATGAAGAATTCCATGAGGTGTGCAAGCTTGGAGACGGGGAGTTTGGGAGTGTATATAAATGTGTAAATAGGCTGGATGGATGTACATACGCTATAAAGAAATCGAAGACGCCAGTGGCTGGAAGTGTATATGAGTAAGTAGTTTCATTATTACAAGGCATATCATATTTTCAGGTGTGGTATTTTCTTGCCTGGAATAGATGGTAGGAATATGTATGAAAATCCAATATTTCTTCTGACAGTATGTGGTAATCAGTAATAGAATTTACTCCGAAAAACCATTCTATTATCACTTGTAGTAATCAGCGTGTCTATTGTTTTAGATTCTAGAGAGTATTTGTGCTACCAGTGAAAATATGAATACCAATTAGTGTTTTAATTGTGTAAGAGAGGGGTATTAATCAGACAGTGATTGGTTGTGAAAGAACTCAACTGCAATATTCGTTTTGGCATGTGTACAAAAGTCAATCCAGCATAATTGCTGGTAGCAGTAGCTGTCACTTAGTCGATTCTTAGATGCATGAATGTCCAGAAGCCCCAGTGATGTCAGTAGCTGATAAAAAACGTCAATTGAAATTAGAGCAAGAGAGCTTTTATGGCTTGTCTCAATAGAGAAAAAAATAACCTACCCAGACCTTTACAATAAAAGATGTTATCATTTGAAGTACCTAACATACAATATTGTTTTTGCTTAAATACACTCATTGAAATAGATGCATTTTATGAGACTAAGGCAGTAATATATATCTATCATGTTTAAATTCTTGTCCCTTGAAGCATTACTTTGGGCTTGTCACAAGTGTCTGCCCTCTTCCCCCAGTATGCTTTATAATCTAAGCACTTAGAACTCATAAGTTAGGATGCATATGGGAATTCTGTTCCCATAAGCTCCCCTGTATATCGATCCAGAAGATGTCTGCAGATGCATGTTTATAACAGTGTCACATTGCTTATCAGTCATTCCTGCCCTGTTATCAGTGTAGTGGTATTGCTGTTGTTCTGAGATTCCTCCCTCCCCCTGCTGAGAGGGTGGGATTACCTCATGTGGCTTTGTCCACTGATAAGCTCCTATTGTTGTATGGATTCGGTTGATTGATACACATCAGACTAATCCAGGAGGGTGGCATGTGCCATTGTGAGCACCCCTGGGAATACCCTCCTGCTGATCTGGGGGAAGCCATGCAGCACAAACACACATGGCACATACAGTGTCATACACTTATATTTGATTACCTTTTTGAAGAAGAAAGCTGTGCCATTAACAGACATAACAATTTAAATTGATAAAGTAAAGCTTAGTAAACCCCAGTTCAACTTTACCCATAGTAGTAGTTCTAACTTCTATGAAATCAGGTAATTGCTGATAATGAAATGAGGAAATACTGTACTGGACTAAGTTAGATATATTATTGTAAGTACTATAGTTTTAACGTCACCCAAATAACTAATAATAAATGATACACATGAACATCATTTTAAAAATAGTACTGTGCTACTCCTAGTCCGCAACAGTACATTTTATATTGTCATACCCTTAAATTACATGTATAAGTTTGACTTCGTTTATATTTCATACGCTTTTCATTCACTTGTGAATAGTCGGACACTAGTGATTTTGCTTTACCAATACCAATTTTTATCAAAGATAGAGATCTATTTTTGCCAGACTGAACATGCTCTATGTGTTTGTGTTTTCAGGAGGAATGCCATGAACGAGGTTTACGCGCATGCTGTGTTGGGCAGGCACCCACATGTTGTGCGATATTTCTCAGCCTGGGCAGAAAACGATCACATGTTCATTCAAAATGAATATTGTAATGGTAAGTGCTCTCATCCTGTAAGCAATTTCTATCTCAATTTCCATATTTATGTTATAGACTAAGAAGTACAAGTTAAATGTTGTACAGACATAATCAAACAGTCGCCCTGTGTATTTTTTCTTTACATTGTCCTAGACGTCAGCCCTTAGTGTCTTATTGACACTTCATTTATTGTATGGTATCACCTTCCAATTGATATGTCTTTTTCTTCTACCAATTGCCATTGCCTTTTCAGTTATGATCTCTACTTTGTATTGTAAATTAGTCCCTCTTGCGTCACCTATAATTTATCCATAGATAACATCATAGACTTAAACGATTCTATGGTTATGTTTTGCAGTGTGTGCAAGTTCCTTGCTTTCTACCTTGTATTATAGCGATTTGTTTTATGCCATCATGTTTGTAGTGATTCACATTAATTAAGCCTTGTGATTTACTGATTTAGGAGATCAGTTGAACCATTGTTCTCCCAGGTGTGTTCCTCATGCTTCGTATTTTCTCACATTTAGGTGGTAGTTTGGCGGATGCGTTATCAGAAGAGAGAAAGAAGAACAAGTGTTTATCGGAGGCAGAATTAACAGATATTTTGATACAGATTGCACAAGGCCTCAAATACATCC
This sequence comes from Maea johnstoni, assembly GCA_963942565.1. Taxonomy (NCBI): domain Eukaryota; kingdom Metazoa; phylum Annelida; class Polychaeta; order Spionida; family Magelonidae; genus Maea; species Maea johnstoni. The sequence goes on along the minus strand of OZ012684.1, from coordinate 5,049,830 downwards.
ACTCACAAAACCTGGTACATCTAGACATCAAATTAGGTAAGTGTATAAACTTAGGGTAATTCTGATAATAAGCAAAATGCATTGTGTTGGCTGATATGATTAATTGCTGTGTTCATAGTGGATTTCAAATAAAATGGACATCGCTTAGTATTATCAAGTGTTTTGGAAAGGTGCACAGTATTAAAGACTATCGACTTAGACTTTGAGTTACACAACAAAACAAATGAGTAAAATAAATCAGTATTTCTTGTGCTTAGCATAATAAGATTGGATGAAGCTTCATAGTAGGATGAACCCCTTCAAGATTACTCATCATCCTCAGGCCTGTCACGTGTGTGTTACAGTTTTCATTATTTGAGTAAGCAAGTTTCCTATGGTATTATCATGTGTCGTGTGTGTGTTGTTTTAGGTAACATCTTTGTGCAGCGTAACGAGCCGGTGGAGAGCTCTCCTGAGAGTGGAGTGGAGGATATGGGGGAAGACGACGACTCCACGGAGCAGGTCACCTATAAAATAGGTAAGCTCAGCCACTTCACCTGGCATTCATAACTTAGCAGCCAGCTCATTCCCTAATCCCCTTTATACTTATGAAAATATGTATGACTGCATCTCTAACATGCAGCATACTAACAATTGATGTGATTCAGGTGAACCTAAGTTATTGAGGTAAGAGGTCTTTGTATAATTTACATAATATAATTTATTCTTAGGAATTCATTGCAGCTACCTACTTTCAGCCTCGTTCTATTTTCTTCAAGACCTGGCTTTGAATTTTATTTTAGTACCTACCCTTGTGTAATATAAACATCTGCATATTCTACCTCCCCTATAGAGATTGTATGTATTCAATAATTAGTTGTGTAGGAATTCCTTGTGTGAAACTGTGTGTATTATAGGAAAGGGGATATTGTTTATGTCCACACCTCTCTTGCCACATGCCCTAACCTCTATGCCTGTGTGTATAGGAAAGGGAATGTTGTTTATCTTGCCACATGCCCTAACCTCTATGCCTGTGTGTTTTCAGGTGATCTTGGGCATGTCACGTCCGTTACCAACCCCAAGGTGGAGGAGGGAGACTGCCGTTATCTCCCCAACGAGATCCTCCAGGAGAACTTCGACCACCTGCCCAAGGCAGACATCTTCTCACTGGCTCTCACCATCTTTGAAGCTGTAAGTACTCAACTTGTTAATCATTGTCTTAATTATCTCCAATTTATGCACTGAACACTTTTTACCCTGAAGATTTAACTATATGAGGCTGGAAAGCTAACAAGTTGGTGTAGGAGACTTCCTCTTAAGAGACGCTTCAGTTTAAAGGCCACACCGTCTTTAGTTTCCCCCTGAAAACACTTGTTAATAAAGACCATGTGTTTAAAGCAGCTTATTCAGCGGTTTTACCAGTGTTCTTGGCCTTTTAAATTAAATATCATTTGGTTAAAAAAATATATTCCCCTCCAACTTCCTAGAAAGGTTGTTTTCTCTGTGTTGACACAATTATTTAATAATCTTTCCTATTGGGATTTTGTTCCCATAACTTGAAACAGGTGATATTTCATGGCTTTAGTGTGTGTATATATACAAGTTAATGACTGACTCTCTCTCTCTCTCCTTCAGGCTGGTGGTGGCGAGCTCCCTAAGAACGGTGAGGACTGGCACCATATCAGAGCTGGAAACCTCCCCTACCTCTCCAACTGCTCCACAGAGTTCAACTCCCTGCTCTTAGTAAGTTCTCACACAGTGTATGGTGATTGTGGTAGATTTAGAAAATTGTTTTAATTTTAATGGTAAAATTTTGATGAGAATACATTGAGAATATGGTCCATATCATTTTACCTAAAGAACAAATATGGGTATATTGAAAATTATTTTACTTTTTGAGATACCAATTGGTAATAAGAATAAGTCACAAACTTTGGTTTTATACTATGTAATATTTTTAAAATATCCTGATAAAATTAAGACCATATCTTTTTCTGACAGAAGTTTAAGTAACTATAGTTATTAGAGATTCATGTAAGTATATCACAATTCTCACCAATGTTTTAGTTGTGCATGTTTTCATGTAGATATGTCCTTTATTGAACAGAGCATGATCCAGACGGACCCCTGCAAGCGCCCCACGGCATGCGCCCTGCTCCAGCACCCCGTCCTATGCCCCTTCGGCGTCAAGACCAAGGCTCAGCTCAGGAAGGAACTCAATGCTGAGAAGTTCAAGAATGAGGTGCTTTCACGGTAAGAAAATTCAATGATAAATTGTGGAGAAAATGGGAATAAATCCAAATTTGATTCATTCTGCAGAAACAAAAATAATTTGTCTCAGTTTCAGACTGGTGCCCTCTTCTAAAAAGTTTAATTCAAGGCATTTTCTTCTCTTTTATGTTCATACTGGATCTCAATATAATTTCAGTATTAAATTTAGTTTTTGAATTTTTCATAGTTACAAATATAATGATAGACGGCAACTTCATTCTAGAGACTTGGACAACACTGATTTATTGCCAGCCATGCTTGTCACAAAATCGAGCATGGTTCAAGAAAATTTTGAATAATATATACTTCTAATAGTAATATAATTTTTTGGTCTCCCTATTTATTTATATTTTGAGTAATTTATTTTTGGTAATAGTAAAACATTAGTCATATATGTATTCATATATATTTTCCTCTTCATTTTAGGCAACTGAAAGAAGCCACGGAGAAGCAAGATGACATGTCAGCGCCCCAACCGAAACCAAGAAACTCGCGAATCATCGGCCGCAAAGTCAACAGGAGCATGAGCCTGACAGTATTCTAGAGCATGCCAGGCATGCAAGCAATTTGACGGGCATGCACATTATGTTTATGATTACTCGTATAAGATCTGGCTACATTTGATAGGTTTAAGATTGTATTATAATGTCTTTAAGGAAAATCCAAGGTATAGTCAAGCATAAATGTATAAAATTAAGTTAAACAACAGCCCAAGCTGTAATGATTGGTAATTAATAAAAATGCTGCTTGTAGCCTATTTATATACCCTCATTAGATTACCGATAAGAAATGTCTTTCTATTGTAAAAACTGAATATTCAAAGACAACCTGCCTAGAATAAAAAGTCATCGGAGGGCCAAAATATAACTGAACGCTTTATTTGGTGCTACAACCTGAGGGTTGGATTGTAGTGATTTGTTATGGTTGTGGAAAATAAGCATTTTCACATTATGGCCTAAAAAGACGCTTCTGTATATTTTATCTGGAAAACTATCCGAATCGTCCCTATTCTCTTATATCATTCTGTTGCCATCTGAATTATATTTCTTAGTATCGACTTCAACAGTTTTGTCTTTATCCATTGAAGCAAAGTATGTATTGCACCATGGAAACGTCTTTTTAGGCCACAGTCTTTTCATCTCAACAAATCTTTGTATTTCATTTGCAACACTTTCATATCATACACAAACATTCTACAAAATGCTATTTGTTGATTGAATATATATTCCCAAATCATGCATGTATACATCTTATCTCTGTAATAACTTTATTCATACACTCTATTAAGTGCAGAGCACATAGGTTTAGCCATGGATACTATTAAAACTTACAGTGTTTCTGAACATGTCATTTGAATAGAATTGGCTATTTGTATAACCAGTGACCTAACCAAGCAAGTGAACCTTTTCCTTTTAGAGCCAATTAAAGGATTTCTAAAAAGTTCCATGTCACACAAATATAAAATTTGAAAAAAATACTGAATAAAAATAGTAGTTTCACTAATTTGTTTGCTTTACTTACTAAAAACACTAAGCTGTATAATCAGCCATTACATTCAATTTATTCAATCACAGTTTCTGATAATAATCTTGTTTTCTGTGTTAGTTTTGTACTGTAATCGTTACTATATGGTTTGAGTTTGCCTGTGTTAGCCCTAGGAACATGTCCTGCCATGCCACGCTGTCTCCTGGTGATTTTATGGAGCTCTGTTGGCACTCTGATTTGCTTGCTCTTCTTGGTTAGCAGTTGAGAAAGAGATTGAAGCTTTTACGAGTGTTAGGCTCTTGTTGCTAATTACAGGGCTCTTCTTAAAGCTGTTGACCCCGGACCCCAGTCACAGTTCATCGGAGATCTGTTTTCCTCACCCACTTTTCTCTCATTGTTGGTTGTTGAGAAAGAGAAATAAGTTTTAAGTTTCTGCAAGGGTTCATCTTAAAGTGGTTATCTGGACCCAGTCACATAATTGAAGATTTGTTCGTCTTATTTGCTTGTTCTTAATTAGTGGTTGAGAAAGTTAAGCTTTTAAAGATGTGAAGTTCTAGTTATTATTGACAGGGAACCTCTTAAAGCTGTGGACCCCGGACCCCAGTCACAGTTAACCTGATAATAAATTCCCTTATTCTTGTTAAAGCTGGCAGGGCATGTTTAAGTGTGGCTAGCACAGGTAATATAAACAGGTCTTTAAGACAAGTTATAATGGAGATGTTCTGTTTCTGGCCCCCAGGGAGAGTTTGAAGGCTACTGGCCCTGGCACGCTGATTCTGGACATCAGATAACAGTAGCCTGTTTATTATGGCAACAGAAGTATCTCTGGTCAACCGCATAATAGCGCATCCCGTAAGGAATTGTATTTGCTTATTGTAATTTTTGTTCAGTCATGGTTAGAAGTGTATATATATATATATGATGCTTAAGAGTTGCCTAAGTTAGTTGCGGTCGTAATAGTTAAAATGTGCCTGTTATTGACTTTATTAATTTGATGCTGATTAAGAAATCCTATTTGATCTGTAATTCAGTTGTGTAGAATTTATCAGAAAATCCTTTTTTAACAGAAATTTAGTTGTATCAACTCAGAAAGTCCAATGGAATAGAAATGAAGTTTCCTCAAAGATGATCTTGCATGTTAGAATACAGTCAAGTTAATTTTGCATCCGCTTGATGTTGACCAGAGATGTTTTTCACTGCTACTGTGTTATTTGGTTTTATTTACTGTACAAGTTTGTTACTGGGAGTTGAGTGTACATAGAGCCTGAGGAGGAGGAGGAGGAAGTGTAATGTACTTTTACCTTCTCGCTGGTTTGTCCTTTTACTTGCTTAAAGCATCGTATACAAAACATGATGCATGTTGTATATACACAATAAAGTATATTTTTCAAATAATTTCATGCTTCCTTGTATTCTTTTGTATTTTAAGAACAATATTGATATGGGTTTAAGAAGGAGGGCATGGATTTTCTATTCATTTAATAAGTACCAATAGCAGCCCCTAATATCCTGAGAATCTGGCTACTTATATAGTACTCCAAGGAGCGCTTCTTCTGTATCTCACTTTAAACCAATCTGATTGACCGGTTAACTGCGAGCACTGATCATTAGATACCCAGAATTAATATTGGCAGGTGAAATTGAGATCAGGTACACACCACTGATATCTATTACCTTTGACCATGAGTGATCTATCTTAAGCCATGGCAGTAGTTGCAGACGTCATACACATCCAATTTGAAACTATCCGAATTCCAATTTTTAAATTTATCATGAATCATACAAATATAGATATATACTAATAAAAAATAAAATTTATTATGGGTGTGATATGAACAGTCTTATTACTGAAAACTAACTCATGGCAATGATGTACTGGAAGATGCTTGCTCCATCTACTGGCAAATTTGCAAATTAAAATGTCCTTATTGAGAAAGGCTCTACTTCGTCAAACACAACGCCTATGAGACATTTCAATTTTAAGTAAGAGAAAAACTATTTAAAAAAATGCATATATATTCTTGTAAAACACCCGTGGTAGGGAATGTTTAGTCTTTCTATGAACTTTAACTAAACAAATTAAAGAATGTTCTTTAAACACAGCAGGTAGTTTGCTAAGTAGTGTCCAGATGGCGCTGTCATCAGTATTCACCAGAAGCATAACTGCTATCGGTCAGGGTTTTTATCATTTTATATCCCATTCCGAACAGAGAAAAAGGAATCCATGAATGCGGCTCCTAAGAAATGAATTATCAAAATATAAGGCACGTGTGTTAAACCGCATAATGTAATAAACGTTGCGAAATGTAATACCTACGCATAACGTAATACAAAATCGTTGCGAAATTGATACCTACGCATAATGTAATAACAAATCGTTGCGAAATGTAATACCTACGCATAATGTAATAAAAAATCGTTGCGAAATGTAATACCTACGCATAATGTAATAAAAAATTGTTGCGAAATGTAATACCTACGCATAATGTAATACGAAATTTTCACGAAATGTAATAGCACAAGGTACGCATAATGTAATAAAAAATCGTTGCGAAATGTAATACCTACGCATAATGTAATAAGAAATTTTCACGAAATGTAATCATGTAGGCTGGGTTCGCCCATTTCTAACTGGTCTGGTTATGTGGTCTACCATGATTGCTATTTTAAAAAATCAAACCAGCCTACTGTATATGCTCCCACAAATAGGAAGAATTCACCCAATTCAGCTGACCCCGTTGAAAGCTCATGAATCTTTAATCGCCAAATATATACAGGCCACCAGTTGGCCTTTAGCTAATGACATCAGGGAAAACCTGCAACGATCTCCTGATGCAAATCAAAGCAAAAATACAACAAGAAAGTGGCGAAAATTAAGACTGTAACAAGAAAATGGTGAAAACTAAAACTTAATCGGTAGATGACAAATATCTACCAGTTCATTATAACATAAATTCCAATTTAGTTGATTATATGAGAAAAAGCAGATTTAAAGGGGAAAATGAAATCTCCACCAGAATGACACAAAGAACATAATCGACCCATTGTTAAAAGGCCACCATGTATTAAAACAGCACACCTGGCAAAGACTAAAAAAAATGATTTGGGGTGTTAATTTTTGATAACAAAAATATTTTGACTTGCTACAGGGTTATTCCGGCTCAAGTGACCCAATTTTCAAAAAAGTCGCCAGGTGACCATCTAAGATTTTGACGGAACTTCCCTCATGTGGGCCTTTATGTTAAAGAAGATTGCACGAAAAAATTCAGTTCCAAATTCCAAAGGATTTTTGAGAAAAGTGAGGTTAAAGGCATGGGGGGGGGGGGGGGGGGGTATTTTCACTCATGAATCTAAAGAGTGTGTTGAACCATTTTCAGATGCTCACAGTTTTTTTTAAAATTTTAGTTGCAAAGCCTACATTTGCTACTATAATTAACTGATACCTAGAGAATCACATTATGAATTTTCTTTTTTCATATTCCTTATGGATACTGAGATAAAGAGGTCCAAAATGTGATTTTCGTTCAATTTCTTTAATTTTTTCAGTTTTCAGGCCACTTTTTTCTTCCATGCCATTCATATTTGATGTAATGTTTTACTTGATTTATATTGTCTATTCATAGGGGATTCTAGAAAAGTCAAGATGTTTTTCTAAAAAGGTCAAAATTTGACACAGTTGGTGGGCAAGAGTTGGCCGGTATCAAATTTGTAGTAATTTTGTCTATCTTAAAAGCTGAGTTTGTCCATGTAGTGAAATATCTAATAACTTCAGCTTATAACATGTTAATCTAACATATATCAGCTACATTTATACCAAGTTTTGTTTTGTGGTCTCAATTCCTTCACATAAAAAACTACTTGTACTCATGGTCTATAGCGACTGTTTCATGTCTATCGGTCAACTTTAAGGCCTATGTAAAAATATAGTTATAATTTCACACTGGTAGGATTTAACTTATTCAGTACACAGACAATTAAAATATTAATAACATTAATTGGTTTTGTTGATATTTTAGTTTTTTGAGATAAAATGGTCTAAAATCATGTTTTTGTTCTTTTTTGTTAATATTTTTGTATTACTAGTATTTAGGGTGCTTGTTGCATGCACCTCCTAATTCACATTGGGTGACTAGTTCTAATTGATCTATACTAATTACTTGTAATTGCTTTCTAAAGAAAGTCAAGTTTTTAGAAATAAGTCCAAATTTTTGGTACACCTGCTTTCTGGATATTGGCACTGATCAAAACGTACCTATATTGCCCCTGTTTTTATCGTTTGATAAATTTCCTATTACATTATGCGTAGGTATTACATTTCGCAACGATTTTTTATTACATTATGCGTACCTTGTGCTATTACAATTCGTGAAAATTTCGTTTTACATTATGCGTAGGTATTACATTTCGCAACAATTTTTTATTACATTATGCGTAGGTATTACATTTCGCAACGATTTTTTATTACATTATGCGTAGGTATTACATTTCGCAACGATTTTTTATTACATTATGCGTAGGTATTACATTTCGCAACGATTTTGTATTACATTATGCGTAGGTATTACATTTCGCAACGTTTATTACATTATGCGGTTTAACAAATGACCCTATATCTATCTACAAAAGCAATTTGCTTGTACAATACTTTTATCACATTTCGTGAAAATTTCCTATTACATTATGCGTAGGTATTACATTTCGCAACGATTTTTTGTTACATTTCGCGTACCTTGTGCTATTACATTTCGTGAAAATTTCGTATTACATTATGCGTAGGTATTACATTTCGCAACAATTTTTTATTACATCATGCGTAGGTATTACATTTTGCAACGATTTTTTATTACATTATGCGTAGGTATTACATTTCGCAACGATTTTTTATTACATTATGCGTAGGTATTACATTTCGCAACGATTTTCTATTACGTTATGCGTAGGTATTACATTTCGCAACGTTTATTACATTATGCGTTTTAACACACGTGCACTATTTGAAATTGAAATTTAAATACATTAATCTAACTTGCCCATTCCAATTTACAGTTCGATGAACTACATTTGTTTCATTTAAACATTTGAGTTTTATGTCTTAGGTAGCCCAACTGTCCCATATAACAAATCTCATAGATTGCCATATTACTTATAACCATCATAAAGCTAGTTGTTCATGCCTCTGTACCATAAATGTAACACTAGTAGGCAGGCATTAGATAGTGAGCGTATCACTTATGACCATCTCAGACAGCAGGGGGCGTCATAGCCTAGATTTCTAGGTTGTCATTAGTCCAATGAATTAGACCTCGGATACGCTGGTCGTTTTTTTAACTGATATTCCTATTCCATGTCAACGTTTTAGGGACTAGGAGCCTATTCATAATATAAAGAGGGCGCTGAAGACAACTGTGCTGGAGACAACCAGTGCGAGTGAGTGCTCAGCCAAAGAAGCACAGGGGACCAAGTGAAGAAATCTCGTGGTGTGGACGCTTACCTATGAAATGCAGACAGATGTCCATAATGAGCCCCAAGTCATTTCTAGTTGTCGGTTCCACTCTGTGTGTTCTGATATACAACATAAGAGCTCTGATTGGTTGTGGTGAAGACTAACTGGGAGTAATACAGAGGGAAACCGTTTCACATTTAAGACTTCGCACACAGTTTACCGCAAACACATCAATATTTTCTTTTAGGAACAATGAAGAATTCTCTCAAATGTATGCAATCTGAACATGTTTGATGGGAGTGTGATGCTCATCAGTCAGCAGATTGCTTTCTAGGAAAAGTAATTATTGTAATAAGCCTACGTTTACAATAAATTACACACAATATTTTGCATGTAGAGAGCACTGTCAACACAAATGGTATAACTTTTTTTTTATTCCGGGGGATTTCATGGTGCCGAAAAGCAGTTCGTGTTCGTGCTCAATCAAAATCAAATGAAGACCTTGGGGGATTACGTTTAACGCTTATTGGTGGGCATTGAAAAATATCCAGTCATAACCCTTTAGCCACTAAACCACATTTTTGTGTCTTCCGTCATTTGCCCACCCCCTAAGTGGTTGCCGTCTGAGCCCTGAATAAAGAGAGGGCAGTGTCGGGATATATGTAAGTCGCTTGATCAATACCTTCTAGCCTTGCCCTGCGGCCAGGAAGTCTTGGCAGGGGAGGGGGCAGGGCATAACTCGAGTCGTTCATTATTAAGGCAGCATTAGGCATATCGCGACTGGTTGACAGTTCTTCGGCCTGGTCCCTCCTGCAACTCTCAGCCTGGGAGGCGGCGGTGTCGGCGGCGGCGGCGGCGGCGGCGGCGTGCCAGCAGCCAGCGCCACTGACAGACTGTGGGAGCCACGCACCGGCCACACCCCTCGTGACTGGCCGGCCACAGGTCAATATACACAGCTACTGGGGGATTTACTGCTGAAAAGTTGAATACATTCAATTGGATTTGGCAGACCTTCTATTGCATAACTTGGCTATAGATTTTGTATTAGCTGGGTGGCTATTCAAGTTTGACGAGTGTTATACCAATGGGTAGAATGGGCGGAAAGTTGTGGATATCGGAAACTGAGACTTAACGCAATATAGTGATAGTTGCCTTAGGGTCCCTAGCGACGAGTCTTCCATAGTTCATAAGTGTTTTCAAAATATTTCATCCGCTATGGTTCACGCCGACGGAACTAACAGAACGTTACATGTACACTTCTTATACATTTCTTATTATAAACTTGTTATACATTTCAATTGATTACAATTTTATAGGTATTGATCAAATTCTTTCCAAGATAAGCGTAGAACGGCGATGCTAATTGATGTGATGAGCATAAGCAAATACTAGCGCGCATAGAAAGAATATAAGGTGACTTTTCTCTTGACAATTATCAGATGCCGCATGCCAGGCGAATCCTGTAAGATTTAGTGCATAGTTCCCACTCATTTCCACATGGGAGGTCTCTTCTTGAAATGGGGTACCTTTGAGTTGAAGAGGGTAGCCTGAATTAATCCACTAAATGCAATAAATCAAATTTATTAAAAAGTTTTTACGGGAATACATGACACAATATTCCATGTATGATTTCCAAAATATTCTCTTGTGAGAAAGAAATTCTCCTGGTAGTAAGACCTTACTGGGAATGAATAGGTTAAGATGAAACTGTCATTAAAAGGCTCCTTCTGAATAGAACAGCTCGACAAAAACGCCAAGCATAAAATGGTGACGAGGAGGGTTGGTCAAGTATATATACATATATACATATATATATATATATATATATATATATATATATATATATATATATATATATATATATATATATATATATATATATATATATATATATATATATGTGTATATATATATATATATATATATATATATATATATATATATATATATATATATATATATATATATATATATATATATATATATATATATATATATATATATATACCGGTATATACATGTATATGTATATATATATATATATATATATATATATATATATATATATACATATATATATATATATATATATATATATATATATATATATATATATATATATATATATATATATATATATATATATATACACACACAAACACACACACACACACGTTCGTGTAATTCCATTAACCTTTTTTCAGTTGTATCAGGCTTGCACGGCCCGTGAGAGCATCACAAGAGATGTTGAGGTGTAAATAAAGTATTGTCCATTAGTACACATGCATATGGTATTTCAGCAGCCAGATCCGCCGGGTCTGTCTTGAATTACTCAGGAGATGCCCAACCTGCAGTTTCTATGATTGTCAGTTGATTTGTGCCACTGGAAAGTGTGTGCATTATCATATGTAAATTACTAAGCGTGTCTCATTGTATGGTTTTCTAATTGCTCTCCCCATTGTCTCCTTTGCACCTGCGGCAAAAAACAAATCAGCGAGTAAATTTGACTACTTTTCTTTATTTGCGCTCCCCATGTGCTCAAATATGACTATTCAACAGGTCGCTAGATGGGAGGCGCACTCTGGCTGCTCAGCTAACACCATACGATGCTATTTTGTGTAACTTCTCAGTCCAGGGCATGAAGTGGGAAGTGGCGTTAATTGCCTATGGGTTGTTCAGGTGCGCAGCTACGTTACCAGCCATTAATGACACACACTTGTAGCGACTTAGGGTACTGGCTCTGCGGCAGCCAGGAACGTGTGGAGGTGGTTCCAGGAGGACCTCTACAAACACCGCCCTCCCGCATGGGACAGGCTGATCAGCCGCGGGGCACGCCCGCCACATTCATGTAGAAAAATATCTCTCTGTGGTACCTGGACAGATCTCGTGGTCTACCAGCATCAAAGACCTGTATGAAACCAGCTTTGATGACGATACCAATCCACCACTGATTACTTACCGTAATTTCCAATATGAGTTTAGGTGCCGAGTATATTCCCGTAAATTTCAGACGAGTAATCCAGATTCGTCTCTTCAGAGGAAATAAATAAGACAGTTTAGATAGCAATACTGATAGAGATATCGCGCTGCTGAGTACTTATAGCAAGGTTTTTGAGATGGTTATGTGGAGTAGAATAGAGGAATGGTGAAAAAATACAGGTGTTATATCTACCCGACAGGGTGCATGCAAAAAAGGTCAGCCCTGCACAAACACTGATCCTGCAGGAAACAGTGATGAAAGCCTTGGTGACAAGACGCAAAGTATTTGTGATGTTTCCAAGGCACAGTTTGGAAAGATGGTCTTTTTTGGAAAATGTATGAAAGTGGATCTAAGTGACGCCTTTGGCAGCTTATATATTAGTTGTAGAACGATTTTCTATTATGTCTTAGGATAGGCCATGAATAGCGTCTCATGCATACAATTTAGTTATCAAAAACACAAACCCAAGCATATGAGTTGTACCAAATTCATCATGTTTATTATTGTGGAGCACTCCTCAATATGTCTAGCATAATTTGAAATCTTCCAAAGAATATACATGTATATGAGAAAGTAGTGAAATTATTAAGATTATGGTTATGGTTTACAATGTTATTGCAAGTGTCAGGTGTATTGTAATATGGACAAGAGCTCTGCTGACCTATTAAATTTGTTGGCTGTTGTAGTACCATCTACCTCTCATCCAACATATAAGAGTGATCCTTCAGATTTTTAGGGTATAACCCTGAACAAAGACACATCATGCATCTTTCAATGACTTACATAGACTTACCTTCGGTAGGTTTAGTACTTTCTGAGTAGCCACAGTATCTGCATTTGTGCTATCAATATTTTGGGATAAACGGGCAGGTCAAGGCACCTGCCAGAGACATTCTTCGATATACAATGATGACTAGTGAGTATACCACACGCCTAAAACTATATTCTAGCATTTAGAACATTTAGTGATGTTGGCTAGCGTTGGATTCAGAGCAACTTCCTGTACTAAAAAAAGAAGTATGAGATTAGGTAATCGTTCTCAGTTGGACTACTTGAAATCTGACCTGTGATTTGAAATGGATCATTTTCACTATATAGAACCATTATCATGCTAGTAAACTTAAATGTATGTCTAGGAATTTGGACACCTGTCATAAATGAATGAATTCACCACCAATTTAAGCTTCCCTACTGAATTGAGGTCAGATTAATTGAAGTAGGTTCATTTTAGTATGCTAAAATCTTAAACAAGATCCTAGTAGTCATAACTATCGAAGAGGTTTCTGCTTATAAGCAAACCCTCATAGTCCAATGACTTACAGATTCATAACATAATGCAGCCTACTTTAGTCAAGCATATGTTTTTTAAAAGCAAAATCCAAGAAAGACTCAACTTGGATTTCAAGTATGTATGATACATGGTGTATTAACATGCTATTATTTTAAGAAGTTTTCTATAAGTTAAGAGAGAAAAGACTGAGATGTAGTGAATGTCCATTTAAAACAAACAGGGTTTTAAACCTCAAGCGTCACGCGATATCTCACACAAGAGACTTTGAAGTGTGGCAATAGTAAGGGGTGTGTGAATGAGTTTTAAGGTAAAACAATAGTTAATGAAGCATCAGGCAACAGGTTCAATACAGGTGTGCTATCTGTAACAAAGAGATGTACCACAAACATTAACTTATTGATCACATGAACTGCAAACAATAAAAATGAAACATGATTTTGCTAGGTGTACCTCAGAATTCAGTGATAGGAAAGCACTTTATGAATATGAAAGATCATTTCATAAGCCATTTACACTGAAGGGGCACATAAATGGTAAACACAAAAAGAAGGGTTCACAGCTGTTTAAATACTTTTCACTAAAGAAGCTTTCAGTGAAAAAAATGCCCGTCGAGCACAATGGAGGACGCCTGCCATTTCTCATTCTGTATCTAGTCACTTAATGTACTCTTCATCAAAACCTTGCAACGTAATAAAGGGGACATAATATACATAGAAAGCTGTAAGAATAGGTACTCACTGAAAAGGTGAACCTTTTTTTCAAAATGCAAAAATGTATATTTCCAATGTAAATTGTGTGCCTGAAATAGGAGGGAACAGTTCCACACTACAATAAAAAGTATGTGTATCTATTATCCTATAAATGTTATGATAGATGTTATGAATAAGTATAACTCCCCAACAGGTATGAAAGCAAATATAACCCATCTGGATCAGGACTCTTTAGCAACATCACAACTGTAGCATTTGTATGACTGCCACAGGTTAAGATACTTGTCTGTCAAATACTAGTAATTATTTAATGTTGCACTTATTATGAATATCCAGAAAATTTGACAGCACTTTCCATTCAACCACATGGTTCGCTTGCATATTCAGCCTTCCCTTATGAGGGAAGGCTGAATAGAAGGGTCTATTAGTATATAATAGAAGGGTCTATTAGAATAGAAGGGTCTTCGTATCGTATCGTATATTTATTGACTGTAAATGGTATTTACAAAATAAGATACAACTTATACAAATAATAAATAATAAACGGTAAGCAAACAGACTGTAAAGCGAACTGAAGTAAGCAAAAAAGAATATAAACTGGTAGGAAAACGGCTATACTTGTTATGTACATTCAACGGGAAAGTACATAAGCAGCAGTTTTCTTTCCAAAAGAGTACAAATTAGCAGAATGACAAACATTACTCATAGAGATTAAACAGCTAAGAAGAACTTCCTTCCTACAAGCGACATTAATCTATACAAAGGGTGTAACCCCAGAACCATGAACCAGTAGGACTATGACTAATGTGGGATATAAATAGTTCACAAAAGTAGTCGTATCAAAGATACACCGAAAGGGGAGACGTCTATTAGTAGCGGCTGGTCGTTGTTTTTTTATTTAGAAAAAGCAGAACCATTTTAGCAAGGCTGGTGATCACATTGTCTACCAATAGTCAGGGTAATGATTAGATATATCCTAGATGATCGACATTCGTGAATATATGAAGCCCGAGTTATCTGCATCTAACTTTAGGTGGAAGTCTGGTATCCAATAGGTCTGGCTAGATCCCAGTGTCTACCATGGTGCATTTGATGTATTAGGGGTAACATATTATACATACTGCTTCAAGCATAACCATCTACAATCTCACCATGTGCAAGCATCTTTCAAGTAGTTATTGGTTCATTAAAATACACATTTTTCACAACCAAAAAAGTAGTTCAAGAAAAAACACAGCGAAAATGATAATGCGTGGTTGGTAAAACAGGCAACATAATTTGCAATTTTTTTTTCATTTTTCTTTCCTTAAACATGGACCATAGCGCAAATCATATCCATATCTCACCGTTAGTCACCATCTCATCACATCAAAAATGATTCCACCTTTCTGACTTCCAAAACGATTATTTGATAAAGCGATTTTTCTTCGAGATTATATAGTTTATTGCCCAACTTGCATCAAGATAAATATACAAAATAATACAACACAAAACCACGGAAATAGCTACATAATAAAAAATAAAGGTACTTATTGGCATTAAACTTAAAATCACCTCTGAGTACATAGAACAAAATGGGAGTATCCCCCAGGAGTTGGCTGCTTCAATTCCCTCACACCAATGATGTAGGCATCCTCATCCTGAATTTCAATATCTGACTTTCTTTCTCATTACTCATGGTCACAGCTAAGACAAATATTTATCTATGATATTATTCGTTTAATGTAAATATGGCCCATTGCAAATATAGGCTTCTACCTATGGGTTTATTTTCTACCATAAACAGCGCTAGTATGCTTTTGCAGTTGGCTAATTTGTATTGAAAATATTCATTTAGGTATTTTTTGTTTCTTTTATAATTTCTGAGCTACATATTCCATTCTCCCCATTGTCTTTGACTTGTGAAACAATTTCACGATTATCACTCGTGGCCAATATAGAAGGGGTTTTATTTGTCAATTCTGTTAAATTAGAAGTTGATGGCATAACAATAACAATGATACTCTTAGGCATCCACCATTTGATTTCCATATGGGGGGGGGGGGGGGGGGGGGGGGGGGGGGGACGTACATTCCAAGACAGATTTGTTCCTCCATTGATACCCCCATTTTTTTCACAATATATTATCATCATCTCTCAGGAGTATTCAGTAGGGCTCTGATCTTTTCAGTGTTTATAGTACTCTCTCTCTCTCTCTCCTCTCTCTCTCTCTCTCTCTCTCTCTCTCTCTCTCTCTCATCCGTACCCTCCGCAATTTCGTTTAAATGATTTCTACCATTATTACCTTCGTTTCCATTTTCTGGATATCTTATTGGCATGCGTTTTTATGAAGTGTACCCTTTTCATTAAGTCCTACTTGAAATGGATGAGACGTGCATTCGTAAGAGCCTGTACTCACTAAACAGTGATTCTTCTGATTTCAACTTCAATTAGTTAAACGCGAATCCAAATGAAAGCAATACAAGGAAGAAATGCTGATGGAAAGTGATATCGCATGTACATTTTTTAAGACAGATTTTTTCCAGATTTTCAAAAGTAGATTTTCTTTTTCAATTCTTAGAGACAGGTTATTCTTCTTTTCTAATTTTCAAGACAGATTATCTTTTAGATTGTGAAAGGCGAGCGAAAATATTATATATTAAGCTTTTAGTGATAGTGTTTTCATATATTGTACTACCTTTTACAAACATTCTCCCAAAGTATTTTAGTCATATTTTCATTTCTTGTATTTTGTGAATTATCTTTACTTATACAATTTTCGACACGATACGGATGGAATTTTCCAACAAATATATATTGTTTTCATTTTATCTTAACATTTAACTTAGCAGGGGGATTTTCAGGAGGTACCAACCTTTTACAAGATTAACAAAAGTCAGCTTAAAACCGACTACCTCAAACAAGGATTCAATCACTTGAAAATCAGAATTCATCCAAGACAGATAATTTGTTTTTCATCTTCCTGGACAGAATATTTCTTTACAAATGTTCAAAGACAGATTTCTTTTCCAAATTCGAGAGAGATTATTCTTTTTCCAAAGTGAATTGCCCCCTCCCCACCCCCACCACTCCAGAATATCAAATGCCTTAGTTGTCTCAGGTGAGGGGCATGTCCCACGCAGGCCCCATGAGTCAAGCAGATCCCTATTCCAGTCATGTCGGTAGTTAATGTAATTGCTTTAATTGATAAACCTCTATAGATTAATCAAGAGAACGAGGGGTGGCTATTCTCCTGCAATAAAAGACTGGATATTACAAACACATCTGCACGCGAATAAGTTCTCTCTAATAACTACGAGTTGCCTTTCATCTTACAGAAGCCAAGCTGGGGGTTCCCACAAAACATCCGCCTGGCGAAATCCAATAACTGTGAAAGAGGGTTTGATTTGGGGTGTGTGGAGGTGAAAGGGTGTGAGTCGGCATAAGATAGCGGGGTCTATGAGGTGATGAAGGAACAATAGCGGGTCGACACGGTGCCTATTGTTTCTCCTAGTGAACCCAACACCTGCTGCCCTGGCTCCTGTCTCCAGCATCACCAGCAGCAGCATCATCTGCAGTAGTGACAGCAGCAGTACTAGCAGCAGTAACAGCAGCATCGGGACCCCTCCAGTCAATATATGACAAGTCATATGATAATTTCATTACCTCTCCACATGAGTGGAGCTTCTTTCAGCCCCGTTCCCATAACGCGTGGCATGGACTCCACACCGCGACGGCCTCTTCACAATGCTCTTCACAATGATTGGCTATTGAGGGCGGCACGTGCCACTGGAAACAATACTATTACATGGCGCTTAGTATGCAACTTATATCAGAGAGTTACGCGCCAGTTTGGTATAGACTATAGAAGCAGGGAGTGCAGACTCGAATTCCATGTCACTGAGACAAGTAACTTATGGCCATTTATTATGTTGAATCGATTCAATGAAGTATACCCAACTATTATGTAGTTATCGAATTTAAACCATCTCGATGATAAAGACGACGAAGATGACAACAACTATAATGTTCATATTGAAATGATGACGAGGGTGACGTTGTCCATAGTGTTCCTCATTCGAAACCTATCGTTACCTCATAGGAACTTTCTGATGTTATAATGTCTGCGTGCGAGGTACTGCATGGTCATTGTAAAATAATCATAATGATAATCCTGAATGGTGTGAGGCGGTTTCTGGCAGCATACCTGTCTCTACTTCTCGCCTCCGCATCAGCAGGTGCTGGGCTTACTACTCTGACAGGAGGAGCAGCCAGAAACAGAAATACGCCTAATCAAAAAAGTCCACACAACAGGCAGGCCTGACTGCCTTAACGTGATGGAATTAAGAGAAAAGTCCTGTAGGTCTATATTCCATTAGAAGCGCATGTTATTTTGTCATTTGGCTTTGCATGTCTTGTGAAATAAGCAGGGAATTGAAGGTGAGTTTGGTGTGTTTTCTCAGCCCGGGCACTCGGTGTAAGGTATGCACTGAAACAGCTGACACAACACCAAAACGATGAGTACATAACTTTAGCATTACGCTCCCCTCAACTGCTTCCCATCGGAATCGACATCATCACCATTATCGTCATCTTCTTCTTATGATGATGATAATTGGCACCAACTACAGTTATACCTACGAAATTCATAAGGATCGTTGTTATATATAAAACTATAGCTTGTATAAATGTATAAATCACACTTCTAAAATGAAAATGAATGCGCTACCTACCACCTCGTCTTTAGCAAAATCATCTTCCTAACACAGAGCGTAAGGATACAGGTAAAAGTAGGAATATTTTATTGGTGTAATTAAATTAAATATTTTAACAGATACACAAGACAAACTATAAAGCATAGGAATCATGGGATTCCTATAAAACAATATCATTTTCTTTTCTTGGTGTTATTTCTCTATGGTCTTGCAGGTAGTATTCATAAAAGAGTACTTAATGGTTTCTTACTCTTTCACTGATATTGTTTATTTGACTGTGCCCGGCCTTTCATTATCTTACAAAAGAAGGAGTCAGCAGACTTTGGAGCGATCATATTAGGACGTTAGTGAATGGTCTACCCTATCAAACTACAACGTAAATGGGCTGCTATTCACAACCTCATAAGATACAATAAACGCATCATTCCTTTTGCAACTATAACATCTGCTCATTGTGATATAAAACTGTCGAGTTCGCTGTATGGGATCGAACATATAAACGAATTAGGATGCTCGACACACACACACACACACACACCAGTTATATATATATATATATATATATATATATATATATATATATATATATAGTATATATATATATATATATATATATATATATATATATATATATATATATATATATATATATATATGTATATATATATATATATATAATATATATATATATATATATATATATATATATATATATATATATATATATATATATAATATATATATATATATATATATATATATATATATATATATATATATATATATGTATATATATATATATATGTATATATATATATATATGTATATATATATATATATATATGTATATATATATATGTATATATATATATATGTATATATATATATATATATATATATATATATACTATATATAATATATATATATATATATATATATATATATATATATTTACACACTACACACAACCTACACCCTCTCCCTAACAAAAGCCCATACTCATCACAGCTACTAAGGGTAATGGCTTTTGCAATGATTGCTGTGTGCATTGAGAATTGCAAATGGCTACAGTGTAATATGTAGATCCGCACGGCAGCATCCTCTAATATTATAAGCAAGTTGCGGTGAGAGATCGACCACAGCGACCAACCCCCTGCGCAGCTATCACTTCTTAATGTATGAATTTTTCATGCTAAGTCGCTTTATGCGTAAAGTGATTAGGGATTAAACTTTTGATAACACATTTGATACGTACTAAGTTGGATGGAGAGAGGACTGACGGCGGATATATATTTTTATTGATCGTTGCAGAATCGATGCATGCGCTCTCGGTGGTTTTATTTGTAATCCACCTGTCGGATTCCCAACTATTTAAATGCCCTCCTCCTCCTCGCGGCCGGCAAACACACACAGCTATCACACTTACTGACTGACTGCTGCTGCTGCTACTGCTACTGCTGAGACGGCGAGCACTAGCAGGCGCTGCTGCCACTAGCTTATTGCCACCAGGACCCACTGGGATCCAGGCACCCACAGGGACCCAC
Organism: Maea johnstoni; assembly: GCA_963942565.1. NCBI lineage: Eukaryota > Metazoa > Annelida > Polychaeta > Spionida > Magelonidae > Maea > Maea johnstoni. The sequence continues at coordinate 5,029,432 of OZ012684.1, read as the reverse complement.
ACGGACTCTAGGAGGGGACAGTAGGACCTAGTACCACAATTCTACAGGAACGATACCTTCAGCGGAAAACAAAGACATGACCACAATAGAAAGAAATAGAATGAGTGAGTAGTTTTCTTTAACATCTTATACAGTATTGTTACATATGAATGGCGTTATACGCCCATTGCCATAAGGAAGGTATACGTTTTGATAATCTAAGCTTAGTAACATCAATCGCTCAATTTTATATATTGAGGTCTTCCGCAATGTTCTCCAGGTTAAAAAGCATGAACTTTGTGAAGGGTTAACTCTGGATTTTATGACATTTCGTTTTGTTTGCGTATGACTATTGTATATTGATATGTCATAAAGACGGCCACTTACTGTATGACTTACGACACGAGCTCATTAATCTACTAATAGCCACAACATTTCAACTCCTAGGTTAGCAACTTTGAAGGATATGACAGCTTCTTAAAGAAATATCTTTAGGGTCTACTATAAGCATGCAGTTTTGGCGACATTGTGTTGACAAAGCTCTTGGGTGGGTGGTTGAGTTATGGGGTGTAAGTCAGCCCCAGGGTGTCATTAAGAGACGTGTTACCCCGCATGGGTGTGTGCTCTATGCTGCCTGGTGAACTATGGTCACACAGCCCGGGAGTATACATGATATAAAACACAGCAGTTTGTAAATCATCAGACTAATGATACTTCCATCGCGGA